>VDFB02000017.1:484961467-485094195 GCA_007258455.2 Sequoia sempervirens | reverse complement strand
GAGACCTAATAGGGAGAGAGGGAGTTAGAGAGACTTGAGAGAGAGACTTCAAATGGAGGGAGAGAGAGAGAGAGGAATAGGAGATATGGAGAGTGAGAGGGAGATGGATAAGCAGAGAGAGAGAGGGAGAGGGAGTGGGAGGGACTAGAGAGAGAGAGAGGGAGAGATAGATTAGAGAGAGATTGAGAGAGAGAGAAGTAAGGAGGCATGGAGATAGAGGTAGAAAGATAGGTCTAGAGCTCAAGGAGAGAGAGATTGAGAAAGATAGGTATAAAGAGGGACAAAGAGGGAAGAAAGGAGGGAGGGATAGGTCCAGAGCTTAAGGGGAGACATAGTGATATATAGAGAGGTAGAGAAAGGGATAGAGAGATATGATGATTTATAATGATTTTTTCATCTCCTTACTACAAAAAATATAAATATTTCATTATTCATTACTTTTCTAATGTTTCAAGTACATTTTGAGATGAGTGTTACAAAAAAATCATGAAAAGGAGACTTTGCATCCAAAAGTAGTGAGCATTTGATGTTTTAAATGATTATAATTATTTGTTGTGTACAATATAGAAACACCACATAGTCCATTGTGTAGAGCTCTCAATCAAGTCTTCCTAATGTCTGTAAAAAGTCAAAATTTCAATAAGAAACACAATTTATTCCCATTTTACTAAAGAGGTTTTTTAGGTCTTCAAAATGGATATCCGTTTCAAACAGATATTCATTTTCTTTTTCAAAATAGATACCCATTAAAAAAATGGGTTCCCACTTTCCAAAATGGATATCCATTTTGTTTGACAAAATTTTTAGCCTTGAGATTTCCCTCGGGTTTGCCTTGGTTTTTGGCTTGGGATTGCCTAACCTAGAAAGTCAACCAAAAAAATGTGTTTACAAAATTTCCTTAGTTTTCTGAAGTTCACCCTTGTGGGTGACGACTATTTTTTAATCCGAATTTCATGAAACAAAAAGGGTTTATAGAAAAATTTTAACTTTCCACCAGTATACGTTATGCCTTATTTTGAATTTAATAAATAATTATTATTTATTTTCTACATACATTATGACTAAAGTCCTAATTGATAGGCTGATTGAAAAAATTCTCTAACTTTCAAACTACTTAACTTTTTTCGAACCTACAAGATGCATCACATTCTATGCTTCGCATACTATAGGATAAAAAAATTGAATTTCATAAAGTTTTGACCAAGTTATGGTGGTCAAACATAGAGGTTTTAATAATTTTGAAATGTTCTAATAAAAAAATCATAACTAATTATTTACATGGAAAAAAATTACAAATTTTTTTTGGGACATCTAGGCATGTGTCCTCTACTTTTATTGAAAGATTCAAAATATATATATATATATTTTATTGTACTTAGGGCAGTCAGACATACACCTGCTTCTTATTGTTTTCCTAAACAATTTAGTACCAATGCATTGAAATTTCATTTTTTTGCAAAACAAAATTACCTTTTTTCCAAAAAAAAGACTAGTAGCCTAGAAACTACATTCAATTTTCTACAACTTTTGTCCTCACATATTTTTTAAATTATGTTAATAACCTATTCAATTTTTTATGTCAAGTTTCTTAACTCTAATTTTCTGAATTTTCATCACCACTTAGAGGCCTAGTTTGGACCCCCATGATCCTGCACTGACCTAGGAGGTGGAGTGGACTTCTGAGTATTCTTTTGCTTCAATTTGGAGGGATATTCATTACTTAAAGGTGATTTTATCTTAGGATTGGTTCTTATAACTAGGAAGTGCATCCATCTAAATCAACTTGGCCTACTCCATAGTAATACACTCACAAAACAACTCAAAAGTAGGCATCTTATAATTTTCCCCCATGACATCCATAGTAGAATAAAAAGTAGAATAAAATACTCGATAAAGACCTCTTAACTTAATGAAAAAATCAAGAAGATACATGCTTCTTTAGATTTATTATTCCCACATCCTTTCAATTGTGAAAAATATTTTGAATTATGCATGGAAATATTGAATAGTAGGAAATGCATTTGGATAGAGTTATGTTAGATTTCTTCAAGCTGCAATATTCTAAATTGATTGACTTGAACATACAATTCTACAATTTTTTCCCGAACAATACTTAGGTGTTTTACACTTCACAATATGAAACAAAAAATTCTCAAATACATGTAAGCATCTGAATCCTTCTGCTTCATCCATCTTACTTCTATGAATAAAATTTTCAAATCCCCTTGTGAATACAAGTTGTTGAGCATCTAAAATTTTTCATAAACCTTTTGATTATAACAATTGGGATATTTTTAACTTCCATGTATGATGGTTGTATGGAGTAAGGAGCTTAATTTTCCTTATATCTATCATGTTGAACATAAGAATACCAATAGAAAGAAAATAAATGGGCACCTAAGTTGTGTTTTCCCCTCGAAAATGTTTTAAAACTATATTTGCAGCCCCCCAAAAAATTACAATGAAGAAATTTTATAATTTGTACAAGTGATAAGCTTAATCAACTGTTTATAACACACATTGATTATACATTTTTTTTAAATGGCTTGTCAAAATAGATAACAGGTTACAAATAGATTCCTTGTGATTTTCAAGGCAATTTCAAATTTTTTATTTTTAAAATTTTGGCTTCATATGAAAAATTTATGCTAGTTGCAAGTAATACAAGAAAATGTACCTTTAGGCAGGTAAAACTAGCAAACAGTGGAAAAATTAGAAAAATTCACTTGCACCACTATGAAGTTCACCGAACCAATTTTTTGATGATATCTTATTCATAAAAAGATGATAACTGAGGAAAAAGTTGTGAAAGTTTTAAAAAGGCATAGTTTGGCCTATAGGGAGGGCCTTGGTGGCCACTAGGTGACATCTAAGTGATGGTTGAGCTAAGAAATAAAAAATTTTGGTTGTATTTTTAAATTTGACCAATCAGTTAAGTGGATAACCATTAATGATAAGTAGATGTTAAACAGTTCACTTAGTGGTTTATCCACATAAGCAACCTTAACTGCTCACTATATAGCCATATGTGGGGTGCTTAACAAGAGCTATAAAATTTATAATATTTATTATTTTTTTTTAATTTTTTTTTAAATTTCTATGACATGGAAAATTGGTCAACTGTAAGGGGACTGTATGATTTCCCTACTAAATTTTTCCTTGAAAATATTTTTTCCCAAATATAGATAAATTTTATATCAAAATTTGAAGAATCGGCCTTTCATATGCAATGAGAAGGTTTCTTTTGGCCAAAAGTGCTACTATAAAAAGTTGTTCTCTAGATACAAGCTTCAAACCCTTGTTTTCCAAATTTTCAAATGGTGGCTAAATTGAGTGAAATAAAAGAAAAAATTTACTTTCTCGAGCCTCCTAGATGCAATGGAATAGCCAAAAATACTACTAACATAGCCAAAAGAGTTGAAATCACCAAATATCACCAAAATAAATACATTTAATATAGGATTAACATATCTTTGTAAATCCTTTCTAATTCTCTAGACCATATTAAGCACAAGAGAAGATCATACAAGAATTTACAAGATCAAAAAAGAAACTCAAATCACAATAAAAAAAAACTTGATGGTAGAAGCTCTCTAAGAAAAAGGATGAGGCTTTCTAGATTAAAATCTCTAATACCATGGTGGAATCACTCACATGTTCTAATACCATGTTAAAGTGAATAACCAAGATGCACATATGACCATTAATTTGCAACACCAAATAGCCTTTGCATGCAAAAGCGAGAAGAAAAAATAGAAGATTATATTCCACCTAGGATAAGATAAGATATAGAAAAGAAAACTAAGACTTCTAGGAGGAATCCTAGGACCTAAGTAAACTTAACACATGAATAGGTCCCCTAAGTCCCCTAGTAAGGAAATAACTAGGTGCAAGAATTTATTCGCACTAATAAATGCAAAACAAATTGAAATAGAAGTATCTAGTCTTGTGTGAATTATTAACATCAAAATTTTAAAAATAATTGTATGTTATCTCATTAACTATTTTGGTACCATATTATCTACATAATATAACTCTATGAGTAGTATGTGTAGAGACTAGTTTACAATCAACCATATTAAATCTATTCAATATATCTTTTATATATTTTATTTGACAAATAAAAATTACATCCTTACTTTTTATAGAACTCCACTCCTATAAAGTATTGCATGAGACCTAAATATTCTTTTTAAAACTCATTTATCATAGAAATTTTAAATTTTCCACTCATCTTAGAACTACTAATCATATACAAAAAGGTTAAATAATTATACCATTAACTTCTTTCTTGTAGTAAAGAGTAAGATAACTCTTTCTTCTCTTGAATCCATTCTACTAAAAATATCCATAAATATTATTATACCATTATCATGGTAATTTATTGAATCTATACAAATCCTTCTTCAACTTTTAGACTTATTGTTCTTTATCTTGCACTTCAAAACCTTATGGTTATTAGGAGATTTATTTCCACTTCTAAGTACCCATTCATGAAGGTATTTTTCACATACATGTAATATATACTCCATTTATTTTAGAATTCTAGTGAAACCACCATTTTAATGGGATCTTATCTTCACACTTGTATAAATATGTCTTCATAATCTCTTCTATACCTCTATGTAGAAACTTTAGAAACTAGCTATACCTTATATATCTCAACACTACCATCATTTTTGTACTTAGTCTTTTAGACCTACATATTAACAATACATTTCTTATCGTGTGGAAGATTTGTAATATCTTAGGTATCATTCATGTTTATTGAATACATCTCTTCATGTATTTCTTCCACACAACCCTCATTAGTACATATAACATGGAAACATGATGGTTCAAAATTATCTTGTGAAATTGAATATAAATTCATTGTCTCACCTCTTGGATTCTCTTCATGTCTTTGAATTGTACTTCTTTGATAAATTTCACTTAGGCCTCTTATATTTCTTATAGAACTTAGACCTTAAGCTAGAATTGAACTATAATTAGAAGAGGGACTACTTGATGGACTTTCACTATTTTGAAGTAAAGTATTACTAGGATAATTATTAACAATATCACTTGTAATAGGACCATTATACCTTTTTGATGACCATACACTTCTCCTCATTAAAAATTGCATCTCTTGGGACAACAATTTTGTTATTGAGAGGATTATGCAATGTGAAATCCTTCATTCACTATACCCTACAAAAATACATGATTCACATTTTGGATTTAAGTTTTAACTCTTTTGATCAACTACATGAGCATAGGTTAAACAACCAAAAATTGGAAATGATTAACACTAGGATTTCTCTCATGCTAGGGTTCATAAGGAGTCATCTCCTCAAGTGCGCTAGGGGGACTCTAATAAAGAATATACTTTTAAGAATATACTTTATTGCAAAAATTGTCTTAGCCCAAAAAATGTTACACAATCCTTTTATTTGTGGCATATTTTGTGTCAGTTTTACCACTATATAGTTCTTATTTTTAGTTATATCATATTGTTAAGGTGTGTAAGTAGTCATGGATTGTTTTTTGTTGCTATTAAGAACATAAAAACCCATAAAATGTATGAAAACAAATCCTCCATAGTTTTCCTTATGCTTTTTATTTTGCAATCACTTTCATTTCCATGAGGGCTTTAAATATCTTCAATATATGAAAGGATTCAACTTTAATTCACCATTCAATGTTTATAGCTTTATGACTTTGACTTGATCAATGCCTTAGTTTCTTGTAAATTCTTCCAAGCATCCATGGATGCCTATGTACTTGCAATTTTTAGAAATATGATCTTACATAGAGTTGTTTGACTATGAAATAAGACTATAGAGTTTTTCTTTGTAGCCTTCTTTTTAGTTGTTGTATCATTAGCTACAAGATTGGTCAAATCAATTGATTCTTCATAACCTATATGTACAATCTCCAATGAATATTTTCATGTTAAAAGAGTCATCTTGATGTTCCAATAATCATAATTATTTCTATTAAATTAAAAATGAAATAAAAAATTAATATTTTGACATGTTCAATTGTTAGAGAAATTTCAACCCAAAACTATAACCTGCTTTCATACCAAATAAATATTCTGAAACTAATCTTTCATTGCTTCAACTAATCTAAAAATTAATTAACCACTTCAAATTTAATATTCATACCAAATAAAGATTTTGAAACTAATCTTTCATTGCTTCAACTAATCTAAAAATTAATTAACCGCTTCAAGTTTAATATTCATCACAATGAAAAAAACATCAACTTACAACCATAAACTAGAGTTAAAAAGCCAACAGAGACTGAAGAAGACATTAATTGCCATATTCTAGGACTTTCACATTCTATTTTTTTTTCTTTGGGTCTGATTACAAACAGCAACAAGTGACTGCTTTATAGACAGTAAAACCCCCTCAAAGAAACATGCCGCGCCTCTTTAAAAGAAGAGCACTAAAGATAGTCACTCTTCTTCATCTAACAGTAGCAAGAGCGTTAACAAAAGTAAGACAATATATTTTTAAAAATAAAGTCTGCATACCGCGCTTCAAATTTAATTTTAGCTGCACCCAAACTATATACCAGAACTCCAGTAAACCGTGGCATGCATGATCATTATTTTAGCAGTTTTTCCAGCACCATTAACCTAATGTCAAAGTTAGTTTCATTGTGAATCTTTGTACGCAATTTATGCTGAGGATGGCTCTTCTGTATCATGGCCAATGAACAAACATGCAATGTCTAGGAATATCACTTTCTCAGATGGCAGAAGAGAGTCATAACTTATCTTGAACGGATCAGTGAGATTCTCAAGCATTCTAAGTGCTTCTATCCAGGATTTGTCACTGGTCTCTTTGTCAAATAAAAATGCATCCAGAACCTCTAATGTAAGCGGAACCACACCAGAAGCTTTGATGATCTTTGATGATCGACGTGCTTCATGCAAGCCAAATGACTTTAAATTCTCATCTTCTTGAAGGCATTTCCATTCGTAATTGCTTCCCCTTGTGGTTACAACCACTTTGGTTCCAGGCCTACAGTGCTCTAACATAAAGCTGTTTAACTGCTTCCTGTGGTCAACATTATCTAAGATGACAAGAGGTCGTATGGCACTCAGGTGAAATTGCAGAAGGGATTTGCCATGGTCAATGTCGTTTACTTTGATATCAACTTTTAACAAGTCCATCAACATTTGCGTCTGTAATCCTATGATACCACCACGCTCCTCAGCGCCGCTGATGTCTGATATAAAGCAACAAGCTTCGAAGTTGCTACAGAGTTCATTGAAAATAGCATTGGCCAGAGTCGTCTTACCAACGCCCGTGCTGCCCCAAATGCACAAGCGAATTGTTCTGTCAGGGAGATGTAGTGCTAGCATATCCTTAACCTTCCTAACATTATGCTCAAGTCCAACATCGTTTCGAGGAACTGGTCGGGGTAAGCAGTTCAATGCAGTGATGTCAGACACAACTCGCTTCACCAATTTCGCTTCATACCTGGAAATTGGAAAAAATTAGAACTATAAAGTAACAAACTTAGTGGAGTGCAAGAAAAGAGCTCTACGGCGAAAGCGTACCCTGCGACCATGTGAAGAGACCATCCAGATAAGGAGGCGACGTAATGAAGAGCAGCCTTCCATTCGTCAATTATGTGGGACTTAAATCTACCAGGAAGATTAGCTTTACTGTAATGTTTATTGAACGCCTCTGCATATGTGCCATTCTCTTTTAGAGGAAAGCGGACACATGAGGGATTGACATCATAAAAGAGAGGGATAATTAGTCTTTTGGTTGTGGATCTGCACTTCCACATTTGTCTCACCTCTTCCAAACACCAAGAAGAGTCTGCATAACCACTTGAAAAGATGGGAATGAGAATGGCACTATTCTCGATCGCCTTTTCCAAGCTCAATCCAATATTCTCGCCTTTCTCAATTCTTTCATTGTCAAGAAAAACATGAATTCCAGCTGTTTTGAGAGCTTCGAGGAGATGATCTATGAAAGATTTTCGGACATCCGCTCCTTTAAAACTAAGGAAAACATGATACTTGTAACCTGGAAAGGAAATTTTCACTGAGCGTGGCCTGAAACAGGTGAACTCGTCCATACCTTACAATCTCGTCAACAATTGAAATATGAGAGTACAGGACAAGAACTTGAAGGATTCTAAGCAAGTATCACGAAGGTACTGAAGGATTAATAGATATATTTAAAGAATCTTTAGGGGTTGAAAGGTTGTATATAAAAAGAAAAAAGTGAAGATAAGATAAAATAAGATAATAATTATATACTAATAATAAGATAATTAATATATATATTTTGATAATAATTTATATAAAATATATCAAAAAATATCTGATTCTAGTATAACGGGTCAGAGTTGCCTGGGAAATTCTAATACAACAAACGGGTCAGAGTTCTCTTGGAAATTCCAGTACAACGAACGGGTCAGAGTTATCTTGGAAATTCTAGTATAACGGGTCAGAGTTGTCTTGAAACTGCAATCTAATTCGTTATGTTCACGGCATATTGCTTTCAAAACTGTTGTCTACTAAGCGTCTTCATCACTACCGATTCCTCCATGTAACGGGAAAACTTCTCCCCCAATTTCCATTGGCATATTATTGCTTTAATTTAAAGAAAAGGGTATCTTCGGTGTAAAAAGTTAAATTATGTAAGTCAATGTATTCAAAGCCTCTCTCCTCTTTTACTTTTTACTTCTTTTTATTTTTTATTTTTTTTTATTTTTAATTTATTTTACTTTGCCTTACATGATGATAGTGTCCGTGAATAAATCACTTTAGCGCAATGGGAAAGGTAGTCTGTAGTTTAATATAATTTTGTATAAATCTGGTTTTATTTTTCTATTTCTATTTCTATTTTTATTTTATTTTTTATATAATTTTGTATATAGTCTTTATTTTATTTTTATACTAAATATTTTAATATATTTAGATGAGTTTTACTTTTATATACAAAATTAAATAATTCTAAATATAATTTGTTTGGATTCAATCATTTGTTTATATAAAATCATTTTTACAATCACAAACTTGATTCTTACCTTCTTAAAATTAAAATTTGAAATTTGGTAAGATGACTTTGAATTTCCTTTCTTGAACTAATTAAGTAAACATGTTCATGATTTGAGACCATGTGTTGTTATTTAAAGTGTATATAATTATGTGAATTTCACGTCAACAATCTCTAAAGCACCCTATCTCATCTTAGAGCATTAAAGGAGCAATAAGTAGCAATAAATTTAGATTTGTTTCTCTAAAAAGAATTAAAAAATATGCATACATCATCATAGGGCTCTAACCTAGTATCTTAAAAAAAAATATAGACATTTTTTAAGTTGATCTAGAATAACTTTTCTCCTTCATGTCACAATGACAACCCCTTCAAGGAATTTTAAAATATAATCAAAATTTAGTTCAATGAAAAGAGCAAAGGAGATGAAGGTCAATTAGGTGAGAAGAGAAGATGAAAACACATTGCATAGGGTGAAGTTAGAACTCAAAAGAAAAAAAATGGTAATGAAAAATTTGACCTAGATAGTTCAACACAATCCAAAATAGAGCACATGATCAATTCAAAATTCAAGACACTACAAAGACATATAGATCAAGCATTTCTCAAGGTACAAACAGGCAAATTTCATAATCTTTGTCAACGAATCTCATTCTTTGATCATCAATCGTGGTACCTTTATTTTATATTTATTTTTCACATATAATTATTATAATAATTAGAACATCAATAGCCCACAAAGTTCATTAAAGGATTGGTGCTCAATCAATGAAAGCATTAGTTCCTAAATGTGGAGACCTTGTTCATGTCCCAAATGTGATAGCTATGATATAATTCTAAGTGGCGACTCTTAGATTTCCATTGTAGACTCCTAATTAGGTAATTTGATGTTACTATCTATGTGTCTCTTATACTTCCCATGGTGATATCTCAATTGAAATCTAGACTTATCATGTTAATATCCAAGACAAAATATAGTATTGATAAATCTAAGTGTCTCTTAGCATACCTATATAGATATATAGAGTGAGATAATATAATGTTGATATCTATTTTGAAATAGTTATTATCATTAAGAGGGGAACATATAATTTGTTTATGACTTCAACTCATCATGATAGCCTAAAATTATAAACTTGTTCATTTATAAAAAAACCAAGATAATACCACACTTATTAATCTAGATTAATTGATAATGTCTTAAATACACTAAATATTGAGAGGGGGGGTGAATCAATTTTCTGCTAACATAATTAATTATTAACCATCCAATTATTAATCCTCATCTAGCTGCATTAGTAAACCAAATATAAAAGAGATCATAACACATTGACACCAAGATTTTTACGTGGAAAACCTAATGTGGGAAAAACCACGGTGAGGATTAGCTCACAATATATTATAACCAGTTATAAGATATTATAGGGCTGACTACCAGGACTCACTATCCTTGAAAGGCTCACAACCTAAATACAAAAGATGGCTTAAGGCCAAGATATAAAAGGTGTGGCTCACTGCCAAAAATGAACTGGAGAAGTGCACCTACAAAGTGTAGAAAATAATTTTGATTTAGCTTTGATCATACCAAAGAATTTCTCTGGTTGTTGGTGCACAATCACTATCAGTAACTTCGTATTATTATACTTGTTGCATCTCTAGCATACCATACTCTATGTCTATATTGAGATATATCTTCTTCTATCCATCATACATGCACATATATATACATATATATAGTCATGACTTCCTTTATCAATTAGGTTAGCCTAATTGAGTGCACACTAAATTCAAATTTCCTTTTGGCACACAGAACAAAACATTTCATCCAAACATTAAGTTAGCCCAAACCTAATAAGAAACATACAAAGGATAAACATTTTCGGCCAAAAGAATACCAAACTTCTTTCACTTGGATAACTCAACCAGATCACACAAACTCACTGAAAACTTGTTTATACCTATAACTAACACTCTTGAGCAACATATCAAAAACTCATAGAATTTCCTTTTACTGAGAGGATTTCGGACCAAAATACTAGATCAGCATGGATGCACAGATTACTTAGTCAATTACCAACCAATGTTGGCATCAATGATAACAAACTCGGAGGGCACCTTCTTCATTCTTCAAACATAATGTATATACATTTCATTTAGTTAGCCTAGGTTAACCTTAGGTAAAGGTTATTCTTTACATTTTATGTGAAACAAATTGATCCTACACAATGTAGTTTTATTTCTAGTATTTCTTATCACATTAGGGTTTTTAAATCTACAATTTTCTTATTTTACATCCTATTTTGATATCCAAACATTCTTTTGCATTCTTGTTCTTAACTATTTTTTCTTTCTTTTAGGATTTTTTGTTTATTTGGAATGCATATATATGACTTACCTACCCTTACATTCACTTTAGGGATTGCATTTTTAAATTTTTTTCAAATATTACTTCTAATTTTTCATGATTTTTTTATTTAAGTTTTTTTCTTAATTTTTGTGATTTGAATTTTTAAGTATACTTACATAGTAATTTACAAGAAGAATTTATTATTATTAAGGAAGGTTAAATGCTTTTGAACCAAAGCTATGAAATGGTGAGATCACAAATGGGGGACCTCACTCCCAACATAAACACTCAACAATTACACCCCCAATGGAGCTTCAACCTTGATTTAAGCCTTAAAAGTTTTCATTTAAAGAATTCCAATTGAAGATGGTTTGATCAAACTACCTTAAATCAAACCTCCTTGGATAGAACCCCGCTAGTTTTAAACCATACCTATAACAGAGTCTCTTTTACACCTATCAAAATGCTGATAAAAAACCACTTTTGATTTACCTTTTGGGGGATCAAATGAATTCATTTAAAATTTGATTTTTTCAAGTATTTAGTCCTTATTACAAGCTTCCCAAAAAGTATAATTTTAAATAAATTTAATTTTATTATTATATTTATTTTTAATTTCTCGTGAATGTAGGTTTTTCACTGAAAATCAAGCTCTATGTTCTGCACATGTGGAAAAATAGCAGAGTATTAAAAAATTAAAATTAAAAATATTAGTGCACCAGATATTGAAGTCCTTGATCCAACAAAGAAAAATTGAATTTTGATACATACAAAAAAGTTACACATTATACCGACTATGTCAATTATAATTGGTTTGAATTTGAAACTTGATTAAAGAAAAAATATTTAATAAAAACTATCTAACCAAGTGGAAGCACTAGATATTATAGTTACAAATATAAATTTGAAAGAATTAGAATTTTATCCTTCATGGAAAAAAAGTTATGTGTTATACTGAGCGTCACTTTTAAAAAAATGTTGTTTTCAAGAAAAAACTAGGTTTTGAGGGAGATGGAAAAAGAAGTGCAATCTGATTCCAAAATTTTTGAAAAAAATATACTTAGAATCTATAGAAAAAATTTCATGAAACTCTAGTTTGCATCATCTTCAAATTCCTCACGGTTTAGCCGCTATAGGTGCCTGAAAGTGAAGATTTAGTTAAAAAAATTTATTTTGGTGTCCAGTTTGGCCAAAAAGTGTAAACCACTATTGTGGGATCACCCTGTAGACCTCCAAAATTTTCTTGATTAATATCACACACCTAATTCGATTACTAACACCATTTCTACCCTAATTCAATCATTTTCATCTATTTAATTAAATAATATGAATTTTTTAATTCAATTCATCATTTCCCTCTATTAATTGAATAATTAATATTATTTATTTAATTCATCCTTTCATGCTAATTCTCATCCTATTTGATTAAATAATCTTAACTATTTAATTAAATTTCCTAAGTCCTCTCATTGGATTAAATAATGTAAATTATTTAATTAAATGTCATAAATCCTACTTTGATTAAATGATTTCTTATTTGTTTAATCAAATTATTTAATTATTTCCAATTGCATAATTAAATAATTTCTTAATTCTTTCCACTTGCACAATTAAATAATTTCTTAATTATTTAATTGACTAATATCTTCTAATTCCTCCAATCATTGAAAGAAAATTCTCATGGAATATTTCTCCAATTCAAATTCAAAAATTTCCCTCCAAATGGAAATATCTTCTCAGTCTTCCTAAAATCATGGGATTACAATTATCTCAATCAATTTAAGCCCTTGATTAGAATAATCGATCCATGTCAATATTCAATCTCATCCATGGACTTGATCTTTGATCCATAGAATTTATTCTCATTCATTTCCATCTATTGATTAGCATTTGTTATCCTCACCATTTCAATCATGATTTCAAAATTTTATAAATAGCAAGTAATTTCACATAATAATGGATTGACAAGCATTCAAGAAAATATACTATAGCCAATTTTATACTCACCTTTGAGATCAAATCACCATTTGTGAATCAATTGACTCCATTTTTTAAAATCAATTGAATCTTTACAACACCATGGATTAGGAAAAGGCTGAGAATTCCACATCAATCGAACACTAATCCCCTAACGGGATTAAGGTTTGCATCTATTTAGGATTTCCATTTGAATTACATTATTCTTTCATGATATAATGGAGTCTTAATTAGGAATTTTAGACTGGTCTCATTGGAATATGGATTAGTTAGATCATTTGTTTGATTTATTTATTAATTTCAATTATTTGTGATATTACTAACTTCCATGCTCACATTCTGGCATGCCTAGTGGGACCCTATGTCTCTACCTAATAAATTTGTTCAATTTTTCTTACACTTTGTAGGACCAAAAGGTAGGGTGACACATCTTCATTTGACAATTCGACACATCTGCAAGTGGTGATGGATTTGCATCACAAAGGTCCACACATATGCAAATAGTCGCGCACTTGCTAATTCATTTTGTTTTCTATTTGTAGGTTTACCAAAGTAATGCATGTGCAATAGAGCAACACATTTGCAACATACCAAAGCAGTGTATATGCTGAAGAATGACACATTCGAACAAGTACAAAATGATGCATATGCTTACTAGTCCAACACATCTACACTGATAGTCTGATGCATATGTAGGTAAAAAAAAGAGTTGAATTTTATGGTTTTATTTAAATTTCCAAGTTGATTTGATACCTAACCCTAACCTTTTCTTGTTTGTTGTTTTTTGGTTGAGGCTAAAATTTATAGAAATGGGTGATTTATCAAGCATGGAGCAAAGTGTTCATTAACACTAAGTCAGGAAGCATTTGTCCAAATCCTAAAGTGTTTTCAACAATTATGTGAAGGATGATCTTAGAGAAACTTTATTTTCATTATTTAGCTTAAATCTCACATTTACTTTGGGTTTTACAATGAACAACAATAACTACACACATTTGATTTTGGGTTATAAAATGAACACACCTTATCTTTTTGGCTAACACACATCCTTTATTTGGGTATAAAATGAACCACAACTTATACACTTCAATTGGTGCTTTAATAAATGAACCACACTTTACTTTGGTGCACCTAAAATGAATTATTTCCATTATCTTATATGCTTGGTAAGTCAGATGTGTATCCGCTCCCCTTGCACCTAGTGTGATCTTGGGTGAAGAGAAACATCATGGACTTGAATTTATTCATTTTTAACCCTATAAGTTTGTTTCTATTTATCCTCTCCCCTTGCACCTAGTGATATCTTGGGTGAAGATAAATAGAAACACCTTTTTTTTCTCTTTTGAGTAGGAGGTCTTCCTTGAGACACATCCATATATGGAGAACTCAAGGGTGTGACCTCAAGTGGTATTTTTTGGAGCACTATATAAATTGGTTGTGATCGAAAGCTATAGGTTGATTTTCACATGTAGCACTCTGGACTTGCATGGGTTTCCCAATGTGATGTTTGAGAGGTTGGCAATGTTCACCAAGTTCTGTTCACTAGAAACCTATATTGTAGAGGCCTAAGACTTTAAAACATTTTCTTAAAGTGGTGCAATGGAATAACATCATTCCATGAAGTTACTTTCCATGTACCAAACATAGTTTATGTAACACAATCCCTTGCAAGGAACTTTTCCTTCCTAGGTAAGAGGCATATTGTGTATGTCTGCATACTCTAGTTACTCACTCTATGGGATGTATTTTATCATGCAAGCCTACTTTAAGAAATTAAACCCAATATATCCAATAAATAGGTTGTACAATATGGTGTGTTTTCATGTTGAGACTTGTAACACCAATTAGTGAGTTCTTGTGGAAGAAGACATGCAAATCACTTGATCACCTCATTGAGTCAGTTTTACATGTTGTTTACTATGTTTTCAAAGTCAAACATAAAAAAATAGAAAAGCATGCATTTCAAAGATCCACTGGGAAGATCGATGCATTTGCTTGATAGTTTAGTGTCTTTGCACAAACCGATGCTTCCATTTTTATCAAAATGACACTTCTATTTGCACATCAACATTTTTTCATATATCAATCCATTTTCCAGGGAAAATAGAAATTTGAACAGTGACACCTTTGTTTAGATAGTTTGATGCTTCTATCAAACATCAGCGCTTGTGCCAAATATTGACATATTTGCTTGATAGTCTGGTGCATTTGCTTGACAGTCCAATGTATTTACCTAATCTAGGAAAACATAAAACTTTCAACAAACAAAACTCATTGTATTTTGGTTCTAAAACATCAAATGCATCTTCAACTGGTTCAAATTGAAACAAAACCAATCTTGGCTCACTTATAGCACTCATTAAAAAAAAACTCAAATTTCATATCCTTCAACATCTTAGTCTTGTCAAAAATATCTTCTAGGTTTTTAATTAGGATCAACATCAAATAATCATCAATCAACATCAAAACAACAATCATCAACACACAACTTGAAAGTTTTGACACCAAATCTCTTAGACTAAGTTTTTCGCCAACATCAACTAGTTTGGTTATATGTTTAATAGAAACAATATATTTCTAGACATTTAGTTGGCTTATGTGAACAAAGAAAATGGAGTCACAACTTCTCTTATCCACACCTAAAAGGGGAATGAAGGAAGAGGAATCTAATTTCACAATGCTCACATTCAAGAACAATTCCATGAGATTCCAATGCAATAGAGATTTAAATTTTTCAAAGGAGATTGTTCCTAAGGATGGAAATTGATAAAAATATAAACTATGGATGCAAAACTAAGGAAATGCAAGATATTTGAAAACATAATGTGATATGCAAAATGAACTAAAAATTCAAGTAAAATGTAACAGGAAACTGTAAAACTAGAAATGTGCACCTGGGAAGTTGGAAGATGGTAGGATGGAGCTCTAGAATCCTAAAAAAATCATTGTTGATACCAACTGGGACAATTACACCAAGCTAGGCAACTTAGTCATGTTTCAAGGAAATTCTGTCAAAACAAGTTTCAGCCAAAAGGGTATCTAGAACTATATAAATCACTTTTTAGGATTGGTAGTGGGACTAATTCACCACTCATGGAAACTTAGTCCACCTCCATATTTCAGGAAATTCAAAGATGCAATATGTAGCTCTCAGTTTGCACTTCAGCTCCTGTCAGGTTTTCAGATCTGAAACTATAGAATCTAACCTGTAGGTGTTCTCCATGCTTCTTTTAGGGTTTTGATGACTTTGAATGACTTTGAAAACTTTTTGACAACTTTTCACACCTTTCTCTTTGAAAAATCTACACACAAGACCTGTAAAACACATGCAAAGAGGGGGAAAAATGTTAAGGGTTAGTGAATAGGGGTTTGCCTTGGTCAAACCCTGGTTTGGTAATTAAACCCTTGAAAATGAAATGAAATGAAATGAAAAGAGAATGATGAATGAAAAAAATGCAATGCTACAACTCACCAAACCCTTGAAGTGGAAATCTGAAGATATGCAAGTAATGGCTCCAAAGTGCTTGAATATTGTTGCATAGACAAAATGCTTGAATTCAAAATCACTTGATTTTTTGATTAGAAAATTAGGAGAGATTATGAGATTAGGGAGCATGAAAATGAGAAGAAAACCCCTATATTTATACATGATTATACAAAATTTCTTGAAAATACCACATCACAGGTCGACCTCAAGGCTTAGAAAATAATATCCCACTAGAATTTTGAAATAATGTTGATTTTTGAGCCAAATGGGACTAAGTCGCCCCTAGTGGCGACTTGGTCCCACTTAGGAATTTCAAGTGGGTGTCAGGAATTAAAATTTATTAAATGGTGTTTAATGAGATTACTAAAATACACTTAAGTAGGGCCTTTAAGTGTATAATGGGGCCATTTAAACATAAGAAAGGGTCAAATTATTGATGAAAAGCCTAGAAAAGTGTGAAATTTTGTTACAACACTTTGAAATAAGGCTTGTTAAGTGATAAAAAGAGGTTATTTAGGTGAAATATATTAATAAGGTCCTAGAAATGTGTGAAAATGTGTTATAACACTTTACAACACTTAAGTAAGGCACCACTTGAATTCTTTTAATTTTCTGGGGCCCAAAACCTAATGTGAATGTGTTGACCACATTACAACATTAAATTAAGGCACTAAGTCAGGGTCACAAGGAGGACTCAAACGAGATAGAAAACGTAGAAGGGTTAATTTTTCGGTGTCCATAATTTAGTACACACCTTTTTTAGACAAACTCACCTTGGAGTCACAATTCTAATCTCAAGGTATGCAAGTTCATAAAATATCAAAACAAATCAACCAAACTTGAGTCTAGGTTATGGTCAAAAGATTGAAAGTTTCATAGCATTCACTCATCCACAATATTATACACCATTGGTCCTAAACCTATTAGAGGTTCTTTGTTAGAGACTTTATAATCAACAAAGGAATTCAAAAAATATCATTCACAAAACACAACTCCTAGGGTTGATACACATTTTATGATTACAACAAGATCACAACACAAGAAAAACATGGAAGAAAATCTTAGTGGTTCAAACATACCCATCACAACTAGTGCTAGTGAACCAATCTTTGGAATTCATAATTTCAATCCTAGAGGTTTTTCCACTCCACCACACAATCCACTACCATCTCAACCATCACAAGAATGAAGTTTTGAAATAGAAGACATTATAGACAACCCCCATGAATTCATCGCCGAAGAGTTACTTGAAATTAATCAAGATCCAAGAGTTCATCACATTGAATAAACACCATGTTGAGTTTAAACCCTACTCAATGCATGCTAACACTTGCACAAGGAGGAAAAAAAATCCCCTCTACTTTTGATGTGAATACACTTAGGGAACAACCATTGTCAAATGTTGCATCTATGGGTCAACATTCTCAAAATGAACCTTTTGTTCATAGCATCATCCAATCCATGCCAAAAATATATTCATAACATTTACCAAGTCAACCTACAATCACTAGGATGGATTCATCTAGTCTTACAAGTCAACACAAAAATCCCCAGTCTAGAGAATTTTGCAAATGTGGGCATTCAAAATGCTAATACCAATGTTCCACCCACATTTCATGCTATTCCTAGTACACAACAACCTCAAGGTTCACAACACATACCACAACAACCTCATGGTCATTAAATATCACAAGGTCCTTAAATTTAAATTCAACAACTCCAAGTTTTACAACACATACCACAAAAACTTCAAAGTTATCCAATATCACAAGGTCCTCAAATTAAAAATCAGCAAACTCAAGGTCATCAAATATCACAACAAAATATAGGATTTCAAAATTAATGTATTCAAAAAATATCACAACATCAACAAATGTCCCAACATCAATCAACACAAAATTAAGGAAATCTTCAACCAATGTCTTTGTTGCAAGTATGAGTAGTTGATGTTGTTGTTGATGTCAAAAAGATTGTGTTTTCATTGATGTCAACTATATGGGGAGGAAGATCGTTATTGAGGGAGATTGTTGCAAGATTTTGAACAGTTGGTGATGTCAATAATGTTTTGATTAGTTTCATTATGTTGTCATTAGTAAGTTGCCAATGTCAACCTCTAGTGTTGCTTTGATAAGCTTATTCCTATGATTGGGGAAGTGATGGAGATGATGACAATGTATCTCTGATGCTTGGTTTCCAAGTGCTTTTGAGAAAATTTGATAAAAGAGGAAACAATGAGAACTTGTAGTGTGTTTTGGGTTGAAGAGTAGTGTTGTGATGTTGCTTCACATTTCTTCTAGGTTGAAGATCTTCCAATGCAGTTCAGATATGTTGATCACAAGTGTTCAAAGGTGTTGTATCCAAAATTTGGTGTGTTGGATTGTTGCATAGTAGAAGTTGTGTTCACCAGTATGTGAACTACATATTACAAAGGCGTTTAGGAGAAATGCCTTTGCTCTATATTTTTCCATAGAATTGTTTCAGGTCTTGGGGATCTAAAGGTTTGTTGATGGTATTTATATCTTTCTTCAATTAAAGTGGTTTAAGGTTTCATGCTTTTGAAGCTGGTTTCTTACGTTACAGTGTATGGCATAATTGTTAAGTGTACTGGATGTGTACATTCTTTAGGTGAAAGTTGTTGTTAAGGAGTTTGTTGGATTTCAAGGTGTTTGTTGAATATTATAGATTATGTTTAGGTGACATATATATTATCCATGAGTTATTGTTGGATCAAAGCAAGCGTGTACTTAAAAGCTTAATGGTGTTTACAAAGGTAATGACCAACCTTGTTGTTTACACTAATTGTGATGGATTTTTATTGGTTGAAGAAGAATGTAGTAGTGTGGTGTTATAGATTTGGGTTGCAAATAAGGTGTGATGTGGCCTACTTTCACTTTTATCCACCACATAAGTGTTTTGGCGCTGACCTAATTTGAATATTACACGGTTGATGTGCATAATCAACCTTGGAGAATGGTTTCAAGGTTGAAGATTATATAAATAAGAGTTGAGTTGTTGAAGAATGATAAGATAGACAAGAGAGATGTGAATGATGTGAATTGCAGAGTGTTCGAGTGAAATTTTGAGAAGTGCAGTGTGAGCTTTCATGTGTTAGATTGCTAGATGCAATGAGAAAAAGGAATCTATAATTCTTCAATAACCATATAAGAAAGAGAATATTTTTGAATCACTAACCTTTTGTAAAATTTTCTCCATAGAGGGGAGAGGATAATGATCCTTTAGATAGGCTCTAATTAGGTCTCTGAAGTTCACACAAACCTGTATTTCTCCATTCTTCTTTCTAATAAGGAGTTCATTTAGAATCATCCACACTCGATTAGAACTGAGAAAAATACTCCTCTAAAGAAGGGGCATGCTACACCCTTAATATTAGAGTACATAGTGTAGGAGATGGCAGCTCCTTCCTAGGACCCTCAACTTGCAAAAAAAACACCCTCACAGATACATGAGAGAAACACAAGTCTATTATGCCAAATACCAAAATGATATTCAAAAAATGAGATGAGATGCTAAAATACATATTGTACAGGCCTTTTAAAGGCATGAGAAATGAAACGGGTGAAAAAATACCCGATATGGGAAAACTATCAAAACAATTAATCCTAAGTTAAAACTTAACACTAGCACCCACCTTAAGTGCAAACTTAGGGAGATTATTATGAAAAATGAAATGCAAGATGGGTCCCAACTACAAGGCCATGTTAGGTGCCCATGTGCAACTGCTATGCAATGCAATCTCTCACAACTGGAGAAAAGGAGAAAAACCCTATGGGAGAAATATCCTCTTCAAAAGAGATAAAAAAGAGTTGAAAAAATGAGAGGAGGACTTCACAAGACCCCCCAAGGACAACTCCCATCACTAATCTCAAAAAAATATAGAAGGAGAGAGACTATGTAGCCCCCCATAGAAAAGAGTAGAAATGTTAAAGATCCCCCCAATGATGAAGAAACTCCTCTACTAATCCTGGAAGTCTGAAGAATATCCCATGTTTGCAAAAAACATGCCTCCCTTTTCCCTTTAGGGAGAAACAAACACTGATGCAAGAGGAACTCCAACTTTGAAACAAGAGAAGGGAGAGGAAGAATCAACATGAAAGATGCCTCTGAAAACTATCTTGGTGCCTCCCCATAACCAAATGTCACATCATGATTAAGTGCAACCTCAACCAAATAAGGCAGATCAACAAGACCATGTGAAAACTTTGAAGCAAAAATCTCCAAAGACATAGATGGTATGACAGTAGTGCATATACTATCATCAAAAGGAAGGGATATACCCTCAAATGCATCATCCAAATAAAAAATGTGAGATTCACAAAACAACTCTGCAAGATTTGTCAAGTGACTATCCCATAAAGAATGACCTAAAGGATCAAAAACATCCTGATGTGTTGAGGAACAAACCTTTGAAGCAATGGGAGATGAATCAACATAGGTCTAAAGAACTCCAAAGTTCAAAAGACTAATCTCTCTCAAGGAATTGCTATCAACACTAGCAAGAAGGGTGTGAGGCTCATAATCATCATCATCATCAAAAAAATGAGAAAAGGCATAGAGATGAGACTCATGATAAGCTTCACCAACATCAATGACTTTTCCAGTATTAGCCTCTCTAATGAAAACAAAATCTGCAATGAACTCTACAGTCTTAGGTACCTCACCATGAGTAATTTGATAGATGGAAAGTAGATTTGTGTGCAAATTAGGAATACATAGTACATATAGCTGAAACAACCATCACCAATCTCTACAACATCAAAAAACTTACTATCTCCCAATAAAATCTTAGAAGTATCAGTAGGATGAAGACCTAAAAAGGTATAGGGAGTAAAACCCATGTGATGAGATGCCCCTGAATCCAAAAACCATCTATCACAACTAGAATGAAGTGTAGAAGTTACCAATGCATGTCCTTTACCAAGTGGAAATCCTGCATTCCCTAACTGTGTAGGTTTGGATGAAGGCCGTGAAGGTGTTGTAGATTGAGAGGTTGTAGAAGGAGTTACAGATGAGGGTAGTGGAATATTGTTCTTTTGAAGTAGACGTGAAAGCTCATCAATCTTCTTCAGATAATATTGGTGTTCATCATTACCTTTCTTCTTGCAATACACACAACTCAACTTCTCCTTCTTAGGTTTATCCTCTTTTGAAGAGGTGGATGACTCATTAGAGTCTATCTAAAGCCTTAGGTTTCTTTTCCCCTTTGCTCTAAGATGCTTGTGCAACTAATGGATGAATCATAGAGACCCCCTCTAACGGGGAAAGTTTGGCTTGATCCCTCATCAAACAGTCATATAATGTCTCAAAAGAAGGCATTGTGAATGCATTGCCCAAAGCATCCATGGTGGAGTAGAAGGTAGAAGAAAAAACTGCAAATGAACCTCTCAGCTTAGACAAAATAAAAAAAATGGATTGCATATCAGTTTTATCCTTTCCACATCCCGCCAATTGTGACCTCACGAATTTGAACTTGACTAGGAAACCATCAATGGAAGGAAATGCGTCGGGGGAAAGAGAAGTTAATTCTACCACTAGTTGCAAAGCATGAAACTCATTGATTTGACTAAACAAGTTTTTAAACTCATCCCATACCTCCTTGGGTGTATTACACTCCTCAATGCGGAAAAGAAGACCGTTAGAAACATGCAAAGTTATCAGACCCATAGCTTCGTCACACTTGTTTATGTGAGCAAATGTTTCATACTCCTTGGTAAAAGTGGGTTGTGTATCATTCAATGTGGACCACAAACCCTTAGATTGGGGCAAATTATGCATTTTAATCATCTAGGTATGATAGTTATGGGGGGTTAAAATTTCAATTGAATCAGGAGTATCCATGACAACAATGTGCACCAAAAGGAAACAAAAATACACCAATCTAAAACCTTAAAAATAACTAATGAAGCCTCTTGAAATTAAATTTCACCTTTCCAAAATACTTCAAGGAAACAATAATGCAAAAAAGGTTTGAATCTAAGAACAATTGAGCAGAAAATTGTACGCTTTGAGTACTAGGTGTTTTGTGGCAGGTTCTTGTGCTAAATCACCAAGAAAAATCTCCAAATCAGCTCGCTAAGCACACAAGCCACCACACAAAGCAAACAAGATCTTCACATGTTTAGTGAAAGTGTTGGAGAATATAAAGGCCAAAATAAAATCTTCACGACAAATGTGGGATAAATGTTCCCAAAAAAAACTCAAAAAAACCTTGGGCCCACTTCCTCTTCAACTGCACGACAATTAGAAGTCCTAAATATTTCTATTGAAACTTTATAAAGTATAAAGTTTGATTTTAAAAATGTAGCGCGGCTTGCCAAAACTCCAATCATGCCAACTAATGAAGAATCATGACCTGCAGACGAGATACGCGCCCTATAAGGAGGTGTTCGGGTCTGAGGCTTTACATCTCTGCATCAAACTTCCCTGAGCCTTCATGAATTTGTACCGATCTTCCACCGTGAACATAGAATATTTGGCAAGTTGATGATCTTCCCACGCAACCAGATAGCAAATCAATGGAAAAGAAAATCACCCCTTCCAAATTACGGTTGAACATGATTAGATCATCCAAATCACACCTTGAATTAGAGAAATAGTGTCTGCCAAAGAGATTCATAGCCTGTAATTGCTCACGCAGTCAAAAAAGCTCATGACCTGCACAAATTACCGCAAGGGTTTTAGGGAATGTTTGAGAATTTTTGTAAGGATTTCTCTTCAAAATTGCACCCTTAGATGTCACAAACACCAAAAGCCAAACCCTACAAGTTTGAAATGGGGGCTTGTTATGAGTTTATTGAATATCAGGCCTTCATCCTCACAAACAGCTCCCCACCCTTTGAACAAAAAATCATGCCTTCTTTGCAACAGGAAAAATTGACAATAATGGCAACTTTGAAATTTAAAAACTTCAAATGCACCCAAAAAAACTTTAGCAGACAAAAAATTGCTCAAATCTTCTTGGTAGAAACTCTCCAAGAAGGTGAGTAGGAGGAGGAGCTCTAATACCATGTAGGAGATGGCAACTCCTTCCTAGGATCCTCAACCTACAAAAACAAACACCCTCACAGATACACAAGAGAAGCACAAGTCTATTCTGCCAAATACCAAAATGATATTCAAAAATGAGATGAGATGCTAAAATACATATTGTATAGGCCTTTTAAAGGCATGTGAAATGAAATGGGTGAAAAAATACCCGATATGGTAAAACTGTCAAAACAATTAACCCTAAGTTAAAACTTAACTCTAACACATAGGGTTAGGAATAGTCAGCTTATGGCTATCTTAACTCTTAATTGATTCATATTATCATTATTATATTGTTATTTAGTAAGTTAGGTTGGCCTAAGGCTTATATATGGGTATCTAAGTTGACTTGAGTGATATCCTAGGTATAAGTAATGTATATATGTGAGGAAATGAGTCTTATTTATTCATCAAATTGTGAATTATGTTCTCATTGGAGATATTTGAAGGTTTACCCTCTCGAAGTGGCTTTTATTCTCAGTTATTATCAAGTATTTGTAGCATGTTTCCCATCATATTCTTCTATTGTAAAAGTTATTTTAATGTAAGAAATTAGTAGTTTAAGAACTAGATTTGGAATATTATAATTTTTATTCTTATCATATTTTCAAGTTTTGAGGATACACATGTCTTGAATTACTCATCCAAGTTCAGGTTTAGTTGATTCCAAGAGACAAAAAAGACATTTCCCCCTTTTATCCCCTATTTCCATCCATTTACCCTCAATCTCACTCTCTCCCTCCATTTTTCTCCTTTTTATTTCCTCTCTTTCTCTATATGTCCCCCCTCTCATCCTCCCTCCCTATCTCCATTTATCCTTCCCCTTCTCTCTTTGTCTTTGTCCCTCTCTACCCCCCTCTCTCTATATATATATTCCTTTGTCCTTGTCAATGTCTCTATCCCTCTCTTCCTCTCTCTACTTATCTCCCTCTCTCTCTCTATCTCTCCCTCCCTTTTCTTTCTCTACCCCATCTCTCTCTATCTATCCCTCTCCCTCTCTCCCTTTACTCTCCCCCAACCCTCCCTCAATTTGTTCCTCTCCATCTCTATTTCTCCCCCACACACTAATTAAATAGTAAAAATAATTGAAGAAAAGAATACCTACATAGGACCTAATCATATTAATTATTTTAATGAAGACTATCCTTGATCCATCAATATCTCTCTGTCTATATCTATCTATCTATTTATCTCTATCTATTTATCTCTCCCTTTATCCCTCTATATCTCTCTATGTAAGAAATTGAGAGAACATGTCTTGTTTTATTCTTTGAATTATAGAACAATTGGGTTTCTAATCTATCATTCTAGTGGCTACATCTTATTACATCATTTGAATCCTTTCTTCTTGCATTGCAACTTTATTGACCTCTCCCCACTTTGCATGAGTAAGGTTCCAAATGTCATTTTAGTGCAAGATTGAGAAAGGAAATTTAGAGAAATCTCCCAACAAATTTGACATTTAGGCTCTTATAGAGTGCTTCCAAAATTTTGACCTCAAAAAATTTATATCCAAAACTATCTTTAAGACACTGCATTGCATTTTACTAGAATAAAAGCTACTAGAGGTTCCCTTCAACATTGTTGGTGAGATGATTGTGGATACTATTCTTCCCATTTTTTAGTTTGTATCCTCCAAATCACTTACTAATTTACTTAAAACTCATACTTAATTTACCAATTTGATGCTCCAATATTTATGCATTTTCATCTTCTTTGATTATCTTTACTACATTGAATACTTTCTCACATTTCACTTTACTAAATTTGAACATTAAATAATATTTCATGATTTCACATCTTTTTTTTTCTCCTTATTTAACTTTTTATTAATTTATCCATTTATCTCCCTATCATCTATTATACTTTCTTCCCAATACCAATCCTAAACAATTAACCTAATCCTTAACTTTTCTGAATTCCATTGAAATTCAAAATTCAAAATTCAAAATGTTAGAATCCAGAATAACATCAACAAATTACTATTTTTACTTACCTAATGTCCCATAATCTCCAAAAATCCCGACTTCCACTCAAAAATTTTCAATAGAATAGAATTTAAATTATATGTACCACCCCTTCTGTCCCAGATTCCATTGAAATTCAGAATTCAAAATTCAAAATGTTAGAATCCAGAATAACATCAACAAATTACTATTTTTACTTACTTAATGTCCCATAATCTCCAAAAATCCCGACTTCCACTTAAAAAATTTCAATAGAATATAATAGAATTTAAATTATATGTATACCTGAGTTGGCCTAATGGTGGAGAACTTGTACTCTTGAGAGAGAGGTCACAAGTTCAAATCCTGCAAGGGGTAAGGTATGTACACCTCGTATTGTGGAGCACGAGTTAGGTACCTCCTTCATATTGGGAGTATGAGGAATCCCATATACAGATGGCCCAAAAACAGACCGCCTGGTATGTGGACTATAAAAGGACCTTACCTTTTCCTTTCCTTTACTTTCTAAAAATGAAGTCCTAATGTACATTAACGCCTCTGAAAGACTTTAATGGCTCGAAATGGTTGTACTTACAAGAAGTAGAAGTGTCTGTCATTTGTTGTGGGAAATCAATAGTGGTCGATTCAGCACGACTTTTGCAATGGAAATAGTCTCATCAGTCCTATCAATTTATTTGGAAATCGTAGTGATTCGGTCTGGTTTATGTTGGAAACTGGCGGAAAGGAAGGAAGAAGCAAAACGTTAAAAACCCATCTATAATATGCGCAATTTATTCGAAAAGTTGGAATGAGCGTGAAACTACGTGGAAGAAACGCAGAAACGTACCTAACGTGCAAGACCTGAAGTTGCGAAGAAAGCTCGTTCCATGTTATGAATTAAAGTGATATATCCACCGACTACATCGTCACGAATTGACGAAAGAAAAAGTTGCGAGTACAATGATGCCTCTACAAGACTCAGAATTCACTTGGACTTCAATTAAAACGACAACAGTGGTAACTATTGGACTTTTGTCTTTTCCTCTATTTTATTTTTCCCTCTCCTTTCCATATCCCTCTCCTCCCTCTCTATATCTAGGTATATCCTCTCTCTGTATCTCCTTACCCCCTCTCTCACTCTTCCCCATCTATTTCTCTCTCTTTCTATTATCACATCTCTCCCTCTCTCTCCTCCTTTTCAAACATAACATGAACATGAACTGTTGATAATGGAGTTAGATTATCTTCCTAATTCAGAGATATTGTTTCAGTTTTAGTTGGACCCCTCTAAGTGGATGCATAATTGATTTGAAGCCTATCACTTCTCTATCAATACTTTTGTTGCACAAACATCATTTGCTAAATGACCTACCAATTGACTTTATGCACTACACAAATATATACAAGAAATAGACCAAAATTTTCCCCTATTGATCTTCCAAGCCTCTTCGACTACCCATTACACACCAAAGTGCAATTGCTAATTATATTCAATTTAAACCTTAAAAATACAACCTAATTTGTACAACTAAAATTATGATATACTTTATTTAATTTATATATATATATATTATATTTATAATGAATGAGAAACTTTTAATAAATACCAAAAACATTTAAATTTTCTCTTTAATTTCCATTGAACGTCCTATGGATGGAGGTACTAGTTTCTAGGGAGAATTAAAAAAGCTGGTTCCACTGACACAATCGTCACAGATACCTCTGCAATAGTGATAGTACAATGATAGTACAATGGTACTAGTTTCTAGGGAGAAAAGAAAAAGCTGCGAGTACAATGATACCTCTGCAATAGTGATAGTGCAAGTGTTCGGCAATGGCTATCGAGGCAACAAAAATGCATGCCCACATACCATCACCTTATGCATGCATCCCTTTCCTGCACGCCCATAACGGTTCTTGTCAGGGTACTACTGCGTGTGCTGCAGTTTTTTTTTTTGTTTTATGTGCCTATTTACTTTTTTACAATGATTTTTTATTCTCTTTTTACTATTAAGTTTAAAAATTAAATGTGTCCATAATTTTTATTTTACATTTTATTTTTTCTTTAAATATAATATAATGTTTTTTATTTTAGATTTAGATTTTTTTCTATATAATATAATATTTTTATTTTTATTACATTATATTTTTAATATATAATATTTATTTATATAATAAAATATAAATATTAAAAATATAATGTAATACAAATAGAAATATTATATTATATAGAATAAAAACTTAAATTTATAAGTATATTTTAAATTTATAATTTTACAATATATATTAATATAATTATATTTATATAAAAATATTATATATATTTATTACATTATAATTTTAATATATAATAGTGGAGGGCAAAGCAGCAAAAGATAGCTAGTAAATCCCACAAATTGTTTGAAGTTCACATACATAGAGTTAAAGGAAATGAACAACATCACCAGTGGCTGCAATCTCCTCACCAGTGTTACTCGCAGAAAATGAAACAATCTGTAGAGTAATGTGTCAGTTTGTTGAAGATTGGGTCTAATAACCAACCTAGGTGATAAAGGAAATAGTGGCACTTTAACCTATATAGTATGTGTGCGGTGTTGTTCAAAAACTGACCCCAGATGACAAACTTCTCTACAAATCACTGGACCATCAAATATAAATTCAACAAAAGGAAGAATGGCTTAGAAACTTGTATATTGATTTTGCCATAATTGTATCAGCATTTGTTGCAGCCATTGATGTCGCTAGCTCCCCTACTAGAAAGCGGACATGACCAAGTTGTTTGGACTAAGTCTAGCAAAAAGTGAAAAAATCAACAACAAATTGATTCTAGGAAAAATACCTTCATGATGGGCTAACTTATGCAAAGCCATTGGAGCAATCGTGATTGGTGCAAAGATCTTGAATCCTAATATACTGTTTGACAAATCTACATGACTTACATCTACCAAAACTCTTGGATGAAGCTGATCAGTATTGAGCAATTCTTCTGATTTCAACGACGGCCACCTGTGCAATAAAAATCTCATGAAAAAGGTAAGTATGGAGGAAATATCGGATTGTGGCGATGAATGCATTAGGTGAGATTGAAGGAAGCAGTAAATACTATGCAAAATTTTTGCAATAACTCTTTTTCTTCTTTGGCGTACACTACAAGATATCTTTGTGCATGTCTGACAGGTGAAAAGGGCGACATGTCATATTCGTCCTCTAATTTGGTGAGTTGCAGACTAAAAATATGGTTTCAGCGAGGGCTTTAGATTATGTTTATTAAAAAGTAGCCAAATAGTTTATTAAAAAAGATCAACAGTTGTCATTCAGGGTTGTCATTCAGGGAACTGTCAACCATGTCGTCTCCCTCCATTTGAACCCTTGAAAGAGAAAATGAGCTTCAAAAGCTCATATAGGACACGCCTTCGGCGTAAAGATAAAATTTAAATCTATTTTGGTATTTCATTAAATAAAGTATTATGTTCATTGAAAATATAAGAATAATATATGTGCAAATTAAATGAATTATTAAATCATAGTTTTAGTTGTACAATTCATGTGGTATTTATAAGGTCTAAATTGAACATAATTAACGATGGCATCTTGGTGAGCCAAAGAGGTTTGGAAGGTCAATTAGGAAAAAAAATTGGTCTATTTATTCCATATATTTGTGTAGTACATGAAGTTAATTGGTGAGTCATTTAGCAAATGATGTTTGTGCAACAAAGGTCTCAATGGAGAAGTGATAGCTTCAAATCAACTATGCATCTACTTACAGGGATCCAAATAGATTAAAACAAGATCTCTAGATCGGTAAGATAATCAAGCTTTGTTATCAATAGACTTATGTTATGTTTGCAAAAGGGAGAGAGGGAGAGATAGGGATAGAGAGAAAGAGATAAAGGGGGGAAGAGAGAGAGAGAGAGAGAGAGAGAGAGAGAGAGAGAGAGAGAGAGAGAGAGAGAGAGAGAAGCATATAGAGAGGGAGAGGGAGAGGGATCAGAAAGGGATATGGAGAGAAGGGGAGGGAGAAATAAAGAGAGGAAAGAGGGATAGATAGAGATGGAAAAGATAAATATATTAAGAGGGATAGAAGGAGAGATAGAAATATAAAGATAGAGATAGGAAGTGACATACAGAGAGGGAGAGAAAGGGGGATATATAGGGGTAGAGAGAGAGATGAAGAGATAAAAAGATAGAGATATACGGAGATATGGAAGAAGAAATATGGAGAGATAGAGATAGCGAGGAAAAGAGATATAGATATAAAGGTCTAGGAAGAGGGGGAGGGGCAAATAGAGGGGGAGAGAGAGAGGGAGAGAGATTGATGGATAAAGATGGGGAGACACATGTCTAAAGATACAAGGGAGAGAGGAAGATAGAGGTACAAATGAAGACAGAGGGAGAGAAATAACGAGAGAGAGAGAGGTAGAGGGACAAATAAAGATAGAGAAAGATAGGGAGATAGAGAGGAAGAGATAAAGATATATAGAGGAAGAGGGATAGGGCGAGATAAAGAGATATATATGTAAAAAATAAGAGTGATAGAAAGAGATATAAGGAGATATAGAGATAGAGGAGGGAGAGATAGAAATAGAGAGAAAAATAGAGAGATAAAATAAATAGAGAGAAGTAGAGATGGAGAGAGGGAGAAGGGAGAGAGATAAAGGGGGAGATAGGTATAGATAGAGGGAAGGGAGAGATATAGATAGAGGGTGATATAGAGAGATAGAGAAGAATAGGGAAAGAGATAGCTTGAGATATGAAGATAGAGGTAAAGAAAGATATGGATAGAGAGAAATAAAGAGATATAGATATAGATTAGGAAAGATGGGGAGATGAGGGGAGATGGAGTGAATAAGGGAGAGGGGGGGAGAGGTATAGAGGGAGATAAAGAAGGAGAGGGGGAGAGATAGCTCAATATATGGAGAGGGAGAGATGAAGTGATATAGATAGAGATGTATAGAGAAATAAATAGGGATAGGGAGAGACATAGAGAGATAAAGAGATAAAGGAAGAGATATATGGATAGAAAGAGATAGAGAGAGGAGTAAGATGAAGATAAATAAAGATATATAGAGTAGGAGAGATAGAGTGAATACGAGAGGTAGAGATAATGAGATATAGATCTAGAGAGGGGGGTGGAGAGACAGGGAGATAGAGAGGGGGAAAGAGTGAGAAAGAAGGTGATTGTTGGAAAGAAAAAAATAGTGTAGACACCATCGAGTAAATCCTACCACATCTTGTTGCAAAGAGCTTGCAGAACTTAAGATTGAAAAGATACCATCTAAGTTCAAGGTAGAATAGATGGGTCATATCTCATCCTATAAATATATATATTTATATATCTAGGAAATGATATGAATAAGAGAGTAAGAGAGATATATGTAGAAGTATGTATATGAAATTGTATGTAAGAAGATATTGTATAAAATGATATATGTAAGAAGATGATAGAGATATATAGAGTATAGGGGAAGATATATTCAATTATACTCCTTTGATATGATTATTATAAAATTTATTACTAGATTTTTATCCATATGATGTTATTTGTCATTTTGTGAATATAAAATTAATTTGATAATCCTTTATCCAAACCAAACCATTATTGTCCGTATATAACTGAGTCCGAGGTATAAACTACAACACTCAAAAAGTACTTGGGGTTTAAAAAATTGATCTATGTATTTCCCTTTTTTTTTTGCTAACATTGGTTTCATTGTCAAGACCTTGGTTAGGTAATATATAGGATAATAATACTCAAAATTTTAAAATTTTAAATCGGACATAGGAAAAGAAGAGAAAATCAAAGAAGATATGGGTAATTGTAAAATGATGGGGGGCCAAAAACGGGTTTCAAGTGGCCGCTTTTTTTTTAAATCAAGAAATATTGACCTTGGATGAGAAATTGAGGATAGTTACACTCAAAATTTTAAGATGCAACAAAAACCATGTAGCAAGTGCTTTGAGTCTTCTTTCTAAACAACTATTTTTTTATGAAAATGGTATAGATTAAGGGTTTTAAAAGAGGGAGCCACAAAAATTGGTATTGTTTTTGTCAAAAAATCATATAACATAGCGTCTTTTGTGGCTCCCTCAAAAGGTTAAATTTTTTTTGGTATTTTTAAAATTGCTTTGGTGATAAATTAGTTTAGAACATGTAGTTTATGCCTAAATTTTTAGTTAAAGAAGTTAAACTAAAAATCAAAAGCTAAAAATTGTCAAAATTTAAAAAAAATGCATCATTAAATAGCTAAGAGAGAGACTAACATTATCCAAGTGTTTGATTTGTTTAACCTTGAAACACGTGCAAACTTAAAGGTTAGTATGAATGAGATTATGTGAAATCTTGTAGAATATGCAAAAAACATGTCTTTGGATGTTAGGAAGGCACTCCAAGCCTTTGGGTTGGAAATCCAAAGAAAATCCCAAGCCTAAGACTTCAGGATTTCCAAAGCAACATATAACACAAGTGTGTTATAGCATGCTCACGTTATGTTTTGTTTTGTATTTTTTTATTTTTACAATAGTTTGGTGTGTGTTTTCCATGCTTGACATAACATGCTCGAATTATATCTCACATGGAATGTTTTATGTTCAACTATGTTAAGTATGTTTGATGTATGTATGTATATATATTTGTATTTATGTATGTATGTATGTATGTATGCATGTACGTATGTATATATCCATGTATTCTTGTATGTATATATGTATGTATGTATGTATGTATTTATGTATGGATGCATGCATGTATTTATGTGTGTATGCATGCTTGTATGTATGTATGTATGTTTATATGTATGTATATATGTATGCTTGTATGTATGCATGTATGCTTGTATGTATGCATGTAAGGGTTGGGTTTTGGGTTTAGGGTATATAAGGACTTGAGGTGACTTGAGGGTATAGGTTATGCAAGTGTATGTATGCATGTAATGGTTTTAGGTTTAGGGTATATAAGGACTTGAGGGTATAGGTTATAGGGTTGAGGTTTGAGGGATTAGGGCTTAAGTAATAGGTTGAGGGTAGAGGGTTACAGTTGAGGGATTTAGTATTCTGCTTGTTGAGTGTATAAGATTAAGTGTGTGAGGTATAGGGATTAGGGTTTAGGATATTCAGTTTAGGGTTTATGATATAGATTGAGAGTATAATGCATAAGGTGACTTGGGTTGAGAGTATATGGTTTAGGATTATATTATAGGGTTGAGGCACAATATTCAGGGTTTAGGTTATAAGGGTGAGGTTATAGGGTATAGGGATGAGGGTTTGTGGGTGTAGGTTTCAAGGTTTAAGGTGCAGGTTTGAGGATTGAGGGATTAGAACTTTAATGTTGGCGTGTGGCGACTGATCATACTATACTGAATAGCCCATGGTATACTGCACACCCTAGCATGTATCCTTGCTGGGGTCCGAGCCCGGGCCAGGCCCCGGGTAGGGGTTCGAGGGTGGCAACCCCTAAGAAAAATTTTCCTCCTATTTTTCGCGTCATCACCAAAAAAGTGGAAAATCAATGAAAAAAGGAAAAATCCGATTTTGTAGAACCTGAAATCTGGAAGCTTCTAAGCTTGATAAAAAGGGGTTCAGTTGGGTATTACAGTATGATGAAAATGCGATTATTCGCAAGATTGTAATAGGGTTTTTCACTGGATAATAAAAGTATTGGATGGCTGCAGTTTGGTGGATGTAGCCCAGATTGGGTGAACCACGTTAAATTCTTTGTATTATGATTTATTTTGTGTGTGTTTTAGTTTCTCTGTTTTATTAATTAAATCTACATTTAATTGTTAGATATCTGCCATCTCTAACACTAACACTTAAGTATATGGTTGAGGATATAGGGTAGAGGGTTGAGGGTTTACAGTTAAGGGCTAATGGTCAAGGTTAGGTGTCTAAGATATATAGTTTAGGGTTTAAGGTAGAGGGTATAAGGCATATAGATGAGGGTTGAGGGTTTAGGGCATAAGTACAGTGTTAAGGGTATAGGGAATAGGGTAGAGGTTTTAAGGTTGAGGGATAATGTTCAAAGTTGAGTGTCCAAGATAAAGTGTATAGGGTATAGGGTTTAAGGTTTAAGTGTTTAAGGGTATATAGGGGTTTAGGGTTTAGGGTTTAAGGGTTTAAGGTTTGAGTGATTAAGGGTTGAGAGTTGAGGGTTTAAGGGTTGATGGATTAGGGTTTAATGTATAGTGTCAAGGTTAGAGGGTTTAGGGATATGGTTTGGTGTTTACGGTTTAAGGGTTGATGCTTTAGGGATATGGTTTAGGGTTGAGGGTTAAGGGATTAGGGTTTAAGGGCTGAGGGTTTAAGGCTTTAAGGTTTAAGGGTCAAGGGTTTAGGGTTTAAGGGTTGAGGGCTTAAGGGATTAAGGTTTAAGAATTGAGTGATAGGAGATTAGGTTTTAAGGTACATAGGGTTGATGAATGAGGGCTAAAGGCTTAATGTATAAGCTAGAGGGATTGAGGGTTGAGGGTTTAAGAGTTGAGGGTTGAGGCATTAGGGATAGGGTTTAGGGTTGAGAGTTAAGGGATTAGAGTTTAAGGATTTAAGGTGTAAGAGTCAATTTTTTAGGGTTTAAGGGTTGAGGGCTTAAGGGATTAGGGTTTAAGGGTTGAGCATTAAGAGATTGGTGTTTAAGGTATAGGGTTGATGAATTAGGGTTAAGGGTTAAATGTATAGGGTACATGGGTTGAGGGTTGAGGGTTGAGGCTTTAAGGGTTTAAGGTTGAGGCTTAAGGGATAGAGTTTAGGGTAAGGGGTTAAGGGATTAGGGTTTAAGGGTTGATGGTTTAAGACTTTAAGGTTTAAGGTTCAATGTTTTAGGGTTTAAGGGTTGAGGGCTTACAAGATTAGGGCTTAAGGTATAGGGTTGAGGGATTAGGGTTGAGCGTCCAATGTATAGGGTAGATGTTTGATAATTGAGGGTTGGGGGTTTAATGTATAGGGTAGAGGGTTAAGGGATTAAGGGGTTGAGGGTAAAATGTATAGGGTAGAGATTTGAGAATCGAGGGTTGACTTGGTTTAATGTATAGGTTAGAGGGTTGAGGGATTAAGGGTTTAAGAGTTGAGAGATTAGGTTAAGGGTTGATGGTATAAGGTTAAGGGATTAGGTTTGAAGGTTTAAGGGTTGATGGATTAAGGGTTTAAAGGTTAAGGGATTAGGGTTGAGGGTCTAATGTATAGGGTAGAGTTTTGATAATTGAGGGTTGACCTAGTTTAATGTATAGGCTAGAGGGTTGAGGGATTAAAGGTTTAAGGGTTGAGGCATTAATGGTTTAAGGGTTGCGAGATTAGGGTTGAGGGTTGAGGGATTAGGGTCTAGGGTTGAGAGTATAGGGTTGAGGGTATAGGGTTGAGGTATTAGGTCTAAGGGTTGAGGGATTAAGAGTTTAAGGGTTGAGGGTTTAAGGCTTTAAGGTTTAAGCGTTAAGGTTTTATGGTTTAAGCGTTGAGGGCTTAAGGGATTAGGGTATAAGGTATAGGGTTGATTAATTAGGGTTAAGGATTTAATGTATAGGGTAGAAGGGTTGAGGATTGAGGCTTTAGGGATAGAGTATAGGGTTGAGGGTTAAGGGATTTGGGTTTAAGGGTTGAGGGTTTAAGGATTTAAGGCTTAAGGGTCAAGGTTTTAGGATTTAAGGGTTGAGGGTTTAAAGGATTAGGGTATAAGGTATAGGTTTGAGGGTCCAATTTATAGGGTAAAGTTTGATAATTGAGGGTTGAGGTTTTAATGTATAGAGAATAGGTTTGAGGGATTCAAGGGTTGAGGGTATAGGGTTGAGGGTCCAATGTATAGGGTAGATGTTTGAGAATTAAGGGTTGGACTCATTTAATTTATAGGTTAGAGGGTTGAGGGATTAAGGGTTTAAGGGTTGATGGTTTATGGGTTGAGGGTTCAGGTTTGTGGGCTTAAGGGTTGAGGGATTAAGGGTTTAAGGGTTGGGGGATTAGGGTTGAGGGTATAGTTTTAAGCGTATAGGGTTGAGAGATTAAGGGTTGAAAGGTTTAGGAATTTAGGTTGATGGTACAGGGTTGAGGGTCCAATGTATAGGGTAGAGGTTTGAGAATTGAGGGTTGACTTGTTTTAATGTATAGGTTAGAGGGTTGAGGGATTAAGGGTTTAAGGGTTGAGGGTTTGAGGGTTGAGAGATTGGGTTGAGGGTTGAGGGTATAGGATTGAGGTATTAGGTTTGAGGGTTTAAAGGTTGAGGGATTAGGGTTGAGGGTATAGGGTTGAAGGCCCAATGTATAGGGTCTAGATTTGATAATTGAGGGTTGACCTAGTTTAATGTATAGGTTAGAGGGTTGAGATATTAGGGTTAAGAGTTGAGGGATTAGGGTTGAGAGTTGAGGATATAGGGTTGAGAGCAAACAAGAACCACAGTTATGGAGGTCTTAGAATTTTTTTTGGCCAAGATAAGTAGGACAAGATTTCCCAAGGGAATATGAGTCTTGGTTAGGGGTTTTGAAAGTTTGAAGTTTGACTGAATACTACTTTGTTTAAGTGTTCTAATTCTACTTGTAGATAATTGAAATAGTAAATAAATTCCTAAAATTTTCTTAATGTATTCGAATTTGATGCAAAATGCAAGTATAGAATGATTTGAAGATTTTTGAACAAATTTTAATGCAAATTTCAAATCTAAAATGTAATAATTAACTGATTGTAATATGAAAAGATCTAAAAATGATAATTATGAATACAAATTTTGATATTAAATAATGCACTTTATTTCACTAAATGAACTAGATGCAAAATTCTTTATAAAGTGCAGTTACTGATTCCAAAATAGAGATATGCAAGTAAAGTACAATTGAGTAGATAGAGACATAACAGTGTGCAATTTTTTTTTGAGACACCTATACAAGGACAAGGTAGCCTAGGGGCAATTGAGTCTTTGTTCAAGGTTTTAAAAAATAAAAAATCTAAATGTTTTTGAAAAAGGAAAAACAGGTTTTGAATGGACCCGAAACCATGTACAGCAGGTTTTGAATGGACCCGAAACCATCAAGTCTTAAGTGGACCCGAAGCCCACTCCAAGGAGAACAGGCTGCTCAAAGATAGAAACAAAAACATCCAGCAGCTCACCAGGGATGAAAAAACTCCTGCAACCTGCCACAAGCCAGCAGGTTGCCTAGAAAGACAACCAAGAAATCACATAAATCTTGGCATCATTGGTTTTGATGGGACCAACAACCCACTACACTCAATAGTTATAGACAAGACCAACAGCCCATAACACAAGGTTTTCACAGGGACCTTAAACCCAAATGTGCAACTTTTCACAATACAAAACATGAAAGCTCCACCAGCTGAAGTAGCAGAGTCCAGCAACCCACTCCTTTCATCTTTAAAGGACAGGTAAAAATAGGAGCACAGAGCACCAATACTATCCTTTAAAAGATATATATTCTCTCCACCTCTAAAGGAAAGAACTCCAAACTTCTCATAGCTGCAACAACCAAAAACCTTGGGATTGAATAACTCAAAGATCTGCTTCCTAATCAAAATCTCCACCTCCATAGAAGATAAAGAAAAGAACACAGCATGTAGGTCCACATCAAAACCCAAGCCACCATAAAACAATGCTTCAATAGCCCCCCAACAGCCTTTCCAAGCACAACTAGCAGCATCCCACTCCACCTCAATAGGAGAAAAGTCACTTCCGGCCTCCACCATCTCCCCCTCAATAGAAGATAGGACCAGCTCCATAGGAAAAACCAGAAAAACCCAAGGATGCGCCAAAAGAGACTTGAAAAGCAAAGCCAAGGAACCGAGAAGGCGAGGGACAAAAATACCCCCACCGCAACAATACCCAGAGGTCACAAATAGTAAAAAGAGAAACACAAACCTCGATCTAAAAAAGAAAATACCCAGAAGAGGCCGCGAAGGACTCCAAGGCAGACACACCTCTCCCAGAAAAACAAAAAAAGCTTTAGGGAACAAGGAGAGACAAGAAACAACAAAACCAACGTTTTCCTGCCAAAGGGACATAGCAAAAGCAGAGGCAAACAAAGAAGCCCTTAGATAAACAAACCCAGCAGAAAAAAAATCAACAACAACACCCCCACACAGTAAAAGGAAACCAGATGAAAACAGGGGCCAAAGAGGAGCAGAGAAACAACCAGCTTTCTGTGACTCAAACTAACAGCAAATGATGGCAAAAAAAGCCCTAAAATACACAGTTATGAAGCTTACCCAGTCAGGGCAATGCCATCCACCACACAGTCCCACAGAAAAATAGGAAGCTTCCAAACCCCCATGTAATAAAAGAAAATCAAAAGAAGGCGGGGGTTCAAGATTAAAAAAGAAGTTGACGCATCTAAAAACTGCTAACACAAATAGAGGAGGAAGGTCCACCCACCAGAGAGGAGAAAGAGACCACCCCTCAGAAGAAGATGCACGAACCACCTCAAGAGAACTGACGCCAGGAGCAAAACTAGCCTCAACCACGGTCCAAGCTTCCCACAGACACCCAGCCAGCCTCAGAGAGAGAAAGGCACCGGCAGACAACCAAAGCCTTCCTCAACCCACCAGAAAACCCTGAAGCCAGCCCACCACGAACAGGGCAGACCCCAGCAGCAAGAATCCTCCCGCCATCATCATCTTCTTCGTCTAAATCTTCCTCTCCCGCCTGTGCAAAATTTGAACTGCTTCGTCCGCTTCCTTTTCCGCCTGAGCTCTCCATTACGCTGTTTTTCTTCCTAATTTATTGTGTGATAAAAAAAATCTAAATGTTGATATTAAAAATCTAAATGTTGATATTTGTGTTTAAGTTACTATTCCTATCTGCAAACAGGTTTGATAGTGACTATTTTTCCAAAATTTCTCAATGTAAATCTATGACAATTTTGGAACAAAATGACACTTTTTTTAATGCAATTTTTAAATGGATATCTAATCTAAATGACTGAAACACACTGTAATGCAACCTATGATACAATATGAATGCAATATTTTTGTATTTTTATGATTTTTATGATGCAATATGCAACCCTAAATGTGAAACACAATGATGCAAAACCTAAATGAGAAATGCAAAACACAATGTTGCAAAACCTAGATCTAGGTTTGAAAGACTATCAAATCAAAAAAATGTGATGTAAAAATGTTAGGTTCACCAAAATGAAACATAAAAATGTGGTACACCTTAAGTTTAATACTCATGGCATAGGGTGTATTCCACTATTTCTAGGATTTCATTAAGATGTAAATCAACAAGGTGCATAAATTGACTTTCAATCTCAAAGGTGAGTCAATTTAACCCAAATATGCATCTTTTTGAGTTTTAGGAATGATTTAGAAATGATTTGAAATTATCAATCTAATTAAACTAAATGATCTAATATGATAAATGGGATTTATTGAAGATAAATAGATGGAAAAAAATTTTTGTAAGTGGATCTAAAAAGTGCAAACTGATGTGTACATGTCACCAAAAGTAGGATTTGAGTGCTTTAGTAGGACTAGGTTGTTGTAGACATGTAGAATTGACCTAATACTTATAGCACACCTCAAATGACATGTTTGCATCATCGACATCATTATCATCGAATATCATTGCATATCACATCAATTGCATCAAAAACCCTAAATTCCTCTATTAATTGAATAATAGGACATTATTTAATTAATTCACTTTTTCACCATTTTTGGATGAATTATATAAATTTCATTTATTTAATAAAGTCCTAAAAACCCTAATTTCTACTATTAATTGAATAAAACTACATTATTTAATTAATTCACTTATTCTTCATTTTTGACCAATTAAATATTTATTTAATAAAGACCTAATCTAACTTTATTCTTCCTTATTGATTAAATAAAATCCATTATTTAATTATGTCACTAATTCACCTTATTCCTCTAACTCAATTTAATTATTAAAGCATAATAATTTAATTAAATCACTTTCCCCCAAATTTGAATAATTGAACAAAATTATTCAAAACATCATCAAAAATCAAATAAAATAAATACAACTTTTTATGCAAAAGTCAAACTTGATTTGCACGTTCAACTACAAAAAGAATTAATGAATTAAATCAATTAATTAATTATCTTCACCCACTTTTGTGATTGAGCAAATTATGAACCACCAATTGCTCAATCTATTTTTTGACAGAACCATCTATTTTTTTAACTAATTCATCTATTCTTTGATTGATCAATCTATTTTCTACTAGATCAATCTATTTCCTGATTGATCAATATATTTCTTCAATCACACCAATCATGTAATCAATTTGCACAGATTATTCCCATCTAAATCCTCTCAATGGTTCTCAACGGTTGATCAAGATATTCTACTACGCAATCCAAAGCATTCATTTTGAAACAAAAATTCTATATAACAACATTCTTTCTCCTAAAAAATGATCGAAGAATCAATATAGTTCATGTAACTAATTAATGTGAAGATCTTAATCAACATTTTACAAAGCTTTAACACAAATCTTTGATCAACACATGCACATTCTTCAAAGCTTTTGCAAGCAACAATGGAGACTTCACATTGATACAAACAACCCACTTCTTCATGAACACACTTTGAAACGAGATGGTAAAGCTATTTCATTTTGAATTCATTGTTATTATTTTTTCTCAATTTCGTTCTTGAATTCTTGATTTTATAGTTACATTTCATGAGTAATGGGCATAGATCTTGATTCTTGTTTTGAATTAGATTAGCTTCTATTCATTGTGTTTATCTTATTTAACACCATCGATTTTCCCCCTTATACATTCTAGAATGCTTGGTGGGAATTCAATCCTTAACAAAAATCATTTTTTGAGCTAAAATTGAAGTTGTGGGTTCTAGACGTGCACTGAAGAAATCTTCACGCACATGTTCCAAAAATTTTTGCACTTGAATTCATGGTTTTAGCACACTTGACATTGTTTTTAGCGATTATGATATTTTATTGTTCTTTTGCAAAAATATAGGTCCCCTTTTGATTTTTTCTTGCACTTCTACTTTCAAATAGAGTGTGCTTCTGACTTTTTCATGCACTTTTTCTTTTTGATAGCGGCCACTTTTGATTTTTTTCTTTTTCTTTTTCTTGGTTAAGTTTTGTCCAAAAGTTGAAAGTTATTCTTCGATTTCTAATGCTAATGGGTACCTAATTTGAATTTTTGACAATTGCTAATGTTTTCCATGTAGGATTTGCAGAAGCATAGCTAGTGTTTATCTAAAAACAATTCATTTATTGTAGGGAAGACGAACTATTGAAGAATTTTTAATTTGCAAAGCTTTCATAAAGTTAGAAAATGCTTTCAATTGGTGCTCTAAAATGAATGTTTCGAAGCTTTCATAAGTTAGAAAATAATTTCAAATTGGTGCAATAAAAATAACCCCACAAATGAATTCTTTCAATTGGTGCTCTAAAATGAATGTTTCAAAGATTTCATAAGTTAGAAAATGCTTTCAATTTTTATAATAAAAAGAACCCCAAAAATGGATGCTTTCATGTTGGTTCTCTAAAAAGTATTTTCCTTCAAAAAGCTTTTGTAGAGAAAAAAATTCCTTTTTAGTGCTCTAAATGTTTGATTTTTGTTGACCAAGTGATTTCATTTTTTGTTGATGAACTCACAATTTATTTTTGTTGACCACTAAGACAAGGTTCAAATGAACTCTTTGCTTTGGGCTTAAAATGAACAAATCAATTTTTATCTTGCACCTTTGCTATCTCATTGATTGATATCTAGAACATTTCAATTAAATGGTGAAACATAAAAAGAACCATTGCTATCTAGTACACACTTTAATTCATTCTCTTTTCTTGGATAGCGCCACTCGAGGTTCTTAAAAATAACATTGCAATGAAGTGTATACTATGTCTTTCATGCATGGAAAATTGAACTGTATATCCTCTCCCCTTGTTTCCTTGTTGGTGATCTTGGGTGATGAATTATTTTTTTGAGCTTTGTATTTGTTGTATTTTAAGTTTTACCTTAGAGAGGGGGCTTGCTTTGAGACACATCCCACATTGGAGAACTCATTGAAAGGTCTCAAAGCATGTTTACTAGCTAGTAGGCTATATAAAAGGTTGTGAAATCATAAGAAAGAGCTTCAATCCATGCCGACAATAGACTACACCTAATCCCAAGCCTTAAGTGGAACGAGAATGGTTAAAGAGCCTTAAGTGGCCAACGGGTGAGTATTGGCTTTTTGTGTTCATAGTTTATGAATAAGAACCAATGTTGTAGAAGATACCCCTTTATCCAAAACATTCTTTGAAGTGGTGCATCAAAAATTTGATTTTGAGAAGTTACTTACCAAGTCCAACTTATGGTTAAGCTTAAAGCACTCTCCATTCGATGCATGTAAATCATCCCTTTGGGGCATGAGGTAAGCCCATCTAGGAGGAAGTTTCTATCCCTAGGGCGTACATTGTCTTCACAAAATTTCTAAATATCTATTCAGTTACTTTAAAATATCAAACGTTGTGCTTAAATTTAAAAATGAACACATTGAAATAAACACTAAACATGGTTGTCAAACTTTAGACCTTTTTAACTTAGTGCAAATTTTTGAAAGAGTCTTATATTTTCACTCCTAAAATATATCATAAACAATATCTTTGAAGGTTTACCAATATTTAGGCTCACCCTTCAAGTCACATTAAGGAAAAGGTAAATATTGGAAACTATAAATTTAGCATTTCTACCTCCATGAACTTTGAGCTTTCATGGAGGGAAACATGCTTAAGTTGTAGAAATCTAGGTCGCACAAGTTTTTCTTGTTGTTTTGCATGATATCACTTGCCAAATCTTGAAACAGATCATCCAAAATCATCCAAAACTACAAAAATTATCCAAGCTACTACCAAATACTAAAAATGAGATACAAATTTACATAAAATCACTTTTGCTACTATTTATATCATAGTTGACCAAAAATTGGTCGTACTATCAAAAAATCTATTGCCTTTGCTATCTTTCACTGGTAAAAACCTATCAAATTTGATAAATCTTCATGCATTTGCTCTAAAAGTTGGCCACACTTGCTCTTTTTGTGCCACATCTAACAAACTTTTCACTGCACTTGCCAAAAATCTGCCTACATTTTCCAAAATAGCTCACTTTTGACTATGTAATTCACCACATTTGAAAAAAAAATACAAAGGCTGCACTTACAAAAATTGAGTGCACTTGCTTCTCAAAACTTAGTGCACTTACCAAAATTTTGACTGCAATTGACAAAGTTTATCACTTTTGCTAAAATAATATCACTTCTACTATGTTCTGCTAAAAATTAGAAAAATGATACGAAACTGGTTACAAGATCCTTGTTGAAACAAAATAATTGGAATCCCAAGATACTTCATATAGTCCTTCATCCATTTTGAAACTTCCATCCTACTTTTGGAAATCAAAATAAAAGTAAAAAAACTTTCATTATTACCTCACCCACACTTCTAAGATGTCAAAAGTTTCTTGAAACTCAAGGCTAGTTCAAGTAAGCTTTTTTGCGACATATCCTCTAGAAGAAGAAGTAAGATATCAATCCAAGTATTTCAACATTTTGAGTTTCAAGAATAGTGTCATTCCAAAACATCGCTCAAACCTTAGGGTCTTGAGAATCACAACAACCATATCAAAACACCAACACTTTCACCCTATGACCATTTGGCATCCAGTTGCTCTAGTTCAACAACCAAACCTTACACTAGCTATCATACAACCAAAATTTGAGATAATTGAAGGAGAACAAATAGAAATAATCAGTAGTTTGAGAAGATTCATATTCAATGAAAAATAAACTCCAAACTAGTGGAGAAACATAAAAAACATCCTAGATAAAGAGGAAGAGAACGTAGATCTCATGGTCAGAAGACCCATATTACCACCTCCTTGGTGTGGAGCACCTTGACAACATCATGTTTCATTTGAGAAAATCTTGAAATTTGATTCAATTTTATTGTCTCCACATTGTAAGGAGGTCTTATAAGTTATTTTTCCTATGTTTAGGTCATTACAAGGTTTAAGGTATAAGTCGTAAGTCCATTTTTTTGAAAAGTTGTCATTATTTGCAAAAAGTGCACAAATGCAAAAGTTTTAAAATGTAAAAAGTTGCAAAAATGTGGAAGGTGAACAATCACCTTGTTCAAATTCATTAGGAATTAGTTAGAAGGTGATGAGTCAAATGTGAAATGTTTTTAAAAGACCTTTTTTACTTTTGGGAATTTGTGGGTGATTGAATACAAGATTTTGTTCAATGAAATAACTCTGTTTTTATGCATTTCTGCAGATTTCTCATGTTTTTAATTATTGTACGGATGTGTACGAACAACCAAGCATGTTTAGATGGTTGTAAATGAGAATATAACCAATCACCTTCCTAATCCACTTTTTTTCATGCAATTTGGTACAATTTTGAGTAAGATATTGTGATTTTTCAGAAATCAGCCATAACCCTCTTCTAGGGTAATTAGTGAGTTTTCTAAATTGTGTTTCTCTTATTTTCTTCATTGATTTTTTTTGTAAATTGGTGGATAAGAATATTGATGTGTATTTTAAATTTTCACAAATTGGAAAGGTCTTTGGTGAAGGCTTGGGGAAGATTCCTCAAAGCCCTAGGTTTGTTAAAAGTAGAAAAACTGGTAAAGTCTTCATACAGTGGGATTTTATGAGTGTTGACTAGGGTTTTTGAGTTATTTTTGTATAATGATTTTTTCAAAAGATTTTTTGGTTAGTGAGAGTCACCTCAAGTTAGGGTTTGGGGTAATTATAAATTTGGATCTTTCATTTGCTAACTGTCCTATCTGGCAGACTATGAATAATCCTATTTTGGAATCAGAATTTAAGGTTTTCAGATTGGTGTTTGATAAATTAACCTGATCAAGGTATGTAGGATGGTTCAATAATTTTTTGTAGGTGTTTTGAATATGTTGAGGCATCATCAAAGAGAGAATGGGTTGGTGATAGGATATTTAATAAGCCCTAGGCTTGGAAAATGTGTAAAATCTGTAATTGATAGTGCTCAGAGAGGTTTCAATGGGTTTTGTTAATGGAATGTGGGTTCTTCTAAATAGTTATTGTTTTGAAAAGGTGTGTTAGAAACCAATATTTGAAATGAAAACCAAAAAAATCACCTTCCACAGAAGAGAAAAACAAAAAAATAGATATTGCATAAAGATGTGCAAATTGATATATTTGAAGTATAAAATAATTACAGGAGATAATTTTCTTTATAAAAGCAAAGATGCATAAACCTAATCTTATCTTAAGCAACAAGATAGCTCAATAAGATAAAGATGAAAACCTATAACTAAGGAATTAAATATGCCTAAGTAAACTTATGCAAAGTGTAATTAAATATTATTTACACCAACACCCCCCATAAGTGCAACTTAGGGAGAAGCAAATTATTATGCAAAGATGAGTCTCAAAAACAAGGCCTAATTAGGTATTCATTTAAAAATGAAAAGAGAGAGAAAACCCAGTGGGAAAAACCCCCCCTCAGTGAGATGAACTGCTGTGAAGAATCACTGGAAGAACTCTGAAGAAGCAACATTGGAACCCAAAATCTAGCAAGCAAGGAAGGATACTTCTATTTGAAAAATACCATATACGAATCACAAATAAAACAATAGACCTGATGCCAAGGAACACTGGAAACTCACATACTAGATCAACCCTAGAATCTGTAAGCAACAGATGATGAAAGGATGAATGAAGCCCATAATGATGACAAAATCTAGAAGTTGTGTCTCTCGAAGCCAATGCCAAACTGAAACTAAAATTGTCCATAAGATGATTACCATCAAGATTCTAGAAAATTAACCATAAAAACATGGCCTTCAAACTAAGAAAGATCTTAACCAATGTGGATCAAAACCATAAACTCCCAACGTGAAGTGTGAATTGAAGCAAACCAACGATGTGTCTAGCTAAGCAAGAAAGAAGCGAAAGGAAACAACATGAAACCAAACAAACTCATGTGAGTTGTCAGAAATATAAAGAATGGATGCAAGAAACCCCTTTAATGGAACTTTATATCAGCTCGTTATTACAATACCCAATGATTGCAGAAGGAGAGAATGCAAAACTACAGAAACATAAGCAAAAATGCAAACCTAGTGCACAAAACAAAAATGAATGCATGCATAAAATAAGGTACACATCTTCTATAAATGACCTCAAATATGCATATAGGCCAAAACCAGCTTTCCAACGCTGTGAAAATCATGAAAAATGGATAAGCGATTCAAAAGATATGTCTCGCAGAGTGAAAACAACAACATCTGACTTTTGAGGCTGAAAAAGACATCAAAAAGGAAAGAAATAGAAAATCACGCCTATACCATTATGTAGACCATTGAAACAGCTTTCCGACGATATCTCATTTGCAAACAAATGATGCCATAGATCCAAGTTATGCCCGTTTCTGTGAAAGTGCTCCAAAAATGTCCAATTTGGCCTCTAGAAGCCCTTAGGGGCTAAAAAAATAGAGCCCCTGGTCATCTGGGTGGACTAGGGAGTTGGTGGCAAGGTCTGGAGCCAAAGCTCCTGGTCACCCACGTGACCACTCCAGGAGCTAGCTAGCACAGAAGTGGGCTAGGCAGAGCCCCAAGGTCCTCCAAAGGACCACTTGCTTTGGTTTAAGCTCGCGGGGGTTGCCGCTCGGGGTCTGGTTGTAGAGAAGACCGTGTGCTGCACATATTAGCCCATGGGGGCTAGTGGAATGGAGGAGCAAAGGAGCAATCACCATCGAAGGTGGCAAACTGGTGGCCGCCTCGTGGTGCGGGGGCGGTGCTGGGAGTTTACATTGACCGCGGTGGCCCAATGGTGGTGCGGCGATGGCTGCCTGGTGGAGAATGGGTAGTGCGCCCCATTAAAACTAGAGGCACAAAACTCCATAGGATTTTTTTGATTTTTTGGTAATTTTTTAAATTCTTTTCGATATTTGAGCCTTGTGAAGCATGCTTGGGGGCTGTACGACCCTTGGGTAAAAAAAATTTTGCCTCCCGAGTCGGCTGTGTCCAATTTGGACAAATTTTATATCAAAATAGGGGTTTTTGGGAATTGCGAATCCAACGGTGAGGTCTGTTTTGGACCAACGTGCTTCAAAAATCAGGCGACCCCCAGATCTATCAGAAAAATCACCATGCTTAAAACCCTCGCAGATCTAGCAATTAGTGACCAAAATAAATGAAATAAAAGCCATTTCTGACTTTTCCAAGTGCTTTGAATCTAATGGAAAACCCCAAACTGATCCAAGATGCTCCAAAAATATTCTAAAGGAAAGAAACCCTCGAGGGACCTCAAACAAGCTCTGCAATGTATTCCTCCAAAAAAGATGAGAAGGGGTTGTAAATTGGGGCTTTGATACCATGTTAGAAACCAAGATCTGAAATGCAAACTAGAAAAATCACCTTCCATAGAAGAGAAAAACAAAAAAGTAGAGATTGCATAAAGATGTGTAAATTGATATATTCGAAGTACAAAATAATTACAAGAGATAATTTTCTTTATAAAAGCAAAGATACATAAACCTAATCTTATTTTGAGCAACAAGATAGCTCAATAAGATAAAGATGAAAACCTATAACTTAGGAATTAAATATGCCTAAGTAAACTTATGTAAAGTGTAATTAAATATTAATTACACCAACACCCCCCATAAGTGCAACTTAGGGAGAAGCAAATTATTATGAAAAGATGAGTCCCAACAACAAGGCCTAATCAGGTACTCATTTACAAATACAAAGAGAGAGAAAACCCAGTGGGAAAAACCCCCCCCAGTGAGATGAACTACTGCGAAGAATCACTAGAAGAACTTTTAAGAAGAAACATTGGAACCCCAAATCTAACAAGCAAGGAAAGATACTTCTGTTTGCAAAATACCATTTCAGAATCACAAATGCAACAGCAGACCCGATGCCAAGGAACACTGGAAACTCACATACTGTATCAACCCTAGAATTTGTAAGCAACATATGATGAAAGGATGAATGAATCCCACAATGATGACAAAATCTAGAAGCTGTGTCTCTTGAAGCCAATGCCAAACTAGAAAACTAAAACTGTCCATAAGACCAGTACCATGCAGATTATGGAACATTAACCATAAAAAAATGGCCTTCAGACTGAGAAAGATTTGAACCAATGCGGATCAAGAACCATAAACGCCCAATGTGAAGTGTGAACCTAAGCAAGCCAACGATGTGTCTAGCTAAGCAAGAAAGAAGATAAGGAAACAACAGGAAACTATACAAACTCATGTGAGTTGTCAGCAATACGAAGAATGGATGCAAGAAACCCCCTTAATGGAATTATATATTAGTTCGTTATTACAATACCCAATGATTGCAGAAGGAGAGAATGCAAAACTACATAAACATAAGCGAAAATACAAACCTAGTGCATGAAACAAAAATGAATTCATGCATAAAATAAGGTACACATATTCTATAAATGACCTCAGATCTACATAGAGGCTGAAACCAGCTTTCCAACATTGCAAAAAATTGCAAAAAATGGATAAGAAAGTCAAAAGATATGTCTCTGAGAGTGAAAAAAATAACATTTGACTTCTGAGGCCAAAAAATACCTCAAAAAGGAAAAACTAGAAAATCAAACCTACACCATTATGTAGAGCATTGAAACAACTTTCCGACGATATCTCGTTTGCAAAAAAATGACGTTGTATTCCCAAGTTACGCCCGTTTCTGTGAAAGTGCTCCAAAAAGGTCCAATTTGGCTTCTAGAAGCCCTCAAGGGCTAAAAAAATAGAGCCCTTGGTTGAATGGGTAGACTAGGGGGATGGCAACAGGGTCTTGGGCCAAAGCTCCTAGTCACCCACGTGACCACCACAGGAGTTGGCTAGCATAGAAGGGGACTGGGCGGAGCCCTAGGGTCCTCCAAAGGACCACCTGCTTTGGTTTAAGCCCACAGGGGCTACCGCTCAGGGTCTGGTCATAGAGAAGACTGCATGCTATACATATAAGCCCATGGGGGCTAGTGGAGTGGTGGAGTAGAGGAGCAGCCACCAGCGGAGGTGGTGACCCAGTGGCCACCTAATCGCGAGGGGGTGGTGTTGGAAGTTTACACTGACCGTGGTGGCCCAATGGTGGTGTGGTGGTGGCCGCCCAGTGGAGAATGGGCAGTGCGCCCCATTAAAACTAGAGGCACAAAAAGCCAAAGGATTTTTTTGATTTTTTGATAATTTTTTGAATTTTTTTTATATTTGAGCCTCGTGAAGCATACCTGGGGGCTGTACGACCCTTAGGTAAGAAAATTTTTCCTCCCTAGTCGATTGTATCCAAATTGGACAAATTTTATATCAAAATAGTGGTTTTTGGGCACTGCGAATCCAACAATGAGGTTCGTTTGGCCCAAAGTGCTCCAAAAAATAGGCAACCCCCAAATCTATGAAAAAAATCACTGTGCTTGAAACCCTCACAGATCTGGAAAATGGTGACCAAAATAAATGAAATAATTTAAGCCTTTTCTGACTTTTCCAAGTGCTCTGAATCCAATGGAAAACCCCAAACTGATCGAAGACACTCCTGAAATATGCTCAAGGAAAGAAACCCTCGCGGGACCTCAAACTAGCTCTACAATGTATTCCTCCAAAAAAAATGAGAAGGGGCTACAAATTGTGGCTTTGATACCATGTTAGAAACCAAGATTTGAAATGCAAACTAGAAAAATCACCTTCAATAGAAGAGAAAAACAAAAAAGTAGAGCTTGCATAAATATGTGCACATTGATATATTTGAAGTACAAAATAATTACAAGAAATAATTTTCTTTATAATAGAAAAGATGCATAAACCTAATCTTATCTTGAGCAATTAGATAACTCAATAAGATAAAGATGAAAACCTATAAATTAGGAATTAAAAATACCTAAGTAAACTTATGTAAAGTGTAATTAAATATTAATTACAACAACAACCCCCATAAGTGCAACTTAGGGAGAAGCAAATTATTATGCAAAGATGAGTCTCAACAACAAGGTCTGATCAGGTACTCATTTACAAATGCAAAGAGAGAGAAAACCTAGTGGGGAAAACCCCCCTTAGTGAGATGAACTGTTGCGAAGAATCCCTGGAAGAACTCTGAAGAAGCAACATTGGAACCCCAAATCTAACAAGCAAGGAAAGATACTTTTGTTTGCGAAATACCATATCAGAATCACAAATTCAATAGCAAACCTAATGCCAAGGAGCACTGGAAACTCACATACTGGATCAACCCTAGAATCTGTAAGCAACAGATGATGAAAGGATGAATGAAGCCCATAATGATGACAAAATCTAGAAGCTGTCTCTTGAAGCCAATGCCAAACTGAAACTAAAACTATCCATAAGATGAGTACTATCAATATTATGGAATATTAACCATAAAAACATGGCCTTCAAACTGAGAAAGATCTAAACCAATGTGGATCAAGAAACATAAACTCCCAATGTGAAGTGTGAACCTTAGCAAACCAGTGATGTGTCGAGCTAAGCAAGAAAGAAGCTAAAGGAAACAATAGGAAACCAAAAAAACTCATGCAAGTTATCAGCAATACAAAGAATGAATGTAAGAAACCCCCTTAATGGAACTATATATCAGTTCATTATTACAATACCCAATGATTGCAGAAGAAGAGAATGCAAACCTAGTGCACAAAACAAAAATAAATGCATGCATAAAATAAGTTACACATCTTTTGTAAGTGACCTTAGATCTCCATAGAGGCTGAAACTAGCTTTCCAACAACGCGAAAATCATGAAAAATGGATAAGCGAGTGAAAAGATATGTCTCCCAGAGTGAAAACAACAACATCTAACTTCCGAGGCTGAAAAAGACATAAAAAATGAAAAAATAGAATATTACACCTACAACATTGCATAAAGCATCAAAACAGATTTCCGACAATATCTCGTTTGCAAAAAAATGACATTGTATGCCCTAGTTACGCCCGTTTCTATGAAAGTGCTCCAAAAAAGTCCAATTTGGCCTTTAGAAGCCTTCAGGGGCTAAAAAAATAGAGCCCCTGGTTGCCTGGGTGGACCAGGGGGCTAGCGGTAGGGTCTGGGGCCCAAGCTCCTAGTCACTCACATGACCACCACAGGAGCTAGCTAGCGCATAAGGGGGTTGGGCAGAGCCCTAGTGTCCTCCAAAGGATCGCCTACTTTGGTTTAAACCCGTGGGGGCTGCCGCTCGGGGTCTGGTCATAGAGAAGACCGCACATTGCACATATAAGCCCATGGGGACTAGTGGAGTGGAGGAGTAGAGGAGTAGCCACCGGTGGAGGTGGTGACCCGGTGGCCACCCTGTGGTGTGGGGGCGGCGCTAGGAGTTTACACTGACCGTGGTGGCACGATGGTGGTGCGGCAGTGGTTGCCCGTTGGAGAATGGGAGATGTGCCCCATTAAAACTGGAGGTGCAAAAACCCATAGGATTTTTTTGATTTTTTGATTTTTTTTTATTTTTTTAAATATTTGAGCCTTGTGAAGCGTGCCTGGGGGCTGTACGACCCTTAGGTAAAAAAATTTTGCCTCCCTAGTTGACTGTGTCCAAATTAGACAAATTTTATATCAAAATAGGGGTTTTTGGGCACTACGAATCCAACGGCGAGGTCCGTTTTGTCCCAAAGTGCTTCAAAAATTAGGCAACCCCCAAATCTATCAAAAATATCACCGTTCTTGAAACCCTCACAGATCTAGCAAACAGTGACCAAAATAAATGAAATACAAGCCATTTCTGACATTTCCAAGTGCTCTGAATCCAATGGAAAACCCCAAACTAATCGAAGACACTCTGGAAATATTCTCAAGGAAAGAAACCCTTGAGGAACCTTGAATGAGCTCTACAATGTATTCCTCCAAAAAAGGTGAGAAGGGGCTGCAAATCATGGCTTGATACCATGTTAGAAACCAAGATCTGAAATGCAAACCAAAAAAATCACCTTCCACAGAAGAGAAAAAAAAAAGATCAAAGATTGCATAAAGATGTGCAAATTGATATATTCAAAGTACAAAATAATTACAAGAGAAAATTTTCTTTATAAAATCAAAGATGTATAAACCTAATCTTATCTTGAGCAACAAGATAGATCAATAAGATAAATATAAAAACCTATAACTTAGGAATTAAATATACCTAAGTAAACTTATGTAAAGTGTAATTAAATATTAATTACACCAACACCCCCCATAAGTGCAACTTAGGGAGAAGCAAATTATTATGCAAAGATGAGTCCCGACAACAAGGCCTGATCAGGAACTGATTTACAAATGCAAAGAGAGAGAAAACCCAATGGGAAAAACCCCCTTAGTGAGATGAACTGCTACGAAGAATCACTAGAAGAACTCTAAAGAAGCAACATTGGAAACCCAAATCTGACAAGCAAGGAAAAATACTTCTATTTGCAAAATACCATATTGGAATCACAAATGCAATAGCAGACTCGATGCCAAGGAACATTGGAAACTCACATACTATCTAATCAACCATAGAATCTGTAAGCAACAGATGATGAATGGATGAATGAAGCCCATAATGATGACAAAATCTAGAAGTTGTGTCTCTTGAAGCCAATCCCAAACATATACTAAAACTTTTCATAAGATGAGTACCATCAAGTTTTTGGAACATTAACCATAAAAACATGGCCTTTAGATTGAGAAAGATTTGAACCAATGCGGATCAAGAACCATAAAATCCCAATGTGAAGTGTGACCCGAAGCAAACCAATGATGTGTCTAGCTAAGCAAAAAGAAGCTAAAGGAAACAACAGGAAACCAGAAAAACTCATGCTAGTTGTCAGGAATACGAAGAATGGATGCAAGAAACGCCCTTAATGGAACTTTATATCAGTTCGTTATTACAATACCCAATGATTGTATTAAGTCTCCTGGAGTGAAAACAACAACATCTGACTTTCGAGGCCTAAAAAGACATCAAAAAGGAAAACATAGAAAATCACACCTACACCATTGCGTAGAGTGTCAAAATAGCTTTCCGACGATATCTCATTTGCAAAAAACATGATGTCGTATGCCCAAGTTACATTTGTTTATGTGAAAGCACTCCAAAAAAGTCCAATTTGGCCTCTAGAAGCCCTCAAGGGCTAAAAAAATAGAGCCCCTAGTCGCCTAGCGGACTAGGGGGTTGGCGGCAGGGTCTGTGGCCGTAGCTCTTGGTCATCTACGTGACCACTACAGGAGTTGGTTGGTGTAGAAGGGGGTTGGGCGAAGCCCCAGGGTCCTCCAAAGGACTGCCTACTTTGGTTTAAGCCCGCGGGGGCTACCGCTTGGGGTTTGGTCACAAAAAAGACCACACATTGCACATATAAGCCCATGGGGACTAGCGGAGCGAAGGAGCAGCCACCGGTGAAGGTGGCTACCCAGTGGCCACCTGGTGGCATAGGGGCAACACTGGGAGTTTACACTGACTACGGTGGCCCGATGGTGGTGCGACGGTGGCCAGTTGGTGGAGAATGGGCGGTGCGCCCCATTAAAACTAGAGGCACAATTATTTATTTATTTAATAATTTATTGATTTTTTTTTTATATTTGACCCTCGTGAAGCGTGCTTGGGGGTCATACGACCCTTAAGGAAAAAAGTTTGCCTCCCTAGTCGACTGTGTCCAAATTGGACAAATTTTATATCAAAATAGGGGTTTTTGGGCGTTGCAAATCCAACGGCGTGGTCTGTTTTGGCCCAAAGTGCTCCAAAAATTAGGCGACCCCTAGATTTATCAAAAAAATCACCGTGCTTGAAACCCTCATAGATATGGCGAACGGTGACCAAAATAAATGAAATAAAAGCCATTTCTAACTTTTCCAAGTGCTCTAAATCCAATGGAAAACCCCAAATTAATTGAAGACACTCCCAAAATATGTTCAAGGAAAGAAACCCTTGAGGGACCTCGAACGATCTCTACAATGTATTCCTCCAAAAAAGCTGAGAAGGGGTTGCAAATCGTGGCTTTGATACCATGTTAGAAACCAAGATCTAAAATGCAAACCAGAAAAAACACCTTCCACAGAAGAGAAAAATATAAAAGCAGAGATAGCATAAAGATGTGCAAATTGATATATTCAAAGTACAAAATAATTACAAGAGATAATTTGCTTTATTAAAGCAAAGATGCATAAACCTAATCTTATCTTGGGCAGCAAGATAGTTCAATAAGATAAAGATGAAAACCTATAACTTAGGAATTAAATATGCCTAAGTAAACTTATGCAAAGTCTAATTAAATATTAATTACACCAATAAGGTGCAAGAGTGTATTTGGAACCCTTTTCTAACTGTGTTTTGAATTTTTTTTAGCTTTAAGCCTTTTTTTGAAGACCATTTTGATAAGCCAAACTGGTAAAAGTCATATTTTGGAGCTTTGAATAGGTATTTGAGGAAATTATCATGAATAAAGGTTGAGGAGTGGGAATTGTTTGTTTGTGTGGCCCAATAGGCCTAATTGTGGATTTGGGCAATCATACTTTGAAAGCCTTTATGTTGAGTTGTTTAGATTGAAGAAAGGGTACGGGTCAGTTATTTTGATATTGTATAATGTACTTGGAAGATTCAATAAGTATAATTAAACTTGTAAAAGCCTTTGGTAGAGAAAAATAGGCTTGAGGAGTGGGAATTGTTTGTTTGTGTGGCCCAATAGGCCTAATTGTGGATTTGGGCAATCATACTTTGAAAGCCTTTATGTTGAGTTGTTTAGATTGAAGAAAGGGTATGGGTTAGTCATTTTGTTATTGTATAATGTACTTGGAAGATTCAATAAGATTTTTTTCCTTTAATCTCAGATTGATGTTTTGAAATCAAGGGTTTGTGAAAGGTAAAGAGTCCTAATTGAAAGGACAATCAAAGATTGTTTGAGATTTTGAAAATTGTAAGTGTGATTGTTTCTTCCTCTAACATTGCATCACTACTGTGGTAATAGCTATCCATCCTTCATGATCTCTGGAAAGACAAAAATCCTTAAATATAAATCCATATCCTGCCTTTCAAAGAAGCATTGTAGTCCAAAGTTTATCAATGGACACATCTTGAAATCATACTGCAACCGAGACCTCTTACTAAGAATTTTTTATAGATGATTTTTAATGGGTGAAACAAACTATTATACTCAATAAAAAATCCCAAAAACAAATACATTTTCATTCTTTCAAAAATAGAAAATTCCAAAAATAAAGTATTCTTTCATTCCATAGTTAGAAGTCACAAAACATTCACAAAAGTTTAGCACTTTTTATGACAATTACGAGATCACAACATCCAAAAAACATGGAAGAAAACAAAAACCATGGTAATATACCCACAACAAACACAAAAAATGATGAAGGTGGCCCATGGGGCTATAGGCCAAGTGACCTTAAAACACATCAAAAGAGACCTATGTTGAAAGAAATGACAAGACATTCATCTAGTGAGGAAGAGGTGGTTCGTAGACAACAAGAAGCCATGGAGAGAGAAACAAAATCCCAAGGATATGGTCGTAGTGGAGGTAGATAGTGAGGAGGAAATAAATGATGAGGAAATCTTTCAACATTCTAATAATCCAAAGGAGCTCAAACTAATTGAAAAACACCTAAGAAAGGATCCAAACACTTATTTCTATAAATTAGCACAAAGTGGTGCTAAGTTTCCTAGAGACTTTAACATATAAGCTCTCAAGGACCCTCACCTCATCCCATTAGGAGACAACTTAGTTGTGAGAGAAATACCCAAACCATTGGAGATCCTGAAAATGACTCATATTTTATAACAAGGCAATGATTAACCCAAAGAAAACTCGTTGTTTAGGAAAACAACCCAAATCAAACAAGCAGTTGTAGCACAAAAATACCAAGGGTTCCATCTCAATATGTTCCACATAGAACCGATCCACCAATAGAATGATACATGTCTCAAAACACTTTGTATATTGACCCCTCCCAACATGTGCAAAATCAACAAGGGAAATTTCCACAACAGTACCATCAACAAACTGGGCCACAGGGTCCCCTTTCTAATCAACAATACCATCAAAAACATGGGCCACAGGTTCCCCTTTCCAATCAATAGTACCATCAACAAGGTGGACCACAAGGTCCCCTTTCCAATCAACAGTACCATAAACAAGGTGGGCCACATGGGCCCCTTTCTAGTCAATAGTACCATCAACAAAGTGGGCCATAGGGTCCCCTTTCCAATCAATAGTACCATCAACAAGGTGGGCCATAGGGTCCCCTTTCCAATCAATAGTACTAGTAGCAAAGTGGGCCACAAGGTCCCCTTTCCAATCAATAGTACCATCAACAAAATGGGACATAGGGTCCCCTTTCCAATCAATAGTATCATCAACAAGGTGGGCCACATGAGCCCATTTCCAATCAACAATACCACCAATAAAGTGGACCACATGGTCCTCCTTCCAATCATCAATACCAACAACAAGGTGTGCTACAAGGTACCATTTTCAATCAAAAAGGTGGACCATAGGGTCCCCTTTCTAGTTAATAGTACCATCAACAAGATGGGACACATGGTCTCCTTCCCAATCAACAATACCAACAACATAGTGGGCCACATGGTACCCTTCCCAATTCATCCTGCCAACAAGGTGTCCCACTAATGCATCAATAGGGTAACCTTCAATTTAGTTCGTCATAGCCACAAGGAGTCAACCCTCCTTACATCCAACAAGGAGCTAACACTCCTCACACTCAAGAAGGAACTAACCCTCCTTACGTTCAACCATGAATTAACATTCCTTGCAACCAACAAGGACCTAACCCTCCTTATGTTTAAAATGGTCACTAGGTTTCAACACCCCCATTCTATCCAACTTATGAAAAAACAAACATTGTAGGACAACAAGGCTACTACACGCAAGACTTGCAAAAAAATGTAACAAAAATAGAGATGAAACTGTAACTAGAGGTGATGAACCAAAAGAAAGTAGACATGCACGTAGGAGAAAAAAAGAAGACTAATACCCTTCAGAATATATTTCCATTTCTATTTGATTGTTTCATCATTATGCTACCTTTTCCAAAAAACTTTGAAATACCCAAGTTCGAAAACTATAGAGGAAAAGGAGATCTAGTAGAGCACGTATGATATTTTTTGGTATCATGTATGGAAGTGAAAAACAAGGACTCTTATCTCATGAGGCTCTTTCCACATAGTCTTGTGGGCCACGCTATGGAGTGGTTTTCCCATCTATCACTGGGAATTAAAACCTCTAACCAACTAGCTAGAAAATTCATAAGCCACTTCTCATTCAATATAGAACAAGACGTCACCATCACAAATTTATCCAAGATTAAACAAATTCAAGGAGATTCCTTTACGTCTTATCTATAGAGATAGAGGCACAAATCTAGTAGATGCAAATGGCCCATTTTTGACAAGGAATTAGTAGATATATTTGTTTCAAATGTCCAACCAGAGATCAATTACCAAATCACTATGTTATGTCCCACAAATTTCAAAGAAACTATTAAAAAAGGATTACATATTGATAGAGCCCTCATAGAAAGTGGAGTCCTTAAATTGAACAAATCAATAGACAATCCCTCTAGTTCAAATGTGAAAGGTGGAATTTTGTCTCCACTAGGGTCTTAGGACCTAGGGAAACAATCTTCCTATACTCTCTCATTCAAGGATAACCCTAGAGATCTCAATGCAAAAGAGAAAGAGATCTTGCAATAGGGTTGTCCTAGGGGTTCACCACCAAGTTAAGACTTGGAAAGACAAATGAAATGCAAGATGAAATGTTAAACCCTAATTTGATGTAATGTTTTACTAAATGACCTAGAAAAATGTGTAAAGAAAAATAAAATGTTTGCACCTGGAAATCTGAAGATGACTGGAAGAAGGCCTAAAATGATGGAAATTTTAAATTTAATGCTAATTGGGACTCTTTTGCCAAGTTGGGAGAATTAGTCCAGAATTAGGGTTTTTGTGTAGAAACAAGAATCTGGCAAATGGGTATCTAAAATCGTCAAAACTTGAATTTTGACCTAAACTGGGACTCATTCACCAAAAGTGGAAAATTAGTCTAGTTAGGTATTTCTGAAACCTTAAAGTCTAAATTTTCTCTTCTTAGTCTGCTTAATTTATTTCTACAGGTTTCTAGATCTGAATCTCTATAAGTCAACTTGTAGGTGTTCTCCAATGTTGTCTAATGCTTGATGACAACTTTGACAACTTTAGAAAATTTAACAACTTTCTCCAACTTGCTCCTTAGAAGGTATTCAACCTAGATTTGTCAAACACACACTAAAGAGAGGATAAAATGTTTTTTTGTTAGTGGATAGGCATTTTCATTGGTAAAACCCCGTTTTGGTAATCAAACCTTGAAATGAAATCAAATAAGAATGGAGAATGATGAATGAACACAATTTGATGTTGCAACTCACCAAAATTTAATAATGAAGTGTTGCAAACATCTATGAAGTGGCTCCAATGGGTGTATACCTTGACTCTTGCTTGAATATGATAGATCTTGAATGAAATGCTAGCTTGAATCATGAAACCCTACACCAAAATTGTTAGCTCTAAAATGAACACGATACATGAAATATTTGACATGATGCTTGATACTTGAAGAATTCTCTAAAGTTATTGATAATATTCCCTTGAATTCTCTTGTAAACTCTTGAATTCTCTCATGAACTCAATTATGTAAGTATGAATGCTCTCACAAAAGTCTTAGGTGAAAATGAGTGAAAGAACCTTGTATTTATACTTAATTATGCAACAATTCCTGAGATTACAACACTACAAGCTGACATTAGATCTAGGAGGATAAAATCCTACCAAAATTTTGATTTAATTTTAATTTTGGGCCACATGGGACTCATTCGCCCAAGGTGGTGAATAAGTTAAATAAGGGATGATTAGTTAATTGATAACTTTGATAAGGCACCATGCAAAAATTAACTTCGAGCTTCATGAGAAAATAAAAAATTTGTATGCTTGGAGCTCATGAACAAACATGATGGCTCCATAGCCATGCAAAGTGTGTTATGCCAGGTAGCCATATAATTGAAAATGCAAATGCAACACTAGGGAAAATTCAAAGGAGTCTTGCTTAGTTCATGCAAGGTCTGAACTTAGGGGACATCATGCCTCATGTCACCAAGAGAGGACCAATCAAAAAATAGAAGATTCACAACTTAGGGGATGTAGTGTGTCCATCAAGCCACTAAGAGGAATGCAATATGCTGAGAGATCATGCTCTTAAGGAACATCACACCCAATGCCATCACAAAGAAAAAACACATTGTATGAAGTAAGACGACTGTACCATGAAATATGAAAAAGAATAATGCTAATGTATGCCCTTGAACCATTGATTTTTGGGGTGTAGAATGCTATGACTCTTTTGCTCAATTAGGGTCTTTCACCTAAGGAAAGAGATAGATCCCACACCAAAATCTAGGTGGTTCACTCAAAATAATGCAATTACAATGGAAGTATGCCTAAATGCAATGATCTAGATGCAACAAAATGGTAAAATTGATTGATTATTTATGCAAAACCTAAGAAATATGGAAGTGTTTGAAAACAAAGTGTGATATGCAGAAATGAACTAGAAACATGCACAAATGAAAAAAACTTAATGAAAATGAATAGAGTGCACCTAGAGATAGAATGCTGATGCTGGAAGGTTTTGCAATGTTTCAGAAATCAATATTGATGACTAGTGGGACTCATTTTCCACAGATGGCTAATCAGTCTAGGTTATGGTAAACTTTGATGAAATAGGTTTCAGAGTATCAAGAACTGAAAAGTGAAGAAATCATTTTTTCCAGCCTAGTAGTGGGACTTATTTTCCATTGATGGGTAATCAGTCCACCAATAGAAATCTACAAATTCTGAAGTCAACTATGTGAGTCCAGATCTGCACTTGTCTTCTTATTGGGTTGATGAAACCAAATCTATAGAAAATGGGTTGAATGTTGTCTCCAAGCTTGAATTAGGTCTTTTTTGACTTGAATGTATTTGATTACTTGTTGACCACTTTTCAACACCTATCTCTTTGACAAATCTACCTAGAAGACCAAACCCTTGTTGTTGAAGTCTAAAGATATGTCAATGGTTGCTCCAAGATGCTTGATTGAATGATGCTATGATGCTTGAATAAATGTTTACATGGATTGAATGCACTATGTTGATTGATGATGAATGGGGGGTTAAAATGGATGGAAAATCACTTATTTATACACTTATGCTCTAATTACCCAAAAATACATCATAGGCCGACATAAGGTCTTAACGAATAAAAACCTGGAAGAAATTTGAATTTATTTTGAATTTTGTGCCAAGAGGGACTCATTTGCCACCCATGGCGAATGGGCCCCACTTAAAGCATGCAAGTGGGTGTCAGGAATTAAGTTGTGTTTAATGTTGTTTGTTGGGTTTATATTAAAAAAACACACTTAATTAAGGCCTGTGAGTGCATAAAGGGGCCAAATAAAGTATAAGAAAGGTGTAATTAGTGATGACAAGCAATGATAAGTGTGAAAGTTTGTTACAAGACTACAACACTTTGAAATAAGACTTGGTAAGGGATAAAAAGGGAATATTTAGATGAATTATAATAGGAAGAGTCTAGAAAAGTGTAGAAATGTGTTACGACACTTCACAACACCTTCACAAAACATCATAATTTGAATATTCAAGACCTAATGTGAATGTATAAGTTACATTACAACATTATATCTAAGAAAAATAGGTCAAGCATCATAGGAAAAGACCTAGATGACCATGAAAATGTCCAAAGATCCATTTTTATATGGTACATTTAGCCCCCACTTTAGTGAGAGGATGGACTTGCTTCAAACTCACACTAAAGTAGCCATGCATATCAAGAGGGATCTAGATGCACTTATGCTAGAGCAAGATGAGATAAAAAAATCAAGAGGGATGATCAAGTCTCTAAGATGAAGATCCAATGGCAAACTAAACATAAGAACAAAGGAACACACATATGAAAGGGAAAGAGAGAATAAAGAGGAAAAGGAAAAGTCATATCAAGCTACGATCATTTGTGCAGCTAGTTGTGGATCAGATCTAGGTTGTGTTGTGCATGTTTTGCACACACGCTCTACTAAGGGTAGGGACCCCCTCTTTTTTCTCTCGATAGGCTACTTCACCCTTGGCTCGCTTTGCATGCCTTTACTTTAAGTCTAAATTGGTCATGTGCTTTCAAATGATCAAATTCTCCTGACCAAATTCACCTACCTGAGTTTCGCCAAGTCTTTTTCCTTGGTGGAAGTGCCCCTGCGGGTTTCCCTTCACCCATTTCCCTGACATCCTTCAGGCCTCGCAGACCCGTAGTTACGGGTCACCGCTCATGTTTCACTGTTGAGTAGTGACTAACGCCCAACTTTTTCTCGCATGACAGGCTCCTCACTTGGTTTCTCCATTCGAGCCTTAACTGAACATCCAAACGAGTGTGAGAATACACATCTCACCTAACCTGGGTCCGCCATCCAAAGAAATCAATGCACACCATTAGTGGTCGTTAGCCCATAAATTGTGCTCCATTCCCTTCATTTTACTTGGGGCATTCAAATCTGGGAGAAGCAAAGTCCCCCTTCCTTTTTTTGCTTTTTTCCTTGTTCCTGCTAACTTGGTCCCTGATTGCTTGATTTGATTTTTCCTTCATTTTTGACTTTAGCAAAAATTTTCCTATGGATTTGGGATGTTTTTGTGGTGCTTAAGTGAACTTCCAAGGTTTTGTTAAGTTTTGGGAAGTTGCGGCAATTTCATTTCAGAACTCTATCCCTTTGTGTCCGTTTTTAGAACTCCGTCTCTCCGTGGCCATTTCCGGAATTCCATCCCTCTGTGGCCATTTCTGGAACTCCATCCTCCATGGCCATTTCTAGAACTCCATCCCTTTGTGGCCATCCAGGACTTTCCTTCTGGACCACTGTGTGCTCATTTCCATTTCAAAAGGGTGGTGACCCTTTGGCTTTCCCCTTCCAAACTTCAAAATTTTTCAAAATGAGTCAAATCTTGAGGTAGCAAGTCTTGGCACTCTTTCCACCCCTTTTCCCACACGCTAAATTGAAAATTCTTGGTTTTGCTAAGTTTTGTGAGGTATGGTAACTTCCCTTCTAGACTATTGTCCCTCTGTCACTGCCTAGGAACTTCCCTTCCAGACTATTGTCCCTCTGTCACCGTCTAGGAACTTCCCTTCTAGACTATTGTCCCTCTATCACCATTCATGAACTTCCCTTCTAGACTCTTGTCCCTCTGTCGCTATTTGGTAACTTCCCTTCCTGACTATTGTCCCTCTGTCACCGTCTGAGAACTTCCCTTCTAGACTATCATTCGTTGTTGGCCATTTTCCCCTCATCCGTCATTCGCTGCTCACCTTCCATCTAGGCTTGTGGGTCCACCCTTGTAGAATGTTGTCTGCCACCTGCCTTCTGTTTGGGCTTGCAGCTCCACCCTTGTGGAATGTTGTCCGCCATTGGTTGTTTTCCTTCCATCCATTGTCTTCCCTCCATATGTCACTCATTGTTTATCGTCCTTCTGCCTTATGGCGTCATCCCCTTGAGTGTGCATTAATGTTAATGGCCCAAATGAACTCCATATTTGAATATTATGATCTTTTGGTGATGCATGAATGGATCTAACAAGGTGTTTGCAAGGTTTTAGTAACTTTTTCCTTGATTTTTGTATGAATGCACTTACGACACTTCATGTACGCAAGATTTAAGGAGCCTACTACGGGTCCGTCGGGGAAACCCATTGAGAAAGATGAGAAAGGAAAAACACATAGCTCCTGTCACCATTCATTTTATGGCCACCTTTCCTCATAGCACCCATCAACAAAGCTAGCATTAGAAGAAGGCTTGCGCTAAGGAAGTCAATGACAAAAATACAAGGGAGTGGCCTTGAAGGAAGCATGAGGGAGTTTTCCTAGTTTTCACCATATGATGATGATCTTTAAGGAGTTGTCCGCCTGAATCAAGGGAAACCAATCCATTGATGCTAGTCATCGATGGGCCCGTTTGATCCAATGAAGAATGTTGCAAGTCCATCAAGCAAAGGGAAGCCTTTGGGAAATTTCAACTATAGTAAAAGGGAAATGAACAAGAGGACAAAACTGCTACAACACCTGGGCAGTAAAAGAAAAAATTTGTATTTTAAATTGTTGAATATTGTGGGGTAGGTGAAGCCCCAATGTAATCAAATTTGAGCCACACAATGTAATTCAATCCTAGCCATTCATTTGGGCTTTGGAAAACTATAAATACGGGTCTTCCCTTCATTTCTAAAGTGTTGGAGAGCTGGTGTAAAAATATTTTGCAGCAATAGAAGACAACATTACATGATTTTATGGGTGTTCTCTTTGATTTTTTCTCATCTTGCATGCATGGTTCTACTTCCCCTTTTAGTCTAGTTGTTAGTTTCTTGAATGGAAGTGGTTATGGTGATTATTGTTTTAGTATTTGATGAATTTCTAGCTCATGCTTTTTGTGGTTCATTGATGATGAATAACTTTGCAAAGCTAGTTTGAGTTTCTTTCCTTTATTGCTACAACTTAGTTCAATTGAATGTGCATGATGTGTGTGTGTAATATGAAAATCTGCAGTCCTTAGAAGATTGCACTGGTTTTGTGTTACTATAGGATCCTCTTGGCCAAGCAAAACCCAATTTAGGGGGTTTGTCTATTGTAGCAGCTTCCATGATTGATGTTCATTCGTAGTTTCAGATCTAGGAACTTCCTCTCTTCCCTACCCTTTTTCCTTTTTTTTAGAAGTGACCTATGCTAAGGTTCATTGCACATTGTAAAGCCAAATCTAATGATGAAATAGAGTTCAAGATTGCTATTTGAACCTACAACAAATGCACAAAAACTCTCCCATCCTAAGAACTCCATTTGCAGATCCAAATTCCCCACTTTGTAACTCATCTGTAAGTCTACCTTGTGATTCCAACAAATCACATGAAACAACTGAGATATTCCAAGCACTGTCAAGAGTTGACATTAGAGACCTTGGGATAGTGTTCTACAATCTAATTGTGGAAGATTGTCTTTCAAGAGAGGTAGTGCACCTATGCACTGCCTATGTTGAGAAGTGCATAAAAAACACATCAATAGGATATTTATCTGAAAAAAAAATGCATACGCACTCTTGGGTGATGGAACTTATGGCAGTCCACCAAGTGAGAAGGCCCAAGAGGTGAGAAACATACACTTGGTTGGTATGTACTCATAAACACAAAAGTGGCTATGGGGAAATTTGTGCCTTAGAATGGGCTTCCTGCTCAACTGTACCAAAGTTATACCTCCTAATAACTTTAATAAAGTTCCACAAAGGAAAATTTTGGTTCATGCTTCATGAGACACGCCAAACTTCATATGCTTAGAACTCATGAACAAACATGATGGTACCACAAGCATGCAAGTTGTGTTATGTAAGGTGGCCTTGTAAATTTAAAAATGTAAAAATCAAAAGATGTTCAAAGGAGTCTTGTTTAGTTCATGTGAGGTATATAAAGTAGGGAAAATTGTTTTTAACATCTCCAAGAGAGGATTGAACCAACAATTTTGTTGTTTCTATGGACTTCTCTTGCACTCTTAGGATCTTTCACCTAAAAGGAGAGAGATAGAACCTAAAAATTGAAGTGGTTCAACCAAATAAAGGATTGTGTGATGTGATTAAGACTAAATGAAATGATGTAAATGCAACTAAATGATGAAATTTATTGACTATTGATGCAAAACCTATGAAATGTGTAATATTTGAAAACATAATGAGGTTTGCAAAGATGAACTAAAACATGAACAAATGAATACAAAATTGAAAGGCACTGAACAAAGTGCACTTGGAGGTAGATTAAAGACCTGGGAAGATGTTGGAATGATGGTAAAATCACTGTAAATCACCATTGGGACTCATTCATCACTGATGGTGAATTAGTCCTACTACTGACAAAAACACCTGAAAACTACTAAGTTCTGACTATCAAGAACTGAAATATGATAAAATCACCTTTTTCATCCCTAAGGTGGGACTCATTCACCACTGATGGAAAATAAATCCTCCAAAATTCTATGAAATTAAAGGTCAATTCTATAGCTCCAGATCTGCATTTGTCTTCTTGTTGGGTTGATAGAGTCAAATCTATAGAAAACAAACTATAGGTTGCCTCCAAGCTTGAAATAGGGTTTAGTTGACTTGAAACACTTTGTTGACTTCTTGACCACCTTTCAACACCTAATTGCTTGAAAAATCTACACACAAAATTCTACAAACACACATGCAAAAGGGGAAAAATGGTTAAGGGTAAGAGTATAGCGATTTTCCTTGGTCAAATACCACTTTGGTAATCAAACCCTTAATGAAGAAATGAAATGAACTAAGAAATGTATAATTAATAAACATGTAAATGACCTAAAATCCCCACAACCTTGTTGAATAAATCTAAAGATATATCAATGGCTTCTCCAAGATGCTTGATGAATGCTTGATTGAATGATGCAAAGTGATTGAATGCTAATTGATGTTGAATGAGTGAATGCAAGTCAATTTGATGAATGGGGATTAAAATGGATGTAAAAACACTTATTTATACACATTTATACCCTAATTACCCAATGACACCTCATCACAGGCCATCATAAGGCATTTTTGAATAAAAACCCGAAATAAAATTTGAATTATTTTAATTTTGGAGCCAAGAGGGACTCGTTCACCATCCATGGTGAATAGGTCCCACCATGGACTTATAAGTGGGTTCAAGAATTATTTTGCATTTAATGTTGTTTGTTGGGATTACATTAAAAAATACACTTAATTAAGCCTTATGAGTGCATAAAAGGGTCATATAAAGCATAAGAAAGGTATAAATAGTGAAATCAAGTCTAGAAAAGTGTGAAATATTGTTACAAGACTTTACAACACTTCAAAATAGGACTTGATAAGTAATGAAAAGGTGAGTTTTAGGTGAATTGTAATGAGAAGAGTCTAGAAAAGTGTAGAAATGTGTTACAACACTTCACAAGATGCCATAATTTAAATGTTTAGGACCTAATGTGAATATATAAGTTACATTGAAACATTAAATCTAAGCAAAATAGGTCAAGCATCTTGAGAGAAGACCTAAAAGACCATGAAAATGTTAATGATTCATTTTTCTATGGTACAAGGACCAATCTAAGAATAGAATATTCACAAATTAGGGGATGTAGTGCGTCACATTAGGCCACCAAGAGGAATATAATATGTTAAGATAGATCACGCTTATAAAGGACATCACACCCAATGTCATCCACAAAGTGACAAACACATCATATGAAGTGACAAGGCTGCACTAAGAACCAAGAAAGAGAAAATGAATTCAAATGAATAATGCCAATGTATGCCCCCACTTTAAATGAATTGCTACACACCCTTCTATGATAAATTACTTTAAAGTAGCAAATAAAAATGTAAAAAGAAAACAATACATGAGAGCCAACTAGGAAAGCCTCTATGCCAAGTCATACATTTCTGAGTAAGGCTATGTTATGCAAATGAAAAGGAAAAAAAGAAAGAAGGGTTTCCCCCAAAAAGGAACACACCAAGCACATAAGGGATCTATGCATTTGGGGAACTTAGTATGTTTGTTGCTTCCATGTTTTGATTAAAAAGCTCAGAACTGTCATCATACCCCGAATGCATAGAACTGGAAGAATGACATAAAGAGAGTGAAAAAAAAGAAAAAGAAAATCCATTTTGGGTCAACATGGAAGATACATTGTGGTCTCAACGCTTTGCATCATCCCCAAAAGGAGAACACAAGTGAAAAAAAAAAAATTTGAAATAAAAGGAAATCTTTTTGGGTCAACATGAAGGAGACATTTCGGTCTCAATGCCTTGCGTCATCCCCAAAAGGAAAACAAAAGAAAAGACAAAGTAAAAAGGAAAAGGGACTGTTTGAGTCAACATGGAAGAGACATGGGGTGTCTCAATGCTTTGCATCATCCCCAAAAGGAAAACACAAAACAGAAGTAATGTATGACATATAGAAGAATAGATGTACAAATAGAGGAAGTGCACAAAGAGATAGAAAACATCAAACACATAGTATGGGGGAACACAACACGTACATGCAGGCACACCAAAGAAAAGAAAAAGAAAAGGGAAAATGTAAAAATACTAGTTAAGGAAAATGCAAGTCAACCATCTAACAAGTCATCCACCTCCCAATCATGTTCAGTGTATTGTGAGGGCGGTTGAATGTCCAAAGGGACCATTGCAAGTGCCGAACTAGGGTAAGTACCAAGTTCTTCACTTGGTGTAGGAGATTTATCATTTAAGTGCATGGAAGAGGAAAATATAGAATTCAAATCATTATGCACCTCTACATCTATTTTAGAGGTATCTTCATCATCATCAACATGTAGATTAATCATGATGGGAGGACGAATGGTAATTTCTAATGAAGGGTGTATCATGAGTTGTGGTTATTGTATCATATATTTTTGTTGTGATGGTTGTAACGTACTATCTTGTGGAAAGTCATGAGGAGGAGGGTGATCAAGTATTGCTTCTATCAAAGGTGGAGGTTGATTTTCTTTGTTTTGTTTAGTTTGTAATTAACAAACAAGGAGATGATGTCAATGCCTATGCTCCCTAGCACCGCGGTTTTGTTTGATTCTATTTTGAAGTTGTGTAGGTGTAAGAGCGTGTTGATTCACCATAGGGTCCTTTTTCTTCTTGAGGAGGGGGAATGGAAGGAACCAAAGGAGATGGGTCAATCACTTTCTGTTTTTCTTTATAAACTTGTTTAATATGAGGAGGCATGTCAGGGTTGGTTTCATTATCTCTTGAGCATTTAGATGATGAAGGTGAAGTGTTTATTGTTGGTTACTCATGAGGTTTCATTGTTTTTTTAGGTTTGGATTTAGGTTGAAGCATTGTTTCATCTAGAATAGGAGTAGCAGAAGTGGACGGGGACATGTGGTGAAGAGACAATTCGGCTATGTGTTTGGCTTTGAAATTTTGATAGGCAATGAAAAAGAAGTCTTTGTGGGGGTTGATGGGTTCCATAGGTGCAGGCAAAAAGGTTTCCAAGGAAAAATTACCTTTAGAAGACAATGGATTAAAGTCACTATGGTGTACAGTAAATATCTCATTGTCAAGTGGAAACTTCAAACATTTGTGAACAAATGAAGGGACAAATTTCATTGGGTGAAGCCAAGGATGACCTAGCCATAGATGAAATTGATACAATTGTGGAATGATAGAGAATGTTACATCCAATTTTTTAGGTACTATTTGTAATGGGAGTATGATTGATCCAATCATAGGGCACACAAAACTAGTATGTGTTTTAATCCATGCTATTTGTTTGTCATAATCATCTTGATAAAGATCATGTAATACTAACTTTTTGTCCATGATCAATTTTGAACCATAGATTTTTAGCACCACAAGGTTCTCTATCTCTTCTAAGGTTTTTCACCTAAAAGGAGAGAGGTAGGCCAAAAATGCTTGCTAGGTTCATTCAAATTATGTTATCTATGATGTTTATGTGACTAAATGGGATGATATAAGTGCAACAAAGCTATGTAATTGATAATATTGATTGATTAAATATGAAAAACCTAAGAAATATGAATTTTTTGAAAACACATTGTGTAATGCAAAATCACCTACAAACGAATGGAAAATTGCAACAAAAATGAATTAGACTGAAAGTATGCACCTAGAACCTTGATTAAGATTGGAAATTACATTTTAAATGCTACTAATGTTGTTTTTCAAGCCTAGAGGGACTCATTCACCATTCTGGGTGAATCAATCCCAGTTCTGTCAAACTAAGACAAAACCTATTTCTAACAAAAGGGTACTCAAAAAATGTAGAAAACTCAAAATTGACCCTAAAGTGGAACTCATTCAACACCCATGGAGAATGAGTCCACTTTTTAATTTCTATATTTTCAAGAGTGGATTTTGAAGCTTCCAATTTGCACTTTGACTTCCTATAGGTGTCTGCTTCCAAAACTCTGATTTACGGGCTTGAAAATAAGTTTGTGTTGATAATTTGACTTGTTGAATGAAGAGAGGACTTAAGATACCTTGAAAATTGATCTTAAATTATTTCCAAGCTTCCAAGAGTCCTAAATAAATAGACACACACTGCAAGAGAGATAAAATTTGAATGTTAGGGCATGGGAGTTTCCCTTGGTCAACCCCCTTTTAGGTAATTAAACAAAAACGATGAAAGAATAGAACGAAACATGAAATAATATAATAGATTACCTATCCATGATGTTGATCTTGGATTTTTGCAGCAATGGAGGAAGATTCAACCCTTGAATGTATTTAGCAGCTTTCATGATGTCTTGCAATGATTAAACCCTAAGTTTCTTGATTTAAGATGAAAGATTGGTGGATGAATGATGAAGAATGGATGTGAATTAAGTTAATGGATGTAAAATTTAGTTTAGAGAGGTGATTTTATAGGAGATTCACCTATTTTACCCATTAATACCTCATCAGAGGCCGGCATGAAGTAAAATTAAACTCAAATTTCACTTTTTTCCTGCTTAAAGGTCAAAATTGGGCCAAATGGGACTCATTCACCACACATGGTGAATGGGTTGAACTTGGATGGAACTAATTCACCATGCATGGAAAATGGGTCCCACATGGTCTATTTTGACAACTCATATGCTAGTAGATAAGGAAATAAGGTCTAAATTGCAACCTTGTCAGGTATTTGATCAATTTAGGCCTTGAGATGCACAATATGGGTTAATGTAGGACTATTAGTGATGATGTGAATGTAAAATAGGGTTTGGGACACAAAAAACAATGTGAAAGTGTGACTAAATACACTTTACAACACTAAAATGAGGTCCACATAGCCTATGAAGGCACAAGAACCAATGTGAATGTGCAAGACACATTACGACACTAGTTCACCATTAAGTTTAATTCACAAGCCTTATAAATTGATGTAATAATGTTATTAAACACATTTTATAATGTTGAATTAGGGAGAAATAGTTTTATTAAGTCTAGAAAAGCATGAAAGTCCTTTACAAGACTTTACAACACCTTTACAAGTCATCATTAAATGCATATTAAGGGTCCAAGACCTAGTGTGGATGCATAAAATACCCCACAACACCTGAATCAAGGCCTCATTAAGTATAATTTATCATGAATTAATCCCTTGCCAAGCAAGAGGTCCTTTTTTCTATGACACATTTAGCCCCTACTTTAGTGAGAGGATGAACTTGATTCAAACTCACACTAAAGTAGACATTCAAGAGAGATCCACATGTATAGATGTAAATGACAGAGAATGACAAAGATCAAAGGAGGTGGCCAAGCCCCCAGGATCAAAGATCCTAAGTCAAGCCATCAAGATACAAAATCATGCAATGGAAAGAACTAGGAGAGAAGAAAAATGGGGTGGAAAATATGCAGTCACTCTAGGGCCACAAAACTTTAGGTCATATGCGGGGTGAGAAGTCCAAAACATACTCACTTTGGGGCCACAAAACTTCTGGTTGTCTGCAGGGTGAGAAATCCCAAAAGGTGATAAACATATGCTAGTTGGTATGCACTCACAAACACAAAGGTGGCTATGGGGAAAGTTGTGCCACTAGATGGGCTTCCCACTCAACCATATCAAAGTTATACCTCCTGATAAATTTAACAAGGAAACACAAAGGAAAATGGTTTTCAAGCTCCGTGAGGTAAGAAAAACTTCATGTGCTTGACACTCATAGACATTGTTAATGAAAAATAGTGTAAGGATTGTTCAAATGGATTTTTATTTGTTCATGCAAGGTCTCATATTAGGGAACATCATTCTCAATGTCTCCAAGAGAGGATAAGTGAAAATGATCTCATCTTGTTTCCAAGAGAGGAAAAGTGCAAGGTCATCCTAGGAAACCTTGTACCTAATGCTTTCAAGAGAGGGAATCACAAGAAAAATAAAATTTCACAATGAAATGTGAATGGTGATGTATGCCCCCACTTTAAAGTGGTTGTGAGCACCTGTACTGTGACCAATTGCTTTAAAGTAGAAGAAGAGGACATGAGAGTTTACATAGAAAGCCCTATGCCTAGTCATATGTTTTCGATAACCTACGCCATGAAAGAGAGAAGTATGTCATATGTGAGCCAACTTAAGGAATGTCGTCCACATCTCAAGCTTGCTAGATTATGTATTCATGAAAGGTTAATGAATAGCCAAAGGAGGTGACCACAAGTGACATACGAGTACAAGGTTGTCCAACCCCTTGCCTCCACTGAGTGCAGGACAAAGGTGAGCTGAAATGATTGATGAAAAGTAGGCGAGAGTGAAAATGAATAGCAATTAGAGGAATGAGGTGCCCCCACATAGGGAAGCATACCAAACTACTAAAAAAATTGTATTTTATGACTCAAAGCTTTACATTCATTAGTTGTGTGACCATAAAATCTATGGTATGCACAAAATGAAGTCTTGGAATAGAATTTCTTTTGAGTTCTTGGGGGGAGGGTGATCAAGTGATCTTGGAGGATTCTTGACAAGATAACCTCTTGATCAAGAGGAGAGGGTGGTCTTGTGATTTGTTTCATAGATACATCTTGCTTAGTATTTGATGTCATACTAACACAAGACTCTTTAGATTGTGAGATTTGATTTTATTCATTATAGGAGGATACAAAATCTAACGAACTTAAATCATGAGCGTTTTGTGAGATGACGTTGAGATTAAGGAAAGGTGTAGGTGTTTGTCTCATGCTTGGTGAAGGATGATGTTCAAGACCACTAATTGGGAGGGATGATTTAGGAGTATGTTGTGTGATATTGTTGTTGTTGAGTGAAGGTTTGGACAAAGGACAATAACCAAGACCATGAGTCATTTTTTGTGTGTGAGGGTTGATAGGGTTGCAGATACCTTGTTCATTCTCACCACATCCTTTTCCACTAAATCCAAGTTGTTTCATGAGCTCATACCCTTTTCCATAGAGCCATTCCATTGCTTTGGAATTGGGTGGGTGTTCATTGTTGTGTTCTTCAAGGGTTGTTGTGGAGTTTGTGGTATTTTCTAAATTCATTGAGGTGATTTCTTGTGAAAGGTTGTCCAAATTTTGTGTTTCCATGATGGTTGGTTGCGCTTGTTTCTCATCTTTCTTTTGTGTGAATATGTATTCACCCATAGATGAAGGTGTAAAGTCTAAAGATCCCCAATCGTCACCAAATACTTTAGATGGCCATTCCTCATCATTGTGTTCAATTTCTATGTTGGATGTGGGAATTATTGTTTTCAAAGGACTTGTAGCTCCTTCTTCAAGGTGCAAGGAACTTTCAGGCTCAAGATCTGCTTCAACTTGATAAATTTTATTTTTATAGACATATATTATTATATGATGAAGGGTTGAAGAGTCTGCATTGATCTCATGAATCCATAGTTTTCCTAAAAGAAGATTGTACAAAAGATCATAAGACATGAAATGAATAGGAATTTGCAAAGTAACCACTCCAACTGTAATAGGAAAAGTGATTACATCGAGTGGTTACTTTGTTGAATTATCAAATCCTCAAATACATAAGGAATCATGTTTTATTTGTGACTTGTCAACATCTAATCAATCAAGGAGATTCACACTACACACATGAAGAGCATAACCATTATCAATAAGGGTGCCCTTTATCCATATCCTATTGTATTGAGAAATTATCATGAAAGTGTAAATTTGTTTGCCTCTAAAGGAGGGAGCTCATGTTGATGCAAAGTAATGTCAAGATTAGTTTGATTTTTTTTATGAATTAAAGCTAACACATCATTCAAAGTTGTACCATAAGGAGCTACAATTTGTTTTAAGTCTGTTTGAAGAATATTGTGGTAATTTGATGAGTTCTGAAGTAAATCCCAAATGGAAATATTTGTAGCAGTATTCTTAAATTATTCAATAAGATCATACTCCTTTGTGTGTGGTAGGTAATGAGGAGCATAAGGTGGATTGGGTAAAGGTAAGGAGGGTGGGGTTGGTTGTGGAAATTGCGGATTATTTTGAGTGTTATATGTATGAGTAACGGTATTATAACTCAATTGTTGCAACACATTAGTTTGAGCTGGGTAGAGGGTGAATTTAGGTTTATGGTGAGGTTGTTGTTTGTGTGAAGGTGGATAGAGAGTAAACTCAGGTTTAGGTGAAGGTTTATGTGAAGGGGGGTAAAGGATAAGTTGAGGTTCAATAATGTTAACATCCCATAATAATTAAGAGTCTCCATTGTCTTTGAAGGGCATGCTATCTTTTTCTTGGGTCATAATATCCTCCCTAGAAGGAGAGTTTTTAGGAGAACAACAAACCACATGTTCGTGACATTCACAGCTTGGTTCTTATAAAAGGATTTCATTGCAAGTAGGGGAATGAGAAATGGTTGAAGACTATTTTTCAAGAGGGGTTTCTCTAGGTGAAGGGGGACAATGAAGAGTCTTATGAATATCATCAATTGTGTTTGCTAACAACAAAGTATCTTCTTCACAACTAGGAGAGATACGAGGAGAAGTACAAACAGCGTTGTCATGATTTCCTATGGTTATATTGTCTTGTTTAAGAATAATTTTGTGAGGTGAAGGGGGACAACTAATATTCTCATGATCTTCACAAAATAGGTTTTCTATCACCAAAGTATCATCTTCACAACAAGGAGAGATACTAGGAGAAAAAGAAATTGTAATGTCATGTTCATCTAAGGTTGTGTTATGGTGGGTGTGAATGTTTTGTCCACTAAGAGAGGTAAAAGGAGAGAAAAAAATAGGATTCTCAGAACTCTCATTAATTGATTCTTCTACCAAAATATCTTTGTCACCAAGAGGAGAGATATTATGAGAAGAACAAGTATGATCGTTAGGAATGGCCCAAGTTGTAGTCTCTTTCATGAAAACACTCTCATAGGGTAGAAAATGTTTCTTAACATGTCTACATATGTAAGGTACTAGAATTGTATGAATAAGAATGAAAAGCACATGTAACCATCTGATGCAATGTTTCAACAATATGAACAATGTATATGCAAAGATGTAAAACACTCTTATATGATATATGCAAGATTTGAAGAATGCAAACATTGTACATGCAAGAATGAAAAGAAAATTTACCAAAATAGTGCAAAGCTTTATGAATGGAAATATTGTATATGCAAAAGTTAAAAGTACTTTTAACAATGTTATGCAAAATTGCAGAAATGGAAGCATTTCCAGATGTAAAAGTGTGTGCAATTGAAGTGATTTGAAAAATGAGTAAGCTAAAATGATTTTTTTGAGCTAGATGCATAAAACAAATGTTCAAAAAACTTTCCAAACTTATACTATATGATGCTAGGAGGCTTAGGAAGCACAAAAATGAGGTTTCTGATGTTGTAACAAGTAGTGAAAATTCCAGACAGGGACTGATTCGCCCAGCATGGCAAATGAGTCCCAGTACTAGTTTTTTTGCAAGATTTTCAGAGATTTTGAAGTGTTTTTTATGTGTGTGAAATTGGAAGATGCACACCTAAGATGGAGATGTAGAATTTCAAATTTTTTAAAGGAAATTTTATACAAAAATGCAAGCTAAATGACCTTTTTACTAATACAAAAATTTGAAATGCTAGATGCAAATTAACCAATGCAATTCTAATGCAAATTCAATGCAAGCTAGGATTAGGATGCAAAGGGACTCCAAATCAGAAAATATGATGTTCGAAAAGCAGGTTCACCAAATGAACCATAGATTTTTGGCACCATAAGGCTCTCTAGCTAGAGTTCTAGGGTGTTTCACCTAAAAGGAGAGAGGTAGGCCAAAAATGCTAGCTAGGTTTATTCTAATTATATTATGTATGATGTTTATGTGAATAAATGAGATGATCTAAGTGCAACCAAGCTATGTAATTGATAAGATTGACTGATTAAATGTGCAAAAGCTAAGAAATATGATTTGTTTGAAAACATATTGTGTAATGCAAAATCACCTACAAACAAATGGAAAATTGCAACATAAATGAATCAAACTGAAAATATGCACTTGGACCCTTGATGAAGACTGGAAATTACATTTGAAATGTTGCTGATGCTATTTTTTAGGCTTGAAGGGACTCATTCACCATTCTAGGGGAATCAGTCCCAGTTCTGTCAAACGGAGCCGAAACCCATTTCTAACAAAAGGGTACTAAAAAATGTAGAAAACTTAAAATTAACCCTGGAGTGGGACTCATTCACCACCCATGGTGAATGAGTCCACTTTTGAATTTCTATATTTTCAAGAGTGGATTCTAAAGCTTCTGATTTTCACTTTAACTTCCTATAGGTGTTCACTTTCAAAACTTTGATTTACGGGGCTTGAAAATGAGTTTTTGTTGATGCTTTGACTTGTTGAATGAAGAGAAGACTTCAAAAACCTTGAAACTTGATCTTTGATGATTTCCAAGCTTCCAAGAGTCCTATATTTGCAAACACACAATGCACAAGAGATAAAAGTTGAATGTTAGGGCATGGGGTTTGCCTTGGTCAAACCCCTTTTAGGTAATTAAACCAGAATAATGAAAGAATAGAATGAAACATGAAATAATGGAATAGATTACCTTTCCATGATGTTGATCTTGGATTTCTACAACAATGGAGGAAGATTCAACCCTTGAATGTCTTTAGGAGCCTTCTTGATGTCTTACAATGATAAAACCCTAAGTTGCTTGACTTGAGATGAAAGATTGGTGGATGAATAATGAAGAATGGATGTGAATTAACTTAATGGATGTAAAAATGAGTTTAAAGAGGTGATTTTATAAGAAATTCACCCATTTTACCCTTTAATACCTCATCACAGGTTGACATGAAGTAAAATTAAACTGAAATTTAACTTTTTTCTCGCTCAAAAGGTCAAAATTGGGCCAAATGGGACTCATTCGCCACACATGGTGAATGGGTCCCACGTGGATGGGACTGATTCACCATGCATGGTGAATGGGTCCCACTTGGATGGGACTGATTCACCATGCATGGTGTATGGGTCCCATAGGGGCTATTTTGATAGCTTAGATGTTAGGAGATAAGGAAATAAGGTCTAAATTGGAACCTTGTTAGGGATTTGATCAATTTAGCCCTTAGGATGCATAATATGGGTTAATATGGGACTATTAGTGCTGATGTGAATGTCAAATAGGGCTTGGTATACAAAAATAATGTGAAAGTGTGATTAAATACACTTTACACCACTAAAATGAGGTCCACATAGCCTAGCAAGGCACAAGAACAAATGTGAATGTGCAAAACACATTACAACACTAGTTTACCATTAATTATAATTCACAAGCCTTCTAAATTGATGTAATAATGTTATTATGCACATTTTATAATGTTGAATTAGGGAGAAATAGGATCATTAAGTCTAGGAAAGTATGAAAGTCCTTTACAAGACATCATTAAATGCATATTAAGGGTCCAAGACCTAGTGTGGATGCATAAAATGCCTCACAACACTTGAATCAAGGCCTGATTGAGTCTAATTTATCATGAATTAATCCCATGCCAAGCAGGAGGTCCTTTTTTCTATGGTACAACATTCTTTTCATAGGTGGGATCTATTAATATGCCATTGGTGGGCTTATCATAGATGTCGTCAGCTATGTAAAGAGGACCATCAAGAAGTTTTTTAAGTATATTGTGAGAAGAAAAAGTAATATCAAGAGATTTGTTAGTTGGGCCCTTACGAGGGATAATGTCTATCATACCGACGAGTTCATCCATAGGATTAACATGGGTAATGTTGTTGTTTAGTATTTGTATCAACATTCATCACATCAGTGTCTGAAGGTTCATTAGCTTTGACAAATGAAATATTGTGTTTAGGCATGGGGTTGATAAAAAAATTCAAATTCTGATTGGGAGGGGCAACAAACGTATTGCCTATAACATTAACATTTGAAATAGATAGACGACCATAATCAATGACGTCTTGCACTATGTGTTTGAGACATTTGCATTGTTCTATGTCATGTCCATTTTAGTGATGAAAATTACAATAAGCATTTGACTTAAAGGTGGGGGGTAAAGGATTGTTAGGATCAAATGGTTTGACTATAGGAAAAGTGATCATCTATTGTTGTAATAGTTGATTCATTATGTTATGGAGAGTATCAAGTAAAGTGGTAAACTATCTCTTTAGGTCCCCATAGGTAAAGGGCACCACTGCTTTAATAGTTGCCACTTGAGTATTAATGGGTTGAGTTGGTTATGGAGGAGGGGGATTGAATTGTAAGAAGCCTTTTTTTTTTTAGCGAGGGGAATTGGGTGCAGCACGGCCCCCCCTATAACCCCCCATTTCCGGTAAACTTTTTACCATGACCGGCAGTGCTGGCGGGACACACCAACCAGTACCATGGGAGCACTGGAGAGTCGAACCCATGGTGGGCGCCTTGCGATAGGGAACACCTTAACCAACTGGGCTCTGACCAACGCCCCTTAAGAAGCCTTTGTTTGGCTTTCTAAAGTTTTTTAAGTTATTTTTTTTGTTGTGTTCAAACTTCTCAGCTCGACTAGAAGTGGATTTTGGATCACGACTAGTAACTAAGTTGTGGTAGTCATAAAGGGTTGTGCATAAATGCATGAAAGAAGGAAATTTCATCATAGTCAATTTATCTTGAATGTGAGTTTGCAATTTTTCAATAAACATCTTTTGGAGATGTGAATCAGGAACCTTGACATCTACTTGAGCATACAATGACTATCGGGTATGTGCAGGATCATCATGGAAAAAATAGGCCCTTAAGTGTGAATGAAAATTCAGAAAAATCAAAGTTAGGAAACTTGACATAAAAATTTGAATAAGTTATCTATATTATTTCAAAAATATGAAACAATAGAATCTGTGGAAAATTCAATGAAGTTTCTAAACTACTAAGTTTTTTTTTTTTATAAGTCTATTTAGTGAAAATTTGAAATTTCAATGCATTAGTACTTAAATTTTAGGGAAAAAATAAGAAGTAGGTGTTTGTCTGACCACCCTAACCACAATAAAATGATAATATTTTTTTATAAGATTTTATATATAAGTAGAGGACTCGTACGGATGTGACCATATTTTTGTAATTTTTTCCAAGTAAATAATTAACTATGAATTTATTATTACAACTTTTAAAAAATATAAAAAATTGTATGTCTGACCACCTTAACTTGGTCAAAACTTCATGAATTTTTTTCTTTTTTTCATCCTATAGTATGCAAAGCATAGAATGTGACACATATTTTGGATTCAAAAATATGATACCATTTGAAAGTTATAGATGTTTTTCAATCAGCTTATCAATCAAGACTTTAGTCTAATTCTAATAGAAAATGAATAATAATTATTTATTAAATTCAAAGTAAAGAATAATTTATATTGGTGGAAAGTTGAGAGTCTCCTCTACAAACCCTTTTTGTTTCATCAATTTTAGCTAAAAATAAAGTCATCAACCACATGGACAAAGTCTAGTAAAACAAGGTAAGTTGTCAAACACATTTTTTGCATTGACTTCTTAGGATTTGCATGTCCAAGCCAAATACCAAAGAAAGCCTGAGGTTAATCGCTAGGAAATAAATTCTTTATCAAAAATATCTGATATCTATTTCAAATCGGATATCCGTTTCAAATCAGATATCTATTTTGAATCAGATATTCAATTTGGTTTATATATGATTTTAAAAAAAAATTTACACTTTATAATATATGATTTAGAAAATGCAATAAATATTTTATAGTTTATTTTAATATATCTAGTTTAGAATATACAACATAGTTTATAATTTAATATATAATATATTATATTATTATGTATAATATTTAAATATTATTTCTATATTTTAGTTAATGTATATATATATATTACTAATCTATTATCTCTCCACTCCACCTCACTATATTCCACTATCTTCCTGTCCACTTCCCCTCTACTATCCTCAGCCCCTATCTTCCATTCCCTTGTCCCCTCCTTCTCCCTATCTCTCTCTTCTACCCCTCCCTTGTCTCTTCTCTTCCCCTCTATCTCTCTACCACCCTCCCTCCCCCCTATCTCTCTCCCTCTCCTCTCTCCAGCCTCACCCTCTATGCCTCTCTCTCCAGTCTCTCCCCTTCCCTCTCTCCACCTCTTTATCCTCCTCTCCCTTCTCTAAACTCCTCTCCTTCCCTCCCCTTCCCTCTCTCCACCCTCACTCCATCTTCTCCTCCCTTTCATCTCTCCTATCTCTCTCGGTCTCTTAACCTCCACTCTATCCTCCCTTCCCTCTCCCTTCCCTCTCCCTCCCTCCCTCTTGGGTTTCTCTCAGTCCTCATCCTCTCTCTCCTCTGCACTCTACCCTCTCTCCCTCTTCCCTCCTCTCCCTCGTCTCCTCCACTCTCTCCCTATCTCCCTCTCTTAACCTTCCTTATCACTCTCTCTCCACTCTCTCTCTCTCCTTTATCCCTTATTCCCCCTTTCTCTAAACCTTCCACCCTCTCTCAAGATCTCCCTCCTCCCTCTCTCTCTCTCCTCCAGATCTCTCCCCTCTACCACTAAAACCTAACCCTACCTTCCATTCTCTCAGGACCTCTTCTATCCTCTCTAGTTTCATCCTCCTCTCTATCTCCAAGCCTCCCTCCTCCCTCCTCTCTAAATCCTCTATCTCTCCACTCTACTCCCTATCCTCCTCTCCACCTCTCCCTGTCCTCCCTCTTAAACTCTCTCCTTCCCTCTCTCATCTCTTATAAATCATCTGGCCATCTCTCCCATCTCTCCCTCCACTCCATCTCTCTATTTCCCTCTCCATCCCCCACTCTATCCCCTCCCTCTCCTCTCTCTCTCCTCCCTCTCTTATCTCCTCCTCTCCTCTGACCCTCCTGCCTCCACCTCTTCCTTCTTCATCTTATCTGTTTCCATGTCCCTTAATCCTTAAACCCCACCCTCCTCTCCGCTCCACCCCTCCCTATCCACCCTTGATCCACCACCCTTCCACTCCATCCACTTCCCTCTCTCTCCCTTCTCTCAATCACCCCTCTCTCCATCCCTCCAACCTATCTCTCTCCTTCCTCCACCTCTTCCACCTATCCACTCTCTCTCCAGCTCTTTCCTCCTCTTTCTCCCTCTCTCTCCTCTTTCCTCCACTCTCCACTCTCCACTCTCATCAACCTACTCTTTCCATCTCCATTTCCCACTCCTTCTCAAATTCCATTCCTCCTGCCAAGTCCATCTCCATCATACCCATCCACCCCTTTCCATGGGCCCTAGGCCTTATAACCCTCTCCATAAACCCTTAACTCTTAAACCCTCCACCTATATTAACCCTAACCTTTAACCCTTAAACCCTCTACCATCTACATTAACGCTTAGGTCTATGTGTACACAAATCAAAGATCCGATTCGAATTCGATATCCGATTTGTAGAACTAAAATCATACCGTTACAAAACATCGTAATTTTTTTTCAAATGAATCAGATATCAAATTATAATGGATATTGGGTTTGTGGGCCATAGAAAAGCCCCATGTGGGTCATTTTGTGCATTCTAATGGACCCTACATTCTGTTTGTAGGTGACACACACACGGTTTTAGATAGGAAGAGACAAAGATCAAATTTTTGGAGCATCTTCTATTGAAATTTGTCATAAGCAATCAAATTTTAGCATCTTTTATGAGGTATAATGGGGAGCAGCAGTTGTTGGAAGCAAAAATGTAAGAGGAAAGCTTACAAAAGAAGAAATTGATGCATATAGACAAAGAGATAGAGAAATTCATAGGAAGAGAAGACAAGGTATGTTAAATATTGGTGAACCTAACCCCTATGGTCTTTCAAGTGAAGAGGAAATTGAAGATGTTCAAGGTGAAAATGTTGGAACTGAATATGTTGAACATGATATTCAAATTAGGAATGAAATTATTGAAATTGATATTGAAAATGTTCAAGCTGAAAATGTTGGATTTGAAGATGTTGAACATGATATTGAAATTGGGAATGAAAATATTGAAATTGATAATGAAAATGTTCAAGGTGAACACTAGTAGAATTTGGAAAATAAATGACTACGTGACTAAAAATTTTAGTCACACGACTAAAAATTTTAGTCACGTGACTAACACTAGTAGTATTTGGAAAATAAATGACTAATTTGGTCATTTATAAGTGACTAATTTGGTCATTGGGTAAAATCACAACTAAATGACTAAATAAATGACTAAATAAATGGCTAGATAAATGACTAATATTAGACAAATAAAAATTACTAAATAAATGACTAATATCAGACAAATAAAAATGACTTACTCCTCTATTCTTTTTTCTTTTGAATTTGATCATAATCCATAGAGCTTAAGCCCCCCTCATGGAACCTCTACCTAAGTGGGCCATTTGGCCGCTTAGGTTGCTTGGTGCACCAAAAATACCTATTGCATAAACTTGAAACTAGGGCTTATCGTCTGCTAAAACATTTTTCAAATGAGGGCTTTATTTTTCCCCTCTTAATTTTTACTATTTATTGAGTTTTAATAAGCATACCCTAATACCCTGTCAATATTTTATTTTCAGGCTACAACTCACAAAATTGGACAAGTGAAAGGTCAATACCAGCGAGGAAGAGTTTGGAGGAGTGGAAACCAATAGCGAGCGGAAAGTAGAAAAAACTACTAACAATATAACACAATTTGGGCAGAATCTTCAGGGAAGTTCTGTGACAAATTGCATCATCTTTAATATCAAACTACAATTCCTTCCTACCACTACTACATAGAAGGGGATTTTAAGACATTAATTTAAGAAAAAATATTAATTTTATCTTAAATATATATTTTATGTTTAAATTATATTTTTAATTTTCTAATTGTCTTAAATTAAGACAATAAAAAAAATACTTTTTTAAAATAATTTTTTACACTGAAGGCGTATCCAATTTGAAAGGCGCCAACTTGAATTTTGAATTCAATGGTACAAATTTTCTAAGAAGTCTTCATTGATGAAAAAATTGATCCTTCTTGTTGGTTTGTTTGGTCAGATTAAATATTAAATGTAGTTCATTATGGTTAGGGGATGTATGTAGACCAGTTGCCATAATGAATCTTTATGTTCTGACTGTCTGGTCATAATGGTGTCGCATTGAAGATCGACAAGTTTTAGAGATAGTAGATATTTGAGCCGGAGACATGATTTTTTGAGCCTTTTAAACATAACTGTGTAAAAAAGTCTGTATGCCAGCATCAGAATATTTCCGGTCAAACATAACACCTATTTGAATTTCCTTCATTGTGCTATTTGTCGATGTTCCTCCTTGAAGTTATCAAGGTCCTATTTTTTGTCATAAAAGCATAGTTGCTAGCATAGCCATGGTAAAACTGCAAGTTACATATCGAGTTAGTGATTTAGACCATCAATTAGAGTATTGTATGTGACAATATTTGGAGAGCAGTAACTATGTTTCATTCCAACTACCAACCTTAGAGCTTATCTTCCCTGCCCACCTTGCAGAGACCATTAATTAGTGTATTGTAGGCAGTAATATTAGTCGAAATGCTAGATTGTATCATCTTAGCAAATAAAACAAGAGCTTCATCTACTCTACCTCTTTTTCAGATCCCATCAACTAGGGTGCTATATATATGTAACAATATCAGAAAAACAATGTGTGTGCCCCATTTTGTGCAAAATACCAAGTTCTTCCTCAATGTGATCCCCTTTACACACTCTTTATGAGAGTGTTATAAGTGATAACATTTGAATGTATTTCCATCTCTTTCATTTCAACAAGAAGGGAGTTCATTCTATGCAGATCAACAGAGTTACCAAGGCAATTTAAAAGTGTGGTGAAGGCTACGACATCAAGAGGAAGGCATTCAGTTATGGTTGAATGTAAAAGGTCCTAGGCCTTTTTTGTGTCTCCTAATTTACATACAACATTAATGTACTAAGTGAAGTGCAAAACATTAAATTTGTGTGTGATGCGAGGAGGGGATTTCTCCTATTTGCGTGTGTGGTGAGATGAGGTTTTGTATTGTTTTGTAGAATGAAGAGAAGTTACTTGTTTAAAGAGGGGGTGTATCCATTTAAAGTTGTGCATCATCTTCATCTCCATCTTCATGTGGTTAACAGAGTAGAGTAGAGTAGAACAAAACCCTAAAATATGTTCTCTGCCCTCGTTAACAGATAAATATAAATGCAAATACAATTTCACTCATGAGGAAATAAAAACGCCTATGTTTCTTGGTTAGCAGTTTATATTGATATAGTATAATTTAATATATACTTTAAGTTTTAAAAAATTATGTTTATAAAAATTCTTAAATTTTCTTAATTAAATAAGGGTTACAAGATAAAAAGTTATATTATCTTTCATATTTATATTTTTTAGTAGATATATTTTTTTAACTTTTAAATAATTACTTATAAAAATAGAAAAAAATTAAAAGTGAAAAATTGAAAATATTTTATAAAGTTTATACATTGAATGATTTTACTTATTATATATATATATTTTAACTTAAAAAGTTAATTTATAAAAATGGCACACAAATATTCAGCGTACCCAATTACACACCTATAGTGCAATACCTAGTTTATTTCCCTCTTCTCCTTATTTTCCCTCCCTCCTTTCATTTTCCCTCCCTCATTCGACATGCATTTTCCTTTGTCCCTCATTTTTAGTCGATAGGCTATTTATTGTGGGCACAGCCCACAAAAATTGTCTCACGCTAGAAAATTAATGTCAAAAAATCTTGCCAACACTGGGAAAACACATTAGCTCAGAAAATATCATTGATCTCCAAATTAAATGAAGCTTCAGTAGCCTTCAGACTCTGATATTTTTAGATCTACTTTATTTGTTCACTGTTCAGATCGAGCCCAATGTGGATAGCCGACATTAGAAGAAGGTATGAGTTTTATTTTTAGTCCAATTGTAATGCTCAATTCTATATCAAATTATTTCTACAATTGTTGTATAGGAAAAGCTAACAAAGATGAATTATATGTGTCCCTATCATAGGAGGGTCATCAAATAAGCATGAAGGTGATGGAGTTCCCTCTCATCTTTGGGCATGGCGTAAATATGGATAGAAGCCCATCAAAGGCTCCCCTTACCTAAGGTTTTCCCTTTGCTTCATGAACTTTCTCTATCCTTTATCTTCAATGGATGTCCATACCTTGTTTTGTTCCAGTGTTTGTCCCATTTCCTCATAGGTAGGGAGGGTGTTGGCATCAATAAGGGAATTTGGCTTTAAAGATGCCAGTCAAATTTGCTTCAAAGTTTCTAAAACCTTTTTAACGAAACTGCTTCATGAAATTCCTAATCATCATTATAGTCTATGAAATCCCATTTTCCTGAAGTGTTTTTTCTACCATCTGCACTCTCCCTCTTTCTCTTACTCTGCAACTCTACACCTCTTCATTTATAGCTATCAATTTGTTTCCTTTGTTCTCTAAACCCCAAGATGGTTGTATGCCTTACTTTGCATTCTAATCTTCCCTCCCTATGCAATTTTCTCCTTTTCATGTGTTTCTTTGTTCTTTTCTCTCCGACCGTATTCCTTCTCCCTCTCCACTCCCCTTTAACCTCTCTTTGCATTTTTGTCCAAATCTGGGTGCATGTCTGCAACCAAGGAGTTCGTGGGGTTTAATGGTTTTCACGCTTCATTTTTGACATGGACTGGAGACTATGACACCATACTTTCATTAATGGAATACCACCATTTTCTTCTTGCATCCTCTCCTCATAATTTTGGTTGTCTCCTACCGTAGCCTTTCTCCTTCCGAACACATTCTTGCCTATATAGTCTTCCATGCCAGTTAGACCATCCACTTGCCTTTTTTTTTGTTTTTCAAGAGGGGGTTGCCATGCCCTATTCATGGCATGGATATCCCCTTTCCCCTCTACTACACCTTACCCGTGATTAAATGCCTTAATAGATGGCCATACTTTGCTCATTTTCTATCTTTTGACTGCTTGATATTTCTTTTTATTATATTTTATATTCTGTGACGTGGGACCTGCATGAAAATAGACCTCTCCAGATGGGGATGTGACAACCATTCCTACAAGATGCTACACAGGCTGAGCTTTGGGCAATCTCCATGTTGCACATAGTAGAATAACTCAAGATCTCACTCTAACAATCCAATACAAGAATAAGATGACAGTTGATAAACAAATCTTTATGGAAGAGTGTCAAAGAACTGAAAAATATAAAGGAAGAACCTAATATTTAACTTTCACAAAAAGAGATACAAAATTTTATATTTATCGTTCTAGGCACTGTCATAAAAGATATAAAGAAATCGCAACTTGGGACATTTCCCAAATTTTTGAATGAAAAAAATGATTTTGTTATTAGAGGAAATGATCAAAATGATTTTTAGCGAATAAATTAGCAAATAAATCATGTTAAGATCACAAACCATTTTAAAAACTCAAATTTCCACCATTTTCAGTGATTTTTTGGTCCAATAAATTAGGGTTTCTTAATTTAATACTAATTTCTATAGCAACATTTTTCTTATTTTTCCCTAAACCGCTCTCAATTTTTTCTCTAACCTGAACCCAATTCTGATATGATTTATTCCCATTTTTTTTCACTACTATGATAAACCATATGGACAAAGACAACTAATACTCTAAAGTTGAGATAGCTATAAAGTTGAGATAGCTAGACAACAAGCTATAAAACCAAAGATGAAACAATCCAAGATTTGCGTGACTGTTGGATGCATTGCACAACCAAAGGTATGCAAATTATTGCTTAAAAATGATGATATTTGATATATGATATTTTATCAATTAACGTTTCATTTCATGCTTTCTTTTCTTGTGAGCAAGCATTGAAGATGTTCAGCTAAAAATAATCTCTTAACAACCTAATCATTAGGATTATTCCACTTCTTTGATACTTCTGCAAAGTGCAAATGATCAACAAAACCCCAAGATCGATGATGAATATATGGATAGAGTTAAGATTACTTCAGCATCATGCGATCCCCTTTACAGAAATTAAAAAAAGTCAATCCTGCCATTTTTGCATCAAGTGAAAAACTTGTAAGGGTAAGACCAATTGCAAGCAAAAACTATCTAGGAAATAAATTACAAGACCAGCTGGCAGGTAGATTGACACATGAAATTCCTAAAGTTAGGGGTTACAGGAATGAAATTTCTCAATCAGTGGTTAGGGTTGTTTTGGCATGTCCCCAAACATGTGGAAAATGAGTGAGGGTAAGCAGGGCAGAGAGGCAGATGGCATATAAAAATTTGTAGAACATCATATTACAAAGGAAAATAAATTTTTCATACTTTCTGGGGATTTTGTGTTGTCCTAAAATAAATGCATACAAATTAATCACACCCAGAAAGCCTCAATCTACATAGATTATTTTTTATATCATTTTCATGAAACACATGCATGCAAATGGAAGTAAACTAACTAATACAACTCACTGGGAAAATGCTCAACATACAATTCTAAACTCTGAAACATCCTTAATATAAATGCAGTCATTCAACTGTTTGTCCTATTGATCCTAGACACTGGGTGATCCCACAATAGTGGTTTACACTTTTTGGCCTAACTGGACACTGATATTTTTTTTTTAACACAATCTCCACATTCGGGCACCTATAGCGATTAAACTGTAAGGAATTTGAAGATGATGTAAACTAGAGTCTTGTCACATTTTGTCTGTAGATTCTAAAAATATTTTTTTCAATTTTTTTGGAATCAGATTGCACTTCTTTTTCCATCTCCCACAAAATTGGTTTTTCAAAAACAACATTTTTAAAAAGTGACGCCGTATAGCATAACTTTTTTTCCATGAAGGATAAAATTCCAATTCTTTAAAATTTAGATTTCTAACTCCGATATCTAGTGCTTCCACTTGGTTAGATAGTTTTTTATTGAATATTTTTTCTTTAATCAAGTTTCAAAGTCAATCAAATGACAATTCAGACCTAGCGCGACCGTATAACACATAACTTTTACTGTATGTATCAAATTCTTCTCTTTTTTTTTTTGTTGGATCAAGGACTTCAATATCTGGTGCACTCATATTTTTTTTTTTTTTTATAATCCTCTATTTTTCCACTTGTGCAGAACAAAGATTTTTGTTTTCGATGAAAAACCTATATTTAATAAAACTTAAAAAACAGATAGATAATAAAACCAAAACATACTAAAATTATATTCATTGGATAGCTCGTTCTGAAGGCTACTCGATTCCAAGTTTGGTTTCTAAATATTCCTCCATTTTCATCCCCAACCGGAGCTTGAAAGCGTAAAATTTTAGGTTTTTTGTGTGTACAAATTAAAAAATTAGGGAAAAAGGGGGTTCGCTAGAACCAGGGGGGTTCTAGCGAACCCCCAGGGGTTCTAGCGAACCAGGGTTCATTCGAACCCTGGTTCATGCGAACCCCCCCTAATATGCACATTTCCTTTATTTTTTCGGCGGGAAATGTGGGCCCAATAGTTAGTGGGTTCGCTCGAACCCTGGTTCGGTCGAACCCCTTTATGGTTCGGTCGAACATCTAGGTTCATGCGAACCCCTAAAACCAATTTTTTTGCCATGGGGTCATTTTTTCTCAAATTTCCTTCCTCTTCAAAAGTGTAAACCACTTATGTGGCTTCACCCCACTGGAAAACTAAAACCGAAAACTATTGAAAGAAAAATATAAAAGTGAGCTTTCCCTTTCTTGCTTTTAAAAATTTGAAACATAACCAAAAAAATTTCTACAAATGGTGTGAGGAGATGACAAAAGCGATCACCATACCAAAATAAGATGATTTTCTCATTCATGTTGAGGACAATAAAGATTAAATTCACAACTTGGGTGATCTAGAGAGTGAGTGATTTGTCAATATTATATTGACTATGTGTAATTAACCAGGTATTCTACAACAAGTCCATTCTCAGTTAATAGGGATTTCATCACTTGTGTCAAGCTTGCTGGAAACAAATACACAAATGTATGCACATGCAGTGTTCTACTTTGAAAATGAAGTTAATGCTTAGAAACTGCAAACAAGCTACAAAATTAAAAAATCTTAAATATGGGAAATGAACTAAGAATAATAATTAATGATTCCTCATTCCACTACTAAGGAGATGATGAAGTCAATCCTGTGACATAACAACAATGCAAATAGTGGAAGAATTTCATTAATAATTTAAAGTCATTTCTTCTTTCCTTGGTAAAACTCCTCCCTAGCATTCTCAGTTTGTTAACCACTACCACTTTTTTGCAATTCCAAGTCAAATCCTTCCAACAATTATATATGGATATTACCATTAGATAAGTAAATCAAATTTCTCTATAAAGATCCTCTAGCCAAGTTGATCTCAACGATGTTAATATATGTCAATTTTATTTTTCCTTTTTTGGTATCTGTCTGTAGCTTATATTTCCTCTTGAAATTTTCCCTGCAAATGCCATATTTTTTTTTATCATATTTAATAGTAAACCTAAGATAGTCCTCGAGATTTTTTTATTACAGTTTACTCAAAATATAATTATTTACTATATTGATCCATAGTTTAAAAAATAAATGATTGGTGGATATTATGGAGCAAGAAATAAATTCCTACTCTATTTTAATTATTTCTTATCTTAATTTCTTACTAAATAGACGAACCTCAAATTGGTGATTTACGACACTTCCTTCAATTCCAAGTTCATCTTGAATGGGCTCCAATGCACATTGACCTACCACTTGGGATTTCAAGAAAAAGAGTTGAATGCATGTCTTTGTAGTTCAGTCTGATGAGTCTACAACTTTATGACAACATAGCTCAGGTACAATATTCTCGTTTCTCACTTAACTCAAAAAAATTTAATAGTCTTTTCAAAGACAATTAGGAATAAACTACAATTTATTGCTTTCTCCATGACTCTTCTCTATTTCCTTTATCTGTTTTGGTTTTTTAAATTTGGTTGTTGTTTTCAATAACATTACATTATAATTTCTCAAGGAATTCCTTGCAAACCATCCATGGTAAGATCTATGTGTTAACCTATAATTCTTCAAGAATACATCCTTGACTCCTCTGTTATACACCTTTACCATTACTAAGTATTGCTATGTCATGTGTAGATAGAAGAAAAGATGAAGCAAAGAGTTCAATAGATAGAAATGAAGAAGAAAAAATCTTCAAAATTTGTTTGCAATTTTGTATTTCTTAGTGATCTTCATTACTAAGTATATTCATGTCTTTCTTATCATGTTGTCTTCCCCTTTTCATTATGTTTTAAAGGATTTCAATATTTTTCACCTCTCCACACTTCTTTACAATGACAAACTAAACGAAAGTGGCACAAATGATCATGCGTAACATTATTAGTGTCATAAACTATCCATAACTATGAGAATTATATGCAATCCAAAATTCTGGAGAAAAAGTCAATACATATAAAAAAAAATAGTATTTAAACACCCAAACAACCCAAATTCTACAATGTATTGTTAAACCTTTCTTGATAGCTCAGTTTCTGGTGAGATTATATATAAATTCTCAAGTAGATCCCATCATGCACTATATGTTTGATGGCCACGAAAGTGTTCTCATGCTAGAGAGAAATGAACTCAATTTTAATGTTGTTAATATTTTATAAAGTGGAGTTCTATGTTTATACTTGATCAATTTGACCTACATGAAGACAGTAACTTAAATTGAAATCCTGCACAGGAAACAAGTGATCAATCATTTTAGTGTTTGTACTCAAAAGATGTAGCTATTTGCACTTGGAAATCTATGGAAACTAAGTACACTTTTGTTTTTAAATATTACTCTACCTAGCTGAAACTATGTACAATCCCACCTTGTTGTAAAGTTGGCAAACCTTTGAATCAAACTAGAAGCATAAAAGAATCTACCTACCGAAGGGGATGAATCTAAATCCAGTAAACCATTAACATGTCAAAATGAATGCATATATAGAACTCATTTGAGTTAAAGAAATTTGTACAACTTAGGTCTATGTATTCTCCAAATACATTGGTATGGTGCATTACAAATTTACGTCTGATTTGAATAGCCACTTCCATTGAATTTAAGAGTTCAATAGATAGCAATAAAAAATAATCAGATTATACAAAATTCGCTTTAAGGTTTTTAAATCCGCCATAAAATTGCTTCCCCCCTAACACTTGAATTATATAGGTTATAGAAACCAAAACAATACAATCCACACGAATTATATAGATTATAGAACACCCACCTCACTTGACCAACTTTCCAACCTCCACCTCCTGTAAGTCACCATTCTACTAGGCTTTTATTGTTATATCTTAAATGAATTTTAGAAAGTTTTCATCTTTTTTAATGCCAACATTAACAATCACAAATATTTGATTTAAATCTGGGTTTAAAGACACTTTGATTTTAAAGTTTTAGTGTTGTCATTCTTCTTTTAGTTTTAGAAATGAAATTTAAAGTGTCAACCATATATTTATATATATGGTTGACACTTTAAGTTTCATTTCTATTTTTAAAAAGAATAAGAATATTAGATGGAAGTTTATTCAATATAATACATTCATTTTTCATATGATATGCATTTATAATTTTTAACATTAATTGTTAAAATAAACATGAGATGACCATCTTTTCAAAATTTCTAAGCTTAAGACTTTAAATTTATCCAACTATCATAAAAGATATGGAACCATCTATGCGTAAGATACTCTACAAATCAATACTTGCTAAAATATAAAAGATTCTAGAATGTTCTATATAAATTACAATCGGCATAACTATTGCACCTCATCTCGATGCAAGTGCTAGTTAGCCAATAGGCTATTAATTGTGGGCACAACCCACTCATTTTGTCTCAGGCCGGAATAAATCTACCCTCATTCTCTCTCACGTTTCTCTCACGCCAGAATAAATGTACCCATAATTTAATTTGGCCACCTGCAAAATTGTTTGCTCAATGGATCTCCTCAATTGTGATTTTCTCTCACGTTTCTCTCACGCCAGAATAAATGTACCCATAATTTAATTTGGCCGCCTGCAAAATTGTTTTCTCAATGGATCTCCTCAATTGTGATTAACTGGGTCTTTGGTCGATGCACTGGAAGTTGAGGAATGCATGGGCTCCAGCTGTTGAGCTCCGACATGCCAAATGGTGGTCCTTCGAGGGCGGTTCTGTTGGGAGGGATTCAATAGATGTAGGATCTGTTTGTGCTGGCAATAAAGCTGCAACATACCCGTGCCACAACCTCTAGTGAAAAATCCTCATAAAACTGAACATCACAAACCAATATTTGGAGGTAAAACACTTGCTACATTTTCTCTTCTTTTGCGAACATTACCCTTTTCAGATTTCCAAATTTGTGTTGGGTATTGTTGTTTTTGAGTCCGATATTTTCATTTCTCAATATTTTTTCACCCATGTGAGGACTGGTTTGACCTTTGTGGAACTATTCAAATCGATACTCATTTCAACAATTGAAGGGTACAAAATTTCATCGGCAACAATCTTTTCACGACAAAATTTGACCAGATTTTCCAGGTATGTCACTTGGCGCAATTTCTGTAATTTTCAATTTTTTAAATCTCTTCGCATACATAAACAATACTGTTTCATTATTTGACTTTTGAAAATCAATGGCTTAGTTAATTATTATCGGTTCTTGCCTCCACATCTCTGTTTAGAATAACTAAAGTCTGTTATCATAGAAAGTAGATTTCATATTTTCAATCAAACGTTTCTTAAGAAATAAGAAGAATAACTACTGAAAGCTAAAAATTCCCATGATCTTTTACACAAAATTACTATACAGTATTTTGTAGGGTATGCTGTAAGTGAGATTTTATTTATCAGTTTCTTCCATCTTGTCATCGATTCAATATTTAAGGGGAACATATACTGAAATTGCTTTCAATAATTTCCCCAATTTTTCGTTATTCACATCAATCAATTAAAAACAAAATCAACACCCATGTTAGCATTAAGCTTCTGAATCAACTGTGGTCATTTAATATCTCCATTTTTTCTAATAGTAAAACCTGTAATTTTCCTAAGAAAAACCAAATTTTGATTAGATAAGTATTGACATTAGCGATAACATTTCATCTCAGACAATATCCATATTTGTTGCTCAAAAGATAACAATTTTAGTATTTTGTTTATATCAAGTTAAAGCAATGTTAAATCAGATAGACATTGAAATTAGAAGTAACATGTTATAATCAGATATATATCCAAACTTATTCATTACAAAAGCAGCAAGTTTGTAATTCAGACCAAATGTTGCCATTAACATAGCAACAATCAAACTGGCAAGTAGTAACAAAAGCTATGTAATCCATTCAGATTTACCCAAAAACATAATGAATGCAAAAATTGCTTTCTTGTGATTCCATAATAGGATCTTGAATGATTGGCTTCGCAAGAGTCCTCAGGGCATAATTCTCAGGTTCTTTGCACTGTCCAATAACTTCTACATTTTAAGTAATTGATCCTTGATGTCAAACAATGCACCTTTGTATTTGACATCAAAAGTTGGAATGCTCTCTCCAAGGTGATTCCTCATTCAATTACCGCTCTTTCTATCACCTTTTGTCTTGGTAGAACAATTCATAATCAATACTTTGCCACATCAAACTACTACTCATAGCTTGACCATCACATCTCCTTTATGGTTTTGTCAATAAATTGTTCAAGATAAAATCACCTTGCCTTTTCAGTAGATCTAATTCGTCAGTCGGATGGAGGTGAACTGTTAGGAAAAGTTCCTTAAAAATATCATGATCATGCATATTGTTATTGATTATTCTTCACGTACAAATAGCTTATAATCTATATACAACAATGTACTACGTTTTCATCTTTGAATAGTGCCATCTTTCTGCCCTAGATTTGTTACATAAGCCACTATGTGTATAGATATGTTTTGGTGGTTTCCACCTTTAGAGTGAAACAATGGAACTCATCTCCAGAAAAATTATTCATTATAGTATGAAACAGTCATGTAATTTTGTCCTAGGTTTTCATTGGCATAATATCCGGTAGCAACAAAATTTCTGAAAAATGATTACACAGGTTTGTATAGTTAGGTTTTTCATTTTCTTTAATCATTAATGCTTAACAGGTTTATGATTAGGGATGAGATTGGGTACATCCAAAAACTATACCTAAATACATGTATGGAAGAAACCAATAGGAATACCTTTTATTTTATATTGATAATTGTTTACAATTATTCTTCTCATATGAGCATCAACATGAAACTAATTGCAAGTTCTTGTAAGGACAACCATGAGACTAATACAAGGAAAGCTCCCTTCAAGAAACCATGGTAGAAATCACCTATGGAAGACAAAGAGTCTCAATTTAGAAATTGATTTATCTAAAAACCATCTCAACACAAGAAGCCAACTATGGAAGACCAAGAGTCACAACTTAGAATTCAATGTTAGACATCTTTTTGAGATTTCAACTTGGGTCTCCACAATGAGAACTCAATGTTTTAACCAATTAAGTGCAACCTCTTAAACTGGAATACTCTCTATTGCAAAGTTGAGTTAAAAGTAAACTATCCAATAAATAGACTGCCTAACCAAACTAAAAATGTTAATTTAATATGATATGACTGTATAAGATTCTTTGCTTTGGAAATTTGATCTTTATGGTATATATATTTCAATCTAAGCTGTAATGTGAATGGTTAGTTGTGTTGAAAGTAAATTATGAAGCTCACAAGTGGCAATATATGTGATTGCACTACAAGAAACATCATTTTAATTTATAATTTCCATCTTGACTAACATTTATGCAATAACTTTTCATCATCATATACAATACCTCAAGCGAGTGCCTGATGAGTATCAAACAACAAAAGAATAACAAATAAAGATATATGAAACAAAAATGTAAATGTATGCTATAGATGGTGTCAGCAAAAGTCAAGTGACTTCCAATTGTCTGCTTTCATGTAAGAATTTTTGTCTGGAAAAGTTTCCTATAGCTGTGGGGATATCTAATGCTATTCTAGATTTTCTTATCAACCACAAAGGACTTTCCTTGTGAATTTTTTGTTTGGAGAGTAGTATGTTGTTGTATGAAATGCTTTTGTTGCAGATTGCATTTCAATTTATTTCTCTGTGAGAATTTAGTCTAATATGGTGGATGGATGATAATGTGAATGAGCAAGTACTTAGGAAATGGAAGGATTACGTTCTATTATTTATCTTAATTCCCTCTAATTGTAGACAAGTTGCAATATTGTTTAGTACTGAAAGAAAATTGTACATACTATTATTGGATTTCTATGTTAGAATTTGTAATACTTCATGTTAATCTGTAACTTACAGGATGCCAAAATATTTGTGAATTTGACTCATATTCCTTTGGTTAGGCCGAAAAATCCGTGAAGCATATTGACCTATTTTAGATATGTAATGAAATTTCTCACAATTGAATATGGACTAGAACTTCTTATACTCGAAACTTATTGATTAGTTTTGGTTATTAATGGGTTCAATGCAATTTCTTGCTATTGAAGTAGATTCAAAGCAGAAAATGCCTCTGGCCTTTCTTTGAATTAAACACACTTTAGGCTAAGTCATCCAGATTGAAGCTTTCTAATCAAAAACCTATTGGGGTTTTCAGGTACCCAACTTGAAATTTTATGAATTTGAGTTTTTTCTTACATTGGATATGAACTAGAACCTCTTATACTCGAGACTTATTAATCTATTTTGGTTATTAATGGTTCAATGCAATTTTGTGGTCTTGAAGCAGATTCCAAGCATAAAACGCCTCTGGCTTTTCTCATAAGCAAACATACTTGAGGCTAAGTCATCCAGATTGGAGCTTCCTAATCAAAAATTTGTTGCTATTTTCAGGTACCCAACTTCAAATATTATGAATTCGAATATTTCCTTGCAAAATTCGTATAGTAGGGAAGATAAATCTTACAAAAGATTTGAGCTGGATTTGCATTGTGTTTTGTTGTGTATGGTGTCTAGCAAATTCAACTTTTGTTAGTTATTCCCAATTTTCTATTTAGACACTTTGAGCTAACTGTACTATTAGGCTTCAACTTGTTAAGTCATTCTTAAGTTTGAGTCACATAACAATACCTGACCACATCAAAGTAAACAGTATGACATGACTTAGGAAAATGTCATTATGTTGATTATAGTAACTTAATTACAATATGTACCAATTCAATACCTGTCTTTGTCTACCAAAATAGTATAGTAGATTCAATAGGGTTCTTTGAAGCCTCATGTCCTAGGTTAGTTGAGCTTTCAAATAGTTCAAAATTCCGCCATGTGGTTTACAGAGTCTAAACTCCATTTTAGGAAAATCATGCATGATGATATACTGGGCAGAAAATTGCAATGCAAAAAAAATGTTAAATTAATGACTACCTAAAATTAAGAGCAATCTAGGTATTAATTTATTTTTTTATTTGTTTAAGTATTTTTTAGCAAGGTAATTGAATTTTTTAATTTAACTCATCATACACCGTCAAGCTATCCCTTGTTTTAAATCATTCTGCATAAATGTTGTCTTCTCTATGTTCCTTAACTTCTCCTTATACTGCCCCTCATTCTTATACTGCACGCATTATCTCTACCAAAAAAATGTTGCAGACTCTTTGTTTGTTTTTTTGTTTTATGCTTTCTTTTCTCTATGCTCCTCCGTGCTCTCTCCTACAACCACTTTACCTAGATACAACCAACAACTCGGTAGTCCCAAGGAAAGGTGATTCCTAAATTTTCTCATCAACAAACCAATATAATAAAATAGAAGAATAGTCATGTGCCTCATCGTTTCTACTATCATCATGCTACATATACATGCCAATATGTAAATTTGTATATCCAACAACCTTCTATCCTTCTTGTAGCACTACTGTAATGCTCAACAATTCTTGTTCTAATTATCTCAACATTTAAATTCTTCATGCCGCTGTTAGTCCCTGCAGTAGAAAAATAAAACCTTTTTATACAAGTGTGCAAGATTCAAAATTACATCTAACACCAAACAAAAAGTATTGCCAACAAAGCTCAATGATATATAAAATTATGGCTTGGGATTATAAGACTTAAACTCATTTTTTTCAACAGATCTTGGTATATATGTAAATGCAGCTTCTAAATATTCATATATAAAATTGAATTTATTCAAGCCATTGTAGAAATGAATTAAATCACATATAAAACTATATTCAACTATTAGTAGTGTTTCACATAGCAGGGAAGCTAACCCGATTCCCAATTTAGAGAAGCTGCAAGAAAGCACTTCCATTCAAAATTCACATGATATTATTATACTAAGAAAGGAGGATAATGGGTAATAGGAGCTCCTACTGCTACAAGCATTTTTATATCTTTTTATTGTTCTCATGTTGGGCTTAAAAAACTTACTATTACCCATTTTTCCACAAACACCCACATCGCATGTGAATACGTCCTTTTACATTAGCTCCATTGCAGTTCACAGCTAAATTGTTCAAAGAAAATTAGAACTGTATATTACCCATTGTATCATACAATCCACCACCTCAAGTGATTACCCCAACTTGTAATGGGCACATCGTATCTCATAGTTATATGGTCCCAACTACATAGGAATACCATAACCTAAAACTACCTTGAAACAAAATTCTCAGCACGACAAATAATAGCAGTATGTATATAAAAATTAGAAAGTCCACATAAAATATACCTCAACTCAAATCCCACCATCGCCTCATAATGGATATAAAGCAAGGGATCTGAGGGAGGGACATAGCTATGTCAATTTTTTTTGCTGGGATCTTGGTTTTCCTGTGACTTTTCTTGGCCATTATAAACAAGTTCTCTTGTATGAGAGTCCCATTTGACCTTATTTCTATGGAACTTTGGGAAGATTTTATATCACCCACAAGGATTTTTTCTATCTAATAGGAATGCTTTCTAAATGTATTGCTATCTTTATTTATTTTTTAAATGAAAATGACAGAAAATTTTATTATTATTGCTTAAGTTCATTGATGGTGAAATATATGATTATCTATGTTATTTAATTTTTTATTCTACATTTTGAAATTAAGACAACACGTATGTCCAGTAAATTCTTGCTTTATGTTGATTTTTTTGAAGACAAATTCTCCTATGACATATTCAATAGTTTCACATAATCTAACATCACTTTGTGATCAATACTGTTAAAACATCTTCATTCATTTGTTTCATTCAAACATGATCAAATTTATCTAAAGTAAAATTCTAATATCTTTTAGCTATATTTCAAAAGTAGCTTGCATAAATAGTTAAAATTGAATACATATGTTATCATCCAACATTGTTGAACCCCCTAGTTGATATGGTAAGATGGTTGTATAATCATTATGGTTAAAACTATACTAGTATAGATTTGTAACATATAGGGATTGGGTGGGTTTTGCTATTAAATACAAAAGATATCTAAAAATGAAAGTGTGTTTAGTTTCTGAAATGGACATTTCGAAACTATCAAAAATAGGAAAATCTAAAAAAATAGGGTTTCTTTAAAAAATATTTAGAAGCAGGGTTGTGAATTTTCCATATAAAAATTTTCAGACAATTGAACATATAATTTAGCTGATTTTTTATAGCATTAGGCTGGTTATTATTTCTTTATTCTTTATTTTTCCTTGCCTACTTAAGGCTCACAAGTTGGATTGAGAGGCTACAAAGGCACTTAATGATGCCATTTTATGGAACCTTCATAATTGTTGAGTGATGATATTTGGGAGGCATTACCAGAAATAAATAAGAAAGCATCTCAGTACACTCACATGTAATTTCTTGGACTTTCTGGCATGATTTAGGAAATGATCATGAGGGTTGAAGAATTTGTTTGGTGATAGCTCATATATTGTAGTGTTGAAATTGTTTAACCGACTTGTACTTCAAAGCACAAGTAGTTGTTGCTTACTTGTTAGCATATTTTTCCTAGTTTTGCAAGATTGCATTGAACTTATTGCTTATGAGGAGCCTGAAAAGTCACCCATGTTTCATCTCTTAAGCATAGAATGTCGTCAAAATGTTGTTTATTCACTAAATCGGGCAATCTTGGGTTAGTATACTTATTTTGGCTTTAGTTACTAAGTTTCTGTTTTTAATCTCTCACATATAGGATGTTAAAGATAGTATCACTTTCTCATATGGATTTATTTCCTTTGTTTTGGATATTAAGTTATTGAACTACTCATGAAAAAACAAAAGTATGCTATATGTATCTTTTCTAACATTTTTCTTGTGATTATGACAACACATGCCAATCTTCCTAGCTACACATCCTTGGAAAGGATTGTCCAACAAACCACAATTGTGACACAATGACTACATCAAGAACTTGGTAAGGTAAGACATTGGCTTCATCAAGAGCTTGAAAAGTAGACATTGTAATTCGGGTTTTTTGTCTTTGGTAGCTTTTTCACATAATTGGATCCTTAGAAGCCCAAATCTTTATTGCGTTATCTACATTTTCTCAAGTATCATGCTCACTTAATTATGTGATGGTAACAACTATGGTATATAGGAGAGCTCATCCTAGGATATTTGGTGGCGAGGTAATCCGGTGTTGATTATTCACACTCATGCATTATATGTCATGATTGATTTTCTTATATTGATTTCTTCTTAGAGATATGAACTTTCAACCTGTTGTTTTTGTATGTTACTTAACAATGCTTATGTAATGTCAGGGCATCTTGAGGCAGAAGTTAGTTGGGTGTGGCCTTGCATTTATAGCTGTTGGAGGATATGGTAGGTTATGATCTCTTTTTTTAATAAGAGTTGGAGAATGCTTCATTATCTCTCTACTCAATGGTTGTGATACATGCAATTGTGTTGTACAAAGTTGATTTTAATATTTTTATTTTGAATATATTGAAAAACCCTCTAAATTTCTATTGTATTAAAGGAATATATGTTTATGGTGCATAATCTATTGTCTGATGTTGTTTGTTGTTGTATATGATGCTCAATTTAAGGAAGCAAAAAGAATCTAAAATATAGGAAGAAGTCACTAGCTGATCTATTTTTTCAATTCTTAGGTCACTTGAATGTTTGTTGTATTTTATTTTAAAGGGTTGTTTGTACTTTTTAGTATCTAGAGGTTTAGGTAAAAACTAAAAAAAATAGAGAAATTGTGATATGGTGGGCATGAAAGAGAAGATGCAGAGTTATGATATTTTTTTTGTTAAATTATGTTCTTATATGGCCATGCCAAAGTATTACATGAGTTTTGTCTTTTGGTACAGGAATATCAATTAGGGTTACAAACAGACCGAGTGCTCAATTACTGAGAGCCAATGGTCATGATGATGGTCCTAGGCTGGGTTCCTTTTAACATCTTAAGATGCTACATTGTACTAATTGTTTTTTGCTCATCTCATTTTCTAACACTCTTAACAACTAAAGCTTTGAGCAGTTTCTATCCATTTTGCATACTCTTTGTAGTGGTGCACTATCTTATTCTTTGTAGTCATTTTGTGTCCATTCTTAGCATAATTCTTGAAATGCCCAGTGCCTTACTATTTTATGTTCATATCAATTTTTATTTTTTTTCAATTTGTAACCTACTTTGTTTTAACCTATTGTAGATCAGAACATGCATCAAAGCAGGAAAAAATAGAATATCATTGCAAGAATATGACCCTTGGTCTTTTGTTCTAGTTGTAAGAATTATGCGTTGTCAGACAGTATCATTGCAAGCTATGGAGGATCACAAAGGATAATATGTGGTTGTTAGAAGCTCTTTGTTTCACATGGGCAGAGTTGTATAATGGAGAAATGACAGTTGAAGGCATTGTTCTAGTTTTATCATAAGTCCACATGCATTTCCTCCTAGATAAACATTTAGATAGCTTTTGAATGTGCCTTATCAAATATAATTGTATCAAGTGGTTGTGTTGTTGATGTTGCACCTCTTAGTCTTATCACCATTGAATCCATTATTGAGCAAGCTCATAGTCATATTGTAGATTAGTGGTTCTACCATATTCACTGTAATGGGAAATCTCATAAAATTGTTGAAACAAGTAAAGGATATTGCCATATTGTAAAAATATAAATGTGCTTATTATTAGATCTTGGCTGTATTTTCATTTTAATAAACATATTCTAAAATCCTCATTGAAATCTTATTTTTAGGTTGAAGCTTGTCAAATTGGAGATGTGAACATGCACTCTTTACTTTCATCTGATCATGACCAATGAGATTTCTAGATAGGAATTTTTCATCCTTCTCATTCGAATTCTTCCAATCTTCTCTCAAGGGTTGTCCAGTTAGAATGGGAAGGAAAGGCTACCCTGAATCAGGCAATATATGCACCACAAATAATATAACTATATTTATTATATATTTTCATGTCTTTTCACCCTTCAATGTTTGTAGCATTTGTACCATATCTTGGATTTGTCTTCCATGACAACCAAAGAGTGTAGTGAAGGATGTATTTCTTGGATCTTTGTTTATGCAGTTGTATGTTGTTTGTAATTCATGTGGTTATGTACCTATTTGTTGTTTGTATATTCTTTTTTTTTCATGCAATACAAAAAAAATATTTAAATATCTATGATATTTGAGTTTTATATGCATAAAGTTGTTTGTTGATTTTTTTTTCATGTTAATCCAATACAAAAAATAAATATTTGAATATCTATGATATTTGAAGTTTATATGCATAAATTTGTGAGAATTAATTAAGTTAGATTTGATTTATAACTTGAATCATTGATTGACTCAAATAAATGACTAAACCATGACTAAATAAATGATTACTATGACTAAAATAAATGAATACAATGACCAAACATATAACTACAATGACTAAATATATGACTACAATGACTAAATATATGACTACCATGACTAAAATAATGACTAAATATATGACTAAATTTATGACTAAATTAATGAATAAATATGTGACTAAATTAATGACTAAATATATGACTAAATAAATGACCAGTTAACAACAATTAATGACTAAATAAATGACCAGTTAACAACAATTAATGATTAAATTAATGACTAAATCAATGACCGAATTAATGACCAAATCAATGACAAAATCAATGACTAAAATAGTTTAGTCATAAATTTGGTCGCGTTATAAGTGACCAGCAATAAACTACTAATGGTCACATGACCAAAATTAGTCATTTATATCCAATTTTTAGTAGTTTATTTAGTCATATATTGTTGTTTTTGTACTAGTGGAAAGTGTTGGATTTGAAGATGTTGAACATGATATTGAAATTGGGAATGAAATTATTCAAAATGATATTGAAAATGTTCAAGGTGAAAATGTTGGAAATGAAGATTTTAAACATAAAATTGAAGCAAGTGTAAATTATGTTTCACCAAATTACATGAGAAATGAAGACCCTTGTATGGAAGAAAGACATATTCCAATTTCAAGACCTTCAAGAACCCCTAAATGGTTACATGAATTTGATGAGAACATTATAAACAATTTTGAAGGAAACAGGTCAACACGAACTATTCGGTTGTGGGCTAGAAGACTTTTCAACCAATATTTTAGTGATAAGACATTGACTGAGCAATGCCAACAAGGAAAAGGATAAGAGAGCTGCTCAGAGAGTCATTACAACCGCCCTAGTAAGCCATCAATTGAGAAAGGCTTGCTTTATGAGACAAACTTGTATTGATTTTGACATAAATTGTAAAACTTTGGATAGAGCACTTGCAAGAAGAGAAAGAATAGATGATCCTCTTCAAAATGACATATGGGCTATTGCTAGCAAGCTTCCACATGTTGATAAGAAGCTAACCGATAATGTAAAGCAAGTAATTCAACAATTTTGGCATGATAACTCTAGAGTATCACCCAATGCAAAGGATGTTTTAAAGTTAAGAATTTGCAATCGAGACCGTACACCACATCCTAAACACTTCTTGGAATCAAGCCAAACAATGTTGTTCAAAATTCTTATTGAAACACATAAAAATATGGAAATCTCGCAAAGGAATTTTGAGGGTTTGAAGCCATTTTATTGTGTGCCACTTAAGATTCGTAATACTTTTTGTTGCAAATACCATGTGGAGTTTTCAATGTACCATGAGCTATTATGCTATATCGATTCTATTTTGCATACTAATGAAATGTTGCAGGAGTTTGGTGCAATGCATCTTCTGAAATCATCAAGGGACTTGTTAGATCTATTTTTATGTTCTAGAGATGATGGTTGTTTTTTCTATAGAAATGATTGTTTAAATGCAAAGTGCTCACAATGTGGTGCTTTGTCAAAGTTTGTTCAATGTTTTCATGAGAGTTCCGAACATGAATTTGCAAAGAAGCTTGTTGAGAAAAAGAGATATGAGATAGTCAAATATACTTTGGAAAGTGGAGGTGAAGGTTCTAGATGTGAGTTGGTTACAAAAGAATGCAGTGTTGCTGATTTTATTTCAGATTTTAAGGACAATATTTTCTACAAGTATGCAAGGCATAGTCATAGGTCTCAATGGTTGGATAACCAATTTAGGATGTGTAAGGACTCTTTTCCAAATGGCACTATTATATCGGTGGTTGATTTTGTAGAAAACTATATATTGCAACCACAAAAAAAGGTACAATCTCAGTATTACAATTCTATTTAGATTTCTATTTTTGTCCACATAACGTTTAGACATGCACTTGATAGTATAGAGGAGGATTGAAAGATAATCAGAGAGTATCATTTTTATATGAGTGATGATAGATCTCACTCGTCTAAGTATGTCCAACATTGTTTCAAGAAAATTTTTTTTTTTTTTGTAGGAGCATGATATAGCATTGGACCACCATATAATTTGGTTAGATAATTGCACAATTCAATTCAAGAATGCTCATATGTTTTATTGGTTGAGTAGAATGCATGTAGAGAGGGGTCTACCTCATAGTTGGAGTTTTTTTGAAGCTGGAAATGGGAAAGGGGAGCATGATGGAGTAGGTGCATGTGTAAAGAGATCTCTAGTTAAGGAGCAATTGAAGATTTCAAGAGAAAAAAATCTGCGATGCACGTTCTATCGTTGATTGGTGTAGTTCAGGATTGTCACAGGGAGGGACATTTGATTCAACAGTGCACAAATTCTTTTGGTTCGTTGAGGAGGGTACAGTGGGAGGGAAATTGGATTGTCATAATATCAAATATTCTTCAAAGATGCATTCATTTCGAAGCTCAGACATAGGCACATGGACCATTTGGACATGGGTATATGCAAGATCATGATGGGCCAAAAAGTGGCAATATGATGGGTATGTGGCTGACGATTATTTTTTCACCCAAAATTGATGAAACGAAAAGGGTTTTTAAAGGAGATTCTTAGCTTTCCACCAATATAAATTATGCTTTACTTTGAATTTAATAAGTAATTATTATTCATTTTCTCTTTAAATTATGACTAAAGTCTTGATTGATAGGCTGATTGAAAAAATCTATAGCTTTCAAAGTATCACATTTTTAATCCAAAACATGTGTCACATTCTATGATTCATACTATAGGATTAAGAAAAAAAAATGAATTTCATGAAGTTTTGACCAAGTTAAGGTGGTCGACATATGAGTTTTTATATTTTTTAAAAGTTGTAAAAAAATCATAATTAATTATTTACTTGGAAAAAAATTACAAAAAAATATGCATCACATCAGGGCATGATTCCTCTACTTATATCTAAAATCTGATAAAAAAATATTATCATTTTATTGTGGTTAGGGTGGTTAAACAAACACCTACTTCTTATTTTTACCCTAAAATTTAAGTACCACTGCATTAAAATTTCAAATTTTCACCAAATAGATTTTTTTTTTAAAAACCTAGTATTTTAGAAACTACGTTCAATTTTCTATAGATTATATTCTTACATATTTTTGAAATAATATAGTTAAATTATTCAAATTTTTACGTCAAGTTGACTAACTCTGATTTTTTTGAATTTTTTGCCACTTAAGGGCCTATTATTTCCATGATGATCCTGCACATACCCACATGAGAGTTGGCTTGTTTTTGTCAGAGTTGTATTTAGTGTGAGTGAGATCAATGCAAGTCAAGTGAGTGGGTGGATACATGGGTACCATAGTATCTAACTCCTTTATCTCAAACAATATCCATGACAAATGACACAATGGAAAGTTTAGTTGATTACAACCTGATTTCAGATCTACTACAACTAGGACATATTTTTGTAATTGTTGCACCACAGGGGAATGAAGAGAGATCAAACTATTGGTTGGCTCGATGTGTGTGGGAAAAGAATAATCTAACACAACTGATGGAATATGTTGATGGTTTCATGTATCCTACAGGTTCAGTTGTGGTTGTAGGAACTTGGTTGCAAACATACATGATTAGAAAGAATGGCATACTTGCATTTGAAGACTATGAGAAACACAAAACCATCCTCATGTATTCACACCTTGTTATAGCAACAAATGTTAAGTTGTTGAAGCATCATGCCAGACCAAAGACAAAACAACTATGGACAATTAGTAATGTTGATCATGAAGCAATATTGGATACTCTTAAGTAAAGAGATGACCCTTCAGGCACACTTGAATAACATTTTCAAGAATGGAAGGTAGAATGCTTATGTTCATTATGACTAAGTTCATTAGTGTTCTTTATTTAATATTGATATTTTATATACTATTGTAATGCAGGTGTCTTTAATAGTGATATTTTGTATGCACTTTTGTGATATTTTTGGCAAGATTTATCATAGACCTATTGCAACAATAGCTAGCTCTGATCCTTTCGAAGAGGTATGCGTCTTTTATAGTTTTCATCACCAACTCATCATCATTCAAGTTGTTTAGATTAATATAGATATGCTAGTCTAAGCATCTTTTCTATTGTGGTAATATAGATTTCTCATTTTCCCACTTTTGCGATATTCCTGGCACAATTGATCATGGACCTACTGCAATAATAGCCAGCTCTGATCCTTTCAAAGAGGTATGTGTCTTTTATAGTTTGCATCACCAACTCATCATCATTCAAGTTGTTTAGATTAATATAGATATGTTAGTCTAAGCATCTTTTCTATTGTGATAATATAGATTTCTCATTTTTCAACTTTTACGATATTCCTGGCACGATTGATCATGGACCTATTGCAACAATAGCCAGCTTTGATCCTTTCAGAGAGGTATCTAATAGATTACAACATTACAGATTGGTTATTCTAAACGTCTTTTATAGTTTACATTACCATCTCATCACATTTTGTGTCACTTAGAATAATATAGATTGGTTATTCTATGCTACCTTGATGGTTTGTACAAGTGCTTGTCAGTCCAGAACATGAACATACTACTATTGTTGAAGACTATGCCCTGAATGCCTCTAATAGGAAAATTTTGTAAAATTTGAATTCTCAAATTGGAAACAATGTAAAACAGTCATAATTGTGTATGGGCATAATCTATACCCAGTGATTTTTTTTGAAAAATGGGTCAAATGTCCGGCATTGTATAAAGGGTATGTTTAAAATGTAAAGGGGTTTGTATTTTGGAAACTCATAGGTTTTGTAAAGGGGTCTATTTTTGTACTTAATTGAGCTACAACTAAAGGTTTTCTTCTTGGTTCTTTCCTGTTGGTATGCTCTTTTGAACTAGGTTTTGTAATATCTCCCATTTATATATAATAAATTATAGTGGCTTGCAACTTTTTCTCCTCAAATCCAACTTGGGTGCAACTTCATTTTTAGAAACTTTCATGAGGTTTTTAAGGAAATCAATGTTTCCAACCTTGCACACCCTATAAATTCATCAAACACATCTATTAGGACCAGCACAAGCTTGAGCCAACTTTAAATCTTGTTGCCGCCATGTTTCATTGACATTAGCAAGTTGTAACCACCATTTTTGGTGCAGGAGCACCTACACCACAATATCATTGTGGATCATTTCAATGATTAAAGTGTTAATATTTTGATTTTTTGTCTTTAATGAGATCCAATAGTCCTAATGGTCATGTATTCGGAGGAGTTTTTAGGTTTTAGGGTCAAAAAAAACATGGAGATCCCAACTTGTCCTAATTGTTGCTTTGTAGCCTTTGAAGGAAAAATTAGTAAATTTGTTTAGGGACAAGAAAGAATAGTGTTTTGAACATGTAATGATGCTATTTCAAGCCATTAAGGGAGGTCTTAGTAAAGTTAGAAGTGGAAAAGTGCAACATTTCATTATGAGTCATATTAATGTGAAAAATGTTTGTATTTTGGCCTTCAGCAGTCATTAAGGTTTCAAAAGTCAATTAATATTGGTGGTTAAAGGCATTGGGAGTTAGATTCCAAGGAATAGAAATGTACTTAAGGCCTTCAAGGGCTTGAGACAGGTTTGGTTGAAGGAGTTTTTTTTCTTTGAATCAATAAAGTTTCAATTGCTTAGTTCATATTTTACTGTTTTTCTTGTGTTTTCTGCCTATGCACAAGCCATTCAAGCATTTTTGTATAAATTTTTTATGTAGAAACGTTGTTACATGTCTTGACATTATTTCAAGAGTGGAAGGCATGGATAACTAGGTTTTGAAATAAAATGAAGAGTTAAAGGTCTAAAAATGGTGGTTCTTTTTCACTTGAAAATAGAGTTTTTACACTAGGGTTTGCAAAAATCTATGAGATACTAGAAGTTTCTTTGTTTTCTAAGCATATTGGGGCCTAAATAAAAGTGTCTAAGGTGGTGGAAGAGTCTGAAAGGTTGTGGAAGTGCTACATCCAATAAACCCTCAAGAATTGCACTAAAAATAAGGGTTTTTTGATTTGACGGTTATAGATCCATACAAATGGAATCCAATTGCATAATATTTGTTTTCTTGGAAATTTATTTGCTGCCTCAAGGTTTTAGGGGTCTGTGTGGTGTTTGAATGTATGTTTCTTTGCATTTTTGGGCTAATTGAGTAACCTGTTCAAGGGTGAATGTATAGGAAGTCAATGCTAGTCCAAAGGAGTCTATGTTGTTTATATGTTGTTTAACTTGGATATGGGTGTTTGAATTAGTCATGTGTTCATCTGGTGTTTTGGAAAATTGTGGAGTAATTGGACAAAAACTAGTTTCTCACTATTACATGGGTTTAAGGGGGTTAAAGAGGGAAATGTGTATTTAGTTGCTTGTCAAGTTTTAAGGAAGTTTTGGACTATCCAAAGAGGTAAGAATGATCTTGTTAGATTCCTCAAATAGGAAAGTTGCAAAGAGTTTATGATTGTGCCCTTGTGTCTGCATCAAATTTTCACCTAATTTCACTCAGTCCAATGTAACTTGGAGTGATTCAGTGTATTTTGTAGCAAAAAAGGACCATCCCTAGCATAAACGTACCCATCCAGATGTGTTGGAATAGTTCTTTTGGTCGTACGAGTTGCGGAATGAAAGTTGTACCACTTTGCAACTTTACACTGCTTGGATCTGACAACTTTTCCCTCCACTGAAAAGTCATCACCATAGAAAAATGCCTCCAAGATAGCAAAAAATGAGAGAGTTTTTGTAGAAGGTCCCAACACAATCCCATAGCCTCAGATGAAGAGTCTGTAAACATCATGGTATCCGAGAAATAGCCCTTCAAAGATTGTTGTCTTTTAGCACTTTGGACTCTTAAGGGAAATCGCCGGTCCAATGTAGCTCAGAGTGATTCGATATATTTGGGTGCAAGAGAGGACCATCCCTATCGTAAAAATACCCATCCAAACATGTTGGAAGAGTTTGTTTGGTCGTACGAGTTGTGGAATGAAATTTGCACCACTTTGCAACTTTACACTGCTTACATCTAGCAACTTTTCCCTCCACTGAAAAGTCATCACCACAGGAAAATGCCTCCAAGATAGCAAAAATTGAGAGAGGTTTTTGTAGATGGTCCCAACATGATCCCATAGCCTTGGACGAAGAGTCTGTAAGCATCACGGTCTCTGATAAATAGACCTTCAAAGATTGCTGCCTTTTAGCACTTTGGACTCTTAAGGGAAATCGTTGATCCAATATAGCTCAGAGTGATTCGGCGTATTTGGGTACAAGAGAGGAACATCCCTAGTGTAAAAATACCCATCCAAATGTGTTGAAATAGTCTGTTTGGTCGTACGAGTTGTGGAATGAAAGTTGCACCACTGTGCAACTTTACACTGCTTGCATCTGACAACTTTTCCCTCCACTGAAAAATCATCACCATAGGAAAACACCTCTGAGATAGCAAAAACTGAGATAGGTTTTTATAGATGGTCCCAACATGATCCCATATCCTTAGATGGAGAGTCTATAAGCATCATGGTCTCTAAGAAATAGCCCTTCAAAGATTGTTGTCTTTTAGCACTTTGGACTCTTAAGGGAAACTAGTGGGCAACATAGTTAACTTCTTCACAAACTTCGTTTGAAGTAATTTCATTCTTTTTTGTGCATTTAAAATGGAGTTTTAAGCCTTCCACCCTAAAAGTGACCTCTAAATAACTTCAAACACCTTAACTACCTCATTCTTATTCATTTGTTTTGCAAACAAGCATTTTCATTCCAAGAGGCGAGCTTTCATTTTTGCTTGTTGGATTGAATGCGGACCGTGACACAACTTTCTTTTTCAAAAATTGTTCAACATCATTGAACTAAGATTTTTCACACATCTGTAGAGAAACAAAGGAGTACCACAAACTAAAACACATTACACTTCGGTTCTCACTGACTTGATGTACTCTTCAACATCTCTCTTCTCTAAAAGCGACCTCTAAATCACTTCAAACACCTTAACTACCCTAAAAGTGACCTCTAAATAACTTCAAACACCTTAACTACCTCATTATTATTCTTTTTTTTTGCAAACAAGCATTTTCATTCCAAGAGGCTAAGCTTTCATTTTTGCTTTCAAAGAAAAATCTTCCTATGTCACTGTTACACTGCACAAGTAAACCATGTTTTGTATTGTGGACCTCTATTAAGCTACCACTCTCAAGACCAATGTAACAATAATACAAAATAAATTTTGAGACTGTAAGAAGACATCTGATAAATCTTGAGTGTACTAAAAGAATTCTTATAATTTTTGAAGAATGCTAATAACTCTACTCAGTTGTCTTATTTTTTCAATATCATACAAATTGAACCCTGGCATCAAGAGACTTTGTATATCAAGCTACCACAATTCAAGTTTCAACGATGAATATTTATCATGCATGTTTTAAATGACATTCAAGTTTATGGTGGTTTTTTTGTTTATATGATGTTATGTGATATTCTAATCGTAATTCATGTTTCTAGGCTACACATCTATATATATATATATATATGTATGTATGTATGTATGTATGTATGTATCTACATATATATAAATACATACATACATACATACATACATACATACATACATATATATATATATATATATATATATATATATATATATATATATATATATATATATATATATATATATATATATATATATATATATATATATATATATATATATATATATATATATATATATATATATATAATTTTACATGTTTTCTCCATTGTTCGGCCCCTACACTACAAGTAAATTACTGCATAGCGTGTGGAATGAGGGGGCAGCAGGCTTGAGATTGCTTTAAAGTTTGTTTGAATTTTAAGCCTTGCACCCTAAAAGTGGCCTCTAAATAACTTCAAAGACCTTAACCACCTCATTCTTATTCATTTGTTTTGCAAACAATAATTTTCATTCCAAGAGGTCGAGCTTTCATTTTTGCTTGTTGGATTGAATGTGGACCGTGACACAACTTTCTTTTTTCTAAAATTGTTCAACATCATTAAACTAAGACCAATGTAACAATGATACAAAATAACGTTTGACACTACAAGAAGATGTCAAAATGTCTAGTGTACTAAAAGAATTCTTATGATTTTTGAAGAATGTTGATAACTCTACTCAGTTGGCTTATTTTTTCAATATCATACAAATTGAAACCTAGCATCAATCGACTCTATCTATCAAGCTACCACAATTCAAGTTTCAATGATGAATATTTATCATCCATGTTTTAAATGACATTGAAGTTTATAGTGGTTTTTTTTTTATATGATGTTATGTGATATTCTAATCATAATTCATGCTTCTAGGCTATATATATATATATATATCATTTTTACATGTTTTCTCCATTGTTCGGCCCCTACACTACAAGTAAATGGCTGCATAGTGTGTGGAATGAGGGGCCAGTAGGCCTAAGACCCCTTTAAAGTTTGTTTGAGTGCTTTCTTTTCACTTTTTATGAGTTTTGTGCCAAGTTTCCTCAAAAAAATGTGGTCTCATAGATTTCTGTGACAAGTTAAAGCAATTGATAGCTACTCCTAGTTATTAGTTATGTAATGTGAAGTAATTGCATAACTACTTAGGTTGACTTTGTAAAAACTATATTGTTATTGAAACTTTTTCATCTATCAACATCTAGTTGTTACTTATGCAATGTGAAGTAATGCTTTGAGTTTGAAAGATGTGCAATTCAATGTAATCAGAAATATGAATATAAACTACATAATATTTAGCCATTCTTTTTATGCTATTGTACATTGATATTTAACCATTGCTCACTTGATTAAATTTTCAAAGAGTTTAATCATGCACATGAGGAGGAAATTAAATTTTGATTGCTAACTTCTATATATATCAAATTATTTAATAATCAAGTGTATGTCCATATACAAAAATGGCATCAATGCTAACTCAATTTTTTTTTACAATATGTAGCATATGCCATCTCGGTATCTATTCAAAATTTGCATGCCAAAATGTCTATCTCATCCTAAACTACTGGTGGATCATCAAACTAGATCCTCTTTGAAGCACTCATTAGCTCTAAAGGTATTTGCACAAGAAAAAGTCAAGCCACAATTTAGATTAGTTATACTATATAATTTAAAATTGAATAATTAACATAAAAATAAATACACATTGAATTATAATTGAACTCTAAAATTGAAATCTTGATTACTTGAAATATACGTCTCTTCAAAGGGTCAGGAGTCCTAGAATATACCCCTCTGAAAGAACTAACAAAACCAAAATTTGTAACATCAATCTATATATGTGAACAAAAACATGAAATTGATCCAAGTTAGCATAGAATTGTTGGTAATAAGAACATATTTACCAAGAACAAAATAAAATAAACACATACCTCTTTAGGTTGATATTTTTCTATATCTCCTTTAGGTGTTTCAACACCTCCTCCTTGAGGTGTTTCAACACCTCCTCCTTTAGGTGTTTCAACACCTCCTCCTTTAGGTGTTCGAATACCTACTCCTTCAGGTGTTGTGGCACTTATAAAAAATGATGTATAGCTCACAACTGCCTGTACATAAAAATGACAAGTACATATGAAACTACGAATCTATGTCAATGTATGCATAATCAATAAAAGCTCTTATAAATCTTAATTCAATCAAATTTGAGTTCAATTACCTTTCCCTTATCTAAAATTATGCCTCCATAGTCTGGAGAGCGTTGTACCTCGCTCGCACTAGATGTTTCCTACAAGCAGAGAATAAGATAAGCATATAAGTTAATATATAATTTCATTAATGACAATTCAAATGCAAAGCAAGCATACAGTAAAAAAATGTAAATGAGTGAGTGCGAAAATACATACTGTGTGCATCTTGAGGCCAAATAAAATGGCCCTAAGGGTGTTATCAGTCACTCGTGTGAGCTCCTCCTCAAAAATTAACTATTAAATAGACCATGTAAATAAATATTAGTACTTGATACTATCTCTTATTAATATTCATTTTAAAAAATATGCAAGGTATGAATTTACACCTTAAATGTTACCTGTGTAACTACTCCAATGTCCACCTCTCTAGTAGGAGAGGACTCTGTAGGGTGTGCTCCACTCCCCAGTGTGTGATCTGCTATAATCTCCACATCCTGGATGACATAATCAAAAGTGTCTAATGGCTGCTCAGGGGGATGTACAATAGGACCCAAGCATATTTGTTGCTATGTATTGCAAATATGTGGACCCGAGGAGGATGATGCAACAACACTAGATCCATTGCTAAGATCACTAGACTATGGTTGATCTACTGAAGAAGCATGCGAAACCAAAAGACCATTCAAAGAGTGAATGGCCTAGATAGTTTGTGTGGCTACATCCTCCGTAATATCTAGATGTTGTACTGGAGGAGGCAGAGGAAGGGGAGGACGGGGAACATGTGGGCGCCTGACTACTCTAGCTACCCCTGGCCTATCCTTGGGCATACCTCTACCAATGCCCTAGAAGGTTTTAATGTCAAAGTAATTGACATGATACCCTAAAAAAAACTCAGCATATATTTTTTAAATAAAGTAAAAAGGTACATCAAGATTATTGTTGGGTGGTTTATCAAAAACCATACACCAACAATCCCAAAAGTTATCTACTATGCCCCTATGCGTGCACCATTTTATAGAAAGTTTTGGTTTGTTAACATTAACTGGCAAACCAGTGCTAGGTTTAATAAATAAAAAGGATATTTTGGATTTTGTTATTTGGAGATCTTTCACATCATCATAAGATAATCCACATGCATAATATTCCCTCATGGTTTCTTGCCATGAATGAAAGGCATTATATTGGATGGAGAGGGTTTCTACATTTGTAATTATTCTTGTTAATGTGGTTGAAATACAGGATAATCGAGGGATTTTCTTATACACATCACAAATTCCCCTCAATTGATCCAATTTTCATGAATTAAGTCTTCAATTGATGGCTGCAGAGGTGGTGGAGCATTTGGCATTTCTGCATTTTGTTTGTCAACTAGTGGAATTTTTGTGCATTCTCATTCTCAGCAGCCATAATGCCTAATTAAAGTTAAAAAATAGGTAATCTAATTAAAATTAGACAATATAAATGAAAAGATTATAAAAATATCCTAGTTTTAAAAAAAAATCCAAAAAAAAACCCTACTTTTTAACAAAAATCTATAAAAATCTCTAATTTTTAATACAAATACATAAGAAACAATATTTTTAAATCAAAATCCATAAAAAAAAATCATTTTTTTTATCAAATACATTCTAAACTCAATTGTTTCATAAAATTCAATCAAAAACCCTATTTTGAAAAAATCCACAAAAACATTCATTTTTTTTTATCAAAATCCATTCTAAATTCAAAATTTTCATAAAATTCAATCAAAACCCTATTTTGAAAAAATCCACAAAAATATTCATTTTTTTAATCAAAATCCTTCTAAAGTCTTTTTTTTCATAAAAATTCAATCAAAAACCCTATTTTTTAAAAAAATCCACAAAAAACTATTTGAATTTATCCAAATCTAATTCAAAATTGAATCAAAGCAAATAAAAATAAAAGATCTTACCTTTTCAAATCAGATTTTGGCCAAATTGGATATCCATTATGCGAAGAATCTTCTCATTGTGCACCCGCAGGTTGTTGGCTGTGAAATGACTTTAAAACAACGACAGAGTTTGTTTATATATGCTTTTTACAAATCAGATATTCGATATGGAAAAATAGGATTGGTGTTTGCTATGGTGGTGTGTACTGACAACTGAGCCTAAAAAAAGTCTAACATAGTATTTTTGTGTTTTTTGGTTGATGAAAGACGTGTTTTTTTCCTCATTGCCACCTTTTGGCCCACCATGGTCTTGCACATACCCTGTCTACCTCATTGAATGTTGACCTTTCCCATATAAAAAGACCATGGAAATGCTAAATGATTTGATATAAGAATTTTTAAGAATGGAGGCACAAAATTCATAACACTAATCTGAAAAGCAACAAGAAAGGAAATGAATAAAATCTTCCTAGTTATTTTGAAAGAAACTTTAAAAGGTTCTAAATCCCTTTCACACCCCTTTCTAAATGAAGATAAAATAAATAAGTTATCAAATCTTTCTTAGAGTTTAAGGTGGTGATTTTAATATGATTTGAGAATAAATAAGATAAATTAGATGAAACCAAGTTTTGTTGTAAAGGTGATGAATTTTCAGGGAATAAGATTAAAATAATTTTGAACTTAGTTGACTTATTAAATGGCAATAAGATAGATTTTAAAGGGGCTTTATTTAAAATATGTAGTAGTTTTTGAAAAAGGAAAAACAGGTTTTGAATGGACCCGAAACCATGTACAGCAGGTTTTGAATGGACCCGAAACCATCAAGTCTTAAGTGGACCCGAAGCCCACTCCAAGGAGAACAGGCTGCTCAAAGATAGAAACAAAAACATCCAACAGCTCACCAGGGATGAAAAAACTCCTGCAACCTGCCACAAGCCAACAGGTTGCCTAGAAAGACAACCAAGAAATCACATAAATCTTGGTATCGTTGGTTTTGACGGGACCAACAACCCACTACACTCAATAGTTATAGAAAAGACCAACAACCCATAACACAAGGTTTTGGCAGGGACCTTAAACCCAAATGTGCAACTTTTCACAATACAAAACATGAAAGCTCCACCAGCCAAAGTAGCAGAGTCCAGCAACCCACTCGTTTCATCTTTAAAGGACAGGTAAACACAGGAGCACATAGAACCAGCAATATCCTTTAAAAGATATATATTCTCTCCACCTCTAAAGGAAAGAACTCCAAACTTCTCATAGCTGCAACAACCAAAAACCTTGGGATTGAATAACTCAAAGATCTGCTTCCTAATCAAAATCTCCACCTCCATAGAAGATAAAGAAAAGAACACAGCATGTAGGTCCACATCAAAACCCAGGCCACCATAAAACAGTGCTTCAATAGCCCCCCAACAGCCTTTCCAAGCACAACTAGCAGCATCCCACTCCACCTCAATAGGAGAAAAGTCACTTCCGGCCTCCACCATCTCCCCCTCAATAGAAGATAGGACCACCTCCATAGGAAAGACAAGAAAAACCCAAGGATGCACCAAAAGAGACCTGAAAAGCAAAGCCAAGGAACCGAGAAGGCGAGGGACAAAAATACCCCCACCGCAACAATAGCTAGAGGTCACAAATAGTAAAAAGAGAAACACAGACCCCAATCTAAAAAAGAAAATACCCCAAAGAGGCCCCAAAGGACTCCAAGGAAGACACACCTCTCCTAGAAAAACAAAAAAAGCTTTAGGGAACAAGGAGAGACAAGAAACAACAAAACCAACATTTTCCTACCAAAGGGACATAGCAAAAGCAGAGGCAAAAAAAGCAGCCCTCAGATAAGTAAACCCAACAGAAAAACACCAACAACAACACCCCCACACAGTAAAAGGAAACCAGATGAAAACAGGGGCCAAAGAGGAGCATAGAAACAACCAGCTTTCTGTGACTCAAACTGAGAGAAAACGATGGCAAAAAAGGCCCTAAAATACACAGTTATGAAGCTCACCCAGTCAAGGCAATGCCATCCACCACACAGTCCCACAGAAAAATAGGAAGCTTCCAAACCCCCATGCAATAAAAGAAAATCAAAAGAAGATGCAGGTCCAAGATTAAAAAAGAAGCCGACCCATCTAAAAATCGTCGACACAAACAAAGGAGGAAGGTCCACCCACCAGAGAGGAGAAAGAGACCACCCCTCGGAAGAAGGCGCACGAACCACCTCAAGAGAACTGACGCCAGGAGCAGAACTAGCCTCAACCACGGTCCAAGCTTCCCACGGACACCTAGCCAGCCTTAGAGAGAGAGAAAGGCACCGACAGACAACCAAAGCCTTCCTCAACCCACCAGAAAACCCTGAAGCTAGCCCACCACGAACAGGGCAGACCCCAGCAGCAAGAATCCTCCCGCTGTCATCATCTTCTTCGTCTGAATCTCCCTCTCCCGCCTACGCAGAATTTGAATTGCTTCATCCGCTTCCTTTCCTGCCTGAGCTCTCCATTTCGCTGATTTTCTTCTTCTAATACATTATATTCTCTATTAGATAGTTATTTCTTCCATAAACATTTCTTACAATCTTATAATTTATTAATAATAGTGATGTGTGCATCCCTAAACACTCTTTGATAACCACACTATTAATGTTTCTATTTTTACTAGAGGATACTCTAATTGAAAAGTATGTAAAGAGGAAGGGTTAGTTAACCTTGATATTAATGCAATGAAAGGTGGGATTATCTTGATGGTATCAAATTTATCTTAAAGATATATTGAAGGTTTTTCTTCTATGGTTGAACACATTTAGTGAAATATAATGAATATGTGTTATCCTAGAAAAATATGTATAGCATTAAGGATAAAATTTAGAATTTAAGTTGAAAGAAAATGTCAAATATTTAGAATAAAAATGGTGGGGATGGAATACAAGCTTCAAGAATCTCCTTGTAATAATTAATTGCAATAATAAATGATTAAAACTAAACACGAATGGGTATGTCACCAATAATTTTGAGATAAAATGACTAAAATTAGGGCCAAGATATCTTAGTTCAAGTATCAGGATAAAGGTATCAAATTCTTATTCAATGTAAACATATTCGAGTTTGATAGATAAAAATTTGGCCCCATTAATACTAGGGGAGCATTGTCTAATGAGATTAAGTTGACACTATTCAATTTTTAGAAGTTAGAACCCTAACATTTATATGAGGCTTGTAAAATAGAACCTTATTAGGAAGAGTAGGAGAGGAGAAATGAACCCATAATAATTATACTTATACAAATAAAAATAATAATAATGTTTAACCATTTCAAAATGTTAAATTTGTTTCACTATGGTGATCAATAGCTAATTTGTACAAGGAGGCCACAATTTATAGGGAAATGAAGACTACATAAGAGGAGAATTTATTAACATAGTAGCTTGGTTGTAGTTGTTTCTTTAGCATTAACTATTTTCTCTTTTTTCTTTTGTTGTTGAATATTTTATTTGATCTCTTAAAATTTATCAGTGGTACTTGATCTTCATAATGATTATTTTCTTCTTTTTCAATTATTATCATCTTAGAAGGAATACTATTTCAATTTAGAGCAGGGAGAAATTTATTTTTCTTTTAAAGTATTTAAAATATTATATTTATTTGATGGTTCCTTTTTAACCTCTTCCACTCCTTGGAAAAAATTATCCAACCACTTGAATCTCCTTATATTAATCAATTTACTTTTATGATTTATGTATGTGTTTTTAGTGATTTACTCTTTATCCTTTCAATTTATTCATGATATACTTTCATATAGTTATAACAATTATATAATAGTTTTTCATAATTGGATATGCCTTAAGAAACTCTTTAAATGCGAAATTATTTGATGAGGGAAGATATAAATTAAGGTTATTCTTTCTTACTTACCTCATCCTCATCCATATTTTTTGTCGATAAATATCTCAAATCAATTTGGATTTTGCAAAGAGGATAGCCATATTTTAAATATTCGCTCTTAGTCAAAGTCATTTATTTCTTTGTATAAATTTAAAATTGATTTATGTAATTTAATTTTGAATAGTTTTCACATGGATATATGAAGAATAGTTTTATATATATATATATATATATATATATATAGAGTAAAGTGGACATATTTTTATATTTTCCTAATACTAGAAAATTTAATAATACCTTCATTCCTTCTAATCCTAATAGAACTATTTTATTATACATTTCACTCAAACAATCTATTTTCTTTCCTCTAAATTTATTCTTCGATTCATACATTTAGTTCACCAACCATTTTTGGAGTAATGTCATAAGACTCAAAGGCAAAATATGAAGAATTTTATCCAAGTTTCCATTGTATGCACTCTAAATTTTATATGTTTGATATAATTTCTCAAATAAATTTGTTAATGAGCTATTTGATATAATGCCTCAAATAAATTTCCAATAGTGTTTTTGACAGAGTATAATAGAAATAGTGTTTTTGATATAATGCCTCAAATAATTTTTTTAATGAACTGTTTGATATAATGCCTCAAATAAATGAATTGTTTGATATAGGGTGCATACAATGGAAACACTATTTCTATCATACTCCATCAAAAATTACCATGAAATGTTTGATATAATGCCTCAAATAAATTGGAGGTGCCTTGGTAGAAATGTATGCAAAATGTGGAAGCATAGACAGGGCATGTTAATTTTTTGACAAAGTAGAAATGTATCATAGAAATAGTGTATGTTGAAAAGGCTTTAGAAACTTTCAAACAAATGTAGTTTCAATTCAATAAATTTGAAAAAAATTGCATTTAGGGTTTAGAAATTCCAAATTCCAATTTGACAAACCTAGTGCTCGATATGCAAGTTGGGTTGATGAATTGTAGAGAGATGAAGTTGAGTTTTCCATTCGCCAGAGAGATTAAGTTGAGTTTGTTCGCCATTTATAGATCACGTTCTTCGTTTGCTACACACATAGAGCACAAGGAAAGCAGAAAAAAGTGAAAAAAAATGATAGTGACAACTTTTTTTTTATGTCTTATTTGAGGTGGTTCAGTCAAACCCATGTTCAACCAAACCCCTTAAACTATTATTTTTTTGTTTATGTTTTGGGGGTTCGGTTGAACCATTGGTTGGACCGAACATACATGTTCAATCGAACATGAAATGTGGTTCGACCGAACCATTGAGTTCGACCGAACCCATTGAGTTTGGGGAAGAGAAGAAAAATGAAATTTCCTTCCTCATAAAATTTGTAAACCACTATTGTGGTTTGACCCTAAACTATCAAACACAACTTTCAGCATAAAATGATCCAAAACCTAAAACTTTGTATATATAAAAAATTTATACACCTTTTATCATCATATCCAAATTGTACAAGCACATATTCAACCATGAACAAATGTGAAGTATAAAACTAAACACACCTTTGTCACACTACACACTCTTTTATTCAAATTTTCTCAAAATCACTTGAAAACCAAGTGCACTTGTTTCAATTACAAATCTTATCTAGCAATACATTAATAACAATGTTGACAAAAATAACAAAACACCTTCTTATCGAACCACACCATATCCATGCTAGCACAAGCACTTGACAACACCAACCATCTCCATACTATTACGCCAATCACAAACACCTACAATTATTGACATCAATGACAACACCAATAGCATACTTGCAACACATTTTCCATATCTAAGTATCTTCATAATCACCATGTATACTATCATATCCATATCATCCATCCATATCCCTCATCCTATGCAACTTCATCCTTCCTTACCATATTTTATCTTGATGAAGATCTTAGGGGTAAAACATCAATGCATCCATATTATATCCACTTGATATTGATCATCCTATCCATATCCTTCATTCCATATCCCTCATCCTACCTCCATCCATATTATTTCCATTCATCCTCTCTTGTCACACTTGATCTTGATAGAGAGCTAGGGGAAAAATATATATCCAGTTTTTAGAAAATGAACACCTTATTTACTCTATCCTTTCATATCCTTTATGCACCATTGTTGCATCTCATACATACTTATCATCTTCCATCCTTCATTGCACTACCTCTAGTGTGAGGCACTTTTTTCATGAATTTACAACATAGTCCTTGGAGCTCCATCCTCATACCCCCTATCCATCATCCTCTTATCTCCCATCACCATCCATCATATAAATCCCTCTCTCCTATCCATGGGATTCCTCCATCCTTCAATCATTTACCATGGCACCTTGGTTTTCCCTTGTTATTGGTTCCTATATCCTAACCATCATATCTTCCTAACAATCCTATTGTCCTATCCTATCCAATAAATTTATCCTATATCCTCCATCCAAATAATCCCTCTATCCTCCCATCCTTTCCACAACACTTGGTTCTCCCTTTTCATTGGATCCCATCCATTCCTCTATCCTAATCATCATATCCTCCATCCAGTCCATCCAATGTCATCCATCCTAGACTACGCAATCCAACCTTGCAATTTATCCCATCATCCATAAGCAATCCATGATCTTAATCCAAATTATTATCATAGGTATGTATCCTTCCCAATCCAAGTGTTTTTCTTATCGTTAACACAATCCTTGGGGTACACATTATTCTTATTGTTAACTTTTCTATCCTTATCATCATCAATCAATCAATCAATCAATTTTCAACTTGACTTGGAGCATGTATTCCTTGTTTTCTTTTGGTTTGTTGTGCATTATTTCTTTTTTCTTGTGTTTTTATCATTGTTTGCATTTATCATGGTCTTTTGTGCCCTATTGCCATAGGGGCATCATGGTCTTCCATATCATGGTGTTATAAGGAATATGTTTATACTTGACCTTTTGATCACAAACTTCACACATTGTTATCCAGGTTCCTTATACCTTGGTGTATAATGTTAAGTACAATATCAAATCTAGGTTTCTTATACCATTGCAACATGATGATCATCCATCCTCCCTCTCCATCGATAATTTTTCTCTATCTTCTTATCCTACATCCTCTAGATCTCTCATCCATTTTGAGAGCACACCTATGTGCTTTGAACTTGCATGTCCTCTCAAGGGGGCATATGACTACCTTCTTGTCATCCTTCCTCATCCTCGCTAATGACTAGGGACTCATGCCACTATTCCTTATCCCTTACCTACCCACTATGCTTTATTCTTCTTTAAAATCATGTTACTTCTCTTAGTCGCAACATCATCTCAAAGAGGGACAAAATGTAGAGACCTAAAATGTGACCAAGTAACCTAACCGCACTTGATCTTACCTATCTTAATATTTAATTAAATAAATATTTACTATTTATTTAGTTAATATAACCTTTTCCCTATCCCAATATTCAATTAAAATAATTTAACCTTTCCTATTATCCTAATATTAAATTAACTAATTATTAAGTATTTTTCAATTAATTTATCCATTACCCTCATCCACCACCTTTAATTAAATAAATTATTTAATTATTTAATTAATTATATCCTTATCTGAAGATCCTCCAATTTAATTAATTAAGGACAAATAATTACCATTAAATTTCTTTTATTATCTAATTCCACCTCACCATCAATCCTTGTCCACTCAATCCTAGCCCTTGAATCCATCTACATGGTTCAATATCTAAACTTGTCACCTTTTGAAAAGTGTCCTAACCTACCTATCCTACCCCTTGCTCACACATGTGTGAGCATATCTCTCACACATATGAAGCCCCTACCCATTTCATATTTCATAGACATGTCACTTTCCTAAGCCACCCTAGCTCTTACACATGTCATAGACATGTATCTTTCGTGTTCTTTATAATGTGTGCTCACACATGTGTGAGAACACCTTACTCTTACAACTCCTTTCCTCTCATGACACATTTGACAAAGCTAAACCTCCATCATCCCATTCAATCTTGACCCTCCATTTACTCAATGCATCTTATCTATTGATTTTAATCATAAAAAAACTATAAATTGAGGCATTTGTTGTCATTTTAATGAATCTATTTTCATCATATCCTTATATTGTTATTTTCTTTAATCAACCCCAACATCATGTTGTTGGTTTGATAAACAACTAGACATTTCATCTATTAAGAGCATATCATTAGAACTCGACGCATCTTATTCCAAATCAATCATGGGTTTTGAAGGCAATTTGGCATAAACATTTATTTGTTTATGAATTTATCTTGTTTCTTTTACTTCATTTCATTTTCTTATCCTCACATGTTTATGAGTACTTATTTTAACACACATGATCATGATGGGGTTCACACACACCTCAAATTTGGGACAAAAATGTACTGGTAAAATTTGCATGCCCATACTAATTGCCATTTAGTTTTGGGTCTATTTTGAGATAATTTCTTAGTGAGACAATTACATACTAAAAAATGACACAATATTTTGAAAATTTTGGATAATTCCTTAGCCATTACCAATCTCCATTTACACACATTTCCATTTATCCAACTGTATCTTGTTCCTTACATTAGAATTACATTTTTTATTATCTTGGACTAATATTGTGGAATTAGGATTGGTATTGCACTCATATATCAAATAGTTGAATTTTAAAATTTCAAATTCAAATTTTCTTGACTCTCGCTTGCTTATTGTTTTCAATGAGCTCACTTGGTATTATGCTTTTTGTGACTATTGCTATATACTGGTATTTAGAAACATAAATTTTTGGACATTGATTTGCATTCTTGAATCATCAAATATCAAGAATAAATCATTTACATTAAAGGAACATTTACTATAGGAATTGTTTGAATTAGAGAACTTTCAAACAAACCTAGGTCCACATAATCATTCTAGAGCATTCACATGTAAAGATAATTGTCCTTAATCAATGTTGCAATCTTAAGGTCAACTATATCAAGGAGTCAACCTAAGATCTAATGATCTCCCCTAATTGTTTCTAAACATTGCTAGTCCTTGATAATTAAAGAAATGCAGAAAATTCAATTATTTTAATGAATAGAAATGTGTAATATTGTAGATCAAATATATAGACTACAATATAGATTTACACATATGCAAATGATCAAATCTCACAATATTGACCTACAATAATATTGATAGACTATTTTAATTTCAAGATAATATAGATAAAGATCCATTTCCAATCTAAAATAATCAAATAACTGAAATTATATTAAGATTATCCATCTTCACTATTCCTAAAACTAAATATTATTATATATAGTAGGTATTTTTCAACTTTAACATTTAGTTATTTTAATTATTTGTAAAATATAAATTAATTCATCTAATTTAATTATTTAAATTTACCTAATGGCCTTAGGCCGATCAAACCTATTATCCATGTATTCTTGGATGACTTGAGATTATTTTGATGTCTCTCGTGTTTAATCCAACTTTCCTCACAAACAAATTGATAGCACTGATAAAGACAGAACTGCTGAATAAACGGATCGATCTTGTTATGCTTCTATGTTTCTTCCACTCAGTTACCCACACAAACCACACCCACTCATTCGAATCTGATAGCTGAATTGACAGGCCTTGCTAGTTATGTTTATGCGTTTCTTCCACTCAGTTTCCCAAATAAACCACACCCACTCATTCCATCTATCATCTCGATAATAAGGACAGGGATGCTGAATAAACAAGTCTTACACGTTATGCTTCTGTGTTTACTCAATCCAACTTTACTCTCAAGCAAAATTGATAACACTGACAAGGACAGCGATGCTGAATAGAGGCCGCCTTCATCGGTCAATGAATAAACAAAGGTACGTCTACTTCTCACAAGAAGTCTTAAAAAAACAAAAAAAAAAGCTCTTCAGTGTAAACGCAATCGTTTCAAAATATTAGTCAAACTGAAATCTGAGTCTTGTGGAAACCTCATTATACTAGTAGCTTTTACTTTAAACTCCGAATCTTGCGGAGACCTCACTGTAATAGTAGCTTTTACTTTAGACTCCGAGTCTTGCGGAGACCTCATTGTAATAGTAGCTTTTTATTTTTTCTGTGGCGATGATCGTGTCGGTCGACGATAAACCACTTTAATTGATACAACGTCACTTGGCTTTCTTGAGGTTTGCCTTGAAAATGTCGGTACGTCTAAGATGCCATGGAGGAGGCAAAAAGTAAGTTTCATACGAAATGTATATGTTAGAGCTTGTTTGAGGAATCTAAAAAATTACAAAATTTGTTGAAGTATTTTTCTATTTTACAATTGTCTTATTTGTCTATTGTAAATAAACAATCCAAGAAATATCTAATGGATCCCTATATATATATATATATATATATATTGTCTCTAGATGTTCAATTTAGTGAATTATTCATTATTCCTTTGTAACGTTATTGAGAGGCATTCTTATGGTCAAATTTGTTTATTTGTTCAGGTGATGATGTGTCTATTCTTCCTTTGTGGGTTCTCAAACTTTTGCTCTGGGTCTTTAGGCTCTAGGTTCCTTCAAAAATCCCAACCTCCACATCTCGCTATAGTGTGTTCTTATATGCCCTCAATACACAGGTCCATGAATGTACTTGGGAACAAGGGAGTATGTCCTACAGTACCTAGCCTTTGTGGGGTCGTGATCCCTACTACCTCTTATATCTTAGAGTTTTGGAACTCCTTAGATCCTTTAGACCTTAGATCCCAACTCACTTTATCCTTTGTTCATTAGATCTCAAACCTTCAAGGAGAACCCTCGAACTGGGCACCAGGTCCCAATGATAGGCCTTCTTGTGGCTCAACCCTTATAGTTCACTTTCTCCCACCCCCTATGTCACAATCCTTAATCCTTCCTTGGAACTAAGACACATTCACATCCCTTGTCCTCATTCCTTTCATGAACCCCAATCTCCTATGCTACCTTTAGACCTTGCACATCTAAGTGAACCTTGCACCCTTAATCCACTCAAATCCAAGTTCACTTCGATGACCTAATCTCCACGAGCTCTTTGTCCCCTACATCCCAAGTCCATGGCCCATTTGAGCACTCAACCTGTGATATTCCCCTTTCTGCAATCCTTAGTGTCAAGTTCTTCTCAACCCTCAAAAATTGACTCTTCCTTTTAATCCTAAGTCCTAGTTTCTTCTTGCCTCCCAATTCCTACTAGATTTCCTTAAATTTCTTCTCTCTAGATCAATAGACTTCCTTAATGCTTTGGAACCTAGTTCCAAGGCCCCTCTTGGGCTTGAAAGCCCATAAAATAGAATGTTACGCCCACATACCCTCAACAATTAGTTTTACCTACTCCCATAACTTGTCCATCATGCCTTAATGCTCATAATTTACCTTTCATCCTCTAATTCATCCTTGCCCACCTAAAATCTAGGGTTTAATCTCATAGGCACAAATATTGAAAGTGATGATTTAATGCCAAGTTATGAGTGATCCTACTAACATTAATAGGGTTTTTGGGTCTATCTTTCCACCCCAATCCACTTTTGTGGACCTCAATCATTTATTTTGAAGGTGCCATGAACTTGCACACCCCCTACATGTTAAATCTATGACTTCCTCTTCTACTTGAATCTCTTGCAAGATATTGGGCACCAAGAATATGAGTATAAATTTAGTTTCATTATTGACACTAAACAATTGTTCATTATTCTTTTCAAAAAGCACCATCATAGCAAAATTATTTAGGCTTTCAACTCACACTACTCTAGTTTATTATGGAAGGAATATACCCGGTTCAAGCACAAGGAGGTCAAATTTAGTAGGTGTTATTTGTACAATGTTTTTGATAATATAAGTTTCATTTACAAGGTGTAGTACCCTTAACACAAGGAGCCCCAAGGGCCAAAGTTCAGATCAAAAAATGAAAAACTAGTTCAATGTTATTTGTACAATGTTGACTCCATGATAGTTTATATATTTTAATAGAAATTGTTTAGCCATAGTTAGGGTTTCTTCTACACCATATTTGTTTGCATGAGAGCAATAGTAGATTTGAAAAATGTGATAGACTTCAAATGCATTATAAGCCTTGTAATGATTGATGAGTCTAGTTTATGGTTTAATTTTGGTATAATTTATGATCTATTTGTTGAAGTTGTCATGAACCTTGATGTTTGAATGTTGATATTTCCTCAAACCATAGACATTGGGCATAATTTTATCTCTGCAAATCTTTAATGACATTGACATGTTATATGGACTATTTGTGTTAATTCTACATGTGCATTGATGAATATTTTTTAAGATAGTTACATATATGCAATTATTGTGCGTACTAATATTGCCATGCAGATATGATTAGAGGCCACCAAATTGAGAAGATTCTGCAAGTTGGTCATTCATCATAAAGTTCAACAAAGGAATCATTCAAAGGTCAATGGAGGTCGATGGTAGGAGATTCCTCATGTAAATCGAGTTATAACTGCCTTCTAAATGCTCTTTGTTGTTGTTGAGCGAATATAGGCATTACTATTGTGCTAAATCTATGTTGAGGCAAGCATGTCTGACCAGATTCTGTGTATGTGTAACTACCTCTCCACTTTTCATGCTTTCCCTAAAGTGTTGTCCTTCTAATCTGTTGGAGTTGACTACCTTGCTAGGTGATTAGTTATCCGTCTCAGGAGTTTATGCAATCTAATGATGTACATGCATTCTTAGTTTTCAAAAATAAAGTTACATTGCTCTATTGTACTCATGTTTTACAATCAATAAAATGAAGTCATAAGTCTGTGCATCCAAGGTTACATTAGTCTTAGAGGATACTCATCCGAGGGGACAGACTTGGTGAGCATTTCGTCCCTTATTTTAGTTACTTTTAGTTATTACTTTATGTTTAATAATTAGTTAAGAATTTGGCACTAACTATTCCTACAACCACTAGAATTTCATGTTGTGACTGTTCCTGCAACCAAAGTAGACAAAGTATTTTTCCTATTTGTTTGCTTAGATTTTCATTTTTGTCATGCATTTCAGCTTAGCATAGTTCTTAGTTGATGTTTAGCACTTATGTTATTTCTTTCTAAGCAATTTACCTTCAGCATTATGTTTTTCTTAGTTGTAGAATGAATATTAGAACCTGCCAAGGGAAGAAGAAGAAGAAGACCCACACCCCTTTGCTGATGCATTTCTTGATCTAACTAGCTTCAAATTTTCCTCTAAAAATCAAAATCAGCTTGAGAATCCCTTTTCTTTGGAACTACATCAATTAGGCATGGTTGATGCAAATAGAAACAAACCTAACCAGCCGATTTTTCCTTTCCCCATTGTTCATCAAAATGAAGTAAACAACCTCAAAAATATCCCTACTTCAGTCCTTCCTAAGTTCTATGTACTTGTCATAGAAGATCTTGATACCTTCTTGTTTGATTTTGACATACTCTGCAAGAGTTATGACTATATCACCAATGCCCATAGGCTTAGGCTATTTCCTTCCACTCTAAAAGAAGTTACATTAAGATGGTTCATGAGCCTAGGTAGAAATACTATGGATAAATGGGATGACATGAAGATAAAATTCCTTGAGAAATACAAGGAATATTGCAGGGGCAGTGACATGAGAGGAGGTGATATTTTCAGGATACAACAAAAGGAAGATGAGAGCATGGAGGACTATATTGCAAGGTTTCTATTTTTCCTACAAAAATATCCACACCATACACTCATTGAAGACTCACAAAAGTTACTTTTCCTGAGAGGAATTAATGAAAGGTGTATTGATGCCTTAGACTTGATGGGAGGAGGAGATATCTCCCAAGTTCCTTGGGAGGCTATCAAGAAGATATGTGAGAACTACTCTAGGGAAACTTCAAAGAAGGGCAGAGATTACCAATCTTCTATGGGTAATTCATCTACTAGTGGAGTTTCAAGAATGGAGATTGCTCATTTATTGGTAGACTTCAAGCAAGACATTATAAAAAATCTAGCTACTTAGCTGGATACAGTTCAGGCCAAGAAGAAACAAGAGGAGGCAGAGGCAATGTTGGTAGAATATTATCCTCATTGCAAACAAAAGAAGAAGGATTGCAAATGCAAGATGATAGCTAATATTTACAGCAAGAAGATTGCACCTAAGTTCAAGCCAATCTAGGTTGAAGAAGATCAAGTCTACTATGTTGCACAAAGGAGGCCATGGGCTCCAAGACAAGGTATGCCACCATATTCACTCTCTTTTGTTGGGTCATATTTCAATTCGTATTCATCTGATAACCAATGGAAACCCCCATATACATCCAACTATGGAGGATATCCACCATAACCTTGGAGTAACCCTCTAAATACCTAGCCTAATCATCAAAACTCTCCACCTAAGTAGTAGCAACCTTAGGGCAATTGGCAGCAATTTCAAGGAAATTGGTAGCAAAAAAATCAATGGAGGGGAGGATAGCAATGGCCAAAATAGCTAAACAATTATATGCAGCCACCTTCTCAACCCCAACAACCTACTATAATGCCTCCTCTTGCTAGTTCAAGTTCAAATGCACCTAAACCTACTCAGCTACCAACTCAACCCACACCCAATCCAAATAACAAACCACATCAATAGCCAATATAATCTACTGATCTAAATCAATTCCTTGCATATGCTATAAGTGTAAGTGACATCTGTCTTGAATTCAAGAACTAATTTTCCAACTCCTTCCACACCCATTATCACTAAGCTTCATATGGAAGAAGAGGAGACTTTGAATACCTCCATTCAGCCCAGTGCACCTAAGAATCCTAAACTGGTTCCAGTCAAGCAAACTGCACAAACAACCCCATTTCCTTAAAGGTTGGAAACTTTATAGGAAAAAGAAGAAAAGGATGACACAAATTTTGACATTATAGATCAGTTGAAGCATATATGTGTCTAGATACCCCTATTTCAACCCATAAAAGATGTTCCAATCTATGGCAAGGGAATTAAAGAAGCATTCCTTAAGAAGTCAAACAAGAAGAAGAAAGACCCCACTATGGTTCATGTGGTGGGACAACTAGTTGACCTCATCCTTGGGAAAGTGACTATTCCCAAATATAAGGATCCAGGGAGTCCTGTGGTAGGAGTTGTTATAAATGGGATCCAAATAAAGAATTCTCAGATTGACTTGGGAGTATCAATAAATGTAATGACCAAGGATATCCTACAACAACTAAATGTTGCAAGCATCAGACCTACTCCTACTATCTTGTAGCTTGTTGATAGTTAAATTTTTTAACTTGATGGTGTAGTGGAGGACCTTGTGGTGACTCTGGACTCATGGGAGTACCCAACAAATTTCATGATTCTTTCTCCCAAATCCACACTCAGAAGGTACCCTATCATTCTAGGAAGACCATGGTTAGCAAAAGTATCTATGCATATATTGGATGCAAGATAGGAGACATGACCATTTATAATGGAAAGAGCACCAAAAAACTTGTTCTCTACCCTCCTGCTTAGCCATCCCATGATCTAGATAATTCTATATGGCCACATGTTGGTGAAGAGGTTGAGGAAGTTAATTCTATGACATATCTTATGATGTTAGGAAGAAGCTCTTTCATGCAGCTTCAAGATGAAGATGAAGTATTGGCTAACATCATTCAGAATCATTATGAAGTGGAGGAAGCATCATCTTCTCATTTTGTTGTTCCAGTCAAGACACTTTTTCCTACTCTTCATGCAGTCGCTCTTCCTACATACACTCTTTCTACAACTAAACTTCTTGTAGCAACGAGTATGTATCATACATTATTACCACATGAACTCAAACTACCAAGCATTAGTGAAGCAACTATGATAGAGATAACTACACAAGTGCAAGTGGTAGAAGGAAAACATCTGCACATCAACAACAAATTGAGTGAAGAACAACATTTGTCATTGACAACCTTACTAAAGACCCACCAACATGCATTTTTGTGGGACTATTATGATATGAATGGATTGGAACCTAAGCTTTACACTCATAGAATTTACATCAGAGATGATTGCATCCCAATGAGACAACCTCAAAGAAGAATTAACCCTACACTAAGATAAATTGTAAAAGGGGAACTACAAAAATTGCTAGATGCAGGATTTATCTACCCCATTTCAGATAGCCAGTGGTTGTCTCCATTGGTGATTGTGCCTAAGAAAGGATGGAAGTGGTGAGTTTGTGTTGAATATAGGGAACTCAATGCTACCACCAAAAAGGACCATTTTCCCTTACCCTTCACAGATTGATCAATTTTTGAACTCACTTGCAGGAAAGCAATACTTTTCTTTTCTAGATGGGTTCAACGGTTACAAATAGATCCAAATTACACCTGAGGACCAGGAGAAGACCGCCTTTACCTATCCATGGGGAATCTATGCCTACTCGGTACTTCCATTTGGCTTATGCAATGCACTTGCAACTTTTTAGAGGGCGGTCATTAGCATATTTTCAGATATTTCTCATGATTTCATAGAAATTTATATGAATGATTTCACCACCTATAGTGTTGATTTAATGAAGCATTGGAAAATATTAGGAGAGTCCTACAGAGATTTGAAGACCACAATCTATCTCTAAACAATGAAAAGTGCTCCATGATGATGCAGGAAGGTGTAGTCCTTGGCCACTACATTTCTCACAAAGGAATTCAAGTAGACCCTGCAAAGTTTGAGGTGATCATAAATTTTCCCACACCTGTAAAACAAAAAGATGTTAGAAGTTTCTTGGACTATGATGGCTATTATAGGTGTTTCATCAAGGATTTCAAAAAAATAGAAGCACCATTGTATACTCTTCTTACTAAAGATGTTGAATTTCAATGGACAAAAGATTGTGACAAAGCATTTTCTAATTTGAAGGGAGCTTTGACTCATGCTCCTATACTCAAACGACCTAATTGGGAGCTTCCTTTTCACATCCATATAGATGCATCAAACTATGCTATAGGAGCAGTCTTAAGAAAAAAAAAAGGAACCATTGACAATGTTATTTATTTTGTTAGCAAAAACTTGCAGGGAATTGAATTCAACTATACAGCGACAAAAAAAAGAAATGTTGGCAATAATTTATGCCCTAAACAAATTCAAGCACTACATAATTATAGGCTGTAAAATATTTTTGCACACCGATCATGAAGACATTAAATAACTCATGAATAATCCCTTGATCACAGGTAGGCTAGCAAGATGGTTATTGTTGATGCAGGAGTTTGACATAACCATTGTAGATAAACCAAGGAAGGCCAATGTTGCAGATTTTCTTTCAGAGGCTGACTACATCAAAAGACAATCAAGTCATAGATGACTCTTTTCCTAATGATCATCTATTCTCCATCAGTGTGCAAACACCTTGATATGCTAACATAGCTAACTATCTGGTCACAAGGAGAGTTCCTTCCCACTTCTCTCCAAAAGAGAGGAGGGTGCTCATTGAAAAATCATTTCCTTTTTCATGGATTGTAGGATGTTTGTTTTACACTGGGCTAGACCATGTCATGAGGATACATGTGAGAGAAGATGAGACATATGATATTTTGCATGCATGCCACATTGAACCATGTGGAGGAAATTTTGCAGGCAAGAGGAAAATAATGAACATTTTGAACATAGGATACTATTGGTCCACAATCCACAATGATGCAAGGAGATATACGAGAAAGTTTGATAGATGTTAGAGGATGGGTAGGCCAACCAAATATAATGAGATTCCACTTTACCCTTAGGTAGTAATCACTCCATTTGAAAAATGGGGACTAGATTTTGTAGGACCCATTGACCCTTCATCAAATGGTAAGTTTTATATCTTGGTATGCACTAATTATGTAACCAAGTGGGTAGATGTTAAGGCCATGAAGCATGCAAGAGATAATAAGGCTATTGAATTTCTTGATGAGGATATTTTCACAAGGTATGGCATTCCAAGAGAGATAGTGACTGATCAAGTGGCTCAATTCACATCAACCCTTGTTGTAGCATTGGTTAATGAGTACAACATAAGACACAGGAAATCCACTCCTTATCACCCTTAGGCCAATGGCCAAGTTGAGGTGACCAACTGAGATATTGAAGCCATTATGACCAAAATAGTGGTTGTTCATAAAAAGGATTGGGAAAATAGGGTGCCAAAAGTTGTTTGGGCTTATAGGACAACCTGGAAGATAACTACAGGCTTCACTCCTTTTGAGTTGTTGTATGGAAAGACAACTATGGTGCCCATTGAATTTGAACATAAGACTCTTAGGACTGTAGTAGACTTGGGGATGGATATCTCAGAGGCACAAAGAGAAAGAATCATGCAGTTGAATTCTTTAGATGAGATGAGGAGAGCAACATTGCATCACACAAAGGTAGTGCAAAATCAAAGAATAAGGTGGCATGAAAAATTCATCAAGGAAAAGAAATTCTAGCTAGGTAATTGGGCACTGCTCTATGACTCAAGGTATCAAGACAATGTAGAAAAATTGTAGACAAGGTGGCTAGGACCATATGAGGTTGTTGAAGTCTTCCCCAATGGTGTTGTTCAACTCACTAACATTGACCCTGTCAGATTCAAGTTGCTTGTCAATGGTCATCGCCTCAAATTGTATCACAAGCCCACTTCCAAAGAGGAGTTCCTACAACAATTCACTTAGCATGCAACACCCAAGCTTCCTTCAACCGAGGGAAGTGGACCTAGTGTCCCTCCTTCTAGCTAACTAAGGTATGTACCTTTTCATAATAAAGACATCCACTCTTGTGGGAGTCCACTTCTTCACCCATACACCCATCCGCCCATCCATATCTACCTTTCTCTCTCTTTCATCACTTCACTTCATTCCACTTCACCTCATTCCACCTCATTTTCATTAATTGCTCAACTTATTTCTTCAAAGGTGATGATTACTTTCTCCACAATCTTTGCAAATGAATCTTCCATGAATCTAGGTATGTGTGCATTATTTGCTATCTCTTAATTGTCTTTAGTTCATTAATTTAATTGTTGTGAATTAATATGGACGTTCACCATAGCATGTCATTATTCCTTAAACCTATCAAATCATTACCACCTCGCATGTGAGGAAACATGCTCACATTTAGGTTTGATGGGGGGAAGATGTGAGTACTTTGTCCACATGTTAGTCCATTCTAGTCTATGTCAACAAAGTTTAAATCAATCCAATTTGAATTTTGAATGAGATGAAGGCTCATATGTGTGAGGTGACACCAACTATTGCGGCCATTTTTCTCCATCATAACCTTCCTTTATTAGTCCTTTACTACCATTATTGATCCTATCATAATCTTAAGTCGTCAAAAGGTAAAACAAAAAGTGAAAATTCAGATGACATTGGCATTGAAAATTTGGCAGTGTTGTAGGAAGGAAAACCTTGTAGAGTGAGTGTTTAATTGCAGGAAACCAAACAATGGGAGGTGGGTTAATCAAGAATGAACCCATGGTTCATGACGTATTACTATAGGATGCACTTTCATAGCCCAAATTTAGAAAGTGCAAGTGGTTAGATTATTTCATGAAGCTAAATGGTTTTAATGAAGAAATTGCATTAGAATTTTCCCATACATTGTCTAAGGGAAAGGCCATGGTAAAAGGGCTAGAAGTATTGGTGACTAAAGAAATGATTGTAGAAGTTACACGGTTGCTTGTCAACGGTGAAAATTACCCTATTTCTAGAAATGCTAGGTTAGCTAGGGCCAAATTTACAAAACCCGGTGACCTTCCATTGAGCATGGACAAACAAGGTACAAAAAGAACCTCTCTTCCTAAGCCATGGAAGCAAGTAGTTGTTTATGTTATAAAATATATCACCTGTTAAGGTTGC
>VDFB02000017.1:484808488-484961367 GCA_007258455.2 Sequoia sempervirens | reverse complement strand
TAAGAGATGAAATTAGGGGAATGTGCTCACATTGAACTAGGGCTTCAAACATGTGTTTCCATCATTGTAGAAGTATTTTGGAGAAGTTTCTTTCTTGCAGTCATTTATCTACAATATTGTAACTCAAATTTTTAGTCTTGCAAATGAAAATAACAATTGTAATACTCTATTTCTAATCTGTAACTAGAACACCTTTCTTTAATTAATAAAGTTCACCGATTTTTCCTTCTCAATGGTTGTCTTATATTTGTGTGCAATTGATGATTGACGTGTATTTTTGTGTTTTATGCTTAAATCCTTAAATATCAGTCAATTAAAATGACTAAATATACTACTAAATGACATCAATTAATAATTAAACTGACTAAACACAGCCACCAATTGACATAAATAAGTGTTATTAGGAATAAATATGACTAGATATATTACTAGTGAAATCAGTGAATAAAAATGACTAAATATACTACCAAATTGATCAAAATGATGATTAAAATTAATGACTAAATACACTACCAATGCACATAAATTAGTGAGTAAAAATGACTAAATAAGTGACCAGTTAACAACAATCAATGACTAAATATATTAGTGAATAAAAAAATGACTAAATAAGTGACCACATTACAACAATCAATGACTAAATCAACAACTAAATAAGTGACCAGTTAAATATATCAGTGAATAAAAAATGACTAAATAAGTGACCAGATTACAACAATCAATGACTAAATATATCAATGGAAAAAAGCAACCAAATAAGTGACCAGATCACAGTAATGAATAAATTGATGACTAAATATACTACCAAATAGATCAATCAAAACAACCAATAAATGACTAAAAATGGTTTAGTCATCAATCTGGTCATGTTATATATGACTGACAATAAACTACTAGTGGTCACATGAGCAATTGTAGTCATTTATAAGCAATTTTTAGAAGTTTATTGCTATTTCTGTACTAGTGTACCCTCATTAACAAGAGTCCCTTAGCACAATCCATGCCATTAATCCACAAAAAATGCCCATTAGTCATCCCCATCCTAACTTTGACAAGGGAAACCAACCTTCCACAAATCCATTCTAAGACTCCACATCCTATCCTAACCAACCTTTCACTAATCCATTCCAAGCCTCTACCTCCTATACTAGTCAACCTTCCACTAATCCATTCCAAGCCCCTACATCCTATCTTAACCCATCATCCACTAGTCCATTCCAATCCATCACATCCCAATCTACTATACCATCCAATAAGACCACAACAATTAATGCTCTCCAAAGATGACTAGCAAGGAAACTTGTTCAACTCTAAAATGAAAAGAAAGTTAGACAATCCAATCAAATTTCTACTTACACAATCTACCCATCTATCAGAATCATGTTTGCCATTGCTTACCAATCCCAAAAAGGATCTCACCATTGAAACTCCATCATTTCCATGTCCAAATATTAATTCTGTTGAAGAAAATCATACCATTCCATTGCCTAAATCATTAGATATATGTCAAGAGGATGATCCAAAGCATGATGAAATAAACCTCAAAATAAATCAAGATCAAGTTATCCATGATAGCCCAATCATAGATCAAAATCTTAACCCTTTTCATGACATCCACATTTCAACCACCTCCACCATTGCAGATGAGATAATTTCTCCCATGGGATACATAGATCATCTTCCTCTAGAACAAGAGTCTCCTATTCTAGACATATTCACAAATGATCAAGCTATAGATGAGTTCATAGTAATCTATGACAATGACCATAAAGACAATTTTGACATCAACTTGGAAGCAACAATAGAATCATCTGAATCTAATATGTCACAAAATCAGAAATCTATCCCACATGTCAATGAAGCTAAGACATCCTATCAAATAGGATCATCCACTTTTATCAAAGTAGGATTTCTTGTAGAAGAAAATATTCCAAGTAATAGTTTCCACATACACAATGATGGGTTAGCATCTTGTTTTCAAAACAAAAAATACCCCATCACAAACAAAATATGTCAGAGCATGCAATATCAAGGAAAAGGACTAGGCCTACATGAGCAAGAAATTATAAAACCAATATAGTTTTAGGAAAATTATAGACTTCAAGGTCTTGTCTATTCTTCAATTATCAAATCAAATGATGTTAGTGGTACCTCCTCGATATTGGGGGAAACTTTATCTAATACAAACATCAAAATGGGGGCCATGAGTAGTCCTTGTCATAAGATTGCTACCAACACTCCTTTCATCCACACCACAAACCATCATTCCCAATATCTTAAACCTTCCATTTGGAACCAACAAAAGAAAATTATTACAAATACAAATTTCAAAATTGAATTCCAAAGGCCATTGAATCAAACAAAAATCCAAGTGGACAAATGAAGTTAAAATTGATCCCAAAGAAAAATGGATCAAGCAAAGAAAATAGTTCAAAAGTAAAAGTCAATCAAAATGTGGAGCCACAAGAAAAGAGGACTCCCACATATAATAAATTTCCACCTCCTTCAAAATGGTCACCAAGCAAGGCATATAAGTGTTGGTTCCAAACGCTATCACAATCAAAAATTCCAAACTCCACCATCCAACATCCCAAGTTTGGAAAATAAAAAGTGATTCATCCAAACATCCAAACAATCCTTCCACATATACCATCATCCATAATTCTAAAAATCCCATGTCACAAATCCGTCGTATCTTGGAAGCAACTCTTTATCATAAGGAATCTCATGGAATTCTATCACGATGTGTATATTTTGATAAGGCCAACTCTAGTATAAAAAAGGATCACAATGACATCAATCAATTGTATGCAAGCACTATGATCCTAACAAGACAACTACTTCATAAAGGTAATTATTGGAATATCATGGTCCCAATATCTATATCAGTACCATCAATGGATTTAAAACATTCAGTGATCAACTACAATAGCAAGGCTATTCAAAAATATCAAAAAAATAAAAAATAAAAAAATTGTCATCTTGATGAAAGCTTGACAAACAAGCGTCTTGGTGACACAAAAAAAAACAACTCAAGAAAAAAAATTAAAGAGAAATTTTTTGTCCAATAGTGAAAACCATTTTTATGGTGCTCTGGATAAGTACCATGATGAAAACTTGGAAAATAGGCGTCATGTGTAAAAGAGAAATTATCTATGTGGACCATTACACTTGGGGGGAAGTTGTCTCATCTCTCATACCCTTCACATGACATTTCTTATGAAATTTCCATCTATCCATCTAAGCCCTATCATTTCCATCCATTTTTCCACCTACTTTGATCTTGATAAGGACTAGGGTATGAACATAAATCATGCTTTGGAAAAACTCTTGACATTTCTATCCATTGGTCATACACTACCCATGAAATATCATGTCATAGCCTTCATAGCATTATCCAAACCCATACCATGGAGAAAACAAATTATTCTTATGTGACATAGTCCTTGGAGATTATATGTTAATTCTACCATCCAACAATCTTCATGTCTCCCATATTTTACCAAAATCAATCCATTCTCCTTCCATACCTATTGTTGGACTTGGCTTTCCCTTGTCATTGGTTTAAGGATTCTAATTTTCTTATCCAACATCCCTCAATCATCCCATCTAGTCCTAAAGAAGTCATTCCAAATGCAACAAGCCTAATCCATACAATCTTGCTATGCAACCTAGTACATAATCCAAAACATTCATTGGCTTTGTTCCAAGCCTTGCTGGAGACCTTGATCCTTTAGCCACATTATAATCAATGGGATATGTCTTTCCTAGACCTCATGTTGTTTTGGGATGTGTCCTTCCCATGTCATCATCATCATCATCATCATCATCACCTGTAAATTGGTATTTAGCTTGACTAGGGGCAATATCATGTTGTCCTTGGATTCTTGTGCATGCTTGATTGTAGGCACAATTCACATGCATTTGTCTTGATCCTTTTAATAAATCCTTCCTTCACTCTTTCTCACATCATCCATAATAATGCCTTTACCTCTCATCATCTTCCATTTGACATCCATCATAAGGCCTTGTCATCTTTATCATGACTTCTAAGCGGTTGACGTCTTCTGCCCTTTCTCCTTCATCTTCCATCCATAATAAACCCTTGTCCCATCCCATCCCTATTAGTTAGTCTTATACGTAACTAGAGAAATTTACTAACACCTAACTTCATTAGATTCTACGCTTGTCATTGGAGGTCAAAACATTCAAAAATGACAAAAAATAAAATATCCACAAAAAGACAAAAAAATCAAAACATTCAAAAAAAGACAAAAATCAAATATTCACCAAAAAAGAAAAAAAATATTAAACTTCAAAATCCAAAAAAAAACAAAATATGTCAAAACCCAAAAAAATTCAAATAACTTTCAACAAATCCCAAAAATAGAGTCAAAGTTATTCATGCTAGTCTTTTTCATTGTTGAACTATGTTGCCTTTGTGACTGGACATAGGCAAGGCCATCTGTCGATGTGCCCTCAATGCATTAGGTCAGTCCTTTAGGTGTTGTCAAATAAAATCATGATTCGGTCCTTTTTCATTGAAACAAAGTCAAGGGCCATGTCAAACTATGAGGTCTTTGTGCATTGCTACGTAGGCAAGGCCATTTGTCAATGAGCCCTCGAGGCCCCCTAGGTAAGACTTTTAGGGTTTGTCGGGTTAGTGAAAATAAATCAGACATTGTCAACTTAGACATGACATCATCATCATAACTTCAAACTAAAATCTTTAATCAAGAAGAAAAGCAAGCCAACAAGTCTCCAAGTCAAATAAATCAAACTAGTCAAATTGATCAAAACCAATGGTCTTATACAAGATGTGTCCTTCCTGAAACCAGACCTTGTCACTATCACACTTTTTCATTTGCCTTATATAGGTAGTTAAATGATCAAAACCAAACTTGACATCTTATGCAACATGTTTCTTCTCTTGAAACTATTCCTTGTCAAAACAATCCACCTATCACTCACTTTGTCCCTTAACACACTGATAAACACCTATTGGAAAACAATTTGAATGATTGTTGACCTTGTTGGTCTATTTTATCTTATCTTTTGGATTTACTTTGGTCATGTTACAAGCCACCTTGAGGATGTCCCACAAAGGATTTTGAGGAGCGATGATGCATCACATGACTTGTCTTTTATTTGATTGATATCTGCGGTTTGTCTTGACAAAAAGACTGGAGCAACAAGATCCTTAGTATGAGTCAGGACATTCCTTGTTTGCGATTGTTTGTTTTACAGATGGATGACCTTACACACCTTGGTATATGTCATACCATGGTGTTTGTAGTCCATTTGTCACATTTTACCACCCAATGATGATTAAATGCAAAAGTCTTGTATAATAAAATATATATTTGCAAATTATTTCAACTAGCACTATCTCAACATCCATTCCTTCTATGCTAACATCCATGTCTTCCATGCTAACATCCCTATCCCCCATGCTAACATTTCTTCTTCCCCTTATCTATTTTCCTCTTATCCATTTCAAGTGCACACACGTGTTCTTTGAACTCGCCTATCCTCTTGAGGGGAAATACCACTACCTCCTCGTCATTGTTCTTCATCCTACTTTCATTGGGGCATATTTTTGATTATTTTTCTTTAACACAACGTGATGAACTTTACTGTATCAAAGAGGGGAAAATATAGACACCTAAAAAATTATCATTAGGCTCGTGAATTGATTAAATCCCCTTTTTCATCTTTGATAATTAAATAATTAACATAATTATTTAATTATTATCTAAGGTTGAAAAGTCTTCTATTAATTAAATAATCTAAATTATTTAATTAATTCATTTGATCCTTTTATGTCTTCTTTTGATTAATTAAATAAATTGTTATTTATTTAATTACATCATTAATATCCTTGACCGCTATAATTAAATAATCTAATTTATTTAATCATTTATCATTTTAATTATTTAATTATTCACTTTTGGCATCTTCCTTCACAAATTAATTAAATCTTATTTAATTAGTGACTTGTCTTTTCTCTCACTTTTTGAATTAAATTTCTATTTAATCAAAAAGTTAACTCGCCTTTTCCTCTTCTATTAAATAATGTTTCTATTATTTAATTATGTATTTTCTTGTTCAAACTAATCAATTTTGCTGAAAAATCAGTTAATCTCCTCTTGCACTCTTTTACTACCGATCTTATCCCCTCTCGTCTCAATTAATTTCAACCATTGATTGAACTAAAATCAGTCAATCTTGACCGTGCATTTCGCAATCACCTCTCTATAAATACCATTGTCATTCATCATTTTCATATATCTAGAGTTTTTAACTACGTGTTGTTGAGATAATTAATCTTCAATATTTTGTTGGCATAGTTATAGGCTTTTATTGCAGGTTACAAATATGAGGGAAACACTTATATTATAGCAAAATGGAGAAGAGCTACAAAGGTCATCCAATAGAAACATGAATTCAGTGATATCATTTCATTTTATTTAGTGCTCATGTTTTTCATTGTGCTTCGTAGTTGATTAGGATTTTATAATTAATGTTTAAATGCTTATTTTCTTAATTCCGATTTTCCCTAATCACAAATTGCATCCTCTTGTGCCAAGATATCTTCACAAGTAGGAGAGATATTGAGAGGGAAAAATATGAGTTTTATGATTACTTGAAGAATGAAGATTAGGTAAAGTGATGTTAATAAATGTATCTAATCCAGATATTTTTCCTAATAAATTTGATTTCTCATTTTTTTCAGTCTTTAATTTTGGAGATGTAAATTCAAATTCGGGCCTTAACAGAAAATTAATCATGAAAATTAAAATTAAATGAGTTGGCCTACACTTTAATTTATTCCTAAGTTCTACTATATAAACATGAATTATTATTCAGATTGAGAGGAAGCAATTAATATAGAAAAGTAAGTTGCCAAAATACATCCATCTTTATAGATTTACAAGGTAAATTTCAAAATTATTTGAGTTATTACAATGATTGGATTTTGATGCCAATGGAAGAACATGATGGAATCTAGGTTAACTATGAAAATGCAAGATTAAAACCTTGATAGACCATTCTAGATCTTCCATTGAGGTGTAGCCAAGTGGATTTGAGATCACTTTTAATCCTCCCTATTATATTATTAGAAAGAGTGTGGTTTAGGCTCTAGATCCTCTTTTCCAATATCATATTTTGATGAACTTGATGCATGTGCATTTTAAACCTTTTGAAATATTAATTAGATCATGTTTAAATCTAAATACATCTTTCAATAGTGTGAATTTGTGATTTATGCATGAACATTTTGATAAAAACATTGAAAAAGTAAAAATTGCATAGCATTTTTCAATTAAAAAGACATATATTGTTAGTTTCAGTAATTGCATGAAAGATCTAGGAAATAGGTGCACTGAAAAAATTCATTGGGTTATTGATGAAATATGAAAACAATCTGAAAGTGTTTAAAATTGTCATTTATGCATGCATGTGTTGTTGGAAAAGTGAATAGTGTTGTCATGTGAAAGGATAAAAAATTATATTATTTAGATTTTTCAAACTAGGATCAGTTGATTACTGGATTTTTCAATAAGAAAATTACATTTGGAATAGATCACATTATTGGAAAAATTCAAAATTACATTATACAATTGTATTCTACATATAGTGATTTTGTGCATTTCTACAAATCTGCCTATTATCAGATTTGAACATTTATAGATTAGGAACCTCAGACAATATAAATCATTCCCATATTTTGAATTTAGAAAAATCAGCCCACTGGTCTAGGGCACCTAAGACCCTTGTCCAATTAGTTTGAACCAAAATTTGGATCAATTTTGTCTTTGTGTTTCCTATGTTGTTTTGGGTTATGTGTTTGTAAATTATTTCAATTTCAATGATTGTGCTATGTTTTTCCTTCATCGTAGGAACACTAAACTATTTTGAATCTCATATGAGCTTCATGATCTCATGTCCCTTAGCCAATACCCCTATGAGATCTATAGTTTCAGACTTATAGCTTCTCGTGCTCCAATTTTAACTAATTTTGAGCCTGAATTTTATAACTCTTTCACTCAAGGTATTGTGTCCACCCAATCCATTTTGGATTCCCTTCCTAATCCTACATTGCCAATGTATTTTTCACAATCTAACATTTTTACGGACTTGGAGGATCCTGTTTCCCATGTCCCTAGACAGAGACTTAGAAGGAATTCAACAATACCTAAGTATTGAACCTTTGAATAGATAAAAAATTATTCTCTTAGATAACCTTAGGAAGTTGGTAAATGATTCCCAAGGGATAAAAGTCTTGTGTAGCCTAGCTCACATAGTAGACACTAATATCCCTATGATAGCTAGTTGTGGTCAAGCTTTGACCAACACTCAATTTTCTTCCCCCACAACAATGCCTTCTATCCCCACCTTCACACCTCTATTCATGGCATGAAAAACACAATATAACAATGGTCTAAACTCAAGCTTAATGATTTCTAGTGGTAATACTTATAGTTAAATTCCACTTCACCACCATGTTCATCACCTTTCCTAAATATGAAAAACAATAGCCCATTAGTCATCCATACTAGTTCACCATACTAAAAAAACTCTCAAAACATGTCACCTAATGATCCATTGATAAATCAACTTTTGTAAGACATGACATCATTACAACTCAACCTTAAATCAAGATAAAACCGTGCACCTTAAAATTTTATCTTACTCTAATGTGCAAAATAACTAAAATGCAATGATAAAAGACTAAGGACACTTCAAGATTAGCCAAAAGAGTGATAAAACAAGAAGGAAAATAAAACAAGATGCAAATGATTTCACCTTCCTTGCTGTTGAAGACTCCTTGATTGGCCCTTGCTTGGGATGATTTTGTGTGCTCCTTAGATGATTTCTTGAGTGACTAAATGCAAGATCAACTTATGCAAAATGATTAGAATGGATAGCTAGATGATAGTGGATGATTGAGAATGCAAATTGGCAGCATGTAGTTATGAAAATCAAAAGTGTTGAAAATGCCCTTGAGGAGGGGGTATTTATAAGAGAATTTGAATTCTCTAGAGAATTCAATGGTCAAGATGCATCCAACAAGGCCAAGATGAAGGGCTATGGTGGGTTGAGAACCCACAAGCCCTCACATCTTGACATGTGGATGGTGAAGTGGCCAAGAGAAGATGAGGTGTAAATGAGGTGTCAAAAAGGTACATGAGGTGGAGGAAGGACAAGCCCCTTGAGTGAGAAGATTTCCTCAACAAGGGATTCCTTGTCCCCAAGTGGGAGTGAAAGGGACATTTGAGGAATTTTTGGAATTCCTCAAAAATCTACATGGGAAAAGGAAAGGTGGTTGGGATATAAATGTGAATTAAAAATTCACATTCTTAGGAAGATCTAAAGGGTAAAAGGTGGGCTCCAAAAAGGTGGGACTTGGTCACATGTGGAGATTGTGACAAGTCCAAGGTTCTAGAAGCCTTGGAAGGATGGAATGTGAATTAAAAATTCACATATAAAAGAGGGGAATCTAGGATATATAAATGTGAATTAAAAATTCACATGGGAAAGGGGGTCAATGCTAAAAGAAGGTAAATGCAAAGGTTGGCTAAAAAGTGGTGCTAAATCTAGCTAATGACCTTGGTTAAGGTTGTGCAAATATTGGATTAGGCTAATTAATGGAATATTAGAGGCAAGTGGCAAATGTAGGAGGATGTGACATTAATCTTTGATTATCATAATCATGAATTAATTAAATTAATTCAGATTAGGGCAAGATTATGGAGGATGTGACAAGGAGAGAGAAAGAAGAATTTTAAATTGATTTTAAATCAAAAGGGGAAAAAATGACTAAATTAAATAAATTAGTGTATTTATTTAATTTAGAGAGGAAGAAGGTGAAAGATAAAGCATTTAATTATTAAATCAAATACTTCATAGATATGAGATAAAAGGTGCAATATTAATTTAATAAATTAATATTTAATATGATAGACGGAAGGCAGTAAATTTAATCATATGGGAGTGATTAAATTTAGATGTCTACAAAACCAATAGTAAATATCCAACATACCTCACATAGAGCCATTGCCATTTTCTATCTTAAAGACACCCATACCAAAACATATAGAGATACCTCATTTTGAAAATTACAATGGTAAAGGAGATTCTAATAACCATGTGTTAGCTTTTATCATCTTATATAGCAACTTCAGTTTTGAAGATACACTCCTAGTGAAAATACTTCCTAGATCATTGAAAGATATGGCTTTGGATTGGTTTTTCTCATTACCAATTATTACCTTCTTTATACAACTTGTTAGTGAGTTCCTACAACACTTTCAAGAAAATATTGGTCCTCATTCCTCAAGTTACATTAACAGATTTAGTTCATTGTAAAAAAATACCTAAAGAAAAGATAACAACCTTTATAAGACAATATCGATCACTTTATTATCAATCTCCTATAGTCTTCTAGATGTTGACATTCAAAGGGTGTTTATAGGAAACATACAACCTAATATTCGAGATAAGATATTGTTATGTTATCTAGAATCTTACTCAACTAAGATATTGTTAATGAAATACCCATCATTTACACACTTGTGTAAAAATCTTCATGAATATTAGATATTAGTTCTAAGTCAATATGAAGGTACACCTTCATCGACTCATACTGGTCAACCTGAAGCTGTACCTCAAAATAACTGCCAATAATTTAAGGAAAACAAAAATTTCATTAAGATAAACACTCCTAAAATTGCTAATAATATTGAAACACAAATTGTTGCCACAAATACAACTCCATATCAATTTAGGCCAAGAGATTGACAATTTTCACAATTGCCCAATTCCCTCCATGTGATCATGTTGCAATTGTTAAATGATAATATGATTCAACTTCCTTTGATTAGGCCTATTGACACAACAAAAAGTTTACCACCAAAATTTAATGCAAAATCATTTTCTCAATATCATTGTACATATGGATGTGATACAAAAAGATGTATGCATCTTGAAAACTGAGTGCAAGACCTCATTGACTCTAATCAAATCCAGTTGGTTGGTGTTAATGACAAATGAAACAAATCAGTTTTGCCACCTAATAAAAAATTGTAAATATTTACAAACCCATTACCAAGTCAATCAAAATACTTTGTGCAATGTAGGGATAGTGAAGAAGATGATAATTATTTATCCAAATTTGTAAACATGATTGAAACCCAACCTTGTGAGGGCCAAACTAATTTATTGCCAGACATTGCTTTTACACATATAGATGTGTCTATAAATGCACCCAATGGTCCTCTTTATATCACTGGTAGAATCAATGATAAACCCATTCGGGTGATACTCATTGATATTTTGTGTGTAGTGAATGTGATCATTGAAGAATTTTATACATGCATGAATTTTATAAGGATGATTATGAACAATAAAACAAATGGCTAAAGGCTCATAATGGTTCTGTTTTCCCTATGATTGGTTTGATAATTCTCCCATTCAAAGTTGGACCTAAACAATTAGATGTTTTATTTACCATAATTCTGATGTTGGACCAATTTTGTGTGAAGTTAGGTCTTCCATGGCTAAGCTTCATGAAGGCAGTCCCATTGGTTATTCATAAATGTCTTAAATTTCCACATGAAGAACAAATACATACTATTTATCAGTGGATTTAAACCTTTGGCCTCTTTTGGAAAATCTCCCTGGATTATTTTTGGCCTCAACCAGTGGAACCTATTAAACCTCATGAAGAATTTTTATTCATATCATATCAAAATTTTAAAGCTATGTGTATAACCAAATTATTCTTGAGTAATATAGTGCTTGAGGCTCCTCAGTCTATAGTGACTTTGATGGTTGTTCCTCCTACCCCACAAGTAGTGGATGAACCTTAGTTTGAACTAGGTATCTTCCCTCAAACACTTGGAATGTATACTGTAGTTCCACCTCCACCATCTTATAAAATACCAAGAGATAATCATATAATTCATTTTGTGCCTTTGAAAGAAAAACAAGATTTTATATCAAAACCTAAGAATCCAGTGATCTCCCAACCCGTTATGGTTCCTTCAGTTCTTCCTCCAAAGAAATAAAAGAAACTTATGTTGGAAAACACCTCAAATACCTCTTCACAAGATAAAAATCATGTGAGAAGAAGTAAAAGTGCAAAAGAGAAAAGGAGAAGACGTTGTGGTATGGCTCATCAAATGGTCGAAGAACATAAAATTAATGACCATCTATCCAATCCAATTCCAATAAAACACCTTTTTCCCATCCATCCTCATCATCACCTGAATCCACTCCACCATCCTTGCTAAACCATGAAGCTAAACCTTACCTATCCCAACCTAAGAAAATAATGAAAGAGGCTCATATGAATGATAATGCTCACAATCATATTGATAGCACTAATATACAACTTATTGTGATACATTTAGATAGTGAAGAATAAGATAAAATAAAATAAGAGAGAACATAATGAATTAGTTCTTATGTTTTCTAAATTAATTAATTTTGATGGGGATAACTATGATGATCCTCCTAATGAGAGTGACTTATTGTGCATTGAACTTGATGCTTCTCTTTGTACTACACTTGTTGTAGTACCTTTAGCATATTATCTACCTTCCATTTATGATAGACAAGATTGGGATGAAGAGAATTTGCTTTAGATTGAATTGCATGTGTAGTACCTCTTTTTTGTGTTTTATTTCACATAATATGACCCCCCATGATGTGCTACTTGGTGTGTATTTGTTAGTTTTCTTTGGATGATCTTTGTTATTATTGGCACAAGTATACTGTTGATGCTTAAAATGTTCACTCTAGGAAAGCAATTACCTATGGGAAGTTTCACAGACGTGAGACTTAATTTATTGTTTGTGAAACAACCTTCAAGATTTTAGAAGCTGAATCTTCAAATATTTTAGGAGAAAAGGGGAAGAAGGAAAAGAAAGAAAAGCTGAAAGAAAATCTAACTAAGAAGATACATCGAAATTTACTTTGGTATCTACTCCTAACTTGCACAATATAGATCTAAACCTTCACAATATTACATAAAATTTTAAAAAGTACATGAATGATTTAAAAGTCCACAATATTATCAAAATCTTAAACTATAGAAGCAAAGAACAAAATTAACAAACAATTGTCACATTCACATAATTTGACATAAAAAGCCACGTCCTCTTCATTTTTGGGTAGAGAACAAATTACAAAGGCAGAATGACACAATACAAAGTATTCATTCCTTCCCATGAGGGGAACTTGCTAAGGTCTTAGGAAATATAAAAAAACTGTTGCTATCTCTATTTAGAACTCAAAAATTACAAAAAGGTAATCCAATCTAGAATCTGAAAGCCTAAATCCCAACCCTTCAAAAGATGGAAACTCCTAAATATATAGGAATTATGGCCTTGTATGGATGAGACTTTCGAGGTGAGGAAATAATGAAATATAGAGACTCATCAGACACCTAGAGTCTTCACACTCACTTTCATAATGAGGCTTTTGCAATAGAATTGGATCCTAGAAGAACTTTGACACACACACATATATTATTTTCACATCTTAGACCTAACGCTACCTTAACTCCCAACCATTTGCTAATGGTGACACATGCTCCACTCTAAATGTTCATGAAATATCTACTGGGAATGAGATCTGCCTCACTCGACCAACGAAAAATTATTTTCCTGGGAAGGGAACTTCTTTTCTCTTTGAAGCATGCAGTGATGCCTCATGTAAGTTGGTGCTTTCTTATAAACTTCAACCACTTCTTGTGTGCCAACAACACTATAGCCACCACATGGTGCCTTGGCACTATCGCTAAGTAGAGTAGAGAAATTGTTTGTGGTAGATGAGTACAAGGATGCCATGTGTGATGAGCAGAGGAAGCTGATACAAAAATTGAAACGTACAAAGGGACCAAAAGAAAAAGAGAAGGCCCATATAAGGCACCCGACTTATAGTCATGCCTTATATGGGAGATAAGCTTGAATCATAAAAGTACGAATCTAATCCATAGTTCTATTGACTATCAGGGGGAATCTGCCTGCGGATGAAGATCCCAAAACCTATGGTTCAAAGAAAAAGAAGTGAAGTTGCAATAAGGGAAGGCTCACTACACTTACAACTTTTAGAGGGTGGCCTTCAAAGGCATCCATTCCTCTTCTAAAGTTTGATACTTGTTCTTCAAAGCTTCATAAGCTCTTTCTAGGTCAATTATATCCTTAAAGGAGATGCTGCTTAAGCCTTGCATGACCACCCACATTTGAAACTTGAGTTATGCGAGGGGCTACAGGATGGTCTCCACTTCAGAGACACTTGGCACTTGACTTGGGACTATAAAGAAACCTTGGTCATTCTTCTTTGTGAGTAGTAGTCCCTTTATTCCCTCCTCAGAGAGGAACGGTGAGGGGAGTCCTATCAAACCAATTGTTCAATGTGTCCCTTCCTTTCCCAAGCCATTCACTCCAAGACATCCAAATATGCCTTGAATTTGTTGTTGCCTTATTGTAGCTTAGGAATTCATTTTGTCTGCCACCTACCTTCAGTTGGGAATCCCTGTTGCTTGGAGCATTTCATCTATTATGTTGTTTAGCATCTCAACTAGAACCTGTGAATCTTTGACCTTTGGGGAGACGAAGGTGAGGGTCTGCTCCATAGACACACTTACTTGTGCACTCAATCGTTGTGATCTAGTGATAAAATAAAGTGCTGGATTCAAGTACAAAGCCAAATAAAGTGTTAGCTTCAAGTACGAAGCCACATTATTTATCCTCTCCCAACTTTATACATAAAGTTGTTGAATCAGTGGGAAGATATTCACAGTCTAGGAGTGAGCGATGAGGTTGCTATTTAGTTGCTAGATCTCCTGGTCCTTGGACTGGGACTCTTGCTGCATTTGTTGTTGAGCACTCATATAGCTTGAAAGACTCTTTTGGGCTTGCATTATCTCTTCTTCCTTTTTCCACAACTTACTTCCTATGGCTTCCTTTTCTTTCTTTAGGCCCTCCATCTCTTCCTTCAGTTCTGCTATTTGTATTTTCAACTAGGTTCTATGGTTAACTTCCACTTGGAAGCTCTCGACAGTGATGCTAATTTGTAGATTATATCTCATTTTTGTGAGCTCTAAGTTCTTGGCCTTAGCCTCTACCTTAAGGTAGTTGACTATATCTTTCATTTTCATAATCTCTTGATCTTTCTTCTCCAGTCGATAGTTAGACTTGATGTAGTCTGTCATGATGACCTTTTGTCTTTCCTCCATGAGTTCCACTTTCTCAATTGGCCTCACTTGGCTGAGGTTCAAGCCGAAATATTTGGTTAAGTAATACCTAGGAAACATTTGTACTTGAGGCTTGATCATCATGGGTGTACTATGGGTGATCATCAAAGCTTGCTGTGTGTGATAGAAGAAAGTTTGCATATGCGACACCATTGGGAGCTAGGACACTTTTGTTCTTCTTTTCCCTACCCAAGCCTCTCGATATTTCTTCATAGTCTCCCATAGTTGATGGAACTGATCTTGATATTAAATAATCTACTTCGCAAAGGGGAATCCTTGTGGCAGTCTGAAGGGAATGGTCACTTGTTGCTGTGAAGCAGTGGATGTGGTTCCTCCAAAAATGAGTTGGTGAGTGAGAAATGTGGATGGTGATAAGGATAGGAGCCCATAGAGAGGGGTGGAAAGAGTTTGAACCATGATGGATGCTTGTGTGGTGGATGAAGGTGGAGGGGTGGAAATAGGCATAATCATGGTGGATGTTAGGGTGGTGATTGTAGTGGAGATGATGAGAGGAATCAAAGGAATATAGAAAGAATATGTAGGAGAGAGAAGGGGGAGAGAGATGTACCTCATGTTCAATGATTGGGGGTGTCTATGTAATACTGGGGGGAAGCTGCATCAAAACCATGGGTAGCAATGTCTAAATGAGAGGTTCCAAAGCTATAAAAAATTGAATTGCCTCTGTTGCTCTTGTATACCTCGAGACTCTTTCATTAGCTCCTAGGATCAACTTGAAATTTATATGGTCCATTTTGGGTAGCATCCAAATTCCTTGTCCTTGTGACCAAAAACTACCACCCTCATAGCCCATCTTCTCAGCTATGACTGCTCTCGAAGTGTATTTCTACTTTGAGCCTCACTCATAACATGTGGTAGTGGGAAGCTAGTGGGAAACCTGTCGCTCATGATTTCTACATCAATTTTTCCTCTTCCTCCCTACTCAGATGTCCTCACATTTTTTTGCTAGGGCTCAGAGGGAGAACCAGAGAATTATGCCTTAGCATGACTAAGTGAAACCATCTTCTTATCACCATCGAGTAAGTTGTTGTTGGGGAGGGGGTGATGTATGTGGTCTTTAGATCTCATAGTTATCCTCCTCCTCATTTGAGGGGGTCTTTAGTGCAACTTGATAAGCTTGATTGTCATTGATGTCAAAAGTATGCATAAGATTGTATACGCCTTAAAGATTGGTAGTGTGTAGAGATATTTGATGGTGCAAGTCACCATTGTAGTGTTCTAAAGGTATAATAGTTAGCTTGATGTCTTAGTATGATGTGGAGGTGGATAAACATGTCCTAATGTGTTTTTTGGATGTCTACATTGATATTTTATTAGTTTGGTGTACCATAGTCAATGAAAAGTAGCAAAAGTTTTTGTCTAAGGCATTCATAGTGCATACTCTAAGGCAGAGCCGTAGTATTTTGGTCCACATCCTTCAATAGAGAATTATTTAGTCTTATGGTTGAAGAATTAAGCCCATGGAGATATGAAGGTGTTATATCCAAGTTTTCATTTCAATATCCCTTCTTCAAGGAAAGTTATAAGTGATAGAGTTTCGGTATGTGCTATGGCAGAGCTAATTGGTTCAAGAGACTTGTTAGAATGCTCCACATTCCTCTAGATGTGATGTTTTGGCCAATAAGTTTTGAGGAAATGATCAGTGATGTTTAATGTATGCTATATTGAAGTTTCAATTGATGTAGTGCTTTGCAAGTTTAGTTTTCAAGTGACATATTGATACAGTTGGTTCCAGATGTTTAATCTTCATTAGAACATATGTTTAAGTACTTATGCTAGTAGAATACTGTGAAGTTTAGTTGTATGATCTTGTGTGGACACTTCACATGTATCATAGTGTCTAAGGGATGAAGCACTTGAAGATCTTTCTTGTTTCCAGTACCACACAAATGTTTCAGGTTATTTTGTGAAGATATACTTTTGCTAAGGCTGACTAAGGCAAGTTAATGATGTGTGCCACAAGTTCAAGTGTGAGTGAAGTCTAAGGATTTTTTGAAGATGTTTTATGGGTCATGCCAACTCATTTGGGATAAATGTATATAAATTTTTATAATTTTTTTATACCACCAATGGATATGTAGGCTGACATGCTACAAGTTTCATATTTTCTTGTTCATGGACAACTTCCAAAAGGCCTTGTAGTGTAGAAAATTGCACTCCTTTCTAAGTGAAAATAAAATTTCACACTTAGTTTGGACCTATTTTAGTGACCTTGCATTTATGCATTTTTAAACATCATTAATGGGCCCCTAATACCCTTTATTATGCATCCCAAGGCCTATTTTAATCATTTCGCAACAATATAACCTCCATTGAATAAATGCTATTAAACAATTTAATGCCTCGAGATAACTTAGGTCTTGAGCTTTTAGTTCAGGACCCATTCACCCATGGGTGAATGGGTTACCTTTAATTTCATAAACCATAGTTTAAACATTTTTTTGGTGGCATTTCAAGGTCCTAAATTCAAATTCTAAGTGTCAGTTTTCAGGATCTAATAAACAAGAAATTAGAAAGGAAGCCTATAAAGCTAAGTCTTTCAATCTTTTTTCACTACACAAAAAAGAGATTCAAATGAGATCACAAGGATTTGTATTCAAGAGCAAGGAGAAGTCAATAAAGAATTCAAAGTTGAAGTCTTGGAGAAACATTATATTTTCTTTTGTAGGTCTTCAAGCTTATTTTTCCAACAAGATCAAGCATTGGAAAAGATTTATGATAGATGCCTATGGAGGGTCATGATAGATTATAAGTTTTAGGAGATGCACCAAGCCATTAAATGAAGCCTAATGATTTTTTTCCTAAGTGATTCCATCTTCTATTATTTTATGCCTAAAGGAAGGTATATTTAGATTTGTGATCTATTAGGGTGATTTGATATCTCCCAAAGTAGGTCTTTGTCACTATTCATTATTTCATTTAGGGATCCTATTCTAACAATTTTGAGTAGGGTTTCTTAGAATTTAAGCTCTTGTAATATTATACACACTTAAGATTGGGGCTTGCACACACTCTTATGTTTTAGATGTGCACTTTTCATCAAGGTTTAATTACCAAACTAGGGGTTTGACTGAGGCAAACCCCATCATCCACCAAACAACAATTTTGTTTTGTAGATTTTTCAAAGATTCAAATCTGGAAGAAAAGGTTTAGAGGTACAAGAAAGAAGTGTAAGTTCCAGACTCAGATCTCAATTCAATATTTTTTCAGAAAAGGAGACCTAGACCCATTTTCCCATGGGCGGACAAGTCCTTGACAAGCTTGCCAAAACAAAATTTTGTGACAGGTGCACTATATTCTCCTTTCCTAGATCTGCTAGGAGCTTTACTGTTTCTCTTAGTTTTATGCTTAATCTACTAAATCCAAGTGATATCTTGCATTTTGGAGTTGATTTTCTATTTTTTGGTTTTTCTCCCAAAAGTGTTGTTTGACCTTGATTCTCATCCTTCAAACATATGGGAATCTAAAGATACTCACATTGGGTTGATTCATGTAAGGGTTGTTAATAAATTCATTATAGGTATCTCATTTCCTAATGAATATAGGAAGATAGGGTTTATTTTCACCATTTGGACTTATGTTTCCATTTTGGGAAACCCTATATTTTTCTTCATTTCATTTTGGTGAACCCAACCTTGTACAACAAAATTCTAAAAATTGGAGTCTATTTCAACCCTAGATCTAAATTTTGCATTAGTTTCATTACATTTAGGGTTCTATAAGCTTGCATTAGTGAAAATTGTCTTTAAGGGTTGAATTTGCATGTTTGCATCACCTAAATTCACTAAAAAATTAAAAATTGCCTTAGATCTACATTTTTTTTCATTGTACTTGCATCAAGACCATCATTCAATCATCTAAGTTCAAATTTATATTAAAATTGCATTCTAAAAATAGTCACATAGTTCATCATTTGACCTTATTTGCACTTGCATTTAGATAACCTAATCTGGAAAATCCTATTGCAAAAACTCGTGTTTGTAATCAAAAAAAAAATCACATAAGATAAACTCAGATCTTGGAAAATTCAATTTTAAAAACCCTGAGCAAGGATCCATTCACCCGTGGGTGAATGAGTCCCTATACACATCTTTTAGACAAGTTTATGGGTGTTTTCTAGCCTTTGTTTTGTATTTCTATTACTTTTTCAGATCCAAGAATTGGTTTCCTCAATAGTCTATTTTTGAATTCAAGTCATTTCTTCTTTAATTAGATTTTACAACATTTTGGAAAACATTTATTGCATATTTCATTTAAGGATAGCGGTAGATTTATGTATTTTTCCTTTATTTTCAGCATCATTTCATATCTTAGATAGATTAGTTTACATTTTGCAATCATTAGAAAACAAAACAAAAACCAAAAACATCAAACAAAATAAGTACAAATTAATGAATCCCTTGGAGAAAGCATAATTATTTGATCATGTCAAATCTCTTTTTCCATGTTAACATTAGTTTATACTAGGGTGACATAATTATATAGTGAGACCCTTCTACTATGATTGTGTTATGCACCAATTTGGACAGATTTAGGTTCCACTAATGCCTCGACCTAGGTATCTATGATCAACACAAAGTGTCACTAGGCCCAAAGACCTTCGTTGCCTCACTATTGATGATGTTGAATACAATGATTCAGAGGATGAGGGCCATGAAATGCCCCCAATCTATGATGTTGATGACGTAGGTGCCATAGTGGCCTAGAGCAGTGGTGGATTGGAGCATGAACAACCCACATCTTTCCTAGACATCACCTTGTAGGCCACGTAGGACCTTTCCCAAGTCACAGAGATGATAGGAATGATGAGGAGATCAACAGGGATTTAGATGATGAGGGTATAGTACCTGATATATTTCTTGATGAGGAGGAGGATGTCCAGCCAATTATGATGATCCTAATGAGACTGATGAGGCCCCAACTAGCCCCAAGAGGAGAGATCCACCTCCTACCTAAGTCACTAGAGCACAGTCAGCAACTACAGCAGGGATCAACATTCATGAGTGTGGGGAGGCCAGTGGTAGTGGACCATCCACACTTCCTACACAAGAGGGTTTTTTTGTTACACAGCTATACCCTGATTGGCAAGTTAGAGATCTAGGTGATGATTTGTTATTTATGATTTCATTATGCTTTTACACTTATGTATATGGTTTATATATATATCATGATGTGTGCTAATATCTTTTATGATTTCCATCTTGCACGATGCATGTGAGAGTGGTGTGATCTCTGTCAATGAGTGACCATAAAGATGGTGCCTCCATTACCACCACATGAGGGATATACCTTCAAATTACATGTCCCCACCTTCAACGGTTCAACATTCAAATCTGTTCGAGCCAATTATGAGATTGAGGACAGCATATGAGAGCACAACCAGACATGTTGACCTAGCTATGTCCAGTGAGGAGTGAGTTGTAGGACAATTTTTAGCACTACGCGTGACATATTATGAGCTCCAAGCATCTTGAGTTTCGACAGACAACAGTATGGAGGTTGTCCTATGGTCATAGGTCTCGAGGTTGGAGAAAGAAATGACTAGCCCATAGGCAGAGAGAGATCGCATGGAGTGGGAGCACATTGAGGCACTCATATGAGAGGTGAGAGCAGTTGGAGAGGTGCAGGGCCTATAGGAAATTGTGAGATCTATGAGAAAATCATGATCACATTCTACTGTTTCTCAATGAATGCCACCACTAGGCCTCGAGGGTTCTAGTAGTCATAGGCCATAGCAGCATTGTATTTTTTATGATGTGTACTTGAACTTTTGATACATAATATATAAGCATTGATGTTTGGTGTTATGATTTTATGTTGGATTAAATATCGATGTGATTTACTAAATATCCATAGTAAGAATGTTTAATAAATGTCTCCATGATTTAATGTGTATGTGATCTAATTAAAACATTTTATTTTACATTAGATACTACATTGTGATTGAGTATGCTATATTAAATTAAATGCACCTATGATATAATTTTAGAATATTAAATGCATATAATGATCTAATCTAACATAACACACAATATGAATTTGAATATTATGCAAACTAAAGTAATAATCAAAACTCTATTGAACAATTACTCTAGCACCTAAGACACACAAAGATCTATTTGTCAAAGAAGGAAGCAATGCGAGATAAAATAGAACACTATCTACTTAATCTAACAACATTGCTTTTTAATATACATACTATTCAAAGAAGATGTTAGGTGTAGTACTGATGCAAATGTGCATCATTGATAGGTTCTTTGAGAGGTTTTCCATCTATTTTTGTTAATTTTTATGCTCTAGGCCCATAACTATCGTCAATTATGTAAGGTCCTAACCAATTAGGGTTGAACTTTCTTTTTTCATTCAAGGTGGCATTGACATTACATTGATTCTCATACAACACCAAGTCACCCTTATTAAAAGCACAAGGAATAACATGATCATTATAACTACATTGCATTCATTTAGAATAAGCTTGGAGATGCTTGAGAGTGTTGATATGTTGTTCATCAAGCATTTCAAGTTGATGCAACCACTTCTCTTTATAAGTAGTATCATCAATAAGCCCTTTGAGAGCAATTCTCAATGAAGGAATTTCTAACTCTAAGGGCATTATTGCCTCAACACCATAAACAAGGTCATAGGGAGTGTTTCCTATAGATGTTCTAATACTTGTACGATAGTCCCATAATGCATTGGTTAATTGAGTGTGCCAATATTTATTATGTGTAATTACCATTTTTCTTAATATTTGTTCAATAGTTTTGTTAGTTGATTTTTCTTGATCATTTGATTGTGGATAATATGGTGTTGAGAAGAAATGTTGAATATGAAAGGTTTCCAAAAACTTCTTCACACCATTTTTATTAAATGGAGTTCCATTATCTAAAACTAATGCAGAAGGAAGACCAAAGCGAGCAATATTGTGTTCCAATATGAAATGACATATTGTGTCAGCCGTTGTGGAAAAAAGAGGGATATGTTGTGGTGATTATAAACATATGTCTAGCAAAAGAGGGTGGTGATATTTTTCCAATAAGATCCAAACTCCAAACTGAGAATGGTCAAATAGGAACTTGGACACGAAGCTCAAAAGCAAGAGCATGAATCAAATTGTTATGTTCTTGACATTTATGACATTTCTTAACATGATCAAAATAGTTTTGTTCCATGTGTCACCAATAATATCCTATATGAATCAACTTTTGAACTAACAATCTTCCTCCAAAATTCCCCCCACAAGCACCTGCATGAGCCTCCTCAAGGGCTATAGGGATTTCTGATTTTTTAAGGCATCTAAGTAAAAGACCATCAAATGATCATCTATATAACACATCTACAAGGATTATGTATTTAGATGCGAGTTTTCAAAGACGAGCTCTAGTTTTTTTAGTTGTAGGCTCAAGAAAGGTACCTTCTTTTAAGTAATTGAATATTATTGTGTACCATTCACTAGAGTTTACAATATTGGTTAATAACACTTCTTTGATCTTATCGTCTATTGATGGTTTTGTGATTGTATGGACTATAAATGTCAAATTGATAGAAGGATCTTTAGGAGATAATTAATTTGGATAGAAATGTTGAGACTCATGTTGCAAATAGAAAGCATGAAAAATTTGTAAAATGAATAAGTATTAACATAAAAAAAAAACACTTAAAATTTTGATTTATAAGCCTTATAAAAATCCCTACAACCTGTAGGATAAACACACTCATAGATAATTTTTTTTTTTACCAACACAGTAACTATGTGAAAAAAAGAGGAAATCAAAAATACATTTTACCAACATATAATAATGATAACGTTCACAATATCAACCTATAGATATACTTTATACATTAAAAAATATTCACCTAGCCTAATTATCATCCTATCATTAATATTTAATTATCATATTCATTTATTTCACATATATCAATTATCATTTATTAATCAAAACGTCACATATTATCATTAATATCAATCATTTTTTCCATTTATTCATTTAGTTAAATAATATTTTAATTATTTAATTAAATGATATCTAATTATCCGTTTTCAAAAATTCCATTTTGTCTCTTTAGTCAACTCTTTCATCACTAATTAGTTAACTCTTTCAACTCATCAATTAACTACATCCTATAATTTTAGAATCTTCTTCTATTTTTTGAGGAAAAATTCACTAGGAGATGAGGATGAGAATGAAGACCTGAGTTAATTGAATTTATTATAGATTAAGGGTAAGGTCCCATGAAGGGGGCTTCCTAAAAAAATTTAGTGGCTGCTATTTTTCAGGAAAAGATTCTAATTAATCTTGTAGCATATTTTTTTTTTTGCTTCATGGGACCTCTTGCTCTATGAAAATAGATCCTCAAGCCGGCTCACAGGACTGCACTCTAAGTCAACTAAAAAATGGAAAATTATCATATTGAATCCATGAGAAGATAATAATGAACTATTTAATTAAATTGATGGACAATGCGAGGAATAATTTTTTATTCCAAGACAAAGTTGATTGATGAATGTAGAGGAAGATTTTAAAATAAAACAAAGTTAAGTAATGAGTGATGGAAAAGTTTCTAAAATTGGACAGTAACTAATCAATGATGGATTTGACTAAAGAGACAAAAATGAATTTTATTTAAAAATGGATTATTAGATCACACTTAATTAAATAACTAAACTATTAGTTAACTAATTAGATAAATAGAATAAAAAGAAATTATTATTAATTAATAAATAAATGATAAATGATATGTGAAATAAATGAACATGATGATTAAAGATTAATTATATGATGATAATTAAGTTAGGTGAATATTTTTTTAGTGTCTATAGTGTATCTATGTATATATAGTGAATGTTATCATTATTAAATGTTAGTAAAATATATTTATGTTTTATTTTCTTTTCTACATCTTAGCAATTGATCAAGTCAAAGGTGTCGGCTCCCAAAGTATAGTTATTGGCACTTGATCAACAAAATTAGTGAATTCATTGGCCTATTACTGATAAATTCTTATAGAGCATCTACAAGGAGGTAAGAGGTATAATTGAGGATGACTTCTAATTACGATTCAATCTCAAAGATATAGAAAGGTCAAAGGGCATCAAGATCATTCTCATGATAAAAATTCTAAGTTTGCATTGTTGGATCCTTGTACCTACAATACTATTCATGTTTCTCCTACACGTGCCATCACAAACACATTAGTATCCAATTAGTCATAAAAATAACACACATATAAGTATAACCATGTTATAAACTGAGATGAGAACCAATTAGTTCATGACCTTTTAATTACTTGTTAAATGTAACAATTAACAATCAAAAATATTAAATTTATGACATTAATCTTTGAATCCATTAAACATGCAAAATTGTCAATACTATTATAGTTTAAATGTTAGAATTCTTACCTTAATCTAAATTATATCCAGACATCAAGCATTTAGTACCAAAAAAATGTAGAGTTTCTGGAAATATGACAATACAATTTAGTACCAAAAAAATATAGAGTTTGTGGAAATATGACAACTAAACCACAAATTGCATCCTATACAACCCATAAATCTGTTGAAAAAATTGAATTGTTATGTATTTATGCCAATGTAATATATATACACACAAACTTCAAATTATTTTTCCATCTGCTTATTCAATCTCACAACTAGAACAATAACCATCCTGACTACCATATGAAAACATGCCAACATTCTTGAAAAGTCTATCCAGCCCCCAAAATGCACCTTTGATCCTATTTATTAATTAATTGAAAATAAAACTGGACTGCTGGGCTGGGTCACCCGAACACCCCTGTTGTATTGAAAAAAATAAAATCAATCAATTAATAAATAGTCAAATGTACAATCTGGATGATTAATAGACAATTGTAACATTATCGACCTTTCCACCATTCCCTCATATTGTCTATCCAACATTCTGTATGCACATCTTAATGTATTTATTGATTGATTCAAATTCTGAATAATGTCCACGTTGCCATGTTTTTGCAACCGTTTTCAGAAATTCTCGGAAAACATTCTAGGTGTTTTTAACCAGTCTTCGTTCTCCATTTCCATGTCTTCTCTGTACCACCTCAGGCAGCAGTACAATTTCATTCCTTTTATCCATTGTTCCAGTTCAGCTTCCCACAATTGCAATTGTTTCTTTTTGTTCCAGGCTTTGCATCTGTTTTCCTGATTCTTCCACGTTTTTATTTACGCACCTTTCAACGTTAACCAGGAATCCCTTAAAATCCTTGAGGAATGCCTTCAAGTTTTCATCATAGAAAATCTCGGAATCGTCGAAACCTATGAGGAATGCCTTCAAGTTTTCATCATAGAAAATCTCGGAATCGTTGAAACCTATGAGGTCTGCTGTAAAACTTTCCGCCTCTTCTTTCAAATCTTCCTGGTGCTCAGCTTTTAATCCTTTCACCTTTTGTATCAAACCTTCAAAGACTTCTTTTAAACCTTCTAGATGTCTTTTGAAATCTTCTACCCGGCACATTACCTATCATTAAAAATATTAGTACTAAGCTGCTTAATTTACTGTCCCTAGAACAAAACTAGAAAGAAATAAATGATTTAACAAAAAGATTTGTCTAGAAAGATGTAACTTTCCTTCAAACAATAGAGGGTGGAACTACCCAAATGAAAATGATATAAATGATCAAAGTTATTTGTTCAGAATACTGTATGATTGTTATTTTTCACTTGCACAAAAAATGTGTATACTTTAAGATAATTGTCAAAATTATCATTTTGTTAATTATAATTTGTTGTTGTATATTTATATTTTGTTAGATTGTATCAGATAGCTAATGGTTAAGATTTTATACAAAAATTGTTTTCAAAATTAAAAGGTGGGTGAATAATGTAATAAATTAATAAATTCAGCATAATATACTTTTCATGTACTCCTTTTCATCATTTGTAAATCTAAATTTTTATTACTTTTTGTGCATTTAATTTTGGTTCGTGTTGTGGTAATAGAACCTAGTATATGACAAAATGATGAATGTGAATATTTTTGTCAAATGATGTTTAGAGAAGAGATTGTCGAAGGATTCCAAACAAATTATTCAGGTTTTATTTTTGTTAGGAGATGTTCAACATGCAATTTTATCATTTTCCCTAAAATTTTGACATTTACTAATTGCCCCGTCCATTTTAAGATATTTTGACATATAGACATGCAATTGGTAAAAGGTTGAATTCTATCTATAACGGTTATTCTATAAAGCATTCAAAAGAAGCTTACATTCAATAGATTTTATCTTCATGCATCGCCATTAATTGCCAAGCCTTTAAAATAAAATTAGAAAAGTAACTTATGTTAGATCTATTTGCAAGGGTTAATTTTTTAAAATTTTGGTCACTATTTTATTTGTGTCTAGAATTACAATGCTATATTGTAAATGGTTTCTTAAGATAGACACCCAAATTTATATATATGGACACATAACATATATACATTATAGTCATTCAAGATTCAATGTTAGAGTAAATGGATAAAGTGTAACAAAGTGAAAGAGGAAATTGGTGGATAATCTCATCTTGACTTAGCATCCAAATCTTTTAGTTCTCTCTCCTTTAGATCAATAGGTGTTGTATCGGTGAATGTGTTTTAATGTTTTAGCAACCAAGGCAATGAAATTTTTTGGCCATGATAATGAAAGTGGAATAGTTTTGGTAATCAGGTGGAGGATGAATAATTGTGGTAACCAATGAAATGAATTTCTAGTATCCATGATATGTAAATGAGTAATTTTTTTAGTAACCGATGAAATAAAGTTTAGAATGTTATAGTTTAGTGGGTGGTTGTTTAGACTATTGTGTTTGGCCAAATCTAATTTTTGGTATCCTTGCATCAATAAAATATGATATACTAAAAGAGGAATGTTAGAATTATTACATCATAGGATTAGTGTATAGTTATATATTTATATATTGTTTGTTTGTATTGAGTGATTAATAGTTAGGTTCTCATAAGAAACATGGTCAAATATAAATTAAAAGGTAAAGGCATTATGTAAATATTGATAAATAATGTAGTAAAATAAATTCTTGCATAATATATTTTCAATGTATTCCTTTTAAATTATTTTTAAATGTATTTTTTATTTTTAATTATCCATTTAATTTTGGCTTATATTTTTTTAAATGAAACATATAGTTTAATACTCTTTTTTGTGAAAGGGTAGAAAATTTCTCAAAATTTGAGTTCCTTTTTAATGTTATAGTAACCATTTTTTATTATGGGATATACCGAATCCTTTTCCCATATGTTTGATGCTACAAAAGACCAAGGAAAATGATGGACCCACAATGTAATACATAATGCACCAACGTTCCTTTTCTATCTGGGATGCACTATGAAAACAATTAGTGAGCCATTATGGATATATTGAGCATTCACTATGTATATGTTAGTCACTATTATACTTTTGATATACATATCAACTAGTCACCATCGTACTTGTGATGTGTGTAAGATTCAACAACTAGTGTACTTGTGATGTGTGTATGACCCAATCACTATTGTACTTGTGATGTTCATATGATCTAGTCACTATTGTAATTATGATCTATGTATGATCCACTCAATGTCGTACTTGTGATGTGTATGAGCTAGTAATCTTGCATATATGTGATGTATGCTCGATACAATCATTATGTGTGATTTTGGAATAATGAAATGATATGACCTCTATGTGTAAGTATGTGTGTTACACACTAATGATTGGTAATGATTGGTATGAAACCAACACTTGATAAAAAAATATTATCATTCTATTATAATTGGCTAAGTTGATAGCTTACACATACTTAATTAATAGTCACGAGTTAAAAGAAAGATTAGATATATCATGGAAGAGGAGTGGATGAACTCCCTCTAATAGTGGTGTGTAAACTACGAAGCCTCTAGTTTCCCAAAGGGGATATGTAGAGAGGGTCATCATGAATGACCTCAAGGTTTAGGTCTAGGTCTAGGGATGACCCTAATTGTGGAATCTTAACACTTTTGAGTGTAAGCATATAAATGGTGACGTTGAGTTGTCACCACCATGGTGAATTGAGAAGTTTTAAATTTTAGATGGAAGATGCTTGGTTGATTAAGTTGGTACCTATTGCGAATTGAATTAAAAAAATAGTGGCTAAGGGGTGGATTTCACATAAAACTTAATGTAAATATTTTCAAAAAGAAAAAATTCTAGTTTACTATTTTTTGTGCATGAAACATAGACCTTGATGATCACTGAAATAACCTATGTTCACTAAAAATAGAAAATAAATATAATAATCAAATTGAATACATCTAAAATTATCATTTCTAGAAAGCTTACTTCAAGGTCTACAATCCTATTAATTATCTTATCAAATCCATTCCTATTTTTGGTCCAAACCAATGTTGGAAACATAAAATTCTAAGAGAATCACAGGCTTAAGGTGGAAAGGTCATTTATGGGACCTTCATTTTCAAGGACCATCAAATGAAGAAACCTTTGTCCAAAGGTATCTAAGGACCTTTAAATGGAGGTAGGTACTTTCCACAAAAACAAAAAAACAAAACTTCAAACAAAAGTAATTTTCATACAAAGAAAAAAGGGGCATTCATTTGAAGGTCCCTTTTTTTCCTTTTATGGATATTTCCTTCATTCAAAGGTTTTTTTATATTTTAAACCTTTAAATCAAGGTTCATGTTTCTTTGAACCTTGGAATGAGGGAATCTTCATTTGAGGAAATACCTTTGGATGAAGGTTTTTCTTAGTTTTTACCTCCATTTCATTTGAAAAAACTAATTTCTCATATTTGGGAATCAATATTGTGGGTTTAACCAAATATATAATCTATTTAGGAGATAGTTAATTAGTTAAACTCAAATCTTAAAGACAAGTTATTTAATAAAGAATTTCTACATAATATAGAATTGTATGATTAATACTTAATAGCATGCATGAATATTTAGGACACCATAAGATTATGAAAGGTGGCTTAATATTATGAATTGAAACAAAAAAGGTCAATGCTCTAAGAAAAATTCACTAATTATAAGAAATAGGAAATTATGGAGATGAGAAACAAGCCCAATAGACAATAAGAGCTATTGTATTTAGTCAACCCAAATTACAATCAGTACAAAGCCTTCCATATACAGGAAAGGAAGAGGCAATAAACTTATGAGGTGGATTGCCAAGTGCCCCATGAAGTGGCATAAATGAGTAGACAAAGTGCCATATAGGTGTCAACCTTAGGATCACTTGGAGTGTGCAAGCCAACAACCTATTTGACCAAGTCATCAACCTTGATGCCAAGTATTGAGTGACCTTTTGAGATGAGATGAAGAGTCTTCCAACATTAAAAATGTAGCACATGAGGTTTACCAAATAACTTGGTAACCTGTAGAGGTCTAAAAGGTTGCACATTCAATTAGATAAGATATTATATAAACCTAAGTACACTTAAGTATAGTGAATATATTAATTATTCACTCTAACACCCCCCTAAGTGATACTTGGGGAGATCACAAAAGTGCAATAGATAGAAATGAAATGGGTCCTAAATAGAAGCCATGTTAGGTACCTATGCACAAAGCATTCTCTCATAAAGTGGAGTAAAAGTGAAAAACTAGTGGGAACAAAACACTTCTCCAAAAAGAGAAGGAGAAGAATTTAAGACCTAAGAAAAGATGTCTCATGTGATGATAGGAACATTATGATGTAGAACTCTTAAAGCATGTCAAAGTTGTAAAGTTTCTTGGTGTCTATTGGAATCAATGAATCTCGAAGAAATGTAGATCAAGATGAGAGATACAAAACATTGCATGAGTGAACATATGAACAATACTCAACCATGTAGATAAATTCAATTAAACCCTATGCAAATAAAAATACATATAGTGTTATGATCAGGAGTACTAGAATATCAGAATGTGATCCATTGAAATAATCCCCCATACAAGAGATCAAGGTAGAAGGTTCATGAGACCTCCCAAAAATAAGATTCCTCCATTATGTCAATGAAAGAAGCAAAGAAGCATTAGTAGAGGACTATCATAGTCCCCACTCAATGCTAAGAGAAATAAGTAGACCAACTAAAATTGGGCACAATAGTGTGCAAGGAATATAGAGATGTACAAGCAATTGAAAAAAGGGTGTGCATCAAGGCACACATGAACAAGGTGAGAGTCACAAGGAGACAATGTTGTGTTGTTAAATCATGAGGATCAAGAATTTTAATGTCAAATTGAGTCTCTACACAACCCTCATTTACACTTTATTCAGTGTGAGTACAAAATTTCCCAAATTCTTAAGTAGTAGTTACACATTTAGTTTTGTGGCACTTTATATGAGTGCATTTACAAAAAAATACTATTACAAGTTCTCACAATTTTATTATCTTGAGGTGGATGAATAAGACATCTTGAAGTGGATGAAGAAGACATAGATTAAGTTTTTTCCCGTAAACCCCAAAAAAAAATCAAAACCCCCTTGAAACCCATTTGATGAGTTGTTTGACCAACAACACTTTTGAGCGTTGCGAATGGGACATAAAATTATAGCCAAGAAACCTATATATGGGGCCTTTGTGTGCATGGGTTCTTTGCAATAGACAAGAAATAACTCGCACAGATATGAATTCCCCACAACAACAGATATTGAGCCACCTAGAAATGAAGAACCCTACGTCTATAAAAAAAATCCAAGTCACTCCTCAATTTTACCTAAATTATTCAATTGAAGGTTCTGCAAACCCGTGTTAGTTCTCTAGACTAACGAGAGATGTGGTGCCTCTATAGATGTACAAGTAATTGAAAAAGGATGTGCATCGAGGCACAAATTAAAACCTTTTTATAATTTGTTTCCCCTTGCTCTATAAATGGGTCAAATTGATCTGTTGGAAGCATTGTGAAAAAAAAAACACTTTTTGTAAAAATGATACTCAATTATGAACTATCAAAAAAAAGTTATGAGGCTTCAAAATTTGCACCTTTGCAAAATTTATTTAACCTTTCTGCAAAAAAAAAATTAAATTGTTGAAAAATAAAATAAAAAAAATATATATATATATTTTGATGAATAGGTAGCTATCTATATTAATAAAGATAAAGTTACATATTCACAAAAAAAAGATGAGTGGTAAGAAGGCACACCTCGAGAGTCACATGGGCAGTGCCCAGAAAAACCAAAAAATTAACCAGTCACATGGATCGAGCCCAAAAGTCCATGATTACAAAACATTTAAAGGGCCATTAAGCGGCCAAAGCAGTGCCAACAGAGCCAGGAGGGTCTCTGTCATCCGTGTTCTTCCCCCATACATCAGCAGGGTCTGGAGTGATGTAAGGAGGAGGACCCCAACCATCATCAACATCTTTTTCCTTCTCTTTATCTTTATCCTCCCACCGGGGCGAGATTGCAAGCACCAAATGTGGAAATTTTTTACCAGTGTCTAGCCAACCAGAGCTAGAGACAGGAGGGTCATTAGAGGGCCACCCAGAACCACCACAACCACTCCCCAAACCATCGCCAAAAGACCACCCTTGGATAGCCCGCAGCGGAGGAGAGCAAATTTTTTGAAGAGGGCGAGAATCTAGCTGAAGAGGAGGCTGAGAGCGGGGATGCGCAGAAACAGTCTGCTATCGGCCCCGAGAAGGCGACTGGCTGTGGGAAGAGGTGGGCGAAGTGGGCACTCGAGCAATAGTACATGGGGTGTTTCCCTAGTGATCAACAACACTTGTAGGTGAGCAACCTCAAATGCAACTTTGTTAGGTTGCACCTAAATCTGTAAGAGCACATTAGAACAAATAATAGCTTTAGCATATAAAAAAACATTAATATCCATTTGAGAATGAGAAAATATGTAGGAATTTTTGTCTTTCCAGATATTGAAAAGGATTTCCACCCTAAAAGTGTGCCAAAGCTAGGTAAATTTAGCAAGAACTTTGGGTGAGTCTCCAAGTAGAATCATATGCTAGGAGAAAGGCTCCAGCCTAAAGGGCTAAAAGAAGTCATGAACCCAAGTCCAAAGTTGTTGAGCTCTAGGAAAAAACCAAAAAAGATGCTTAAAAGTCTTAGCTTTCCCACAAAAAGGGCAACGAGAGTCCTAGACCCCCAAGTGAAGAAGCTGAGAACCCACAAGAAAGCCTTGGAAAATAATTCACCAAGCAAAGTGGGAAAGTTTTAGCTCAACACTTAAAAACCAAGTGGTAACAAATCTTTTACGCTAGACATGAGCGGGAGATTGAAGAAGCCACCTCTAGTTCAAACTTTGAATCATAGGAAAGTGTGCTGAAAGCCACCTGTAACCAAGCCGAGACTTGTAATACCTGAAAGGGGTGTCTGGATACCACTTCCATTCTTTCCACCAGGGTTTGGTACCACAAATTCCAACCTTATGAAGCATCTTTGTAGGAATAGCATTCACCAGACCATCATAAATAACACGGTCCTGGTTATGAAGCCTGCACAGGGCACACAAACCTTCCCACTACATGATACTCATTATGGGTCTATGGAAAATATGTTGCAGGGTTTGGATACCCTTTTTGTGGAATCTGAGTGCCTTAAGCCAAGGTGATTTAGCCAACAACTGACCATTGCTAGCAAAAAGGGGTGACCACCAAACATTAGATGCTGGTTGAGTGAAAGCCCATCATGGAAACCAAAGCTAGCCCAGTGAAGCCAAGGCTTAATTGCCTCTCAGGCTCTCCAAATGATTTTAGCCACAAAAGTCACCACAATTTGGACTGGTTCCTCCATGACTAGAAGGGTTTGAAAACCAATCCCCTTCCAGGTGGGTCTATGTGCAGGAAAGCCTAACTAGATGCAATATTTGAGAAGAATTTTCTAGGCCTCATCGCCAGTAAGGGCATGGATTAGCCATTTGACACATAAGGCAGTCCCTTTCCATTGAGTGGAGAGCAACCCAAGTCCTCCAGAATCTCTGGGAAGGCAACAAAATTCCTAGGCAACATAGTGAAACCCTTTGTGGGAATCAATAGAGGCCCAAAGAAAATCTTGGAGTAGTTTTTTGAGCTTGCTGTAGGCAGTTTTTGATGGGGCACAACAGGAAGAATAATAAACATGGGTGGGCACAAGGACCTTGGAGTACACCTAGAATGTACCCACCAAAGAGAGGAGCTTAGTAATCTAGTAAGCAAGCTTTTTATCGACCCTGGAAAGAACAACTTTCCATAACTCACCCGAAGATTCCTGGAAAGCAAAGGGAATGCCCAAGAACCAAAAAATTTATCCTGCCCCAATCTAGTTCCAATTATACTACTGAAACTAAGGAGGGGTGGGAAAAATGGACTGTCTATAACATAAAGTTTTGTGCCACTAAATGGCAAAGCTAGAAGCTAGATAGAAAGTATTGAGGCAATCCAGTGCCGCTTTAATATTATCTTCTTCCTCCAGGAGAGTGAGGAAAGAGTCATCAGCAAAATGGCCATTAACCAATTGAGCCTGAGAGTTAGGAAACAAAATACCTTTGACATGCTATTGGGAAACCACGTTGGCTAAGAGGTAGCCAAATCCTTCAAGTGCAAGCACATAGAGGGAGAGGGGAAGCAGACACCCTTGCCGAAATGAATGAAAGAGTCCAAAGGCAGAAGATTGACAACCATTAATGGTGATACAAGCAGAGGCATCCACAAAAAGAATTTGAACAACCTTAATGAAATTAGGCCCAAAACCCAAAGCTTGCAACATGGCAAGAATGAAGGGCCATTCAATCTGGTCATAGACTTTGGAAAAAACAATTTTAACAAAAATGGCTTTCTGGTTTGAATGGCTAGCCCATTCCATGCCTTCCCAAACAACAATAATATTATCTAGAATAAACTTGGATTTGATGAATCCTATTTGCTTTGGAGGTAGAAGATGGTGGATCTTTAGAGCCAAAGCCTTGGCAATAATTTTGTAGGAGACATTGATAAGCGTGATAGGCCTCCAGATGCAAATGTCCTCCTGATCCCAAGATTTAGGTATGAATTTTATATTGTCTTTGTAAAATTCACAAGGGAAACCATCAATCTCCAGGGCTTTGTCATCGGCCATGGAATTAACAACTTCCTTGAGATCATCAATTGTTAACAATTGATCACAAAAATTCCTCTGGTATGAGGAAAGCCTATTTGACACAATAGCAAGGCAATCCTAGAGGGCTTGCTACATTGCATACGCGTAGGTTCCTATGAAGTGAAAACCTGCTCATAATGATGCACAAAGGCCTGGATAATGTCAGGGAGCTCAGAGAGCACCTAAATGCCATCTTTGATTTTTTTAATATCTAGGGATGAGTGCCTGGCATGCAGCGCCAAAAAAAACTCTTTGGAGGCACGATCACCAATTTTAAGCCAATGTAGTCGGGCTTTGATCTATGTACCTCTAGCAACATAATTGTCTGTAACTTGCTTTTTGTGCCTTAAATCTGCCACCCTAACTTGCAATGATGGGGAAAAGGGGCTAGCCGCCAAAGCCTTAGTAGTTGAGCGTAGCTCAACGGTGGTAGCCTCATAAGACCACCGATGAAAGATAGCTAGCTAGCACCCATAAATATACAAAAATATAGCCGTGTGTGTGATAACATCGTTCCACTAAGTAATCCAGCCTATATGATGAACTAACCTACACTCCAGATTCTAGACTCTACGAATGTGGGCTAGGGTAGGCTTGTGATAGAGCAAAGACGTGTTCAAAAAGAATTGAGTTTTACATATGCGAGGCTATCGAGTCTCCCATTCAATGTGAAAAGAAATGGGGAAGTGGTTGGACAGGGTCACATCCACTAACCACTTAACCGATAGAGAAGAGCTATTAGAAGAGAAAAAATATTGAGCCGAGATCATGGCACGATCAAGGTGCTTAAATATTCTATTAGAACCGGCCCTGAAATTACACCAAGCTTTCCAAAGAGAATGAGAATGGCAGTGACCAATATTGGGATAAAAAAGCCCCAATTTATTGTGCATGTAAAACCACACCTCCCACTCACCAGTTGACCATCTGAATGGAAAAGTTCCATCCTTGTCATACACCATCTCAACCATATTAAAATCCCTGCATAATAACCAGGTAACAACTGGCAATGAGTCAACAATCCAATGCCAAAGCAAAGAGCGCTCCACAATATCATTAGAAGCATAAAAATTAATAATCCCAAAGGAATGATTATCAATGTTGAGAAGGATCCAGATGAGCCAATGAGTAGGATTAAACCCATGGTTGACCAAACAAGCATGCCACCATGGGGAAAAAAGGGTGAAAAATCTACCACGCCCAACCTCATGCATAGTGCAAAACATTTTACTGGCTGACCAAATAGAACAGCAAGCCAAAGCAAGCAAGAATCTAGAAATTTTAACCTCTTGGAGACAAAGCATTTCAATACCAAAATATTTTTGCAAGGTATCCCTAACAAAATACTTTTTCGAGAGGTCTATCAGACCTTGGAAATTCCATGAAAGGAAATTCATGAATGAAACTCCTCCATATTGTCGGAGTCCAGTTCCTCTTCATTCAGGGAAGAGAAATGATTCTACAAAAACTCTAGAGGAACTGAACCAATCTGAATAGAAGGGGAGGAAAATCTCTACTTAAATTCTTGAAAATATTCACCTGCTTCACGTGGTGGAGAAGGACTGCGAGACCACCTTTGAGCTCTCGACATGGGAGGAGAAACGCTCGACTGAGCAATCATAATGGTAGCAAGTTGAGGTGTTTCCTTTGTCTTGGGCTGCACTGAAACATTATCAACTCCAACAGGAGCTTCCATCCCCTTCCCTGAAGGGTTTGAAATGACCTTCAATGGTTCAAAGGCCTTAGAGGTCGACCCAGAACCAGTTAAATTTTGTTTTTGGATTGCAATCGTGGTCCATTTTTCATCAAGTTTGGCCGTAGAAGGCTCCACCTGATGAGGCTTTTCAATATCTTGTGGTGGAGAAGGTGTACGAGGCACTGCCAAAGGGCAGTCCTTAATCTTGTGGTTTGCCGACTAACACCTATAACATGTGTTGGGAAAATTAAAATAAGTGACTTTCTGGGTATACCGAAGAGCTCCAATTTGAATATCAATGGATTCTTTCAAATCCTTGGAGAGGTTTATTTCCACATAGACATGTTTCTAGGGCCAGGCCTAGAAAAACCTATTGGGCTCAACATAAATGACCCTCCCTAGTGAGGATGCAATATGATTCAAAAAGGCACACAAGGGAAAGGAAAACCAGGTAATTCAATCTAGACTGGGACCTGCAACTTTGTGTCATCTGAGATAGTAAAATCCCAAGTCCATGCCTGGAAAACCAAAAAGGAGGACCTCACATACCAGGGACCGTGGGCTAAGATAGCCTAGACATGATTGACTTCCCCAAAGAAGAACATGAAGAAACCCTTGGTTAAATTTTGGACTATATCAAGGTAGACCCCATGAGGGACCCAAGCCTTGCCGACCCATTCCTTAAGCACAATTTCAAGGGGAGTCCTTCCAACAAAATAACCCACAGGGGTGTGTTGCTCAAGCCATTGACAAGAAGAATCAAAATATGGTAGAGGAAAAATCACATTAGCTGGGGAGTCAAAATTCTTACATCCTGAAAGACTTTTGGAACAAATTTTTGGGGTCATTTGTTTAGAGGAGGAGCCATTGACTAGCATCGTCGAACTGCTAACACCAGCATGAACTACTAGGTTAGAGCTAGTTGAAGGCGTATTAAAACACAAAAACCACAGTAAATGCGGTTGTACAGACAAGAAAAGAGGGGTTTCCTGTGCAAAATGCACAGTATGACACCAGAGAGGCTAAGGGTAACCACATAAACCACAAAACCCTAGCAGAGCTCATACACCAAAATAATTGTTTTTGCCAAATATAAATAAGGAAAAAAATAAAATTACATTGAGGAGATTTTAAGCCCCCTTGGGTTGGAACAACCAATGTCACGAATCTGCAACTCAGACATCCCTGTGAATGGGAGACAAAATTATAGCCACGCAACCTATATATCCCCCAAATAGTTGCAACCTTCCTGGAATCTTTAGTGCCTAGATGGTCCGGGGCATTCTTTAAGTTCCAAGCCTCTATTCAAACAGGTGTCAAAATGGCCAAAAGAGTCATGATATTTCAATGGGAAAAAGATGAGAGAGAGTTGCAAAGTGTGCGGACAACCAATTTTTCATGCCTTCTCAAACACAAGCCACCCAATGAGATGGTTGTGACCTGTCTGCAAAACCCCCTTTGCGCAAAACATGTGGGGCCTCTGTGCAGAGTAGTAGAAAACTTGTGTGCACTATGTGTGTAGGTCCTTTATAGAAGACATGCTAGAATGCATAGGCGAGGAATAACTCAGACATATATGAATGCCCAAGCATAACAGATATTGATCCACCCACAAATGAAGAACCCTATGTCTGCAAAAACCACCAATTCACACCTCAATTTTTCCTAAATTCATCAATTCAAGGTTGTGTAAGGTCATGTGAGGTCTCTGACTAATGAGAGATGTGGTGCTTCAAATCCTTCCTACAAATTGTTCACACACGACAAATTGAATCTAATAAAATATAATGAATTTTTTCACCTAATGGTCCAAAATTATATCCCCTATATGTTTTGATACCATATAAGAAAATGAAATTATGGAGATGAGAGCTATTGTATTTAGTTGACCCAAATTACAATGAATACAAATAATTTCATATATAGGTAAGGAAGAGGCAATCCATTTATGAGGTGGATTGACAAGTGCCCCATGAAGTGGCACAAATGAGTAGACAAAGTGTCATATAGGTGTCAACCTTAGGATCACTTGGAGTGTGCAAACCAACAACCTGTTTGACTAAGTCATCAACCTTGAAGCCAACTATCAAGTGACCTTTGAGGTGAGATGGAAAGTCTTCCAACTTCAAAAAGGTACCACATAAGGTTTACCAAATAACTTGGTAACCTCTAGAGGCCTAAAAGGTTGCACATTCAGTTAGACAAGATGTTGTCTAACCTCATCAACCTAAGTACACTTAAGTATAGTGAATAGATTAATTATTCACTTTAACACTAATTAAGTGTGAAAGTGACCCACGAGGATAAATAGTTAGTAAATAACCATTTTCACACTAACACCACACTCAACAACAACTTATGGAGAAGCCCATAAATTCAAAGAACAAAATATGCAAAGATGAAAATATGATTTATAGCAATGTGGTTTGATTAGGTACTCATGCACAAAGATATCTCTCAAAATATGGATAAAGAGAGAAAATACCATAGGTAAACACTCCTCGAAAAGATTGAACAAGAGAAATACTTACAAACCTCCTCTAAAAATTTCCATTAATATTAGGAATGAGAATATGAACATGAATAACTCCATGAAGCATGAAGAAGTTACAAATGTAACTATTGAAGTATAATATCCACATCTATAGAATCTTCACTAAAATTATGATGAAGATCAAGATCAAAGAAGAAATAGTTTATGTACTTATGATCTCAATGAAACTACTATGAAAACAAGCTCAAATTGCTATTAGGCACCAATCTAGTTTAAAAAATATAGATGGGACATTCAATGTATGAATGAACTCAAGGAAACTACTTAGAAAAAGCATAGATGATATACCATGCTTCATCTTGGAAATTGAAAATACTAGTGCCAATAGCCTAAAAAATGCTAACTATAAATAGGTACGTAAAAGTGTCTATATATTATATGTTCCTTCACACCGAAATGCATGGTAACTAGCATGTAAATTTTCTTAGCATAGAGGAAAACAAACTACATACATAGATCACTACAAAATGAACCAAATATGGATTATCATAAATAATATGATACCCCCTCCATGTTTAAAAGGGAGAGGTATGAGAAAAATACTAAAATATATTATGTCACAATGTAGTGTAGGAAGGTAAAGAAGCAACATCAAAAGGAAAAATGGACCTACAATTAAAATAGGATACTCTCATACAAGATACACCCACATGATGGAAGCACACAACTAACATCTTATGGCAATACTAAGAGTGATGTTATCATATAAGACACACTCCTATGAAAATAGCACACAACTAACCTGTCATGACACTTTACAAGTAGCGAGTACAAGAATGACTCAAAAATATGTGCAAGAGTCCAAAAATGTATTTGTAATGTATGAAAATTTATTCTAATACATTTACAAGTCTGGAACTATATGAAAATTTGATTCTTATTATGTCAATAAAGGGCCATATGCTAAATATATATATAATTTCTATAAAAATGAGTCCAAATAAATAATTACCTACATCATTGTGTAGTATGTAGATAAAAAAAATTGACACCTATAAGAAGTTGCAAATTTGATATCATGGGAAAAATTTATGCGCCACAAGAAAGGAACCAAAGAGAGCCTTCAAACAAAAATAATAACCTGATCTAGATAAGAAAATATAGGAAAATCACTAGCTTCACTACGTAGTGCTTGGAAAGAGATTTTCATCACATATACCAAGTTGACAATAAGACTCTATCTACATGCAATTTTGAGCGTACTAGAGAAAATCAAAGCAATATTAACCTATTCTACTCAAAACATAAGTAACACTAATATTAAGCATAAAGGTTAGTAAAATATGATGAAAACATGAAATATTTTACCAAACCAACCCTTGTTGCACCAATATGAGGTGGTTGTGCTCATGGATGGTTGGATGTGAGTTCTCTTCCCAACACCATAAGGTTGCATTTCAATATTATCATGAAATGGATAGGGGTGGTCTCCAATTTATATAATTTTGGAGAAACCAATGGATGGATGAGATCAAAAGGTGAGATCAATGGCTCAATGAATTGATTGAAAGCCACGGGGAGATGAGAGGAGTACAAGTGTCCTCATGTGGTTGGAGAGATGGAATGAGAGGGATTAAGATGGGAATCAATGGTGGAGATTTCCTTGGACGAAGTGGAGGGACAAGATGGAAAAGGGTACTTAGAAGTACCTTAATGAAATTTAAAATTTTATATGAGGGATGGGTAAGGGCTTGACTAATGTGACATAGTAGCAAGGCCTTTTTGGATGTATAGAGGCTCATGCCTTTGTACTCATGTGGGGATTCCCATGATTTGAGGGTGTTTGACCAAGGATTAGATTCTGCAAGTGGGTGTTCCTACAATATTGGTTTACAATTTTTGGCCAAACTAGACGCTGAACTGATTTTTTTAACTAAATCTTCACTTTCGGGCACCTATAGCGGCTAAATCGTGAAGAATTTGAAGATGATGCAAACTAGTGATTTGTGACATTTTGTCTATAGATTTTAAATATATTTTTTCCAAAAATTTTGGAATCAAATTGCACTTCTTTTTTCATCTCCTTCAAAACCTAGTTTTTATCAGTAAACACCATTTTTAAGGAGTGATGCTACCCGTATACAATATAACTTTTTTCTGTGAAGTATAAAATTCTATTTTTTTCAAATTTAGATTTGTAACTACAATATCTAACCAATTCATTTGGTTTCATAGTGTTTTATTGAATATTTTTTCCTTAATCAAGTTTCAAAGTCAAACCAATTACAATTTAGACATAGGTGGACCGTATACAACATAAAAAAAATTGTATGTATCAAAATTCATTTTTTTTATTGGATCAAGGAAATCAATACCTACCCTGATATATTTTTCAAATTTTTATTTTGATAATCTACTATTTTTCCACATGTGCAAAACAAAGAGCTTTATTTTTGGTGAAAAACCTATGTTTAATCAAACTAAAAAAACAAATACATAATAAAACCAAAATATATTAAAATTATATTCGATGGATAGCCCATTCTGAGGACTACCATCATCTAGTTGGGTCTGTGAAGTCTCATCCATTTTCATCCTCAACCCAAGCTTCGAAGGGGAAACTTTTGCAAAAAATTGGTGTAAGAGGGTGAGAAGGGGGAAAAGGGGAGGTTCGAATGAACCCAAGTTCGAGCGAACACCCCTTGGAGGTTCGCTAGAACTAGGGTTCAAATGAACTCTAGTTCGAGCGAACCCCCTCTTGTATTCAATTTTCCATTGTCTTCATCATAAAAAAATGCAAAAAAATGGGTCCCATCATTTAATAGGGTTCGCTCAAACCAGGGTTCATTCAAACCCCTTTTGGGTCCATTCGAACACCCCAATTCATGTGAACCCCTAAAAAGTAAAAAATAAATTAATAGGAGCGTTTTTGCAAATTTCCTTTCTCACTGGAATTATAAACCAATATTATGGGATCACCCAAGTAGGGGATTACAGGGTTAATGAATTTTAACTCATTTAATGAAAACTAAAAGAAATAAAGAATTAAATAAATGAAATATATATCTATTTTTTTTGGGATGAGGATGGGGGATTTATATAAATAAATAATTAGATATATTTACCTAAGGTGGACTATAGGAGGAAGATGATTAAATGGTTTAGGTTAGAAACAAGTGTGGGTGAATGGTGATGAATAGTGACATTATTAATTAAATAATAAAGTATTATCTAATTAATAAAGGTATGGAAACAAGATAATCAAATGAATAATTAGGGTAATGGCAATGTGTCAATTTTAGGTGTCTACAAACACTATGGCCAAATTTTATGTCACTTCCAAATTCCCAAAATAAGAACTAGGTAGTAAGATCATTGAAATTATTTATTTCTATTAAAAACTAGAATTGATAAGTAAAAATTAGCTACACTATCATGATGTAAACAAAAAATTGCCATTTTTTATTAAAAAAACTAGAAAATGGACATCATATAGAAATAAGGGGGCATTTAAGGTCAAACAATAAAATAGAAAATTTCATCTATACAATCTAGAAGCAAAACATATAAGGGGCTAATGATGTTAGCATCATAATATTTTAATCATATTAAAAAAATTGTAATCTTGTGAATAATCCCAAAAAATAGTAGGAAGACTAAAAATTACCCTTTTAACCTTAAAAATGCCATTTATTAAGAAGAATACCATCACCAAACCACCTATAGGGAAATTAGTGGTTTTGACCCATGCGGTCAATGTAGGAGGTGAATTTTTTATGTTTTTAGTGGTAGAGATCAATGCTATAGGGGTGGATTAGTTCAAGTGAGAGGAACAAACTTGTGATGGCACTAAGATAGTTGGTGCTAGTGTAGTGGTGGTAGTGGAGCCTGAAGCCCCTATGGGGTTAAGACCACCATGATTACCTACTTCCTCCCTATGTGGGATAGTAAGTTAATGTTACCTTTATGTAGCACCTACCTAGCTTTTGTTTAAAAGTGTATGGAAAAAAACAAACCATATTAGATGGCATAGGTGTAGGGATTTTTGACACATGAAGTATAACATTCTGATGGAGTAAGAGTATATTGGAAAAAAATAGTATAGCATGCATATGGTTATATGCATTTATACAATCTATACAATTTTTTTCATCTAGCCACCCTTGGGGTTCTGTGAAAACCTAAACATGTGCTGTTGAATAAGAAAAAACTTATCGATTTTATAGTTCACTGATAGATTGTTAAGATTTTTTGACTTAATAGTGAGGTCCATTTTGCTCCGAGATGGACCATTTGAAAGAACTTAGAAAAACTCAAACAAAAGAAGGGATTTATAAATCTAGAGTCTTGATAGCATGCATAAGTCTAGTAAATTGAAGCTAAGCATCCTAAAAAGCCAAAAAAACTTTCTACAAGTAGAATTGGAATAAGAAACCTAGGTTTCTATTAATGAATAAATACCTCTCATCCACAATAATTGTCCTAAACACCAACTCTATGCTCTTATATAGATAAGGAAGAGGCTATGAATAACATTTAAAGATAAATTATCAAAAATAAATAATCTATTTAAGAAATAGTTAAGTAGTTAAACTCAACTACAAAAGAGTAGTTAACTAGTAAAGCATGCATACTTAATGTATATAATTATAGTACATTAATACTAAATAGTATGTATGGAGCTTAGGATACTATATGAATATTACAAGTGTCTTAATCTTATGACTTCCGACACAAAATATCAATTTCTTGAATAAACTCAATTGATTAAGTGTGAATGTGATCTAAGTGGACAACTAGCTAGTAATTAACTATTTTCACACTAACAAGGGATTCAATGAATAAAGACATGTTTTGCAATTTCTAGGCTATCAAGTATCTTGGGACACACTTCAAAAGTTAAAATATATATGTGATTCACATTTATAATTATATTTAATCTCATTACAATTAAAAAATTAACCTTGAATTAAAAATAGTGGTTACAAATGGTGGGGTTGCTAATGCTATGCAAGACTACCATGTTGAAACCCCTAAAGAGAGAGAGAATGGGCCTAAGGCTCCCACTTTTGTTGATAGCGCTCTGACTATCATTTCTGGTGGCTCTCTTGATAAGGCCACGCCTGTAGGGAGGAATACTGATGTAATCTTTGAGACAATGGTTGTAGGCATTCTTTTTCAGGATAATGGTGCGCTGGCTTGGCTTGATAAGGCAACGCAAGTGGAAGAGGGTTGGATTTCTATAAATGGAAAGAAAGAAAAGTCCTCTAAGCCTTCGTTTGACATGACTCTCTACTCCCACAAGAGTAGGTCTAAATGTAAATCTTGATGGTTCCTGTTTGGGGGTTGGTTTTTGGCTGGCTGCAGGCTATTTTTCTTGCAGCTTTGTTTTTGGTTGTGGTTCTTTGGCTTTGGTTTCCTTTTTTCCCTTGGTTGTTTGTGCTTTCATGGTCTTTATGTTAAGACAACTTTCTGGTTGAGGGTTTTAGATCCATTCAAAATCTGTTTGTAAAGGGTTTTGGGTCCCTTCAAAACCTATTTTTTCCTTAATAAAATAAATAAATAGTGGTCATAAGTCTAGCATCTAAGATTTAAGTCATATAAAAATGGAAAAGCTATTAGTAACAAATATTGACATCTACCTTGTAGCCTTCATAAAGGAACTCCTTCAAACTCATTCAATGTTTTTAAGTTTCCAAAAGAAAGTAACTAGTTGAAGATAATTACTTTACATCAATTGGAAGATAGGATATCTAAACAAGAAAAGCATGTGGGAGAAAAATTATTTTCATTGGTGAAAACATTTTCCTTAGTCAATAGAAAGTCACCCTTTCTTATAATATTTTTTCTTTTAGACTTGGTGGTTGAAGTGATCAAGGTAGAGGTAGAGGCAGAGGCCAAAGGAGGCATATAGGAACATGAATAAAACTAGAAGAGGCCTTGGATAATTTCAATAATGTGATAACCAAAATGGTAGACAACACTTGCACTATAAACAATGTGGTCACAATGGTAGTGATGAATCTCATGAATGTAAGATATGAAGAGATTAAATAGTAAAATATTCTAAACAAAAGGATATGAAATATTATTCAAAACACCTTATGTATGTAGTACTGTACATCTCAAGTATTATCCAATTACAAACCAGCCAATAAATATTTTAACTAGAACACGTAGACAAAGAAGTTTGAAAAGTTTAAAGATATGCTTAATTTAAAAATAACCCTTTTAAATTAAATAAGAAAATAATATAAAGATTAATCTTAGGTTCAATTAGTTAAAATTTCATGTATTAAACACATAAATACCTTTCAATAATTGTTAAATTACAATAGCTTATACAACATTTATATAATATATAATAAACCACATTTTATGTTAGTTTATATATTCATATTTTCCTAGTTAATAAAGATTTTTTCGAACTTGACCTAACATAAATAAACATATAAATAACCCTAAAAATATATTTCTTTATATTTTTGATAAATTCTTATTGTTAGCAATTTTTATTGAATAAATTTCTATGAAACCAACCTTTAAATTAAAGCATGAGTTGTCACATCTTGAAGGCTCCACTCTAGATACTATATCCTATGTTATTCGAGATTTTCCCTTGAAATCAATAATGAGTTCAGTAAAAGTGTGAATTATTTAATAGATTAAAGCATGAGTTGTAGCATCTTAAAGGCTCCACTCTAGATACTATATCCTATGTTATTCAAGATTTTCCCTTGAAATCAATAATGACTTCAGTAAAAGTGTGAATTATTTAATAGATTGAAACTTCAAAATTTGAAATCAAATGTTTCATGTTTTTTCTTAAAACCATCAGTTAAGATCAGTTTGAAATGGTTATACTTCATGTTTTATGTCTAAAAAGGTAAGGATTTTAGAAAGCATTTGAGTCACTAAGGGTAAGGTCTTATGGAGGGGGACTTCCTAAAAAATTTCAGTGGGTGCTCTGAGATTTTTTAGGAATATTTTAAAGTTGGTGGTCCCACGAATACAATTTTGCAATTCAACTTAAAAGTTTGAGCTCCAAAATTTAAGGAACGAACTGGAGTACTTTGATAAAATATAATAAATAAATAAAAATTCTCTCTCTCTTTTTTTTTTAGGAATTTAAAATTTTATGTGATAGACAAGTGGCAAAAAAAATTCCTAAGCTGTAGGGGCAATTTCTAGTCCCACCTTCGCTGAAATTTGCAGTTCTAAAAGGTAGGGGCTGCTATTTTTCAGGGAAAAATCTCAATTAATTCTGTAGCATAAATTTTTTTACTTCATGGGACCTCTTGATCCATGAAAATAGAAGCCCAAGCCCCCCCATAAGGTCCCGTTGAGGGGAGCTTCCTTAAAAATCTCAACATATGTTGCTTAGTCTTTTTAGGAATATTTTAAAGTTCTTGGTCCCATGGATTTAAAATTTTAAGCTCCAAAATTTAAGGAATGAACTATAGTGCTTTGATAAAACATAATAAATAAATGAAAATCCACTCATTTTTATTTTCTAAGAAGAATTTAAAATTTTAGATGAGAGACAAGTAGCATAAAAAACTTCTACGCTAGGGGCAATTTCTAGCCCCACTCCAATTTCACCATCTGAAATATTCATTCTTAAAAGGTAGGGGCTCCTATTTTTTGTAAAAGATTTCAATTAAACCTATAGCACAATTTTTTTTTTTCCCATGCGATCTCCCGCTCCATGAAAATAGAAGCCCAAACCACCCATGGGACCATACAATAAGGGTCGGGTTCACGAGGTGGGCTTCCTAAAAAATTTAGTGGGCGTTGTTGAGATTTTTTAGGGTTATTTTAACATAGGTGGTTCCATGAATTTTGTAGTATAGTTTATATTCCTAAATTTATGGAAGCTAGTGTTCTCATGAATTTTATTATTTTGCATCTTCAATCAATAGAGTCAAATATAAAATAATAAAATAATTAATTGGTGAGAATTTTAAAACTTCATATGATTGACAAGTGGTACAAAAAAAAACATAAGCTAGTGGGACAATTTCTAGCCCCACCTCAATTGCACCCGCTTAAATTTTCAAACTAAAAAGTAAGTATTGCTATTGTTGAAGGAAAAAATCTAATTAATACTATAACATTCCTTTTTTTTTGCTTCGTGAGACCCTTTGCTTCTTCAAAATAGATCCTAAAGCTCCTATGAGAGCCCAGCCTAAGAATATAAAATCATGAAAGAAGCTTAAATTTAAGTAATTTTGTTTAATAAAATTGCCTATAACTGTAAACTTTAAATTGGAATAAAAAAGCCTCAAAACTTTTGTATTTATATAATTTTATTTTTAAACTTTTATAATTTATGTTATAATACACCAAAAAAAATTCGACATTCTAATTCAAAATTTCGTTGCAGGAAGGAATTTAAAAATTCATTGGGAACCCTTGCTTAAAAAGATTCCTAGCTTTCCTTGGCATTTCCTACCAGCATAATGAGTACGTACCTCAAATTCCGCCCGGAAAAGATCATTCCATGAACCCTTTCCAGTAAGCCGTACTGTTTCACCGATCCCATGACCATGTCTTATTTCCAAGGTTGTCAGCGCTCTCACTTCCCACAAGATGTTGCTCTGAACAAAATCCGAACATCTTGTAATTATTAGCATTTGCATTTTACTCAAATGTGCCATCTTCGGCAACACTTTCAGTTTTAGACAATCCTCAATATCCAGCGTTACCAAACCATCAGGAAGAATGGGTAACTCAATAAGGTCCGTACATCCACGGAGGACTAATTCAGTTAATTGAGAGAGCACAGCACAGCTTAAAGGCAATGTGGAAAACTTATTATGGTCCAAATGGAGAACTTTCAAGGATGACAATTCTCCGAAATTCTGAGGAATGGACTTTAAATCACAACATCCTGCCTCGAATCTCACCAAAGATTTAAGTTTGGAAAAACTTGAAGGCAGTGTCGTTAAGTTCTCACATTTGTTGAGTAGTAACTCCTCCAAAGATTCAAAGCCACCAATTTCATCTGGTAGAACACATAAAAACTCACAGTGGTTCATATTGAGACAGCGCAGGTGTTTGACATGACCAACTGATGGAGGTAAAGTAACAATCAGACAAGACTCTAGGTCCAGTTTCTCCAGCCGTGAGAGGCTACCAATAGAATGAGGCAAATCACCTAATCCGAAGACATCTCTAAGTTCAAATATTTTGAGAGACTTGAGACCTTCAAGGATATCTGGAAGCCTGCTAAGATTTGAGCAGTAAGAAAGAATTAATTTTTGCAAACAAGATAACTTAGTGATACTAGTTGGAAGTTGTTCCAGTTTTTCGCACCGAATGAGATTCAAATACTTGAGTTTTTGCAGACAACCTATGGAATAAGGTAAAGCCCTTAGACAAGAGCATTCCGCCAAGCCTAAATGTTTCAGTTCCAAGAGGTTACCTATGCAATCCGGCAGTTTCTCTAACCTAGAACAGCATGACAGTTCCAAGAAATAGAGCTGTGCCTGAAAACCAAGAGAATCTGGTAGTTCGGTGATCAGGGAGCACCCTGTCAAATCTAGCTTTCCTAAAGATTTCAGATTGGATAAAGTAGGAAGCCTCTGTAAATTTGGACACCAATTCACCCGAAGAACTCTGAGATTTTTGGGCATCTGCCAAACATATATAGTTATTGATTAGTGCTTACGGAAAACATTATGGAATCAGTTCATTCAGGCTCTTATGCATTTCGGAGGAACACTTATGACTAAATAGGCTACTTACCTTCTGATGTGATTGTTCCGTCCACAACTGCTTCAGAGAGAGTTGTAAATCACTGCCATGGGAAATGCTTCTAGAGCTCAAATCAAGAATAGCTAGATGCCCGAGGTTCCATTGGGACGGCAAGACCTCCAGTGAACACCGCTTCCACTTAAACCATATCAAATCTGGTGATAATTTACTAGTATCACCTTCCATTAAAATGGTATCATTAAAACATAGGTACCGGAGACCATTCATTGAAGCCAAAGATTTCTTTTTCAATCTGGTTCCTTCACTCTCTTGTACGTGTATAAGGTATTTAACATTCTCTGTACCCTAACCAGGTGAAATACAACATGTATCAAATGTCAATCATCACATTCCTTTCCCCCGTTTGGCAAATTTTAAGTAAATAGAGAAATTTTCTTACCCGTTTCTCAGTAATTACTTTTTGCACATCCTCCTGCCTCCATAATCTGCTTCGCTTGCCGGGGTTTCCAGGAGATTGATCTGCCACTATAGCTCTCCCTAAATCTCGTACAAGATCATGCATTCTGAATCGATTGTCATTGTCAATCTTTAAAAGCAATTTCTGCTGAAGACTGTGAAGGGCTGTGTGTACATCTAACCCCAATTCATCCCAGAAGATAAAGGGCTCCTCCATATCTTGGCCAACAAAGAAGCAGGCAATGTCTAAGAATATCTCTTTCTCGGATGGAAGAAGAGAGTCATAACTAATCTTCAAGGGTTGAAAAATCTCTTGATAACTGAGATTCTTAAGCATTCTAAGTGCTTCAACCCAGTATTTATCACTGGTCTTTTTGTTAGTTAAAAATGCACCCAAAACCTCTAATGTAAGTGGAACCCCACCAGAAGCCTTGACGATCTTTGTGGATAGGTTTCGGTAAGAGTCATCTGGCTGTGCTTTGTGAAATGCGTGCCAACTAAATAACTGTAAAGCTTCATCATGTTGAAGACCTTGCAATTCGTAAATGTTTTCAGGTGGCATGCTTACATTTAGGCTACCGCAGTCACGAGTGGTTATAATTACTCTGCTTCCAGCTCCACAGCAATCTAACCTAAAGTTCTCCAACTGCTTCCGGTGGTCAATATTATCTAAGATTACAAGAGAACGTATAGATCTCAGGTGAAATTGCAGAAGGGATTTACCATGGTCAATGTCATTTACTTTGATATCAACTTTTGAGATATCCTTCAACAATTGTGTTTGTAATCCTATGATACCACCACAGTCCTGAGCATCCCTAATGTCTGATAGAAAGCAAGAAGCTTGGAAGTTGCACGAGACTAAATTGAAAATAGCATTGGACAGAGTGGTCTTACCAATGCTCCCGATCCCTCAAATGCACACTCGAATTGTTCTGTCAATAAGATGCAGAGCTAACATCTCCTTAATCTTCTACACATGATGCTCAAGTCCAACAACGTTTTGAGGAACTGGTCGGGGTAAGAAGTTCAGTGCAGTGATGTCAGACACAACTTGCTCCACCAGTCTCGCTTCATACCTGTAAATTTGAATCAGTTATGATTAGAAAGTTAGAAAATCTGTGGAGGACAAGAAAATAGCATTATGGCAAATGCGTACCCTGCGGTCATGTGAAGAGATCATCCAGATAAGGAGGAGACGTAATGAAGAGCATCCCTCCATTCGTCAACTATGTGCGACTCACATCTACCTGGAAGATTAGCTTTACTGTAATGCCTGTTGAATGCCTCTGCATATATGCCCTTCTCTTTGCGAGGATAGCGGACATCTGAGGGATTGACATCATAAAAGAGGGGGACAATTAGTCTTGTAGATCTGCACTTCCACATATGTCTCACCTCTTCCAAACACCAAGAAGAATCTGCATAACCACTCGAAAAAATGGGAACGAGAATGGCACTATTTTCGATCGCCTTATCCAAGCTCAATCCAATAATCTCGCCTTTATGTAGTTTTTCAGTGTCCAGAAAAGCGTGAATTCCAATTGCTGTGAGAGCTCGGAATAGATGATCTACAAAAGACTTTCGAACATCCGGTCCTCTAAAACTAAGGAAAACATGATACTTGAAATCTAAGCATCGAATTTTCCCTGAGCATGGCCTGAAATTGGTGAATTCGGCCATGCTTTACACTCTAATTAACAAAAGAAATATGAGACACAACTGGATAACAACTAGGAGGACCCCGAGCAAGTATTACCAAGGGATTAATGGATTGATTGTGGTACAAAGCATCACAATGATCTCGGAAACTGCAGTTTAATTCCATCTGTACACATAGATGCCTTTCAGATCTGCTACCCGGACGCGAGATTCCAATTTCCAATAATAAAATTGGTATTGACTTTGGATTAGGAAACCGTCAAAATGTGTTAATGTCATTAGGAAAGCGGATGGAAGGAATGCAGAAGGAATCCCGTGTAAACCACGACAACACTCTGTCAAACAGTAAATTAAAGATTAAAGGAGTGACCAAATACCTACAGTAGTAGCCGACAGCCTACGTTTGAAAAGGCAACCGCGTGGAAGAATCCGAGTGGAGGGCGGTGCATCGGGGGAAATGAGGGACGTTGTCTGCCTGGAAAATTGAGTGAAGGGGCTGCGTCACGAACCCTGTTGACCATCACTATGAGGTGGATAACACCACATGTTCAGTGTTGTTTAATTAAAATAATTAATAAGTGGTGTAGTAATTGATTTTGTGGATGACAGTATGTTGTTTATTTAAAATACAGCAGATGATAGCATGTTGTTTATTCTATGACATTTCTTAAGGGGATCAAATAAGTTCTCAAAATTTGGTGAAGTTTCCTAAGGAAACCAAATTTAACAAGAATAAGATCATGCAAGATTATAATATGAATGAGATAAATCATGATCTAGATTGATTGATTTACGGTTTATGATGATAGGATGGCTTAAGGGGCTCTATCTCTAGTAAGGTCCTAGGACAAACTGACATGGCTCAAGTGAATAAAATTTGGTGAAGTTGCCTAGGAACTTAATGAAATTTGGTTACCTTTGGCATCTTCACCAAATTTTATTCACTTAAAACCCATTCCATTTTGTACTAGGACCTTACTACATAGATCCCCTTAAGCCATCCTATTACCCTAAAACCTAAATCCTACTCTAAGTTGTAAACCCTATAGCACTCATAAATTGTCCTATATTAATAGTTAATTGTTTTCTCATTCAAGTAACATGCCTTAGACATAAATGAGGCTTACATATTTTATCATTTGTATTAGGCCATTTATATTGAATGGTTTAAGGGTATTTCCTAAACATGTATCTTACATTTTGAAATTACAAATCTAATGCAGGTTCACTTATACCTTAGAGATCACATGGATCGATTCAATAATATTTGTAATCCACCTCCACGCCATCCATCTCCACCACCTTCACCTCAACCTCCACCCACTCAACCTCATAACCCCCCACCTCCACCACCTGAAATCAACGGTGCTCACTTGAAAGCATGAATCAATTCCAATGTTAGAACCATCCAAGATCAAACAAACATTATTCAAAATGAAGAATGTATCACACCACCCATGAGGATGTTTACATCTAGGATGCAAACCATTCTTGATGATGTTAGTGTTGGAAATATGTGCCTCCAACATTACAGGCTGAAACCTCCATTAGAGTCAAGTTAGTGTGACTTTCTATTTGTCTAGCCGACTAGCAGGTTTGTTTTATTCAGTTCTAAACAGGTCGCTGTGACCTTTCCATTGTCTTGTCAAAAGGTTACACTGTGGAGTCTATCACTATAGCATGATGTATTCATTATGACCTTATAGCGCTCGGGAGACCTCTGGCCGAAAGGCCATTCAATCGTGCATCGGGGAGACTCTTGGCGACTGTGGTCTTCAGTGAAGCTAAAGGTTTTCGCTAAGATGTCTCAGCGAAGTGTTAATCTCTCGCCGACAACGTATGCATTGAGGTCCTCGGGGTAACTCATTATGGCTCGATGAGAATTCACCGCGAAAGCAAATGTTACACCAACTGTGTTTCATTGGAGAGACTTGGCCGAAGGAAGTGTCTTCGGTAAGATGTCCTACTAAAGTGGATATGTCTTAGCGACTAAGACTTAAGTTATAATCTTCGGTGTTGCTCTTGTCGAATGGTGGTCATCGCTGGAACATTGTGTTTTCGGTAAGAAGTCCTAGGGTGATCCCACAATAGTGGTTTACAATTTTTGGCCAAACTGGACACTGAAATTATTAAATTTAACTAAATCTTCACATTCAGGCACCTATAGCGGCTAAACAGTGAGAAATTTGAAGATGGTGCAAACTAGAGTCATCAAATTTTGTCTGTAGATTCTAAAAATATCTTTTTCAAATTTTTTGGAATCAAATTGCACTTCTTTTTCCATCTCCCATGAAAATTGGTTTTTCAAAACAACATTTTAAAAGTGATGCACACCGTGATACCGCATAACTTTTTTCTATGAAGGATAAAATTTTAATTCTTTCAAATTTAGATTTGTAACTCTGATATCTAGTGCTTCCACTTGGTTAGATAGTTTTTATTGAATATTTTTTCCTTAATCAAGTTTCAAAGTCAAACTAATTACAATTCAAAAACAAGGCGACCATATAACGCGTAACTTTTTTTGTATATGTCAAAATTCAATTTATTTATTTTTGTTGGATCAAGGACTTCAATACCTGGTGCACTCATATTTTTCAAAAATTTTTTGATAATCTGCTATTTTTCCACATGTGAAGAATAAAGACATTCATTTTCAATGAAAAACCTATGTTTAATAAAACTAAAAGACCAAATACATAACAAAACCAAAACATGTCAAAATTATATTCGTTGGATAGCTCATTCCGAGGAATACCATAATCATTTGAAATAAATTTTAAATGAATTCATTTGATCCCCCAAAAGCTAAATCAAAAGTTATTTTTATCAACATTTTGATAGGTGTAAAGGAGACTCATTTATAGGTATGGTTTAAAACTAGTGAGGTTCTACCCAAGGGGGTTTGATCTAAGGTGATTTGATCAAACCCTTTTCATTTGGAATCCTTAAAATAGAACTTTTTAAGGCTTAAATCATTATATTTTCTAAAAATATGCGATTTCAGCAAAAATTAGCTCCTCTTAGAAATTGTAAACCACTATTGTGGCAGCACAGCCTAGCGACTCTAATGAGTCTTACCGATGTTGAAGAATCTTCAGGGTAACTTAAAGCTATCAGAGAAATCTCTTAGCGATGGTGAAAGTATTGCTGATAGCCAATGGCTATCGGGGTAGCTCTTGGTGACAGTTGGTCATCGGTAAAACATATGGATCTCGGTATGATGTCTCGGCGAAAGCCAATTGTCTAGCTGACAAGTGTATGTTTTCAGTGTAACTCAAGTTGTTCTATGAGACCTCTCAAATGGTGATAGAAAAATTCTTGCCGACTATTCCTTGAAGGTCGATATAACATCTTGGTGACTACAGAGGCTTTTGGCGACATCGATATGAAGTATATGTGGCATCGGCGAGACACTGTTAGTGTCTCATTGAGATGCCAGCGCATTATGAATTTTGTTGACTGTCTGACTGTCATACGTGGAATCTCATGGATGAATAGAGGAAGCCGAAAGTGAACCGTTAGCAGTTGGTTCGTTGCAACAGTTCTGTGAGAAAGCTCAACAGTCAGGGAACACCATGGATATAGTTGGAAGTTGCAGACGCTTGGGGGTTGGATAGTAGTTCGATCAACAGTGAAGTGTGAAGAATTAAAATTGTATCAGTAAAGGATTTAAAATCTGTAAAGGCTATAACTTGGATGTTTTTTGTTCGAAGAATGTTCATGATGAATGATGCTGTATAATGACACTAGAAAGATAAGTCTGGAATTGTATGTAATTTCGATTACTGTAATACAAAGTGATTTCTCTTGGTGTGGTAGGTTTTTTCTCCCGTAAGGGTTTTCCCACGTATATCTAGTGTTCATGTGTGTTTGTCTAATACTCTCTTTCTGTAATCTATTTCATAGTGCATCTCAACTTGACTGTAATTGAAAATTTAAAAGTACTTTTGCATTCTTTCTTGAGGTATTGACGTTAGGAGAATTGTTTTCTACATCTAATTTTCCTTACAAGTGGTATCAGAGCTTGGCCAGTTGTGTTATCCTTGGGGGTACATTGGGTTTTTTGTGTCAATAATGTTCAGTGGGAGTCTTGTAGAGATTGTTATTTCTGATTACAGGTTAAGATGGCTAGTACATTTGGAATGTTTGAAATAGAGAAATTCAATGGCAGTAACTTTAAGTTGTGGAAACTCAAGATGGAGGATCTTCTTGTTGACCTTGATCTTTGGATTGTTGTGGCTGGAGTGAAACCTACAGGCATGAAGCAAGAAGATTGGGACCTTGCAGATAGGAAGTCTAAGGGGCTGATAAGGCTCTATTTGGTAGACTCAATGCTTCTAAATGTGCGTGAAGAGAAGACTGCGTCTTCCTTGTGGAAGAGACTGGCATCTATTTATTAGGGGAAGTCCTTGGTGAATAAACTATTCCTGAGGAAGAAACTATACTCTTTGAGAATGTAGGAAGGAGGGTTTGTAGCTGATCATTTGAACACATTTAACATGTTGCTCGCACAATTAACATCTGTTGGTGTAAAGACTAAAGAAGAGGATCATTGTATGCTTCTATTGTGTTCTTTGCCAGACTCATGGGATCATCTGGTGATGGTGATTGGGAGTACAACATCTAGTTTCAAGATGGAAGATGTTGTTGCATCTTTACTGTCAGAAGAGATGAGAAGGAAATCTTCTGAGATGGTGAAGGAGGCTCTTGTTGTCAGAGGAAGGTCAAAGGAGAAAGGAAAGAAGTCCAAATTGAAATCAGAGGGGAGATCAAAGTCTCCTAGAAAAAAGTCCAAGGTGAAGTGCTGGAACTGTGGGCAACCTGGTCATGTCTGAAAGGATTGTAAAGAGGAGAAAAAGAAGAAGAAGGGCTCTTCTGATAATGGTTCTTCTCATAGTGATGGTGACGCCTTCATTGCAGCCTTGGCTACACAGGCATCAGATGATGTCTGGCTGATTGATTCTAGAGCATTGTTCCACATGACATCTCATAGAGAATGGTTCACAAAGTGTGAAGAATACGATGGTGGAAAGGTGTACTTGGTGAGTGATTCTACTTTGGAGATAGTTGGCCATGGAAGAGTCAGAATACAATTTCCTGATGGTAGAGTAAAGGGAATTAAGAATGTTCTGCACATACTAGGTCTGGCTCAAAATTTATTGTATGTTAGCAAGCTTAATGATACTCGAGTACAAGTCTTGTTCTCGGGAAGTGGCTGGAAGATGACTAGAGGTTCAATGGTGTTGGCTAGAGGTGCTCGAATTGGTACCCTGTACAAGCTGGATGCATAAGCTATTCAATGTAACAGTGTCTCTTCGAAGTCACTGAAAGCTGCTCATGGAGGTAAAGAGGGAAATATCCCTAATTATGTAAACTCTACGGAAGTAAAACTTCCTGCAGAGAAGACTATGCTTTGGCATCATAGGTTAGGCCACATAGGAGAAAAATGTTTAAAAAATTTGAAAAATAAAAACCTGGTTGAGGGGCTTGAAGATTGTAATCTGGAATTTGAATTCTGTGAACACTGTATATATGGAAAGCAACATTGTGTTTCATTTTATGACAGTCCTCATAAATCTTCTGGTTTGTTAGACTATATTCATTCGGATGTGTTTGGTCTAATAGATGTTCCTTCTTTGTCTAAATCAATATTCTATGTGTTGTTCATTGATGATTATTCAAGAAGAGCATTTATATATTTTTTGAAAAGTAAATCAGAAGTGTTTAGTCGATTTAAGGAGTTTAAAAATCTTGTTGAAAATTAGACTGGTAAAATAATAAAATGCTTAAGGACTGATAATGGCGGTGAATTTTGTTCTCATGAATTTGAAAGATACTATAAAGACCATGGAATCAAAAGACACAAGACTACACCTTATACTCCACATCGGAATGGAGTTGTAGAAAGGTTCAATAGGATAGTGATGGAGAGAGCACGAAGTATGCTTAGTAGTACTCGTTTGGAGGAGAAGTTTTGGGCTGAAGCTACTGCTACTGCATGTTACTTGGTTAATCAGTCTCCAAACTCTGCTCTTGTTGATAAGACACATTTGGAAGTGTGGTCTGGTAAGAAGCTCTCTCTTAGAAATATTCATGTCTTTGGTTGTGAGGCATATGCACATGTGCCGGATGTAAAAAGATCTAAGTTGGAGAACAAGGCTATCAAGTGTATTTTTATTGGCTATAGTACTAACATTAAAGGATACAAGCTTTGGAATCTTGTTACAGAGAAGGTTGTATACAACAGAAGTGTAATCTTTCGTGAGCTGAAACCTTCCATCTTGGATCTGCAGTCAGAGACAAAGTCAGAAAATAATAAGGATGTAGTAGCAATTCCTCCTACACCAGAGAAAGAGGAATTGAAGATTCAAAATATACCTGAAACTAAGGAGAGCTCAAGCAGTTCTAAAAGTTCTGAAGAAGATGAACCTCAGCCTCAGCCAGTGAGGAGGTCAACCCGAGAAAGGAAACAACCAGATAGGTATGGGTTCTCATTAATTGATTCTACTTGTGCCTATGCTTTAATTTCTAGCACTGATGAGCCTAGGACTGTAAAAGAGGCAATTAAAATGTCTGATTCAAATTCTTGGTTGGAAGCCATGGATGAGGAAATAGCGTCATTAGATAAAAATGAAACCTGGAGTCTAGTGCCCTTGCCTAAAGGCAGAAAACCTATGGATTGAAAATGGGTATTTAAGAAAAAGATTGGTCAGGATGGCAGTGTAGAAAATACAAGGCAAGACTGGTTGCAAAGGGTTATTCCCAGGTAGAGGGAATTGATTATGGGGAAATCTTTTCTCCTGTAGAAAAGCTGACATCCATTAGATTTCTATTGTCACTTGCAGTAGCGTATGACTTAGAGGTTGAACAGATGGATGTGAAGACAACATTTCTTCATGGTGATCTTGAAGAAGAAATCTATATGTCCCAGCTTGAGCACTTTGTTGAGAAAGGTAAAGAAAAATTGGTATGCAAATTAAAGAAGTCTCTCTATGGGTTAAAGCAGTCACCTAGAATGTGGTACCAGAAATTTGATACATTTGTATTATCTTTGGGATTTGTGAGATCAAAATCTGATCACTGTGTATACTATAAAGCTGAAAGTGATCAAGTGCTTGTTATTGCTCTTTATATTGACGATATGTTGTTCATAGGAAATAGCAAGCTAATAATTTCTGATCTTAAGTCTCAGTTGTCTGCTAAGTTCAAAATGAAGGATCTTGGTGTAGCAAGGTATATTTTGGGGATGGAGATAACTAGGGATAGGAAGAATAGAAAGCTTTGGCTCAGTCAGAGTAAGTATATAAGGACTGTTCTAGAGAGATTTTGTATGAATGATTGCAAGCAATTAGTTGTTCTAGTCATGCAGGGAACAAAGCTATCTATTGAGGACTGTCCAAAATCTCTATTGAGATGGAGGACATGACCAGTGTGCCCTATGCTAGTGCTGTAGGCAGTCTTATGTATGCAATGGTCTGTACAAGGCCAGACATTGACCAAGCAGTGGGAGTACTTAGTCGATTTATGGCTAATTCAGGAAGAATGCATTGGGATGCTTGTGAAGAGAGTGTTTAGGTATTTGAAGGGAACTTCATATTTTGCTTTGTGTTACCATGGGAATTCAAATGAATCACAGATGACTCTTAGCATTCGTGGTTATGTAGATTCTGATTGGGCAGGGGACATTGATAGTAGGAGATCCACCAGTGGATACGTTTTCATGTTGAATGGTGGTGCAGTGAGTTGGATGAGCAAGCGGCAGGCTGTAGTCACTTTGTCCACTACAGAGGCTGAATACATGGCAGCTACTCATGCTTGTAAAGAAGCTGTATGGTTGAAATGTTTGTATTCTAATATTGGTTTTGATGTAGGGGAAATAACAATCTTATGTGACAGTCAGAGTGCCATTTGTTTGGCAAAGAACCCAACTTTCCATGCCAGGACGAAACATATTGATGTACAGTACCACTTTGTATGAGATATGGTTGAGGATGGAAAGTTCAATTTGGAAAAGGTTGATACTCTAGAGAATGTTGCAGATGCATTGACGAAGCCAGTGAGCATAGACAAGTTCAGGTGGTGTGCCAGTTCAATGGGCCTTAGTGCCCATGATTTTCAGTAAGTATTACTTATGCTTTGGATGTGCCTGTATGATCTTCATCAAGTGGGAGATTGTAGGAAATATGTGCCTCAAACATTATAGGCTGAAACCTCCATTAGAGTCAAGTCGGTGTGACTTTCTATTTGTCTAGCCGACTAGAAGGTTTGCTTTATTCAGTTCTGAATAGGTCGCTGTGACCATGCCATTGTCTTGCTGAAAGGTTACAATGTGGAGTCTATTGTTGTAGCATGATGTATTCGTTATGACCTTATAGCGCTTGGGAGACCTCTAGTCGAAAGGCCATTCAATCATGCATCAGGGAGACTCTTGGTGACTGTGGTCTTCGGTGAAGCTAAAGGTTTTCACTAAGATGTCTCAGTAAAGTGTTAATCTCTCACTGACAGCGTATGTATTGAGGTCCTCAGGGTAACTCATTATGGCTCGGTGAGAAGTCACCACGAAAGAAAATGTTACACCGACTGTGTTTCATCTGAGAGACTTGGCTGAAGGAAGTGTCTTCAGTAAGATGTCCTATGGAAGTGGATATGTCTTAGCGACTAAGACTTAAGTTATAATCTTCGATGTTGCTCTTGTTGAATGGTGGTCATCAGTGGAACATTGTGTTTTTGGTAAGAAGTCCTAGCAACTCTGATGAGTTTCGCCGATGTTGAAGAATCTTTGAGGTAACTTAAAGCTATTGGGGAAATCTCTTAGCGATGGAAAATGTCTTACCGATAGCTTATGGCTATCGGGGTAGCTCTTGGCGACAGTTGGTCATCGGTGAAACATATGGATCTTGGTATGATGTCTCGACAAAAGCCGATTTTCTAGCCAATAGGTGTATGTTTTCGGTGTAACTCAAGTTGTTCTATGAGACCTCTTGGAAATAGACAAAGTCTTGCCGACTATTCCTTGAAGGTTGATATAACATCTTGGTGACTATAGAGGCTTTTGGCGACATCGATATGAAGTATATGTGGCATCGATGAGACACTGCTAGTGTCTCATTGAGATGCCAGTGTATTACAAATTATGTTGACCGTTTGACTATCATACGTGGAATCTCGTGGATGAATAGAGGAAGCTGAAAGTGAACCGTTAGCAGTTGGTTCATTGCAACAATTCTGTGAGAAAGGTCAACAGTCAGGGAAAACCATGGATATAGTTGCAAGTTGCAGACGCTTGGGGGTTGGATAGTAGTTCGATCAATAGTGAAGTGTGAAGAATTAAAACTGTATCAGTAAAGGATTTATAATCTGTAAAGGCTATAACTTGGATGTTTTATATTCGAAGAATGTTCATGATGAATGCTGTTGTATAATGACACCAGAAAGATAAGTCTAGAATTGTATGTAATTTCGATTACTGTAATACAAAGTGATTTCTCTTGGTGTGGTGGGTTTTTTTCTCCCGTAAGGGTTTTCCCACGTATATCTGGTGTTCATTTGTGTTTGTCTAATACTCTATTTCTATAATCTGTTTCATAGTGCATATCAACTTGACTGTAATTGAAAATTTAAAAGTACTTCTGCATTCTTTCCTGAGGTATTGACGTTAGGAGAATTGTTTTTCGCATCTAATTTTCCTTACAGTTAGGGCTATGGATGGGATCTTAGATGAGCATCAACAATGGCTAGAGTAGAGGAGAACTTCTGATTCTGTAAAGGAAAACACAAAGAAATGAAGAGATGCAATAGAGAGCCACAACAGTTTCTAAATTATGACAATAATCTTATAGTTATGAATTTATGGATTTGGTTTGAAGGATATTTTGTGTGATGAATTTGTTAATTTGGTTGGATGGATAATTTTAGTGACATGAATTTATGATTTTGGTTCTAGATGGATATTTTTAGTGACATGAATTTATGAATTTGGTGGAATTTATGAACTTATAATGATGAATTTATAATATTATATATTTTATGACTATCTACTAGATCATGATTTCTCCTGTTGGAAAAATGTAATATATATATTCGTTAGACATAAAATGAGCTTTTTGTGAATGTTTCAAGTTTATTTTTTAGTATGCACATGTATTAAAATTGCATAGTTCTAGATCTTAAAGTTTGAAATTTGTATGTATGTACATAGTTTAGTTGAATAATGTATGCATGCAAATTTTGCATCATATTTTGTATTTTAAATGTATGTACATGTTAAATTTTTATTTTCTTATGCACATTCTCAAGTTCAATCAATGTATATGTATGTGTATGTATATGTATGCACATCCTATTTAAACAAATTTTCATGTGTGTTTAAAATTTAACTATTTCTTGTAATTTTGTAAGTTTGTATGTTAATTTTGTATAATTTAATGCAGGTGCACTTATATCTAATATCATGGATCAATGTAACATTGATGATATCATAAAGCCAACACCTCAACAACCTCTACCTCCCCATCCATCACCTCAACCTAATATCCCACCTCCAGAACCCATTGCATCTGATGAGGCTCGCTTGCGAGCATGCATAAATGATCAAGTTGCATCCATTCAAGATCATATCAATGCTTTTCAGAATCAAGCATTGATTCCACCACACGTGAGACATCTTGCATCTACGATGCAAAAATTTTTGGATGCCAAATGTTATGACTATTGATTCTGATCTAGATAGGAATTGATGAGAGAGAGAAAGTAGATGAGACAATTTTATGTAGACAGTCTCTCCTATAAACAAAATTTAGACCTTAAAATAACAAAAGCCCACCTAGCCCCTTACTTTCTCAACCCTATTACTTGGAAACTCATTCCTCCCAATAAACCTAGAATATCCATGAGGTGGTGTATACATCCACAGATGTGTGCAATTTTTTGGGATCGATGGTATATGGTATTTGACAGTCCACCACACGCTAATTGGGAGGTTCCATTGTATTTTTTGAGGAAACTATATGTAGAGTTTGTTATGGGGAAACAACCCAATTATTTTGATTTTAAATCATTTCAGGGTGTTGGTGGTGGCATGCCACAACAATGGTTAGGGGCAAGGGTTGATCCCCAATGCCCCGTGCATGTGCAACCCCTTGTTTCTCCTCTTGGTCCTATCATTCCCGCACATGTACATCAACATGTGGTGGTATTGACATTATGATCCCTTAGTACACTTGCAGGAGACCTTAATCAAAATTATTATGTGATAGCGAGTAGGGAGCATAGAGATGACGATGATGGAGGAGTGTTTTATGGAGTTAGTCCAAGTACCACTCCAGGAGTGTCAAGAGCCCCACATGTATGTACTAGTTGCCATTAGTTATGCTATGGACTTGATCAGGCCACACTTAGTTTGGGTGGACATTGAGATTTTGGTGGTTCATCTGGTCACCTCAGTTCATTTGTAAAATTTCTTATAGGAGACCATCACCCTAAGGACACTATGACACAAGTATAAATATGCATCTACATGTTCATTTTATAAGAATTTTAATGAATGTATATATCAAATAAAAGTTTGCAATACATTTTAACATCAAACCGTTTGGTGTACAGATGACACTAACGATGGGGCAATCATCCACTTTGTGAGTACATACATCAACACTAGTCCTAGCCGGCAACCTTATGGGGTATTTTGATTTCAATTTTTCAAATTATATATAAAATAATTTTTAACTTGAGTTTTAAATTTATAATTGAATCATGAACATATGTTTAAAATATTTATGTTGTTTTAGGGGAGTCAATCGACTTCCACGTTGATTCCACCCAAGGGGTTGTCAAGCACTCCTCCACTATCGGGCATCATAGATTAGGGGTAGGTACATTTATATTGTAAATTGTTTAACTTACATTAGTATAGTTACAATTATGAATTTTGAATTCAATATATATCAAATGTGCATGTACACTTGTAAATATTATAATTGTTAAATGTCTACATGTATGTCTAGGTTGATATGACAATGAGAATGGGCATCAGGAAAACATTAGATGTTGTGGCTGCTCGTGAGGCCTCTGATTTTTAGGTTGTTTAAAAAAAAATCTACACAAAATGTGCAAACTTGAATATATATATTAACCTAATTCAAGTATACATGCTTTAAATTTGATCTTGTAGGACTTTGTTGGTGCGACTTTCTGCCATTATCCAGTCATAGTTACACCTCCAGGAGGACATGTAGAGCAGGCTCCAGATACATGGTAATTTAAATTTTTTATTATATTTAAAGTCAATTACAAATTATATATTCTAAACAAATTTAATTTAAAATTTAAAATTTAATATATATATAATATGAGCTAATACATGTTTTAAATTCTTTTTCTTTTATAGCATGAGACACATCTTGTAGTTGAGCATGTACAAAAAAAGTCCTAGAGAAGAGGGTGCACAACCTCAAAATACAATACAATTAAAATATGATAAATTACAAATTAAATTGAATTAAATAATTTTTAATTGTAGACTTACATCTAATTTCAACTTTCTTTGTCTTGTTTATGTAGATTGATTTAGAGAATTTAGAGGTTGGTTCAGGTGCACTAGAGCATATAGACCTAGATATGATGGTAATTTAATTTTATGATGAATTATAAATTAAATGGTCATTAAATCATTTTTCATCGTCTTACATCTGATTTCATCTTTCTCTTGTATAGAGTGTTTCAGGTCATCTGCATAGTCTACATGGTGTGAAGAGGTCTATTGATTATAGAGATAATACATGACCTAAACATGATTTTATGGGTTATATTTGATTATTTCATGGACTACATATTTGGTTTCTCATGTACTTTGTTGGACTTTATATTTCATGGGTCAAGTACTTTGTTGGACTTTAGTTCATGGGTTGTACTCTGATGGAATTTATTTCATGCACTTAATATATTGGTTTCATGCATTTAATATGTTGTAAATTATGGAATTTATTATTGTTTGAAATTTTAATTTACACATGTACATCTATGCATTTTATGTTCATAGTCAAGACATTAATATAGGACATTAATGTGAAATTAATATGACATTTTAATATTTGTACTTTACAAATTTAGTGATCCCATACATGATATACATGAAATGTACATTCAATAATTAGCGATAATTAGTCAATGAACTTATTCAATTCACGTCAATCAATAATTAGTCAATAAATCATAATTTACAAACAAAAGAAATCCATTTATATAACACAAAGGATGAAATTTTAAGAAATAAACAATACCATACAAGATTAGAGAACAAAATCATTAATAAATTATATAAATAATAGCATCCAACACTAATTTATAAGCTGTCAAAACAAATAATAGCATCCAATACTAATTTATAAGTTGTCAAAACAAATAATAGCATCCAATACTAATTTATAAGTTGTCAAAACAAATAATAGCATCCAATACTAATTTATAGGTTGTCTCAAGGGGTCCTAATATGACGTCTTAAGGGGATCAAAGGAGAGTATAATTAAGTATAAATATTAAGTGATATAAACAAGTATTATACTTTAGGGTGAGTCATCATAACAAATGATATAATTAAATATAATATTAAGGATATGTTCTAATATGACACATCTCAAGGGGATGTCTTAAGGGGTCCTAATACAACGTCTTAAGGGGATAAAAGAAGAGTAGAATTAAGTATAAATATTAAGTGATATAAACAAGTATTATAAGTTTTAGGGTGAGTCATCATAACAAATGATATAATTAAGTATAATATTTAGGATATGTGTTAATACGACATGTCTTAAGGGGATGTCTTAAGGGGTCCTAATATGATGTCTTAAGTGGATCAAAGAAGAGTATAATTAAGTATAAATATTAATTGATATAAACAAGTATTATAAGTTTTAGGGTGATTCATCATAACAAATGATATAATTAAGTATAATATTTAGGATATTTGTTAATACGACACGTCTTAAGGGGTTGTAATATAACATCTTAAGGATATAATTGGTTTAAAAATAATTTATGCATGATATTTAGTGATTATACAATCAAATATAAAGTTTCAAAGTAGGAAAATATGCACATTTAACAAACAAAATATATAGATTATTGATTTTGATACATAAAAGTACATAATTTGTACAAATTTTTTAATTGTGTAAGTATGTATGCACATATATGTCATCTCAAAATAATTTTTACAAAATTTAGAAATGCCATCTCAAGAACATCTCAAACTCGTGCTCGGAATGTAGTAGGTATTCACGCTGCTTGATATAAAAAAGGGACAAGCAATATAAATGAAATCATCAAAACATACATATTTTAATTTATATCAAACCACCTATGTGTACACAACTCAAGTACCTACATTTAAAAGTATTCCACACATGTGTGTAGGTTGAATCTAGGCATCATCTCCTTTTTGTTTCAAAGTATGAGATCAATGCGATGATTGCTTAAGGATACAAAAAAGGATAATAAATCAATTTTAACTATTAATGTACAAGTAGTATCAATATATAATCAAAACATGTATTTAAATATAATTTAACTAATAATTTCCTATTTTTACCAAGTATTCCATGTTGTCTAGGTTGAATTTGCATGGACTAGATCCTTTTTGTGATTATGGCTTAAGGATCTATAAAAGAAAAATTTAAACAAATTTCAACTAATAACACACTTGACTAATATCAAAACATGTATTTAATCTATTTAAAAATACAATATAAAACTAAAACTATATTTACATGTATTTACTTATTGCAATGCATCTATGATTATCTCATGCTCTTCCATAGAAATTTTCCATAGCAGTTTATTTGTAGGTCTTCCACGATACTGATGTAGTTTTATATTTGTTGCCACCACCAAAAGTGAATAATGTATAATGTTTTTATGCCTTTCATAATCTTCGAATGCAAGTAGTCCATTCCTCCTTATTAGGTATTTTTGTAGCCAAGTTCCAACAACCACCACCGATCCTATTGGAAAACATGAAAACCATCATCAAATAAGTTCTCAAAATTTTATTAAGGGGATCAAAGACTTGTTCTAAAAGTTTGCTTAAGGGGATCAAAAACTTGTTATCAAAATTTGCTTAAGAGGATGTCTTAAAGGGATCATTGTACCTATTGGCTAATGATAGCCATCATCATCTTCTTGAGGTGCTATTAACTTATGTTTAGTCTCCACACAATGAGCCAACCAATATTTTGTTTCCTCTTCATTCCCCTCATGTGCAACAACAACATACACATGTCCTACAAATGAAATTTGTTTTAATAACTTGCGCATATCCATATAAATAATTTAGTATTACAAAATAACTTAATAAAGTGAAATAAAGTGAAATAAAATGAAATAAATTGAATTAAATTACCTTCTTGTACAAGTTCTAAAAAACGGTCATAGTCTTCATATGCAAACACTTGATCATTCTCTTCAATAGTTCTTTCATATTGATTGAGTGCTTGTGCAGGTGTCAACGATCTTTGCTCCCACTGTTCAACCCACTCTATATTTTCACATGATTCCCAATCTCCTGAGATACAAAACTGACAATAACATGCAAGATCCCTTGTCCAGATAGTCCATGTGCTTGTTGTCGAACTCCTAAATGAATGCCATTTAGTAGATCCACTAATTGTATCACACTCAACTCTAGGTACAATGTTCTCTTCTTCAACCGACCAAAAGAATCGATGAACTATAGAGTACTCACTCGAACTAGGTGCAGATAATCTTGTATTACACCAATCCACAATCCCACATGCATCTTTAAATTTTGTTGCATCCTCAAATTTTAATTGTTCTCTAGAAAGAATTCATTTAACACACACACTAGCTCCATCATGTTCTCCTTTACCATGCCCAACTTCAAAAAAACTCCATATATGTTGGACATTAAGTTCCTTGTGAACCCTACTTAACCAATAGAACATTCGAGCATTCTTGAACTACCCCATACAATTATTTGACCATATGAGGTGTTTTGTCATCTGAATATCTCTTTCTCTTAAATTTCTATAAAATTTATTAAAACAATATTGAACAAACTCTGACAAGTGTAACCTATTGTCACTCAAATAAAAATGATACTGCCTCAAAAATTTTATATCCTCCTCAGTTCTATCATTTGCATGCCTATAAACAATATGGACAAACATAGCTACTTGCACTGAATTATAATACTACAATTAAATTTCCTCTTGTGGAGCTATAGTATAATTTTTTGCGAAATCAACCACTGAAAGTATAGTACCAATTGGAAATGTGTTTCTACATGCGTGAAATTGGCCATCAAGCCATCAAGCATGTTCAAAGTGCATGAGATATTTTGGTACAATCTTATTCTTAAATTCACTCATGAATGCATGTACACTAACTTTTTATGTAACTAAATCACAACGCTTTCCTATTTTTCCATCTTTTAAAGAATAGTGAACATTCTTAAATCTTTTAATATCTACTAATTATTGTCCAAAATCATTATCAACACTTTCACGCATAAAAAAATTTAAGAATGAAAGATTTCCACAACTAATGCATTTTCCAAAAATACAAGAACTTAAATAAAACAATTTACCATTAGTTCTTTCACAAAACAAACCTGATATAAACTCCCTTATTGCTTCAAGTGGCATATTAATACCACATTCTTGTAAAATCATGTTAGTATGCAAGGTACAATGTATATATCCAAAAACATCATAAAAATAATGAAATTGAACATGTTTTTTACAACAAGATATTTGTTGCTTATTAATTTTTACATACCAGGGTTTACATTTTTCAAAAGACCTTTGACTTATTTTAATATTACCAGGTAACACTAAATCACCACAAAATTTGGTATAAAATTTAGTTTGTGTTGTATCTAATATGTGTTTTGAGTGAGGATCATGAACTCTAGACCCCACCCTTAATTTTAAAAAATCTCCAGTATTAGATGATACCCTAGTATTATCATGCCAATATTTTTCAATCAAAGATTTAATTTCAACATTCAATTTCATATCAAACCTTGGGAGTCGACCATTGAAACTCCAACATTGGTTGATAGGATCATTTTCTATACTTTCTCTTCTTTTTGTTGCTCTTAGCAATGTTTTAGGATGTATTTTTAAAACTTCACTAATATTGCTTACCATTCTTTTCTTCAAAGTTTCTTTATTAACTATAGCAGTTATAACTTTTCTTCCTGCATTTTTATCTTTAGATCGACTGTTTTTCCCAATAGATTGAATGGCACTAGCAACAATAGACATAACATGTTTTAATGATTGATCTTTTCTTTTTGGTTTAACAAAAAAGCCTAACCTTTTAATTATTTTCCTTATTTTTTGCATTATCATCAATTGCATTATTAGTTGACATTGAAATGCAAGTTTTTTACGATAAAAGAATTTTTTGTATATTCTATTTGCATGTGTTCTTTTTTGCCTACAAGAAATCTTACCAGGAAGATTATCCAAAACATCACTTTCAATTTTAAAAAAAGTATTTTCATTCAATTCAACATCGCATTCTATATTTTCATTTTCATTTTCAACTTCAAAACAATTTACATTTTCATCAACAAAATGGTTTTCATTTTCATTTTCATCAACAAAACAATTTTTGTTTTCATTTTCAACAAAAGATTTTTCATTTTCATTTTTAATAAAATATTTTTCATTCTCATTTTCATTTTCAACAAAATATTTTTCATTCTCATTTTTATTTTCAGCAAAAGATTTTTCTTTTTCATTTTCAAGAAATTCTATAAAAGTTTCATCTCTCTAAATATTATCCATGTCAACATCATTAAGTCTAGCATCTTGCAAAACTTATACATATGAATTTTCCATTTCACCAAAATGTGGATTTGAAGACATACCTGGATTTGTGCCTATTGAAACATTCTCCATAGCATTGAAAGAGGGATTTGAAGACATACTAGGACTTGTTTGTATAATCTTATTATTTTCCAAATTGACTTCTTGCAAATTAGCTTCATCTACAACCATGGTCTCCTCAATGTTTTCATCTTCAATAGTTGTGGAATTGGATGCTCCACCATCATTCATTGATTTAATTCGCATTCTTCTTTCTCTTTGTATTTGTTTCTCCTTCTCTCTCTCTTTGCTTCAATTTCTTTAGGAGTCAATGTCTTCCTATCTTTCCTCTTATTATAAGCTTGTGACCCCATGATTATAAAATTCTCAAGCACAAATGAATGTCAATAGTGAAATTCTTTAAAAAATTCAATCCAAATTGCAAGTTGAAGACCTATAAGGACAAAATTCTTCCTCTTGTGTTCCTCAAAACAAGTAGAAAACTAGCACAATTCTACTTAAAAAACTATTTTCTTCATGCCCCCTTTCAAAAATTCAATCCATATTGCAAGTTGAAGACCTTTTTTTCCTCCAAACGAGTAGAAAACTAACACAATTCCACTTCAAAAATGGTTTACATGATGCCTCCTTTGAAAAAATCAATCCAAAATGCAAGTTCACCACCTGTAAAGACAAAAGTTGGTGAAAAATAGCCCAATATGTCACAGTCGGCTGTACATGTGAAGTTGTGGACTTCACAGTAAACTTTGCCAGTAAATTTTAAAAAAATGGTTAAAAAGAAATGAGATCTTGTTTATTACAAATGAGATCTCGTTACATAATCAAGATCTCATTCCCAAATATTAAATGTGAGGACCATTGACAGGGAAATGAGATCCAGTTTATAAAATGAGATCCCATTTCCCTGTCAATGGTCACCACATCTAATATTGGGAAACGGATCCCGATTTACAAAACAACATCCCGTTTTGTAAATCGGGATCCCGTTTCTAAAAATTTGAAATTCCATTTGCTTTGTGGTTTGGTTTTTGGATTGTATTATGGTTCAGGAAAATCATTGGGAATCTGAACCTAGGCCTTCAACCTGGTTTGGCCTACAAGTTGAAGGTCCTAACAATGTCAGAGAAAAATATTGAGTTTAGACATATGGTTGATGACTTTTTTTGTAGATTTTTTTGACGAAATTAAAACTCATTATAGATGAGATAGTGCAGATTCCAAATATGTATTTTTTTTTACAATTGGATTATTTTTTACTATTTTTCAATTAATTTCTAATGAAACTTGTCCACAAACTTTAAATATTAAGGTTTTTTACTATTTTAATAACTTTTTATCAACATAACATTTTCACGAACGGATTGCACGAGAACATACTTCAAACAATTCTTTTCAATTTAAAAAATAAAAAATAAAAAATGATTAAGTTTAGGTCATCTTATGCATGACGTACACAATGATTTTTCAAAATGACAAATATGGCTAATAAAAATTTAACAAAAAAAAAATTCAATAAAAAATTACAAAAAATATCAAAACGTGCTTCAGTGAGTTACAAATCTTGTCCCAAAATGGTTTAGAAAAATGCGATAATTTAGGTCAAAATATGGATGACGTACACATGCATGGTATGGTAAAAAAAAGTGACTTTTAAACAATGGCTTTTAGAAACACCTATTGAAACTCAATTTACACCATCTAGGTATTGAAATAAATTACATATTTGGAAACTAGACTCTGAGCACTACATTTTATGATTAGTGACTTTTTTGAAGATTTCATCTCTAAGTGCTTCAAATTTTAAGGTCAAATGTGTCAAATTCTGAAAATCAAGGAAAACACTTCCTTTTTGGCCAAAAAGTGGACTCAACTTCTTGCCAGCACCCTAAAATTGATCATACTCCATCAATTGCTACCCTAGACCCTGAGATCTTGAGGTTGCAATTGGAAAATGAAAAACTGCAAGAAAAGTTAAAGAAAGCTGAACTAGAAGCTGCCAATGTAGAAATAGCTAGAAAGTTTGCTTTTCTTAAGATCTCCATATCAAATCTAGAGGCTTCAAGCTCTGGACATAATGATAGTGAATCACAAAAGAAGAAGTCTGTGGGACATACTATTAGTGGAAGTGGTGGTGGAGGTGGACGAAATGACAAGAGTAAGAATTCTTATTTTGAAGATGAGGGAAAAAATAAAGGTGGTAACAATAATGGAGATGGAAAAGGAAAGGACAAGACTCAATTTGATGACTGAAAATATGATGAGCCTAGAAATGCTCATAAATATTGACATATTAGGAGGCCACTCCAAGTAGAGTGATATAAGCAATTATGCTTTACTGGAATACTTAGTTATCCTAACCTATTTCTTGAATATTCTAGGCCTGCTTTAGTTAGATTTTCTAGAAGCAATGTTGTGAGTGGTTAAGACCATCTCAAAGCATCTGCTAATGTTATGGATGATTTTTGAGGTAGAAGTAGAGGATGTCATGATGAAATTATTCATGTAGTCACTTACTGAAGCTACCAGAGAATGGTATAGCAGTTTTCCTGCTAAAAGTATTGGGTCTTGGGAAGAATTTAAGAGGTTTAGAGAACAATATGGTGATAAAACTGGCTCAAGGTTCCTTCTAAATTAATTTAATAATATTGTCAAAATTTCTAATGAGAGTGTGGCGGATTTCAATGTAATATTTCAAAAGGCCATGAACCAGTTACCTCCACACTTGAGATTAAGTGACAATGTATGCTTGCTGAACTATTGCAATGCCTTTGATGCAAGGATGAGCTATCATTTGCTAGATAAAAATCCTCAAACATTGAGAGAGGCTTATAAGATGGTTATCCATAGTGATAGTATTTGCAAAGCAATTGGTAAGGTTGGGAGAAGAAATGATGTAAAGATCCTCAAGAATTCAAAGAGGGAGGATAAAAATTTTGCTGCTAAAGGAGGTACTCTTGAGGATAATATTAATAATTCATGAAAATTATGAATGAAAAGATTTGAAAGCAAGAAGAAGCTCAATCAAACAATTATCATAAGAATGAAAGACCTCCCTAGTTGCAGGATCATCCCTATAATACAAGCTGGCATAATGGGAAGCCTATTCCTAATAATTAGAGAAATACTTAGAATAAGGTTCCTCGGGATCCTCTACAAAAGAATTCAAACAACTTTACTAATGGCATGCCTTGGTGCATGGTTTTCCAAATCCCTCATTCTCCTCATCAATGTACAATTGCATAGATGGTTGAAGTGGACAAAGATGTACCTGAAGACTGTGATCAGTCTAATGAGGAGGATGTTGATGTAAATATGATTATGGATGATTCTCATTTTGCTGACAATGAGTGCTCATATGATATGGAGTCTCATGAAATGGATGTGGATGAACAAAGGCATATTTCCAGTACATATCACTAGCAAGTTCTCTCTGATGAGGATGGTGACAGTGATGATGAAGCATATAATTTGGAAGAAAATAAAGATGGTGTGTCCCTGAGAAGTTCTCTCAGATGAGGAAATTAGAACATATATAGTGGTGTTGGCTACTCAGTCCAAAAGCTCATATCACCTAAGGAATAGAATAGTTGGTGGTGAACAAGGTAGTCTTGCTGGTCTTTTCATCAAGGAGCAAAATGCCAAAGGCAAAGAGAAAAAGTTTGATGGAAAAGTAGGACTAGTCAAAGTTATGGAAGGCAAGGGAGATAAGATTTGGGCTAAGAAAGTTGATAAACCAAAAGTAGATGGAGAGCTCAAGTCCTCTGGTATGAAGAAAAAGACACAAAAGCATACTTCTGAAGTTGCAAGAAAATATGCCAAGCCTAGAGTTGAAAAACCAAAAATTCAATAGAAGGAAAGTGATACAAAACAAGGTATGATTCCAGTTGAATTACCTAAATATACTCATGTTGACATGTTTCAATTTCTTAGTCAAGTAAAAATTTCAGTCCCTTTCCTTGAAATGATGAGAATAGATGAACATAAACAAAAGGTAGTAGTCCTTATCAATGGTGCTACTATAGCCTACAATGATTTAGTGGTGCCCACTCCACCCAAAATGAGTGAGAAGGAGAAAAAAGATAAAGAAGTTGAGGGAGTGATTACTGAGATCCCTCATATTTTTCTAGGAAATTTAGTCACAGCCTATCCTGGAAAGATAGACCCATTCTTCCTCACACTAATTAATGAGGGAAATTTTCTAAAAAATTGTATTATTAATTCTAGAGCATCCAATAACATAATTCCAGCCAAGATCATGGAAGCATTGGGACTAAAAGTTGACAGTACCCAAAGAAAACATTATGCTATGGATTCAAGAGAGGTCCCTATGATTGGTGTTATTAATGAGCTTCCTTATAGGTTAGCAGCTTACCCAAAGAAAGAGTTTAAGATGAGTTTGGTGATAGTAGACATCCCACCTAATTATGGAATGCTGCTATCTAGGAAATGGAGTGCTTCCATGGGAGGTAGTATGTAGTGTGACATGTCTTATGCCACCTTTCCTATTGATGGTAAGGATTTCCAAGTGGTACGAGAACCAAAAGAGCCACATATGTTGGAGCATGCTCCTGCGGATGATACAATTTTGTTTATAGCTACCAATATTAGTGACTTTCATGTGGAAGAAGTATCAAGAGAAACTGATAGACGCCTTGCACTAATAGATAATGAAGTTGTAATATTATCTAACAATGATGGACTATGGAAGTTGTACTTTGTTGGTGTAGGTTCCAAGGAAGGGTATGGTGCAGGGATAATACTACTGTCACCTAGTGGCAATACATACAAGTTTTCTTTCACTTTGTCTTTTGTTTGTACTAACAATGTGGCAGAGTATGAAGGATTGTTATTGGGATTAAGACTAGCTGAAAAGTATGGGATAAAGAAGTTGATGGTAATTGGTGATTCGGAGCTAGTGATATCCCAAGTAAGAGCCATATATGCTTACAAGAACAATAGACTGAAACAATACATAAATGTTGTATGGGATTCCATTAAGCAGTTTGATGCTTTTGGAATCAACTGGATGGAGAGAGGATAGAATAGTGTGGAAAAATTACTTGCGAACATTGCATTAAGACTAGATGATATTCTAAATTTTTTGAAATTTGTTGATGAATATGAAGGTCAGGAGATTGATTTTGGGGAATTTGTTGAGAATATAGATGGAAAGGATACTTTCTTTGGGGGTGAGATCATTCAGTTGAAGAAAAAAAAAATCTCCAAGGGTCTTGTAGCACTAGAAAGGGTCTTTGATAGTCAAGATAAGAGCAAGGTTAAAACAACTACCACCCATTCAAAGGATCTGAAAGAAGTGAATTTTGGGACTAAAAATAGAGAAGTTCATAGACATAGTCCAATTTTCATAGGTTATTATCCTACCATATAAGCCTACAACATGGAAATTAATTACTCAAAGTACTATAATTTAGCTTAACATGGTGTTTCATTTAGAACAAAAACATAAAGAAAGAACTTGATAAAGGCCATAATATGCATAGTCTTAAAGATTTCTCCCAAATGATTTGTGCTTGAATATAAATTTAACTTTTAAAACAAAGGTCGAATGCCAATCCGATAATAGTTTGAACATAAACAATATGGCATGCCAAAGAAAAGTAGTTTTACACTTCTGGAAATAGTTCTATAACTTTAGAAAACTAAAGAAACTTTTCCTGAGAACAAGAAACTGAAACTTGGAACTTTTTTGGAAAAAAATCTCTTTTTTTCTATTGTTGCCTCCCATTTATAGCTAGAAAAAGAGAAAACTGCCACCACATTCCAGTACTAAATCATTTGACTGCAAAATCCGATGAAAATTTCCAACGAAAGATGGATAATTAGATGTATTGTTGGGTACTAGTGATATTTAATGTGTAATTTTCAAAAAAAATTAATTTTATCCCCAATGTTTGTCGAAATTTCGATGAACCTATTTTTTTGTCAAAATTGTGACAAAGAGTTTTCATCAAAATTTTAATGAACATGTGAAGTCAAAATTGAGGCTGACATAAATAAAAGGTGAGCTCAACTATTTATTGCGATAGTGTTTTGCTATACTTATGAATTTTCTCTACTTGCGAATTTGCTATACTTATGACAGTTTGTGGAGAACTAAGGATGATTTTCTTGGGAAAAATTAAAAAAAAATTCAAGAAGCTATCGCCAAGTTGAAGCTAGTCATTGTCCTTTCCCATAATTCATTTGTGAAGTCAAATTTGTACTTCCAGGTTTGAAAATCATATTTTAAAGAAACATCTCATCAGATTTCATTTTAGACTTGTGCATTTTCAGAGTTGCATTTTCAAATTTTGTTGTGCAAGTTCAATATTCTGATTTTAGGAGTCTAATGGTTGGAAATCATAGTAAAATTAGAATTTAATAAGTTTTGGAATTAGCATTTTAAAGTGTTTTTTGGGGTCATTAACTTCAAACTATCTTCTCTTTTGTAGGGGTGGTTGCATGCCGAATTTTTTGGGTGTAAAATATTGGAATTATTAGATTTTGTTACTGTCTATGAATAAAAATTATTGGAGTGTAAGTTTGATATTTTTTGAAGATCTAAATATTCAAGTTTGGTAAAGAAAAATCATGTCAGATAATATTAGTCCAGAACAAAATGAAGAGACACTTGATAGATTGTGGGCTAGATTGAAAAGAAAGGGTGATGGGAAATGTTATTGTCCTTGCAATAATTGCAAGGGCTTAAAGACGAGACAAATTTTAATCACAATAGCGAGAAACATTGTACAGATGGTCACATTTCGAAGGGGGGCATGATTATCATCCATTGGTAAGTTGTTCATTATATGTGTTTATATTGATTGAATTTGTAAATGTTTATATCATTTAACATTTTATATATATATAAAAAATCACTTGATCATGATCATGGTTTATTTATGTCTATCATTATTATAAAGGTGGGGTGCCCTAGGGCACATGATATGGATTATCACAGCCCGAAGAATTTGGTTTTGCAAGTGGACGAACATGGAGCTATGAATATTGAAGATGATCATGCGTCAGAAAACACAGTTGAAGATAATGGTACAAATACATTGATCCATGATACATTTAGTGGAAAAGCTGATCATGATGATCGAGATTACTTTGATGATGTTCATGATTTACCTGTACTTGAGAAGGCATACGAGCCCCTTTATGAAGGCTCCCAAAAAACTCTTCTCTCTATTGTATTGTTGTTGTTGAACTTGAAGGTTATGAATGGTTTATCAAACATAGCAATCTCATGGATGTTAAGTTATGTCATATATCTCATCTTTTTTCATCTATTTTAATTGTTGTTAGTTCATCACTAGTAAATAAAGGATGAAATATGTACCATTAATATTCTTTATATTAACAAATTATTTTTTGTTGTAGATTGATTGGTGAATTTTTGTTACCACCATCAAATATTTTACCTCACTCATACTGAGATTTATCTGGCATTATGAAAGATATCGGTATAGAGTATCAAGCAATAGATGCATATCTCAATGATCATATTATATATCATAAACAACATGAATTTGCAAAATAATTCCCAAAATGCAATATTAGTAAATATTGAACAAATAAACTAACAAAAAAGGTGCCTCGCAAGGTTCTTCATTATATTTCCATTATTCCACGTATGCAATGATTATTTAGGTGCAAAAGCTTAGTGAAATTTATGGATTACCATGCACAAAATAGAAGTGGAGATGAGATTCTTCAAATTCCTACGGATGGTTCTGCATTTAGGGACATGGAGGAAAAATGGCCACACTTCAAAGAAGAACCTCGTAATCTCAGGCTTTCATTGGCAGTGGACGATGTCAATCCATTTGGAGAGTTGAGATATATTTACTCGGTGTGGCCTATTTTTGTTATCAATAATAACATTCCTCCATGGATGTCAATAAAGAGGGAGTGCATAATGTTTTCAATGATTGTTCCAAGTATTTGCTTACATCAATTTTCTTTAACATAGTAGCATCTCATTTGTCTTATTTGTTGCATAATGACATATTTTTTTCATTCAATAGTCATGTACATTAATTTATATATATTGCAATAAAATGGTTATACACTATGTAATGTTTATGTTCATTCAACTAGGTAAGTACAAAGTTAAAGATATGAATGTATATATCGAGCCTCTTACTGATGAGTTACTAAAGTTATGGAATGGTGTCACCATGTATGACATCTCTAGACCAATAGGACAAAGACAATTTCAATTCTATGGAATGCTTGTATGGACAATTCATGATGCCCTAGGGCTGACACATTTTTATGGTATGTTATAATGTTTGACTACACTTTAACAATGTTTAATTTTATGAAGTAGATATCATGCATGTTTTTTAAATAATCTATTCATTATATATAATTATAAAAATTGACATATTTAATCCAATTATATATGATCTTGCAGGTCTTGAAACAAAGGGAAAATTTGCATGTCTAATTTGTGGTCCAAAGATGAAATCTCATCGTTCAACAAGTTTAGGAAAGAAAGTGTTTGATGAGTATAGGCACTTCCTCCACAAAAATCATAAGTATCGAACTATTGAAAAAAAAAATTTCAATGGGAAAGAAGAGACCACATCAAAACCATGAAGAACGACACCTCACCTATGGAAATTGGAATATAATAGAATTAATCATCAAGGTTATACATCGGATCAAATTGTTTATCTATCATATATGATATGTTTTGAATTTATATTTTTGTATTGTGTTGTGTTTACTCATGTTGTAATTGAAAATGATTGTCATTGTTAATTTGTTTAACTTATATGCATCATGAAGGTTGTCAAGGCATTAATGGTCAGCTTCCACAGGGATTGAAAAGTTATCCCAGACAATTTAGTAGGTTTCCCTACTATGAGCAGCTACAAATTGTGCATTTTTTTGATACAATGCATATCAGAAAGAATATAATAAAAACGTTATGGAAAATATTGGATGGAAGGCATGACAAAGAAAAAATTGTCAAAATTTGTAGTGACATTTAGGAAGCCAATCATGCAATGTAAAATGTCATTAAATTAAATAGCAATGGGGAACAAATTAATATAACTGCCCTTCCTTGGTTATTAATGGAGCAGCAAAGCAATGCTATAAAAGAAGTCATACGAAAAATTCAATTTCCCATAGGATTTGTTGCGAACATAAACAATATAATAATAAAGAAAGGTGAATTTGGGTCAGGAATGAAAACACATGATTGGCATACCTTCATTAAGGTAATTATTTTGGTATATTATATACACTTGTGTAATGCATTTACTTTTCAGTGTATTATGTTTACTACTTTTGGAGAAATAATGAAAAGATCATTTTATAATTGTTGTGATACGTTCTACCTCTATCTCTCTGAGACAACTTTAACAACAATGTCAAGCAAGTTATACGTGATCTTGGAAAATACATGAGGTAAGTTACGATATTTTTTCAATTCGTTGTATAGATCTTATAATTTCCATTTGTTTTACTTGTTATGTAATATACTATATATTTTTGTTAAATCTCGTTAATATATTTGTGCCTTGAATCACTTGTAGATGGATGTCATCTAAAGAAATCCATAAAGAAGATATAAATTATTGGAAGAGAAAAATTCCCCATCTAATGTGTGAAATGCAAAAGTGTCTACCTTTGACATTTTTCAATGCACAAGAACACTACCTCATACACCAAGTTGAGGGAGATTGAATTGTGCAGACCTGTACACACAAGGTCAATGTGGATGGTTGAGAGACACTTGAAATTTTTGAAGGCTTTGGTTAGACAAAGAGCACATCCCGAGGGTTCTATGGTGGAGGGATATATGGTATACCAAACCATGGTGTACATTAGTGAATATCTTCCTAAGTTTGCAGCAAAGATCCATGTAGATCGCATTTGGGATCCCAACTCCATTAACAAATTCAAAGGGGAGTACTGATGGAGAAAGGTAGATTGAGGAAAGTGAGAGGTAATTGTAAGATGGTCATGGAGATTAGTGGAATACATTTTACATATATTTTTATGTATATTGTACTTATTTAATTATTAATCTTTAACATACCAATTATAAATTAAGGTCGTATACTGTGGTATTTAACTAATTATATCGCCATTTGTGAATTCAATTTTTTTTATACAATTCGAGTGGGATGCACTACATTTGTACATCGCAAACAATCTTGATTGGATGACGGTATGGATTGAGTGATGTTAACAATCCGGTTTGCATAACATGGAAGGTGTACTTCATTAGTTAAAGAAGCTCATCATAATGGAGATTCTGTAATGTTACACAAAGGGAAATTGATTTAGCATATGGTTTAAGAGATAAACAGGTACTCATAAATATATTAATCACCCATATTATTTAATTATTTTCAATTATATTGATGTATATATATGTTGAGATTGTTTTTGCATACATTTGGCCAAGAATAAATATGTTTATCAATACACGATATTGCAATAATTTTTACATGTTTGACATATTGCATTGAAACACCACAAGGCTATGTGGTGTAATGGTCGTAAATTTTGAATCAAAATGTTGGATACATGAAGAAAACTTGTGATTCTGGTATAACTACAGTCTTTCAGGTGACTAATGTTTCATCTAGAAGCGACATACATCCAAAAGTCTCAAAAAATTGATACTATGGGATTTTGGATGATATACTTGAGTGTGACTTTAAGTCCTTTAGATTAATTTTTGTTCATCGTCCTATGGTAAAGGCTATGATTGAATGAAAATGATCTTGAGAAAACTGTTATTGAACATGATAATGGATTTACCATGGTTAATACAAGGTCGATCGAGCGAGCTGGAAATGAGCCTATGTTCTTCCAAGCCAATGTGAGCAGGTATTTTACTCAGAGGTTCCAGGTAAACCGAGTTGGTCATTTGTTGTTAGACATGATCCAAGAGGAAGGTTGGTAAAGTATAATGTGGTGGAAGAAGAAGATATTGAAGAACTAGAAGATGATGTAGATGATGATCAGGATCAACAGTTAGTTGATGATGTCCCTGACAAAGATGTCGAAGAGAAGGAACTAGATCATGGTGATGTAGGAGTTAATGTTCATGAAGATGATATCTATGTACTAGATGATGACATTATCGAAACTGATATCAATGACAATGATGATGATATGACCAATCCTTACAATGTCGAATCTGGATTGGATGATACAGACAAAGAGTTGGATGAAGAATAAGATCAATGACATTGAAATGTATGAGTTATGCGATTATATTATCTATTTGATATTAATTTCTTGATAGAATTATCTTTGACTTATGTGGTTACATAATTAATTCATGATTTTTTTTAATTTTTATGCCATTACATAATTAATTTAATGATGTACTTTTTAATGTTTGAAAGGTCAAAAAATTAAAACATTTCAATAGTGATGTTAACAACCTTGAAATTAGTGTGTTTTATGTTTCATGTGATCATAAAAGATTAAAAATTCAGTTGTAGAGGTGGTTGTTCAGTGGTTGAGGTGTAAATTCCTTTAAAAGGCATAAAGTGATCATTGTAATAGTTTTTGATGATTGAGGATTTAAAATACAAGCTCTTGACATTCAAAAATTTATGTTTTTCTTTAAAATTTCTATATTTTTCCTATTATGCAGCATTGTATGGTCACATGCAGCCATATTTTGATGTGAAATCAATTCCATGTCGTGAAGATATGTGTTAGCTTTGATTTGAATCTGATTTGAGGGCTTAAGGCGTTGATTTGAGTTAGAAAGCTTCATTTATTTGCATACAACCCGCTTACCCTATTTTTGAGGGTTTTGTAGTCCAAACATTATGTAAAGGGGCTCTTACACTTTTTGTGATTACTGTAGCTTGTGGAAGAGTCCCCATGGATACTGTTGTAATTGTAGGATGTATGAATAGGGCATAGGATGAGAAATAAAGAAGGTATAGCTATTGTCCTCAAGATTTTTGTGAAGAAAAGTAGGTGAAATGAGAGGTTCAAGCCTAGGTTTCAACAAAATATGTATGGGATATCTAATTTTATGAATTTGTATCCATATGCAGACTTAATGGGTTTTTTCTGAACATTGAATATAAATGATATACATACACATGTACACACACACACACACATATATGTATGTATGTATGTATGTATATGTATTTTTAAATGTAAATGTAAATGCAATTACTGGATGTCTCCCAGAACAATAAATGCAACATATCATTAAAGAAATCTATATCTATGTATATAAATGTGTATTTCTAAATGCAAGTGTAAATGCAAAGAGCATATGGTTTTGTAGTGTTATAGATACAACATATTCATAAATTAATGTAATTGAAATTCTAAAGTCTTCAACACATATAATATGAAATCGATCAAACTATTAAACTACATGAGAAATAAATGAAAACAATAAATGCATATGTATGTGTATTTGTAAATGTAAGTGTAAAATAAATAAGAATAATGAAAATTATAAAAGAATACAAGGGGAGACCAGTGCTTTATTGGGTATATGGAGTCTAATGAATATCTGCAAATGTGGATTTCAATAATGGCAATAATTCAAATTGTCAGGCACAGAAATTGTTTACAACTTGTGTAAACGTGCAAGTGAATAATTGACAAACTCTTCTTGAGATAGAATGGAAATTCTAGTTATGTGATTCTTCTTATTAATCCAACTAATTGTTGTGATTGATTAAAAGATTTTAATCCCTACTTTAGAGAACCAAATAACTAGATCACACATCTATAGAAAATGTACAATGATAAACTGAGTATAAACTTGTTATATCAATTTAAACAATAGAGAAGCATCAGAATGGAGACAATCAAATAACTGCATAAATTTAACAAATAGCTGATACCAAAATCTTAATCCGTAACTTAGATATCTTCATTTACTCCTTCAAAATACATGCATCTGAGTCTTTGTATATGAAATCATTTTGCTAGAAAGCTATCTACTGAATATCTCCTAATGCCTATATATGTTGCATTACTATGGAACAGATATAAATACATCAAAACTTGGAAGGGACACATCCCTTCACAAATGTTTTATTTTACTTAACTAATTAAAACAAGAGATTAGGATTTATTTAGCCATAGATGAACGTTTGATAAATGATCTAGATAATTTTGTCGTTCATGAGTATTGACATCTCCTAATGCATTCCTGGACAATATTTCCACCTTTATCATCCTTTCGTTGTGCTCACAGCTCTCGTCCAATTTTGAATCCTTCCCTGTAGCATTTTCCAGAATTCCCTACAACATCAATTCACATTTTTTGATCCACTTCGCTTTCTCTTTCAACTTTTCTCCATCTTCAAATAGTGTAGGTAGTCCCATATTCGTAACATCAACCATCCCCTTTGCATCTTCTCATAGTTCCTCATAATAGTCCCTGTGTTTATTTATAATTTGGTTACCCATACCAATGGCCACACTGTGAGGAACATCTCTTTCATTTAATTCTTATAACTTTTCTTCAATCCTTCCATCAATTTTCTTGTGTTCCTGCCCTGTAGCATGGTTCTTTGAATATGCTCTTCATATCTTATTCAACCAAATCGTTAAGTTGGCTTGCCTTTTTTTGATTATTACAGCGAGTGTATCATATTTACCTTGTGAATATGCAATTGAATCCTCCCAATGATCTTTTACCTGTGATCTTTCACCATGTGTTATTAATTTAGGAGGTCCCATTGTGACTCTTAGCATGTCCTTCAAATGATCATTTTCTCTCATGATCCTTTCATTATTCATTTTGTACATTTCCTTTTCTTTTATCAACATTTGTATTTGGGCTTTATTTAGTTTTGCCACATTAATCTCAATGTCTGCAGTCGCCATAGGATCTACCTCTCCAACCTTCAGAGTCATGATATGTCCAAATTATTTCTCAATATCAATCACCACTGACTTTCTATGAGGTGGATACAAGGTCCATATCATGAGTGATCCTTCATCTAGGTTATATTTGGATCTAGCATATATTTTTGTCACCCCCTCTAGACTAAGCTTATGTGTTGCACTATTATCCTTTAAGAAGCTATCAAACACCAATGCAGAATTCAAATCCAACCCTGGAAAGATCATAGCTCCAGCATCCTCTAACATTTTCCTTCCTTTGTTGAGGGTCATATTAGCCATTTCTCTATCCACAGTTAATTTCAAATTATTTAGTAGCTGCCCCTCATTGCTTGGTGTAATATTATCAACTGTTTCCCTTATCTTCTTTCCCTTTTTCTTATACAAGAAAGATCTAAATTCTGAAGAATTCACAAATTCATTGTTTGCTACAAATGACCTATATTCCATCCATCTGGAGTCTATATCTTGGCTCTCTTCAACACTTAGTTCTCTAGGAGGGCATTTGTAATCTTGAGTTTTTAATCTGGAAATCCTACTGGGTAGGTCTCGTGGCATATCTTCTCCAGTTTCCTCATCTCTAGAAAAAGGGAACACTGTATCCGAAAACCCTTGGTTGTATTCCTCCACCACTTTCTGCTTCCTCTTCCTCCAAATTTCTAGTCATGTCATCAAACTAATAAGGAACATGATCATATTGTCCAAAATTTATCCTTTGTTTGGCAGAATTGATATATCCCTCTGGATCAAAACCTTCTCTTGGTGGACCCTTATTCATATTATACTACATTAATTTCTCAAGGATCAAATCATATCCTTCCTTTGCAAGCACAGTAAAATCACCAAAGCACAGAGTACTAGGCATAAATGCCTATTTTCCAAATGAACCAAAATTCATGAAACTAGAAAAATCCATTTGTCATACAATTTCCAAATATGCAATCCTATCCAAGACTAAAACAAAAAAATGAATGGAGAATCCTCAAAACCAAACACCCTTACCATAGTAGCATCTTCCAAGCAATACCAGTCTCCCCAATTGTGATCAATTGGTCCATTAAAGTCCTTACGTCTAAGGAAGCATTTTATTTCATCAAACAATGAGTGTGCACAAGGATGACTGTAGAATTCATATACTGGCTTTACAAAATATTCTTCAAAATATAGGAAACTGGAATTAGCAAACCTACTATCCCAAATGACAGTCCACAATTGAATGGGTAACAATTTTCCCTCTTTATCAAACTGTGAAACCTTCAACTTTTCTATCCAAATCCCTAACTCTTGTCTGAAGTACAATACTAGATGCATTAAAAGGAATAATTCCTAAGGTGCGGAACAGGGGATTTATTCTTGATTGCCACCAATGCTAAGCCGAGTCCCTTGGAGACAAATGAAGCATAGTCGAATAACCTAGAATTATGACATTGAATGTTAGTTGCAATTACCATGGGAACAATGGACATATACTCAGGAACTTCTATACCCAACACTTGTCCTACCGAGAAATAGGTATATCTCATATAGGGCTCGAATAAGTCCACACGGAATGGAGGCCCATCGCCATCATCAAGTGGGACAATTTTACCATCTTGTTTAATTCTATGTAAGGGAAACCTCCAACCCTTGTAAGTGGTGTCTATTCTCCAAAACTTCTTTTCCAACTATTCATTCACAATTTTCTCATTACACCACCCTTCCAACTTAAAAACCTCACATATTGAAGCCTCTAATATGTATATGAACGGTTTCCCAGATGGTCCACATATGGCCTTAAGTTTTGAGTCATAGTGGGTGGCCAACAATTTTACCATCTCTATATTGACAAACACATTAGGGAAAACCATTTTTCCCAAATTTAAACGCCACGGATTACAAACTAGCTCAAAACGATCTCTTCGTTGAAAGTGGAATCTAAACAATTCAAAGCCTCTTATTGGGGTCCAAATATCTCCTATGTGCTTGCACTTGTCATCCAATTTATCCACTTTCACCCTCTGTTGTACGGAGTGCCTACCTCTGGACCCAGAGCCAGGAAATTGGTCAATTAAATCTTGATTCAGCTTTCATTCAACACCCTTCAACTCAATTCCAGACTCAATTTTCTGCTTCTTACTCTTAGGGTGACTGCTCTAACTTTTTTTTCTACCTTTCAACTTCCCCAAGCTAGTGGATTCCATATTACTCGCTTAAAATTGCATAAATGAAAAAGTTAAAATGCAAAGGACTTATTGGTTTTGATTGAGGTCTTTCAACTAAAACAATTCTCTAGCCCTTTGTTTGTCTCATTGTTTCCTTCGCTACCAATTCACAATAATGTTCATTTTGCAATGATTTCCTTTCAATTTATGAAATTACTTGTACTTCGTGGCGCCATTAATATTTTAACTTTAGGCACAAATGTAACAAATTTTTGAATTCCTTACTATCACATCAAATGAACTGGTCAGCAAGACACCTTCAAACTTTGGGCAATCTATACATTAGGCCCCAACCAACGTTCACTGAATACTCTGTTGATCGGGGTAACACTCTACACATTTGACCGATGTTAACATTTGTCCCATATACATCACCAAGAATCACCCCGACAATCATTTTGGTTCATTTTTTTCTTCATCAACCTGACTTTTAGTATTGCTAACACATTCAGTGGTTCCTCCAATGTTATAAGTCTTGCCGATAACTTTTCTTTTGTTCTTGAATATGTCGCCAAAACTCCTATTGATATCCTCTTGTTGGTGTAACTTAGTGGGTCGAGTGAAAATTTAGGATTTACACCGATGGCACATGTCTCGCCAATACATTCCTAGTGCTCTTGTCAATGAAAGAAATGATGGTCTCACCGATGAAACTTCATCGGTGAGACTTAAATGTTTGGGCCAGCATATATTTTTCATGCCAAGATGACTTGTCTTGCTAATAGATTCCCTTCATCGATGAGACCATAAACCAATCTCCCCGATATGTCTTCTTTAGTAATCCTAGCTTTGAACACGAGCGTAGGTGATTTTTGAATTTACCCACTGTCACATCAAATGTTCTATCGAAAAGAAAATTCAAAATTTGGGTGATCATTTTATTCAGGCTTGACTAATGTTCATTAAACATTCTTTTGGTCGGGGAGACATTATGCTGATATCACATAATCTATCCATTTGATTCATATAAATGTCACCTAGAGTCACCCCGATGACTATCTTGATTTATTTGTGTCTTCATCGGCAAGACATGGTATATCACTAAGACATTCAGTAATTTACCCAATTTTATAAGTCTCCCTGATGATTATTCCTTTGATCTCATGTCACCAAGAATCCTTCTGATACAACTCCTTGTGCTTTGATCGATGAGACAAGAGAGGTTTCTTGTCGATGGAACTCATTGGTGAGACCTATATGCTCGGTACGACCTTTTCATTTCACCCCAATGGAACTTGTCTTTCCAATGAATCTCTTTATTGGTGAGACCATGGACCATGTCATCTCGATGTGTATCTTCTTATGTAATATGATCGGTGTGACAATTATGTTCTTTTGTCGACATGCTGAAAATGAGAATAGAATGATTTATGAATTAGAGAGACCTGCACAAATTCTTGCCGATATGGGTTATTTGAATACTAGATTTTGGAGGTTTTTCATGATATCAAATGGTCAAGAATGATGTGATCATATGTGACTATGATGGATTATATTCAAGATAAGGTTTTCTTTAGGGAATCAACAAGTGCAAAATCACTTGTACTTTCCCTTGAAGTATGTTTAATAACTCCAAAATGGGTGTCTAAAACCATCAAGGGTTTCTCTGGTGTTTTGGGAAAGTTTTGAGCTATTGGGAAAAAACTAGGTTTGCACTGTTACAAGGATTCAAAGAGTCAAAGTGTGAAATTTGACTTCTCTTCTTTGTTAGGCTTTGAGAGTTGTTTCAATTTTTTAAATTGGTCATTCTAAACTTGTTGGAAGCCTCTTAAAGGCGGGTTGATAGGTTGGTTGAGTTGAACCTACTAGGTCTAAATTAGGTGGTTGTTATTGCTAAGGTGGATCACTCCTTTCTATGAAGGCCATACACTTATGATTGGGTCAAGTGTTCTTTTCTTTAGAAAATTCCTATTGCCTTTTTGAAAGGTTATGATTTGATTAGATGGGTTATGAAGCACTTATTTCAAACAAATATCTTTATGAAAGAAGTATAGTGGCATGAAATTAAATATGATTTGTATTCCAATGTAAAAACTACAAAGAATGGAAACAATTTTTTCAACACATAAACTATTATGTAGTAGTCAATTAAAATGAAAAAGCTTACTCTATATTAGTTAGGATACACAACTAAGAAAATGATCTAAAGTGACTTATTTATCCTAGAGGAACTAAGTATATAGTATAAAAAGAAAACCAAAAAACCCACAACTACCTCTATTTTGAAGGAGTTTCGTTTTCTCCCCTTCCCGATCTCACTAATATTGTCTAATTATTTTAAAGAGACGAAGGGTCATAACACAACTTTATTCAACCCAGTAAATAGCTTGGTAGAAGAAACTTGAAAAAAGAAACAAAACAATTGATACATTTGGCATTTCATGTTGAATGAAGAGTGGTGACAATAATCTACTTATAGTTTAATAAAACACTATTTTTATAATAAGGCTTGGCATTAGAAAGATAAGTGTTACTTATAGTTTAATAAAACACTATTATAGTTTTACCAACATATAATATTGTATGCTTGTGTGGATTCTTAGTTAATATATGGGGAGATAGTATATGGAAAGAGAAAGAGAGATGGATATATATGTGAAGAGAAAGGAAGAGAGGTGGGGATAGAGAGAGAGATGGATGGATAGGATAGGGAGGGAGAGATGGTGAGAGATAGAGAGGGGGAGATATAGAGGGGGAGGGAGAGAAAGGGATATAGATAGGTAGAGGAGGAGAGATAGAGAAGAGGGGAGAGAGGGAGAGATAGGTTGAAGAGGAAAAGAGAGAAGAGAGGAGATAGATAGGTAGAAAGGAGAGAAAGAGGGAGAGAGGAGAGGATATGGAAGGGGGAGAGAGAAGAGGAATATATAGAGGGAGAGACATAGAAAGGGGGGGGATAGAGGGATGGTGAAAGAGATAGAGAGATCGTGATAGAGGAGAGAAAGATATGGATAGAAAGAGATAGAGAGAGGAGTGAGAGGGAGATAAAAAGAGAAATAGAGATAGAGATATAGAGTAGGAGAGATGGAGGGAGAGATGGAGTGAATGAGAGAGAAAGGGGGAGAGGGAGAGATAGCTCAATAGATAGAGGGGGGAAGAGGGAGTGACAAGATAGTGGGATATATAGAGAGATAGAGAGCGACAGGGAGAGATATATCAATCACCCTCCCTATATCTCTATCTATTCATCCTTATCTCTTTATCTCTCTACCTCTCTCTATATCCTTTGTCTCCCTTTCTATTTTTATGTTTGTCCTTATATCCCTCTCTCTCTATATTTTCTTCCCTATATTTATCTTTGTCTCCTTAAGTGTGCAATGGGTACATTGAAGAGGTCTTAAAGGAGAATTATCATATCTTTAATCAAATGGTATGCTACCTTGAGCATAACTCCCCAAGGACACATGCCATCCTTCGATTGTTCACATGAAACAACCAATCAAAATTTAGTTTCTCTCTCATATTAATATTATATTAATATATATTACTATTATATTAAATATATATTATATTAATTATATTTTGTATTATATAAAAATATACTTATTATTAATTATTAATTATAATAATTTTATATGTATTTAATAATTTTGTTAAAGAATATAATATATAATTATAATAAGTTGAATAGTTATATTATTTATTATGTAAAATATAGCTAATATATACTTAACTATACTGTAGAATATTAAAACCTAGCTAAATGGTGCCATAATTTTCAATTTAATTAACATACGCTAAAACCTAATGAAACTAGGTTGTAGCTCGTCAAATTGGAGAAGTGAAAGGTCAATACCAGTGCCGAGGAAGAGTTTGAAGTAGTGAAAACAAGGTCAATTCCAGCGTCGTGGAAGAGTTTGGAGTTAAAATAAGGTCAATACCAGCGTCGACGAAGAGTTTGGAGGAGTGAAAACAAGGTCAATATCAGCGCCGAGGAAGAGTTTTGAGGAGTGAAAACAAGGTCAATACCAGTGCTGAGGACTAGGTTGAGGGCACTTAGGGAAAAATGACAACCAAGGGACAATGAGTACTATAAGTTTGGCACCCCCATTCTCTTTAACCTGCAATTTTCATGCCTAGTTTCCAAAGATCTTCTCATACATTGGCACCCCCATTCTCATAAAATGCTATAAGATAAGACCAAAAAAAAAAATAGCTTAGTCTTTCACATTTTTATCAACTAGCCTCGTAGGTCTTGGAAAACTCCCATAATCTACCCACATCTTGGTTGAGGTCTAGGATTTCATCACACATAGCCTTCATCGCATGAGTCTAAAGCAATTGTAGACTTAGCCCAAGTATGGTGGTAGGCTAAGCTAGATCTAATGAATGGAAATAGAGGCATACAATTCTTCTTTAATACATCCACCACAAACATATGCAAGGAAAGGTCTCCTCCCTTCTTGGTAGTGATAACCTCCTCCACACACAACCCTTAAAAATTATGAATAGAGGAATATAATCTTTGAAGAACTCAAAGTTGATTCTCTCCTACTTGATGCAATTAGTCATTTTATCCTTACAAACATTTATAGTGATTACTAGAGGCACATAGACCAATTCTTCATAATAGAAGAATTTGATCATATTTTTCCAATGATGGCATTATGAGAAAACCTTAGGTTAAATGAATAATTCCTAGCTAAGTTCTATAAATCATGTCCAACCGTATAAGAGAAGAGAGTTGCTATGTGTACTTGGATACCATGGAGAAAGGCTCTTTGGGATCTTTCATCAATCAAGGTATTGTTAAATTTTAACACCTAAAAGAAAGAATGAAGAATATTTCCTAGGATGGTGGTCATCCCATTATAGCTCTTAGAGTTGTTAGAGATATTTTTGTTTCGAAGTAGAGATATTTTAAGTTATCGAATCCTACCATCAGACATAATCAAAATTTTGTTGTTTCGAATGACTATGAGCACTAACTTTCACTATTTGAAGATATTGAAACCTTGTCATAGAGAACTAAAACATTGATGCAACCACTCATCGTACCTTAAAACATACCAAAAGTCTCCTAACAATTAGACATAGGAAGATTTAAGATGACTTAAAAAAAATTATTACCAAAGCATAAACTTATGATGACTTAACCAGGCCTAGTACACACTCCCTCCCCATTAACCACTTAGACATATGGAAATTAAATGTAAATTTGCTGCTATTTTTAGTCATGTAGGTGTCCAATAAACCACTTGGTGGTGTTTCCCTCCAAGTTTATTTACTTGAATGAAGAGAAAAATTCTTTTGATTACAATTAGAGAATACATTTGAGGCCTTGGTTGTGTAACTGGTTGACCATAGTCACATTTAACACTTGTTACAAAGTTTGGGAGTTAAAACGCTAAGTATATTTGATTTGTGATAGACACATTTGGACAGTAGTAACAATAACTTGCAATCTATCAAGACATGATTACCTTATAACCTATGAAATTCTAGTGATGGAATGATAGATTAATCATAATGTCACCTTGGGATCACATAACCATGAAAGAACTTCATCCAACATCCTTATGAGTGTAGGTACCACCAAATAGGTATTTTTCAGATATTTCTTCCTTGAGCGAGGGAAATTCAAGAAGAGAAGAGGAAAGCGAGTCATGTAGTAGGTCTAAAAGAGGGAGATAAACTAGAGGTCAAAATATTAGAAGAAAATTCCATAAATGCATGGAATTTTTTCTTGCTGAAGGGGGGTCATGTTCTTATGATGATGAGAGCATAAGCGATGTCAAGGTTCCCTTGAGGTACAAACATCTACGGAAACAATGGGTATCCAAGGAACTTCCTCCAATAAACACTGATTTTTATGTCAACGAGAGGATATATCGCATAGCGCCATCGTCATTACATGGTTTGGGCCCATTTTGCATGGATGGCATAAAGGTCTATTACGAAAAAGTTACTGAATTGATGGAGTATGTTAGACCCTGTTACAGTTACAAAGATTGGATGCAACTGGTTCGATATACACAAAGTATGTGTAGGTATGCACTATCAGCAAATTATATACAACTAAAAGATAATGATCAAAATAAAGGAGTGGCTATGTACATTGACGGAAGGCCAAAAGCATTAGGGAATATTGTAGGGTTTACAAATAGTACATGACCTGGGTCAACAAATAAGCAACCCAATTGCATATTCGAGGTGCGTGAGGGAAACCGTGTATTAATATGTGCGATAAAATCAATAACTACAGGGGAAGAGTTACTAATTGATTACAATTTTAATTGCTTAGTTACAAACACAGTTACTATGGGGGTGGTACGTACTATGTACCATTTTACCCAACCTCCAATTAATGACTCCAATATACCATTTTATTCTTTTCTTTTTTTGTAAGTCTATTGGTTTCATTTTGGTAATGTTTTTTTATATTTAATTTTTGTCATAGTGGGACATTGATCATACAAGGAAGTCTCCAACCCAGAGCATAGATCACAATGTATCTTCAAGCACTTCTACCCAATAGGTTTACCTCATTGTAATTGTACAAATTAGATATGAGCAAAATGTTTTATTATAATTTTTATTCATAAGTTTATTGGGTTAATTTTGATAATGTTTTTAATATTCTTGTTGCAGTTGACTGATCAGGGAAAGGCACCAGCAGTAGATTAGAGAATCCATAGGGAGGTGTAGTCAATATTATGTGATGATGACATCACTTATTCAACAAACCCTCTCGATATGATAAGGAAGACCCACAAAAAATGCAATGAAGAAATCCTTAAGTTGTTATTCATAGTGCCTCAAATGGATGAGATAAGAGAGAGGGTTAAAATATTGTCTGAGAGAGCACAAAACTTGTAAATAAGTTGTCATGAGGTCTTTAATTATAACATAAGTTCATTCATGGTTTTATATTTTGTACTCTCTCTAGTATCCATGCCTATATTGTCGTCTGAAATTTTGGAAACACATACCATGCAGGCATCCATTATTGCACTCTCTAGCAACAAACACATGCCAGAATATGTATCAGGATATGTACCTAGGGATGCAGAGGCCACTAGTACTGGTGATGTTTTAGCAACATTTCCTAGATCTTCCCGTATTACTAGTACAGGAACATTGTCGATCACATTTGTGGTGATCGACGATTTCATTCCCATAAAGATAGAGAAGGTCCCAGGTACTTTAAAATGTTTAAATTATTATTATATATAATCCAATTCAAATTTACTTACTGATCACTCTTTTTAGACTATTGATCCCATGATCATTTTGTAGGAAATGATGTTTTTTATAAACATCTAAGTGATATTACATTGGAGCTCTTTGGAGCCACCATATGTACACGGTGGAATGCCCAAAATCAAGATTTAAAAGATGAGCTCATTAACTATTTAGCTGTGTTGTTCGGTGATAAAACATTCAACCGAACCAAGGTCCTTAAGAAAGTTGGTACCTATCTAAAGTATGTGAGGGACCAATATAGGTCACATTTAGAGAAGAACAAAAAGTATGAGCATCCCCCCATGATTCTGGAGAGGGAGTGGAAGGACCTGTGTTGATGGAAAGGAGAAGGCTGAAAAGAAAAAAGGAAAGACACCACCGGGCCAAGGAAGGTATGTGATACTATCAACAATGTAATTATATATTGATTACTCTTTCTTTTTACATAATCTAATGTATTTCAAACTTTTCATAGGCTTCCCAACACATCGAAGGCAACAAAGGAAAGACTAGAAAAACACAAGCAACAAAAAACTTGGCTCATATGAAATTAGCCAACGAATTGTAATTATCAATAAATGAAATATTGCATCCAAATAATAAATTGCAAACAATTTTGGTTTTATCTCACCATAGAAGAAAAATTCATGATCTTATGCAAAAATGCAAGGCTCTAAATTCAACAGAGTTCCCATAGAAGAGGACCTGAAGATTACCTTCCAGCAAGGCTATGGAGCCGTGGTTGAACACCTAAGAGTCTTGACTGGGTAAACACAATCTTCCACTACATCTAACAGATAGGTAAATAAACTCAATAAAGTTTATTTAAAATTGAATACTTGTGCAATCTATTCAATATTAATTTCCACCATAAAGTAATTACATGCCTATTTATTTTAAACATACAAGCAATGATAATACTGCACATGACATTGGAATGTAGCCTGGTGAGGGTGGAGCACAACCTACAAATGAAGGTCATGGTGTGCATCCCAGTACTAGATGTATTCATGTGCTATACAAAACATAGTATGGATTAATACAATTAAACATATTTAATTGCAATTGTTGTATTAATTAATGCAACCTTTTGTGTTTCAACTTTAGATCATGTAGAGCATGATCAACATGTTGAGCATGATCAGGCTAGAAAAGATCAGGAACATGATGTGGCCCCATCAGGTAAAGAGGACCACTCTAATGTTCTTTTAAACATATTTAATTGCAGTTGGTGTATTAATTAATGCAACCTTTCATGTTTCAACTTTAGAGCATGTAGAGTGTGATAAATATGTTGAGCATGATTGGGCTAGAGAAGATCATGAACATGATGTGGCCCCATCAGGTAAAGAGGACCACTCTAATGTTCTTTTAAACATATTTAATTTCAATTGGTGTATTAATTAATGTAACCTTTTGTGTTTCAACTGTAGATCAGGATTTAGAGGGTGTACATCATGTTGAGCATGAGCCTATAATAGAAGTTCAGGAACATGATGTGGACCCATCAAGTAAAGAGAACCACTCTAATGTTCTTTTAATTAATGAAATACTTATAACAATAATAATAAAACATATCAATTTAACATTTCTTTGTTATTGCAACAGACCCCCCCTTGCAGCGGTGTCCACGTCATGAGCACACGACTAGGCCTACATTAAGATCACAAGTAGAGGGAAGAACAAATAAAGGGGGGACAAATGATTTATTAAACGATACTCCACTTTAGATTTTTTTAGCTTTAAAAAAGATTTTTTTTTTTTTTTATTGTAATCAGATGATGACAACCATATTTTTGATAATATGTAAAAACTGAAATAATGAATGTTATATGTTAATGAATGAATGTTATATGTTATTAATCGATGAATAAATGATTAATGTTATAGGATTGGGTATGGGGAATTGAGAGTGATGTGAGGGGGGGAGGGGACAAATGAGCTTCCACCGTCATGTGGTTAGCCCTGTTAAGTAAGGAATATTAAACTATTCTCAAAAAAAAGAGAAGCTCAATAAGGTAATGAACTTTTCAATATAAGAAATGCATCGTTTGAAGCATCAAACCAATATGCAAAGATGAAAGGAAGTGCTAACTTTTCACTATGGTGGAAGGAAAATGATTCTTTATACCCTAAATCCATGCTCTGCATCATAATTTGAAGTTGTTTCCATTCTAATGTTCTGAGTTTAGTTTGTTTGTATGGATTTGTATGAATACCACATTGTGTTGTGTGTGGATTTGGTTTCAAAGCTCTGTTTCTTCTATTTTTAGTGGTGACATAACTCTAAAATTTGACTTTTGTGCATAACAGGTTAGTGGAAAAATTGAAAGCTCTGAAGGGTTTAGATACATAGATATTTGGATCTTGTTGTTGATGGGAGGTTTTCACTTAACCATGAAATTTTGTACCATCTGTAGGTATGCAAAAATTTCTCTACTTACATTCATTCTTGATCATAAATGTTCTAAATGATATTAATGCTTCAAACTTGAGATTCGTTTCATTGTTATAATGATCAAAATGTTATACTTTGCTATACATTCAAGCATTCTCTCGCCCCCTACCCTTTTATCTCTCTCCCCTCCTTTTAAGAATTTTCTTTGTCATAAAATATTCACATTTCTGTCTCATTTACACAAATTTGTCTGAAGCTCTAGGAGTGAATAAAGATATGTAAAAGATGATGGATTATGTCTAAACAACTTTCCATCTTATAGCTAATTAAATCCTTAATATTTGAATAGTTTAGAGCTTGAATAATGCTTGTATATGCATGTGTAGCAATAAGGGAGTTTGTGTGAAGATTGAAATTCAAAACATCACTTTGGTATTTTTCCTTAGGCAGTGAAATGATATTTTGAGTAATACAAACCTACACACACAATGATATTTTTCAGCATTGCATTGAGGAATTTTTTTTCTCTTATACCTACCCTTGGCTAGACATGGAGGTATATAATATTGGTTTCTGGGTTTTTTCTATAAGTAGTTAATTTCATAGAGGAAGACTAAAATTTTCTTAATGTCCTGTCAGGTGTGAAAGCATATGAATCACTTGCTGAAGGCACCATTTTGTATTCATCCAAAAACTGGTTTGTTCTTCTTTTTTTATGTTTCTTGCATGTGTTTTTTTTAGGCTCTAGAGATGTAGCTTGGCTCTTTCCTTTACATTTTTCATCTATTTTGATGATTACAGTAGTTTGTCCTCATAATTTTTTATGTAGATCTATTTGTAACCTTATTTTCTACCAATCAATTTGCAAACTAGTCACATATTAAGGACCATTTCACTAACTTGTAGTCATCCATTACTTCATATGTTTTAGGTTGTGTCTATGTGCCAATAAATCTTGATGATTGTGAGAACTTTAATCCTACAAGTGTACCCACTCTTTCTCAAGTAAAAGTCTTACCTTATTTTATAGTACTTTAAATGGTTAATTGAAGGTGCTTCTTTAGATCTGAGATAGTTGAACCCTAGATTAAAATATGGTATTAGATGGGAAATATAATGATAAAACTAAGGTCCATTGAACAAAAAATATGAACATAATTTACTGGACTATGAATAGTGTTACAATTATAATTTTTCTCCTTTACCTACCTCTCCATTAATGAAAAAGATAGCAGATATTGGAAGTTCATTGCATGTCTCATGTATGTGTTAGTATTTTAATTTTGTTTAAGTTGTTCAAGAGCTTGATTAGGTCAAGAATATGTTCTACAAGATCTGTTCTCTTGACACTACTCAACATTTTTCCTACACATTTTCTCTTCAATCTAGATGTTTCTTAACTCCTTCCCTTGTTAGACCTTGGTTGTTCTCAAGTGTAATGCTTTCTCTATGCATCTTGCAGTCTGTATGTATGATCAGTCATCTCTTATGAAGCATTGATAACCTTTCATGGAATTTTTGTTGTGATTAGACAATTGCCATTGTGAGAATAATCATTTAATTTGTATGGAAGTAAGTCTTTTTGGTATTATTTGACTTGGTATTGTAAACCTGTCTTTGCAGGATTCTCTAGGGGGGAACAATAGAACTGTGATGATAGGTAGAGTTGTACAGCACCATAAATCATTTGGCATTATCAATATATTGCTTATAGAATACTCTATGCAAGTCAAATGGAATGTGCAATGACAATTGGTCTCGAATTCAAATATGAATATAAGTACATTACACAAGAAGATGGTATCTATTATATGATTTAAAGAACCCAAAAATAAGAAAATTAATAGGTTTCATTTTTTTACTTGCTCTTAGACATTTGTTTAATCAGTGAGACCCTCAGAATGACTTGCTGATAACTAGCAGTGTTCAAAAATATTGAAGAGATCAGATCAGTGTGACATTGGATATGTCTTGCCGATGGAAGTCATTGGCAAGACATGGACTATCAGAGTGATTTTTCTATCTTATGACAATGATTTATCTCTCACCGATGGGTTGGCTTCGGTGGTCATCGCCAAGAGTCTCCGCGATGACATGGTGTAGGTATATTTAAAACTCGTAAAGATGTTAGATCAGTGTGACATTGGATTTTTCTTGCTGACAAAATTCATCGACAAGACATGGACTATCAGAGTGAGTTTTCTATCCTGTGTCGATGATTGATCTCTCACCGATGGGTTTGCTTCGGTGGTCATCACCAAGAGTCTCCATGATGACATGGTGTAGGTCTATTTAAAACTCCTGAAGAGGTCAAATTGGTGTGACATTGGATCTATCTTGTCAATGGAAGTCATCGACAAGACATGGACTATCAGAGTGAGTTTTCTATTCTGTGTTGATGATTGATCTCTCACCAATGGGTTGGCTTCAATGGTCATTGCCAAGAGTCTCCGTGATGGTATATTTTAATAAATATTTTTTAAAAAAAAATTGTATTGTTTCATCACAATTTAGATGAAGGCAAACGAAAAATTACCGAAAAGGTCCGAAAAAGTTGCTATAGCTGTGATGAAGGCTTCATCATAACTACTTTCCCATTTCATCAAAATGGTGATGAACTTCTGGAGTTGTTTTGATGCTTTGGAAGAGGCATTGCAATTGTGTTTTGGTTATAATTCATTGATGGATACATGAAGTTTTCATCGATATTCCGACAAACAACAAAGCCATTTCATGATGTCGATGGCCGATGAATCTGGGCCATTATTTCAATGTTTAATTCTTCGTCGAAATTTCAATGAAAATTTTGCAACGAAAATTATTTCACTAGTTCATCGGTTGTCTGACCAATGTTTGTTGAAAGACCGACAAATGTTTGTCAGAAAATGGAGTCAAATTCAATAGTGCAGAAGTAATTGCTTCCACATGTTGGCATTTGATAGCTCACGATCTGATCATAGATCTTAAATTAGGTCATGACAATATTTTCTCATCAATTCTCAACTGCCGCATTAATTCCCTTTAGATGTTTAGCAAAGATCATTATCTAAAAATGATTAGATGCTAGAAAATAGCTTGGAAAAAGTCTAGTTGACCAATCACATGGCTCGACGACACCAACTCAAACCTTCCATCTTGAAAAACAAAAGGAACCCAACAAGCTCTAATACACTCTAAAAGACATTGCTTCATAAAAGCACAAACTACCTGTAGCAAAGAAATGATGTATCAAATGAGCAGGTATTCTCATACTTTATGAAAATCTTCCTTAAGAAAACTTCCATTGAGCAAACACATTTCCTGGATCTCTCCCGATAGAAAGGTGATAAATGAAAGTCACATAGCCACCACGTGGCACATTGTGCACCTTTTCAAACAACTTTACTTTGAGCGCGAACACATTTGAATCCAAAAACATATAAAAGCCCAAAATAAAAAATGATTAAGGAAAAAATGATTCACACTAGGTTTAAGCATTTTACTTTACATTGCATTTATCTTTCCAAGTTCTTACTTTGTGGAAAACCCCTCATTAATCTCTAAACATACCCTAGGATAGTCCCTTAATAGATCTCTTTCTTGCATTATCATCATTTGATTGAGATCTCTAGGGCATCCTTGAATGTTAGTTGGAGAAAAGTGGTGTTCTATTTCCTAAACCATAAAGCGTCCATTTTCCTACTAATTTTTTTGGTGAACCTACATTTAGAATACCTTCTAATTTGGAGTGCATCATCATCCTAGATCTTGCTTGCATTAACATTGCATTAGGGTTTGTATTGGTTAATTGCTATTCTAGGGTTTCTAATTTTGCATTAGAGAAAGTGCATATAGGTTTAATTTTTACATCTCAAATCATTGAAAATTTGCATTTGCATTTAGTTTATAGATCATACAACATAAAAATAATAAAAAATCAATTGAATTTTTTTTATTTTTTTAAAAAAATCCCTACTGGGACTCATTCACCACCTTGGGCGAATTAGTCTTGTTGATGGTCAAAACAACACAACAACATTAAATAGAATATCTCTATCCCATTTCTCCTTAAAAATAAAGATGACATAAAGTAATCTATCTCACAAGGTCCTAGTAGTTGGTTCTCAACTGTGCTAATGTTACTCAATGTCCAATGTAACTGTAATATTCAAGGGGCCTTGCTAGTATTAAAGGATACAAATTGCATTAGATCAATTAACCTATGTTAAGGGGGTATAAATAAATAGAAAAAGATAGATCATGGCTTCAGAACAACAGAATATGAATAAAACTTCTTCACATCCAGACATGTACCTCAATAATGAGTGTTTCTTCAATTAACTAAAACCATAACATGATGCAATCCATAGCATAACCTAAACCATTGCATACATTCATAGTGCTAATTCAAAAATAATAACCATTCACCAAAACTTCACTTCAAAATTGAAATAGGTCACCCACTCATTACTAAAATCACATCAAAAAGACATAAAAGTAATTCCATTCATGAATAATTCAATGAAATAATCTTAAATCCAGTTTCCTCTATTGATTTGCATCAAATAGAAAACATTTAGGTACAAAAACTCACTGGCATAAAGATTGATTATGATTCATTAACATTATCAAAGAGGTCCAAACTTAACAATAACATGAAATTGTATAAAACTATAAAAAGTATCCAAGTTCAATAGAACTTTCAAAGTATCTTGCTAAAACTTATGAAATCCTAAGACTATAACAACTATTTGCTATCATATAAGGTGGCTAATCCTTCTTCAATCATCCAACCTTTACAAAATGGAACCCAAGTTACATATAGGCATGCCATGCATAAACCTCTCTCAATCAAAAACTTAGAGCCACTAATCAAGGAGTTGGAACAGTATGAAGGAACTATACTGGCTAATCTTCAATTCAAAAATTGATTGCCATGTTTTCCAAAATCTGACGCCCAAGGAGAAAGATAGAACCGGTGGATGAGAGCTTAGGTTGAACTCATGTCAAAACCCTATAAAATAGGAGAGGAGAGGAAGTTTCCCACCAAAAAGAGAACGTTTTGCTGCTAGCTCACTCATGTGTTGCTTGGTCAAGGAGATACTCATCATAACTAGAGAATACTTGTTGAAGAATGTCTAGATTAGGTCCATCAACCCAACTATCCTCAAATTTAATTCTCTTCAACTTTGTTGAGGAAAATTCCTGCATATATTTCAATTTGATTAATTCCCTCCTAGAAGCTTTCACCTCATCCTTGATGTCCATGAGTCTATCCAACAACAAGCCTTCTCCATCATCTTCTTTATGCATTACTTCCTCAAATCTTCTACTCCACTTCTCTTTCAACTTATCTAGAGGAAGACCTTCTTTGACCGGGATGTCCACATTGAGAAAAATAGCAACCACTACCTCCAATTCATCAATTTGTTCATTCAAGTCTTTACTAGCTTCTTGAACTTCATTCTTATGCTCATAGATGAATTTGGATCTAAACTAGATTATGCTCAATGTCTTCTCAATAAAATCTACATTATCTTCCTCAAGGATTGGTTGTTCTAGGAGAGTTGAGTTGGGAACCTTGCTTATATCCTTTATTTTCTTAACATGTTCTCTATATTCTTCATCTTGCTTCTCTAGGACTTCAACATGCTGATTCATTTCCTCTGCTAACTCAAGTGCTCCTTCATGAAGTTTGAAACCATCAGTCAATACTTCACCAACATCTTGATTGAGCCTATTAATCCACCTATCAAGCATCCCCACCTTACTCCTCATCTGTACTAAGTCATCATCATCTTTCTTTCTTAGTAGGATTTGGGTCTTTGGAGGAGAAACTTGTTGAGAAACCAGAGTGGAGACATCCATCAAGAATTTGTACAACTGATCCAATTGAGCCTTAAGTTCATCCTTCCTTTGCTTATCTTTGATCATTTTGGATTTGGTGGAGGATGCTACAATATCAATGAGATTCATCTGTTGGTTCCTTGTAGGTCTTCCCAAATTGACAGTTCCCAATTGGTAATTAGTTGTTTTCATGTCTTGTATGTCTTTATCCACTATTAGAATTGCACATTCAACAACAATCTCCCCTACATCCCTGAGCTTAGTGGAATGCAGAGCTCTGGCATTTTCCTTGGATCTTTCCTTCTCTATCTCCTTCATCATCTCATCCCAATTTAGAGGCTGAGGTTGAACTATTTTTTTTTTCTCAAGATCAAGTTTAAACCATGTAGGAGCAGCAGGAGTGGTGGCCACTTGTGTTGAAGAAGAGGTAGCAGTGGCAGAAGAAATAGGGTGCAATATGGTGGTCCTATGTTGAGAATAAACCTCTTGCACATTTTGTTGTTCTCTTTGTGCAGCTTCTTGTGCAAGTCTCTTAGTTTCTTCTTTGTCCTTCTACTCTGACAACCTTTTAGGTTCTAGTTCCTTTTTCAAATGCTCCTCTTCCAACCTCTTCTCCTCATACATTTGGTCTCTCTATTTCTCAAGCTCCTTGACCTTGTCCCATTCCTCCTTAGACCTTTGTTCATGCAGAGCAATTTTTTTAGCCTCTTCTTCTCTTTGTAGGTGTTCTTCCTCTTCCTTTCGTGGGCTTCCTCAATAGCCTTGAATTTACCCTCAAGGGCTTCTCTTTCTCTCCTTTGTCTAGCTTTATCCTCCTCAAGATCATGGATCTTCTGCAAAATTGCCAATTTATCTCTCTCCTCTTTAGATTTGAGTTCATGCTCTCTTTTCTATTGTTGCTTAGCCAGTTCATCAGCCTTCGCTTTAGCATCCAATTCTTGTTTTTTAATTAATGCATCAACTTGTGCCTTAGCATTAATCTCCTTCTATTTGGAAAGTGCTTCAGTTTGTGCCTTGGCATATGCTTCTCTCTTAGCATCCTCAAAAAATTTCCATTGATCTTCCTGTATCAAAACATGCTCAATTCCTGCATCCTCAGTTTCATTGAGGGATGCAACCACATGAGTCTCCCTATCAGATGGGGTAGCATCAGAATCGGTCTCAATGTCATGAATCTCAATCTCAGGCTCCTTCTCCTTCAAGGATTCAACTTCCTTGTGAAGTGTTCCCATAGGCATCTCCCCACTTGGCTGCTCTGTGATAAGAGGTTGAGTTGATGTTTCACCTTGGTCAATTTTTGAGGCACCAGGTTCTATTGTGGGCTCTTCTCCATGTGCTTTAGGGAGATCCTAAGCAAGGATTACACGTTCAATCTCCTCTCAAGAATTGGGAGGGGAAAACTCTAAGGGCTCCTTAGGAGCCATTCTTCTTTTTTCCCTCTTGTACCCTTGGGTGGTGCCTACAACTTTTCTTTTCTTGGAAGTTTGAGCCTTTGGCTCCTTGATTCTCATAACAACACATTGGATGCTCCTATCCAAGACTGGCATTGCAATCTGCTTGATATCTATGGAATCCTCAACATTCCAATCTATTGGATCTAGGTCCTTGGTGCCTATATTTTCAACATCATATTGGGGATCCAAAGTTACCAAATCATTTAACAATGTGTCAGGAATGTCCTACTTTATCCCATACTCAACCATGAGTGGGATACGCAATATTTCATAGTTTCTTCTTCTAAAATCATATTCATCTTTGTTGTACCCCTCCATTTTGCTTATGTTTTCAGATAGTATGTTTCACTTTGATAGACCCTGATACCTTGTTTTGATGTATTGATTGCTGACATTAGAGTGATGGAGGATTTATTTTGTGATTATTTCTGACATGCTTTATGTTAGCATAGATTTTTACTTGAGATTTTATTGCTATATATGTTCATGGTAGATTAATTCATGTTTATTTTGTCAGTTCGATGTGATATTGTATTCGTGAGGAGAACAGAGTTGCATCACTCGTTTGTGAGTGCCCTGTGATTTCCGCAATCTTCTCCTCATGGTGTGTTTGAATCTTGGATTATATATGTGTATGTTATATTTTTGATTGCAGGATTGCAAGTATAGGGCACCGACTCCACCTGGTTTCATAGGTTTGAGCATGTCCAGACTCAATGGTAATGTTGATTGGGAGATAGTAACAAGGTTTTTCCTAGTCTAGCCTCAATCCTAGTCATAGTATGTCGTCAGTTTAGGTTTGGTATTTTTGGTTGTCTCGTATGTGTCTGTCTTGATTATTTGTTATACAAGGTTTATTTTGTTAATTTAATGTTAGATTAATGTTCTTTGTAATTTAGTGATTATTTAAATTAATTTTAAATATTGTAGATAAAAGCTTCATATTTTATTTAATTAATTAAATTAGTCTATTGGTAAAATAATTTAATCATTGTGATTAAAGTTATTTTATTAAATAAATCAATTAATTGATTAAATTACTTTTAATGAAAGAATCATATTTGTGCTTTATATCCTTAATGATGTAATTTATTTGTTAACGAATGTACACTCTTTAGTTTATGAGAATTAAACACATGCTATGTTAATTACTTTTGTCATCTATGGGATTTACATGTAGTGTTTCGTCGCGTATCTTAGGGAATGTTTGCACTAGTGAAGTTCATGTTTACACTTTTTTAAAAAAAATATTACACCTTCATAGGCAATGCAACATTCTTTAGGTTACAAGATGGGGCATTACAGATTGGTATCAAAGAAAAGGTTCTAACACTAGATGCTCTGGGTAATTTTGAGCCCATTAGGTTGACCTAGATGTTAGAATAGGTAGTATTGTTTTATGTTAGCCTTGTATGTTTTGTATCTAAGACTAGTTTTTGTTTTTGTGTAGGATCATACCTAGACGTCGTGCTAGAGGTCGTGGTAGAGGTCAAGGTGGAGGTCGTGGGCTGAACCCTTAGGTTACTCCCCCTCAGAGCTCCCACGAGAGTGAGCAAGCCAAACAGTTGGGTTCTCAGTTGGAACATACAAGTGGGGAATAGATTCCGATTCAGCCAAAGGTTGAGGGAGCACAGTTACGTCCCCTACTAGAAGAGGTACTTGCCAGACTTGGTCTAAGGCAGGAAGTGGATTAGGAGGTGGTTAGGGAACGTGATAGATCTCCTAGGAGGATTGTTAGTACTGCAAAGCAAGATGCCATAGTTGCAGGACATATGAGAGATTTGTTGAGGGCTCACCCTCCTACATTTAATGACACTGGTGGTGGACTAGAAGTAGAGACCTGGTTATTAGACTTGGGTAGATGTTTTGCTATGCACCCATATGGTAGCAATACCTAAGCTAGATGTGCCATCATGCATCTGAGAAGTTTTTCCTCTACTTGGTGGCGTTTGGAGGAGCAGAAGCTCCATCTAGAGATTGGGTCAATTTCTTGGGAAATATTCTTGAAAAGATTTAGAGCATGATTCTTATCTAACCATTGGAGGCAACGACGAGCTAATGAGTTTCACGATTTGCATCAGATGGCTCTATCTGTTAAGCAGTATGAGTGCATATTATATGAGCTCAAACAATATGTAGGAATTGGAGATGACGAGGCGATGTTGGTACATCATTTTATCAAGGGTTTGAATGCCCACATTAGTGGAGGAGTTAGAGTCTTTGAACCGAAGACTATGGAGGTTGCAGTTGAGAAAGCACAAATTGTGGAAGAGAATCTAACTCTAGCATTGGGTGGACATACAGGTGTCCAGATAGGTAGTGCACCTATAGCAGGTTTTGGTCCACGTGGTGGTCAGATACAGATAGGAGGTTCCTCTAGGAACCAATAGACACCCACTAAGGGTGGACAATAGCAGTAGCAGTGTACTCCTTAGAAGAATAATAATTCACAGCCTCAGTAGGGTAATAGTTCTCAGTCAAGAAAGAACCATAACTAGTGGCGCAATAAGCGTAATCGACAGGATCAGCCAGCTCAGAGTGTGCAGTCTACTGTTAGTAGAGGTAGCATTCAACAATCCAATGCACCTTCGGGTGGTAGAGGATTTGGTAGAGGTACTGGTTGTTATTCTTGTGGTCAGCACGGACACATTGCTAGGCAGTGTCCTATGAGAGGTTCTTTAGGATTTGGGCCATGATCGACAACTTCTGAGCCTACAGTTGGGGATGCAGGTCATTCTCATACAGTTTATGCTGCAGTAATTAACTGCCAAGCTGATCATCAAAATATAGTAGTTGAGACTTCAGGTCAGTTACAAGGTGTTAGTGGTACTATTCTTTTTTATTTTGGAGCTACTGATTCCTTTATTTCACCTACTATTGTTGAGTGATGTGGTCTTGTGGCAGTAAATCAAGGTGGTAAGTGGCAGGTAGAATTCACTTCTAGGGTGAAAGTAGTGGTAGAGAATCTTGTACGCAATTGTGAACTAAGAATTGGTTCGTTATCTACCTTAGTGGATCTTCATGTTACACCTTTAGGATCATATGATATAGTTTTAGGTATGGATTGGTTAGAATCTCATCATGTTGTGATTGATTGTCGACTTAAGATAGTAAGTTGTATTAATGACTTAGGTGCAAAAATTGAGATCATAGGTGTTCATAGACCTATCTCTTTGCAGATGATTTCTGCTATGCAATTGAAGAGATATCTTCGTCAGGGATATCAATTGTTTGCAACAAAAATGAATGATTTGGAGGTAGGGGAGAGTCAAGAGATATCTCTTGATGATCACCCTATCCTCAGGGAATTCGTTGATGTGTTTCCTAGTGATATACCTGGTATGCCACCGAAACGAGATATTGAATTTAGAGTTGACCTAGTTCTTAGATCTAAGCCTATATCTAGAGCCCCATACAAAATGACTACTCAGGAACTAGAAGAGCTTCATATCCAGTTGGAAGAACTATTGGATAAGGGTTTTATTTGTCCAATTGTTTCTCCTTGGGGAGCACCTGTCATCTTCGTTAAGAAGAAGGATGGATCACTTAGATTGTGTATTGACTATCATCAATTGAACAAAGTAACGATAAAGAATTGATATCCTTTACCCAGAATCGATGATATTTTCGAACAGATCAAGGGAGCTAATGTGTTCTCTAAGATTGATATGAAATCAGGTTACCATCAGTTACGCATTGCAGAAGCTGAAATTCATAAAATAGCATTTTGAACTCGTTATGGGCACTATGAATTCATAGTAGTACCGTTTGGGTTAACGAATGCACCATCAGTTTTCATGAGTTTGATCAATGGTTTCTTTTGCACATACCTTGATCATTTTTTCCTTGTGTTTCTCGATGATATTTTGATCTATTCAAGGAATGTGAAGGAGCATGAAGAGCATCTGAGACAGGTATTGCAGTGCTTGAGGGAGAATCAATTGTACACAAACCTGAAGAAGTGTGACTTCTTTAAGACTGAGGTAAAATACCTTGGTCATGTGATTTCTGGAAAGGGTATTGTTGTGGACCCTTCAAAGATCCAAGCTATTGTTGATTGGCCTATGCCTACCAACGTAGCTGAGGTTCATAGTTTTATGGGTCTTGTTGGATATTATAGACGGTTTGTTCAGGGGTTTTCTAGGATTGGGCATCCCATTACTTCTCTTCAGAGGAAAGGGAAGAAATTTTTCTAGATAGATCAATATCAATTGGCTTTTCAGACACTTAAGGAAAAGCTAACTAATGCACTTATATTAGTTGTTCCTAATCCTGCTAAGGATTTTTTTGTTTGCACTGATGCATCCTTGGAGGGTTTAGGAGCCATACTGATGCAAGAAGGGTGTGTGATCTCTTATGAGTCTCACAAACTCAAGGATCACGAACTAAATTATCCTACTCATGATTTGGAACTTGCCATAGTTGTTCATTCATTGGTTCGATGGAGGCATTTCTTGTTGGGTTGCCATTTTGAACTTAATAGTGATCACCGTAGTCTACAATATATTTTTACGCAGCCTAATTTGAATGCTAGACAAAGAAGGTGGATGGAGTTCTTATGTGAATATGATTTTGAGGTGAAATATGTTCAGGGAAAGCAGAACGTAGTGGTTGATGCTCTCAGTCGTCGTCGACATGAGATTTCTACTATTACTCTTGAAGTAGATATGAGGAGCCAAATTTTAGCAGCACTTCCTACAGATAGATTGTATCAGGAGGTGAAGATGGAGATTGAATCAAGTAGACCTCTAGAGGGTCGATTTATAGGGTATACTCTTGAACCAGATGGTTTATTGTGACATTTAGATCGTATCTATCTACCACATTTAGAAGGTCTTCACACGTTGATTATGACTGAGGCACATCGAGCTCCTTACTCAACTCATCTTGGTGTTAAGAAGATGCATGTAGATCTTCGACAATAGTATTTTTGGCCTGGTATGAAATGTGATATCGCTGATTTTGTATCAAGATTTCTTGAGTGCTAGAGAGTCAAAGTTGAGCATCAACATCCCGCCGGATTATTACAGCCACATCTCATTCCTAAATGGAAATGGGATATTATATCAGTTGATTTCATTGTTGGATTACCTATGTTGTCACATCGACATGATGCCATTATGGTTACTGTTGATAGATTGACTAAGGTAGCACATTTTTCTCCAATTCAATCATCTTATAATGCTTCATCTGTAGCTAGGATATTCATCAAGGACATTGTAAGGTTGCATGAAATTCCTCATAGGATTATATCAGATAGAGATCCTGTATTTACATCATCCCTATGGACTTCATTACAACATGCTCTAGGTACACAGTTGAACTTTAGTTCAACATATCATCCTGAAATAGATGGTCAAACAAAGAGAGTTAATCAAATTCTTGAGGATATGCTTAGAATGTATGTAATGGACCAACAATCACATTGAGAGGATTATCTGTACTTAGTATAATTTGCTTACAATAATGGATATCAAAGTTCCATAGGTATGCCACCTTTTTAGGCATTATATGGACGTCCTTTTCAAACTCCATTGAGTTGGGATCGACTTGAGGATAGAGTGTTACTTGGACCTGAGATGTTCTGAGACATGAAGCAATAGGTTGATCAAATTAGAGAACATTTGATAGTAGCACAGGATAGACAAAAGAAGTATGTCGATCCGCATAGAGTGGACCGCCAATTTTTAGTTGGTGATAGAGTATTTCTTTGAGTGCAACCGCAAAAGATTCCAATCTGATATGGAAAAGCTCTAAGCTTGCTCCTTGATTTGTTGGGCCATTTGAGATTCTAGAGAGGATTGGTCCTGTGGCATATCAACTCGCCTTACCACCCAGTTTGTCAAGTATTCATGATGTTTTCCATGTGTCAGTTCTTAGACCTTATCATCCTGATATTTCTCATGTACTTGATTGGAATGCATTACAGGTAGAGGACGGGCAACTGGCTTTGGAGCCTATGGGTATTCTTCAGCACTAGAGACTCGTTCTCAGGGGTCGAGATGTTGATCAGGTGAGGATCCAATGGGATCCTAGTCATGAGGCATTTGCTACTTGGGAGGATGTGACATGCATGAGGGAGCTTTATCCCTATCTGTTTGCAGGCCTTTAGGAGCAAGCCTGATCCTAGGGGGGGAGGATGTAGTACCCCTCCATTTTGCTTATGTTTTTAGATAATATGTTTCACTTTGATAGACCCTGATACCTTGTTTTGATGTATTGATCGTTGACATTAGAGCGATGGTGGGTTTATTTTGTGATATGATGATACACTGTTTGATGGTGATTATTTCTGACATGCTTTATATTAGCATAGATTTTTACTTGAGATGTTATTGCTATATATGTTCATGGTAGATTAATTGATGTTTATTTTTTCAGTTTAATGTGATATTGTATTGGTGAGGAGAACGAAGTTGCATCACTAGCTTGCAAGTGCCCTATGATTTAAACGATCTTCTCCTCACGGTGTGTTTGAATCTTGGATTATATATATGTATGCTATATTTTTGATTGCAGGATTGCAAGTACAGGGCACCAACTCCACCTAGTTTCATAGGTCTGAGCGTGTCCAGACTCAACGGTAATGTTGATTGGGAGATAGTAAGGAGGTTTTTCCTAGTCTAGCCTCAAACCTAGTCACATTATGTTGTCAGTTTAGGTCTGTTATTTTTGGTTGTCTCGTCTGTGTCCGTCTTGATTATTTGTTATACAAGGTTTATTTTGTTAATTTATTTTTAGATTAATTTTCTTTGTAATTTAGTGCTTATTTAAATTAATTTTAAATATTGTAGATAAAAGCTTCATATTTTAAATAATTAATTAAATTAGTCTATTGGTAAAATAATTTAATCATTGTGATTAAAGTTGTTTTATTAAATAAATAAATTAATTGATTAAATTAGTTTTATTGAAAGAATCATATTTGTGCTTTATATCTTTAATGATGTAATTTATTTGTTAATGAATGTACGCTCTTTAGTTTATGAGAATTAAACACATGCTATGTTAATTACTTTTGTCATCTATGGGATTTACATGTAGTGTTTCGTCGCGTATCTTAGGGAATGTTTGCACTAGTGAAGTTCATGTTTACACTTTTAAAAAAAAATTATTACACCTTCATAGTTAATGCAACATTCCTTAGGTTACAAGATAGGGCATTACAATCTTGTAGATCCGTCCAAAATTTTTCCAACAGATTAAAGTGTTTATCAAAAATAGTAGGAAGCAAGGCTAGAATCTTGTGTTTGGGATCAAAATGCTTCCTAGAGGTGTACAAACCCAACTTCAAGTGGATTAACTCATCATAGATTATCTTGGCTGCCACATTTTGTGCATAGCTATACTCACCCAACTTCATGGTGAGTTTGTGGTAGCTAGTCTTGTGCTTATTGGAAAATTTGAGATTGACTACTATAGCTTGATAAATAAACTCCATCAAGACAATCTTGTTGTTGCAGCACCTAGGGAGTAGATGAGGGTGGCCATCAAAACTAGCTAGCCTAAAATAAGTGAACCTGGGGTATTGGATATACCAATGTCCCCACTTTGCAATAAAGGCCATAACATCCTTGCTCAATTTGTAGCCTGCATATCCAATGAGTCGGTTAACGATAACATACCAAAATGCATCATTAACTCTTTTGTAGTGTGATTCATAAGTCTACAAGGTGAGCTAATTATAGTGATCACAAACACTTTTTTGTCCTTGGGATTCTCCCAATATTCCCACTGCATTCAATCCAAGAAAGATGCCCCTTCTAGCTATTGCATAAATCACATAAGAGGTCATGAAGAAATTCTTGGTTTCTCTCACTTTAATCATCTAGTTGTGTATGCATTTTGATACAATCATAAGCCAATCAAATTGTTGCCTACCATCTAGTATATTATGAATGAATGGAAACATCCATTCCTTGAACTGGGAGGCATCTCTCTTTGCAAACACTCTAGAGAGAATCATTATTATATCTCTGATATCCTTGTAGAAATCTGATCTTTTAGGCTGATCGGGAAGCTTGGCTAGAGACTTCTTTTCAACCCTCATCCAATTCTTGTTCATGTGAGTCCTGCTAGTCTCCTTCTTGTTGCTATAGAGTTTTAGGGCTTCAGCCTCATTGAGTTGCCTGGGGTTCTATGGAGTAGGTGCATTGAACATGAACCTTATCATCTCTGTTGTAAGGTCAATAATCATGTTCCCCTGCAAGTCCACACATTGTCTAGTAGAAGGATTGTAGGCTCTAGCTATAGTGAGTATTAACTCTAGACACTAGATAGATAGAGGAAAGTGGGCAACGTGTGCCAAACCAAATTGAAAAATTCTCTGAGTTCTCCCCGTTACATCTTCACTAATTTTTTCTTCATACAACTCTTTGTAGTTGAATGAACCCAAGTTTGTATCTATAATGTGTTCCCAATATGATTCCACCTTGCTAGTTGTAATGGTAGGACTTTGATGCTTATGCCTCAAAGTATATGGGAGTTGTTGCACCTTGATGTTCTTAGGCTTGGCTCCTTGTTTTGAGCTCTCTATAGGTTGTCTCCTTTGAGAAGCCTCCTCCAATGCTCTAGACATCTTCTAGCTCTATAATAAAACCCTGGATTAGATGAACAAAAGAGTATGCCAATCAATATATCATCCAATACCACTTTCTACTTCCTTAGGAAAATTTTCCATACTTAGCCAAATTTCATATTCAACAGAAGCATAATCAAAGAAGAATCAGGAATGGGAAAATTTTTTAACACAAGGCGAGAACAAAACTGGAACCAGAACAATACTAGAATCGGGATTGGAACGAAAACTGAACTCAAAACCAATCAATAGTTCCAAGTTCAACCCCCACTCCAGTTCCGCTTCCACCAAAGAGCGAGTGTGAAGACCAAAGTCAACAATAATTGGAAGCAATATCATTTTTGGGTATGAACTCCAATGCAAACACTTATGGGACAAGTTCGTTCCCGAGTCTGCTTCCACTAGTTTAACATTCAAAATGAAGCAATTCCTTGAAGATATGGTCACTTGAGCTTTTAGGAACTGGGTCACATGGTATCATAAGGGAACTTTAGAAAAAGTGGCTTAACCTCACCCTTTAACAAAATCAAGACCAAACTTAACTCTATGGGCTAGATATTGTAAAGGTTGTTGAACAAACCCTAGTTTGCACGACACATCAACTCAAATAATTAGGGCATCAAAAATTTGAAATGAAAATCATTGACTCAACATAGGAATAAGATCAAAGGGGTCTCAAAACATATTTTAAAGCATTTAAAGCATAGAGGACCCCATCAAATAGAACCTTAGTTAGAAACTAGGGCACAACAGAATAGACCTGCAACGAAAGCAATAAAAAAATGGAAAAAGAAACAAATGAAAAGACATAAAAGGCCAAAAATGAAAAATAAAAGAGACAAAAATGAAACCAAAAAGACACAAGGGAAAGAGTGAATATTCATAGGAAAAGGGTCCCATGAACATGCAAGAACATGACGAGCAAGAACATCAAAACAAAACAACAAAGCAAATGGGAAAAGAACGGGAAAATACCCTACCTCAAAATGCCAACAAGAAAGGATGAAACTGGATAATAATTTGCTCACCAACATGCCTCTTCAATCAAATCGTGCTCCTCTGAAAGTTTTCCTAGCTCTGGTTCACTAAAACAACTTAGATAACAAAGATAATGAGCTAGTTAACCTTGATTAAGGTTTTAAAATTATTTCACGTGTGTGAGGCTGCAATTAATGCAATAAATGCAATCAGTTGAGGTGGAGAAAACAATGTAAATGAACAATCAACTCCTATGGAAATGAAAGGATGCAGACCTAGATCTGGAATAGAACAAAAAAAACTTTAACAAGTCTCTTATCCAACTCCAAATCCGGTTCTAGTCCCACAGAAAAAATAGACAACAAAGGGAAACAGGGGTAGAATCAGAACCAAAACTGGACCTGGAACTTTTACAAAATTCTAATTTCGATTCTAATTCTAGTTTCATTCCTGACAAATGAACAAAACCAAGACAAGGACAAAGAAATGACGGGAAGCAGACATGGAATGAAAACTAGACCTGGCCCAAGAACAATGAAGACCAAAACACAAAGCAAGCGAGAAACAACTCAAGGGAGAAAAAACACACAAGGAAACGAGAAACAACTCAAGGGAGAAATGGACCTAAGAGCACAAGACCAACCAACAGACAATGAAAAGAACACAAAAATGAGGGCAGGGCCAAAACCAGGACCAAATCTAGACTTGGAACCTTGCAAAAGTTCTAAATCTAGTTTCCATTCTAACTCCACTTCCACCAAACCAAAAGAAACAAGGACTTAGGAGAAAAATGAACAAATCCTAGGACTCAAACAAAACACCAAGGACAAAACAAAAAGAAGGGGGACACATTTTGATCCCAAAAAAAATGGGGTGGTTATGCAAGGAATAACAAGTCCTAGTCTAGATTTTAAACTACCTTTTATAACACTAAACGCCTCATTTTTTTGCTTCCTAAGCTTACTGGTAACATATACTATGAGTCTAGAAAGTATTGGGAATATATTTTTTATCCATCTAGGTCAAAAACATCAAATTAGGGTATTCATTTTTTAAATCATTTCAAGCATTATCAAATCTAAAAATGTTCACATTTCTAAAACTTTGTATAATATGGATAAAAGTACTTTTCACTTTTGCATATAAAATGTTTACATTCATAAAACTTTGCATAAGTTTGATAAAAGTGCTTTTCATTTTTGGATATACATTGTTTGCATTCTTAAAGTTTTGCACACATTGGATATGCATTGTTTACATTCTTAAAACATTGCATAATATTGTTAGAAGTGCTTTGATTTTTTTTCAAACAATGTTAGTACCTTACCTTTCTAGGAATGCTAAGAAAAAGTTCAAATCCCCTTCCTATGAGATTTTTTTAGTGAAAGAGAATACAACCTTGGACATTCCTAATGATCATATTCATTCTTCTCCTAATATGTCTCCTAGTGGAGAAGAAGATATTTTGGTGTTAGAAGAACCAATCAATGAGATTTTTGAGAATCCTAGTTGTTTCTCTCCTTCTACCTTTCTTATTAGGTAAGAAATTGATGAACAAGAAGAAACAACCATAGGTAATCATGATGATAACATAACACAATAAGAAACCATTGAAACTTCAACTAGTCTACATTCATCTCCCAACATCTTCCCTTCTTGTGATAAAATTTTAGAGGATGAAAGTGTAAGTGAGGAAGATATGTTGGTTTTGGATGATCAAATCATTAAGATATATAAAAACCCTCTTTATGTTTCTTCCCCTACCTATCCTATTTTGGAAAGCATTAGGGAAAAAAGAAATGAAATCATAAATGATCATGACAATCACATTTGTTCTTCTCCTAGTATCTCTCATAGTTGTGAAGAAGATACTTTGATGTTAGAAAATACAATTGGTGAAAGTCATGGGAATCTTAATTTCCTCTCTTCCCCTAGAGAAAACATTATTGAGCACGAAAAACACCATCATTGATAAGAAAGAAAATATGACCATCAATCATCCCCCTACTTATGATGAAGTCATTTTGGAAGACCCAATCCTTGACTGTCAAGAACATTTGGTATGTATTTCTCCTAAAAACTCTCCTCCTAAGGAGGATATCACAGTGAAAGAATATGACAACATTTTTCCTTCCTTAGATGATGGTGAAAAGATGACACTAGATTTCCCTTTATTAGAAATACATCAAACCAAGATTGTTGAGGTTATGAATGCACAAGTGTCCATTGGATCCCCCTTGATTAATGTACCTCCTACATACCCTATGGGACATCCTAAGAATCCTCTAATCCTTTACCAACCTTCACACAACCCTCAAACTCAAAACAAACCCGAAATTGTCCTTTACCCACCTAAGAACAATGTTTTGCAGCAATCGAGTCATAATAATGTTGCCCATACATATATAACACTACGAAAAATATACAACCAAGACAAGAAAATTCAACATCCCTTCCTTTGCCTAATCCTATTTTTCCTAGTGCTTATCATTTAACTTCACATATTTGGAAGGAGTATGATCTTGTTGAAAAACTTAAGAATACTCCTGTAAAGATATCCCTATGGGACCTAATTCAGAATTCACCTAATTATCACACTATGCTTCAAACATCCTTGTAACAAGTTGCGGTTCCCTCTAGTACAAACTCAAATGACACAGTAGCCATGATCCAAGGAATAAACGCTGACATCATTTTCCACGAAAGTGAACTCCCCCTTTGGAAGTGCAAAAACAAAATGAAGCTTTCATAATACTATCTAGATATAAAAGGACAGGGATAAGGACAACCCTTGTTGACAATGGCTCCACCCTTAATGTGTGTATTGTATCACTTTTGGATAAGCTTCATGTCGAAAAATAAAAAAATTCAACCTGAATCTTTATCTATCAATGGATTTGACATTGTAGGAAAACAACCGCTTGGTGTGATCACTTTGCCTATTATAACTAGAAAGGCCACATTAGAACCAATCCATGTTATTCCATGCCTCATGATCTTTCCTATAATCTCCTTTTAGGAAGACCATGGATTCATGCAATGAATTGGGTGCCTTCTACTCTTCATCATAAAATGAAGTATATTTACAATAACAAAGTGTACATACTTGAAGTTGACACTGGCCCAAATATTTGTTTGAACATTGAGAAAAACAAGGAAAATCATTTGAAAACATTAACACCAACTACACAAGTGGAACCCATGCAACAAAAAGACAAAGAAAAACACATTGAAGAATTCTCAAAGCTGTTAGAAGATGATTGGGGTTCCTTAGATTTTACACCAACATTCATTGGAGAATACATGATCATAAACAAAGACTCTATAAAGGGAAAAGAAAAAGTGGTAATGTTAACAAAAAATTTGGAAGACCCTTCGAAAGCATCCACCTCAGCCACTTTAGAAGAAGAAGCAAATTACACAACCAACTTTGACGAAACTAACTATCAACAACCACTAAATCCTAACAAAATGAAAAATCTTTATGGAAAAGGTTATGAACTTATGAAACAATTGGGATATAGGGGAAAATGATGTGGTGCTCTAGAAAAAGGTATATATGTCCCTATAGATACTAACATGCAAGAAACAACCCATGGTCTTGGTTATTTTCCTTTGATAGAAATCAAACCATAAAGCAAACCTTCGCTCAAAATCAACACTCTAAAAAAAGATTCTTCTAAGCCAACTTTCACATTAGTGCATCCTAAACTCCTAGAAACTCATGGTCTTGATTTTTATCCTTTTCAAGAAATAAACCAAATAAATAAATCTCTGCATAATGTCAATGTCATCTCGCAAAACACTAATAGTTTGAATTCATTAGATTTTACATCTTCCTTTAAAGAAGAGTACAAAATATCGCAATCTAAAGTCTTGTGTAAGTATGATATCTTCTACTAAGCAACAAATATCTTTGTCACAAAATAAAGGATCATCCTCTACTTTTAATCAAGAGAGTATCTTATCAAGACTCCTCTAGGATCATTTGATATCTCTCCCTCCAAGAACTCGAAAGAAATTTTATTACACGAATGCATTTTGTGCATATCATAGAGTTCATGGTCATGCTTGTTTTGTGTGGAGGCTAATCAATCTCCAAGTGGGAGATTTTTGGTATGTGGCAACTGATCATGCTATAATGTACACTCTTCATGTATCCTCGCTTCGTTAGCCACAAAATAAAAAATGACTTTTTAAAACCCTAATTTTGGAAGCTTCTAAAAAAGCTTGTAATAAATAGTTGGGATGGGAGTTGCAGTAGGGAATTATTCACGAGATTGTGATATGTTTTGCATTGGATAATAAAATCATTGGATGGCTACGGTTTTGTGGATGTAGCCCATATTGGGTGAACCATATTAAATTATGTGTGTTATTTTTTGCTGCTATAATTTTTTCTTTGTTTTATTTCTCTATTTTATTGATCAAATCTACATTTAACTATTAGATATCTACCTTCTAACCTTAACAAGTGGTATCAAAGCAAGGTTGTGTTTATTTATCCTCTACAAGAAGGTCTCATGGTTGAGTGGGAGTAGTGGAAGACAAGGGTAAGTTGAAGGTTGAGAAGTTCAATGGATAGAACTATTAGTTATGGAAGATGCAGATGGAGGACTACCTCTATCAAAAGGATTTATGGTGTCCATTGGAAGGGAAAACCAAGAAACCCTTAGGAATGTCTAATGAATACTAGGATATTTTGGACAGAAAGGAACTTGGTAGTATTCATTTATGCCTGTCACAATCGGTGGCATTCAATATTACAATGAAAAAGACAACTCAAGAGTTGATGCAAACCCTGGTGAAGTTATATGAAAATATTTCCACCTCGAATAAGGTATTTCTTATGAAGCATTTATTTAATATGAAAATGGTAGAAGGTGGGTCCGTTGTTGATCATTTAAATGAGTTTAATATAGTTACCAGTCAATTAAGTTCTATAAATGTAAACTCTTATGAAGAAGTTAAGGCTCTTTTGATCTATGTTCTCTTCTTGAAAGTTGGAATAGCTTGGTAATGGCTATTAGCAGTTTTGTTTCTAGTTCAAATACATTGAAATGTGATTATGTTGTTGGTGTTATTTTGAGCGAGGAAATTCATAGGAAAAGCTTAAGTGGAACATCCACATCAGGCAGTGTTTTGAATGTAGAAAGCAGGAGCAAAACAAAGGAGAAAGGAAACAATTCTTAAATTCATGGGAAGTCATGAGAAAAATAAAAGGATAGAAGGTCCTAATCTAGAGAAAAGAAGGATTGCTAGTATTGCGGTAAGTTGGGTCATTTAAAGAAAGATCTTGCCGGTCTCAAAAAATAAAGGAGACAAAAAGGAAGGAAATAAAAAGGAAAATGTAGTAAATAATAAATCTAATGAGGATTCTTTGATTCTTTCCCTTGATAATGTTAATTATTCTTGGGTGTTATATTTAGGGGTTTCATTTCATGCTATGCCCCATAGAAGTTATTTTCTTGATTATGTCCAAGGGGATTTTGGGCTACTTTATTGGGAGATAAAAAAACCCTGTCAGGTTATTGGAAAGGGAAGAATCAAGATTAAGTTATAGAATGGGAATCATTGGCTAGTACATGAGGTAAGAAATGTTTCAAATTTAAGTAGAAATTTAATTTCAGTAGGGAAACTAGATGATGAAGGTTGTGTTGTTAGATTTAGTGATAAAAATTAGAAGGTTGCAAAAGGTTCCTTAGTGGCAGAAAAAGGTGTGAAAGTAGGAACCTTATATCTTTGTACAGGTCATATTGTTCCTTCTACTTTAGCTATTGCAGATAAAAGTCAATGTTCAGGAATAGTTGTTGCAGTTCAACAAGCAGAAAATTAGATAGTTGTCAAGTGGGGTCTGAATCAACACTATGGAATAATACACTTGGGCATATGAGTGAAAAAGGTATGAAAGTACTTCATTAAAATAATGTTTTACTAGGTCTAAAATGTGTTAATATGGATTTTAGTGAATGTTGTGTGTATGGAAAATAAAAGAGAGTTAGTTTTCTCAAGAATGGGAAGCAAAAGAAAGATGATAAATTGGAGCTTGTGCATACGGATGTATGGGGACAAGATCAAGTATCTTTTGTTAGTGGATCTCAGTATTATATCACTTTTATTAATGATACAACAAGGAAGGTATGAATTTATTTCCTTAGGAAGAAATCTGATGTATTTGAAACTTTTAAAAAATGGAGAAGCTTGGTTGAGAATGAGACGGGTAAAAAGTTAAAATGTCTTAGATCTGATAATGGTGGTGAGTATTGCAGCAAATATTTTGAATATTATTGTTCCTTTAATGGTATTTGTAAGTAGAAAATGGTTCCAAGGACTCCAAAGGAAAATGGAGTGGCTGAGCGCATGAATAGAACAATAATGGAGTGTACACAGAATATGAGATTGCATGTTGGGTTGCCTTTAAACATGTGGGAAGAGGTTGTAAACACTATTGTTTATTTAATTAATAAAGGTCCCTCTAATCCTTTGGGTTGTGGTATTCTAGAGGAAGCATGGACATGTAAGAAGGTGAGTTATTCTTTTCTGAAAACCTTTGGTTGTGAAGCATTTGCACATGTAGATTCTAAAAATAGAACCAAGCTTGATGAAAATCAAAGAAATGTATATTTCTTGGATAAGGCATTGATGAATTTGGTTATAGGCTTTGTGATTTTGAAAATCAAAAAATTGTGAGAAGTAGGGATGTCATATTCAATGAGAAAGTGTTGTACAAAGATTAGTTGCAACAACGTGGGAAGAAAGAAAATGATTATGTAGTGTTGGATAATACGTAGAATAATGATGTTCTAGTGGTTCCTCATGCTCCCCAACAATAGCAACAATCAATACCGCAAACTCCAGTGAATGTTAGACAATCTTCAAGGATAAGTAGACCCTCAGAAAAATATTCTCCCTCTTTGTATTCTATTGTATTAACCGATGCTGATGAACTAGAATATTATGATGAAGCTATGCAAGTGGATACCAAGGTGTAGTGGGAGCATGGAATGGAAGAAGAAATGGACTTCTTTCTAAAAAATTAGACTTGGGAATTATGCAAGTTTCCTGCAGGTAAAAAGGATTTACTAAAAAAATGGGTTTATAGGCTGAAAGTGGAGGATTGCGGTAAGAAAATATTTAAAGCAAGGTTAGTTGTAAAGGTATTTGCATAGAAAAAGGGTATTGATTTTGATGAGATTTTTTCTCCAGTTGTTAAAATGACTTCTATACACACTATTTTAAGCATTGTGGCTACTAAAGATTTTCATTTGGAATAACTAGATGTCAAAACAACCTTTCTCCATGGTGAATTGGAAGAGGAAATATATATGGAATAGCCATAAGGATTTGAGGTCAAAGGTTAGGTGAAATTGGTGTGCAGATTGAAGAAAAGTTTATATGGCTTGAAGCAAGCACCTTGACAATGGTATATTAAATTTGATAGCTTTATGGCTAAGCATGGCTATAGTCAATGTAATTAAAACCATTGTTTTTATTTTAAGAGGTTTGATGATTATAGCTACATTATTTTATGTTTATATGTTGATGATATGCTTGTAGCATGGTCTAACATGGTTCACATTAAGGAGTGAAAATATTAGTTAGCGAATTAATTTTCTATGAAGGATTTGAGGGCAGTGAAACAAATCCTTGGTATGAGGATTACAAGAGATAGGAAAAATAGAAAATATTTTTTATCTTAGGCTGATTATATTGATAAGGTGTTCCAACACAGAGATTTCATATGGAGAGTACCAAAGTTGTATGCACACCTTTTCCTAGTCATGTTAAATTGACAAAGGATATGTGTCCAAGGACACAAGAGGAGGAAGACAAAATTGCCAAGGTACCATATGCTTTGAACAACTATAGGTAGTTTAATGTACTCCATGGTATGCACAAGACTAAATATTTCACATGTTGTAGGAGTTGTTACTAGGTATATGAGTCATCCTGGATTTGAGCATTGGAGTGCGGTAAAATGGACTCTTATGTACTTGAGTGGTACATCCAATAAATGTTTATGTTTTTGGGACTCTAATACTGATTTAAAAGGCTATGTTGACTTAGATTTGGTAGGGGATATAGATACCAGGTGGAGTACCACAAGTTATGTATTCACAATTAGTGGGACAGTAGTGAGTTGGATTTCTCAGTTGCAAAAGGTGGTTGCTTTATCCACCACAGAGGTAGAGTGTGTTGCTACAATAGAGGAAACAAAGAAGATGATATGGCTGCAACTTTTCATGGAAGAGTTGGGAAAAAATCAAGATGAAAACCACTTGTTTATATAGATAGCCAGAGTGCTATACATCTTGCAAAGAATTCTTCCTGGCACTCTAAAACCAAACATATATAGTTGAGATATCATTTCATTCAGTCAGTGTTGGAGGATGGACAAGTAAAGATGGAAAAGATACATATAGATGCTAATCCAATAGATATGTTTACAAAGATAGTGACAACAAAGAATTTGAGCTCCTCTTCAACTTTGGTTGGTCTTCATGGTTAAAAGTATAACAAAGAAGCAGGGTTCAAGGTGATTATTTCCAGTGGGAGTTGTAAGTGCACTAGTGTCATCCAAGATCAGTCTCCAAGTGGGAGATTGCTTCTATGTGGTGACTAATCATGCTATACTATACACTCTTCATGTATCCATGTGGCATCCCCCAAGAAAAAAATTTCTCCTTATTTTTGTTTTGTCACTGATAAAATAAAAAATGACTTTGTAAAACCCTAATTCTTGAAGCTTCTAAAAAAGCTTGTAAAAAGCGGTTAGGATGGGAGTCGTAGTAGGTTATTATTTGTGAGATTGTACTATGTTTTGTACTCAGGGATAATAAAAGCATTGGATGATTGCGGTTTTCTGGATGTAGCACATATTGGGTGAACCACGCTAAATTCTTTGCATTGTCTTATTGCTACTATAATTTTCTTTTGTGTTTTATTTCTCTATTTTATTAATCAAATATGCATTTAAATATTAGATATTTACCTTCTCACCCTAACAATACTACTAATGAATGTGAGGCTTTCAGTAACAAAATTCAACATCTTAGGGACTGTGGTGCTCTTCCTTGTGTTGAAGAACTTTGTTCCTCTAATTGAAACTCATTTTCATCGTATTCGACTCATCCTTTTCTTGCACCAAGTGGGGGCAAGGGGTTAGTTAGCCTTGTCCTCATATGTCACTTGTCATTGTCTCTTTTGTATAGTTGATCACCTTTCATGTACATATAAGAGCAAGCTTGGGATGTGGATGACATGCCTTAAGTTGGCTCAGATGTGACCTACTTTTCATGATGTAGTTCAATTTAGAAACATATGACTTGGCATAGGGCTTTCCAAATAAGCTCTCATGTCTTATTTTACTTTAAAGCAATTTCTCACAAAAATGGTGTTAGAAATAGCTTTAAAGTGGGGGCATACATTGACACTCATGTTTCATGGTCAGATTGTATTTCTTCTTGTAATGCATCTTTTTCTTGGTGGTGTCACGGGGCTTGATTTCCTCTAAGAGAAAGATATTTCTTTGACTTGTCCTCTCTTGGGGGTAAACCCACAAAAGTGGTTTACAATTCGAGTGAGGAAGGAAAACTCACAAAAAATGACCCCATGGCAAAAAAAATGATTTTAGGGGTTCAAACGAACCTATTGGTTAAAGCAAACCTATTTAATTATTTTCCCCAAAAAAAACCAAATAAAATGCTTATAGAGGGGTGATTCACTCAAACCAGGGTTTGAGCGAACCTTGGTTCGACCAAACCCCTAGGGGTTCGCTCGAACCTCCCTTATCCCTCATTCTCCCACTCAAACACAAAAAAGAATCTAAATTTTTTCACTTCGGAGCTCGGGTTGAATATGAAAATGGTGGAGAATTCGTAAACCCAACTAGAATCAAGTAATCCTCAGAATGGGCTATCCAAAAAATATAATTTTAATATTTTTTGGTTAAATTATTATATATTTGTTTTTTTAGTTTTATTAAACATAGGTTTTTCACCAAAAATCAAGCTCTATTCTGCACATGTGAAAAAATAGAAAATTATCAATTTTTTTTTTGAAAAATATGAGTGCACTAGATATTGAAGTCCTTGATCCAACCAAAAAAAGAAGAGAATTTTGATACATACAAAAAAGTTACGCATTATACGGTCATGCTATGTCTGAATTGTAATTGGTTTGAATTTGAAACTTGATTAAAAAAAATATATTCAATAAAAAACTATCTAACCAAGTGGAAGCACTAGATATCGGAGTTACAAATCTAAATTCAAAGGAATTAGAATTTTATCCTTCATGGAAAAAAAGTTATGCATTATATGGTGAGCATCACTTTTTTTAAATGTTGTTTTATGAAAAAAACTATTTTTCGAGGGAGATGGAAAAAGAAGTGAAACTTGATTCCAATTTTTTTGAAAAGAATATATTTAGAATCTATAGACAAAATTTCATGAAACTCTAGTTTGCATCATCTTCCAATTTCTCACAGTTTAGCCGCTATAGGTCCCTGAAAGTGAAAATTTAGTTAAAAAAATTATTTTAGTGTCCATTTTGGCCAAAAATTGTAAACCACTATTGTGGGATCACCCTTGGAGACATTAGTCATGATGTTCCCTAAGAAGATACCTTGCATGAACTAATAAAAATCCCTTTGAACATACCTTACACTATTTCGCATTTACGACAATCATTATATGGCCACCTTGCATAATACACTTTGCATGCCTATGGAGCCATCTTATTTGTTCATGAGCTCCAAGCATACAAAGTTTTTCTTATCTCATGAAGCTCAAAGATCATTGTTCTGTGGTTCCTTATCAAAGTTATCAAGAGGTATAACTTTGGTATGGTTTGACGGGAAGCCGATCTGATGCACGACTTTCCCTTAGCCACTCGTGTGTGTGTGTGAGTGCATATCGGTCATATGTGTTTCACCTTCTTGGATTACTCACCCAATAAACAACTTGAAGTTTTGCTGCCTCAGAGTGAGCATGCATTTTTGGAAAAACAACCTAGATCTAATCCACATCATGATAGACAAACAATCGAATCTTGATCCACTTGTTTTTATTTTTGCTTGTTCTTTTTTATTTTCTTTCTTCTTTTAGTTATCGACAATGCATGTTTCCATATCTTGATGCTTTATATCATACACCTTGTGTGTGTCCCTTTGTGCTTATGTCGATTTGAGTTAGGATATTAGATCTTGGGAGCTTGACCACCTCCTCTATATTTTTTTATCCTAGAACATCCACATTTGTACACTTGGACCCCTCTTGAATTTCTACTTTAGTGTGAGTTTGAAGCAAGTTCATCCTCTCACTAAAGTGGGGGCTAAATGTAGTGTCAAAAAATGTTGTCATGTACATTTTCACACTAGATTTGGGAATAATTAATGATAAATTGGACTTGATATTGCCTTGATCTAGTGTTATGAGGTGTTTTACACATGCACATTAGGTCTTGGCCCTTTTTTAAGCTAAATTAACTTAACTCTACCTTAATTTAATGTTGTAAAGTTTATTTATTTACACCTTCACATGGGTATGTGTAGGATCATCATGGAAAAAATAGACCCTTAAGTGGCAAAAAAATCAAAAAAATTAGAGTTAGGAAATTTGACGTAAAAATTTGAAAAATTTATCTATATTATTTCAAAAATGTGTAAGAATAGAATCTATAGCAAATTGAATTTAGTTTCTAAACTACTAGGTTTTTTTTTAAAATCTATTTGGTGAAAATTTGAAATTTCACAGTAGTACTTAAATTTCGGGAAAAATAAGTAAGTATATGTTTGACCACCCTAACCACAATAAAATGATAATATTTTGTTATAATATTTTAGATATAAGTAGAGGACTCACGTCTCGAAGTGATGCATATTTTTTTTCCAAGTAAATAATTAATTATGAATTTTTTATTACAACTTTTTAAAAATATAAAAACTCGTATGTCTGACCACATTAACTTGGTCAAAACTTCATGAAATTCAATTTTTCTTATTTTAATCCTATAGTATGCAAAGCATAGAATGTGACACATGTTTCAAATTCAAAAAATGTGATACCATTTGAAGGCTATAGATTTTTTTCAATCAACATATCAATCAAGACTTTAGTCATAATTCAAATAGAAAATGAATAATAATAATTTATTAAATTCAAAATAAAGCATAATTTATGTTGGTGGAAATGTGAGAATCTCCTTTAAAAACCCTTTCCGTTTCATCAATTTTGGGTAAAAAAAAAGTTGTCAGCCACATGTACCCTACACATACCCATCATATTACCACTTTTTGGCCCATCATGATCCTGCACATACCCACATTAAACTTAGGAGGCTTGTCAACTAAAATTGACCTAATCTATTGTTGTAATGTGCTTTACACATTCACATGGGATTTAGGGCCCTTCTAAGCTAAATTGACCCAATTTTTCCTTAATTTGATTTTGTAAAATGTATTTATTTACACTTTCACATTAGATTTTGGGCACCCTTGCATTTATTACATTAATATACGCCCCTATGTCCCTATATTATGCATCCCAAGGAATATTTCAATAAGAAACCCAACAAGATCAACATATAAACTTAATTTACATACTTCCCAAGACTTTAGCAATCAAAATAGGCCCTTTGGGACCCATTTGCCACTTTGGATGAATGATTCCCATCTAGGTGGGACCCATTCACCACAGATGGTGAATGAGTCCCATTTGACCTATTTTTGAGGTTTTAAGTCAAACAAATTGATTTTAAGTTCAAATTACTTCTATGTTGGCCTTTGGGATCAAATAAACAGTCATTTGAGTGCATTTCCTATATAAAAAAGCTTTCAAATCACAATTTCACATAACCTACATGATATCAAGTCAAGCAAGTAAGATTTAAGCATTCCAAGACTTTACAAGATCATTAAGATTGCATTCAAGATCACTTTTAAGGGATTCAAGGGAAAAATTCTTCATCAATTGTTGTAGCAATTCAAGATCCATCATCATGTCAAGCATATTAAGCATCAAGCATGTTATTGAGCTAGTATTGTGATGTAGCATTGAAGATCCAAGATCAAGCATTGTTCTACACCTATTTTCAAGATCAAGATCTACATCCTTCATGGTCATTTCATGTTGAGTTGTAGATTTACAAGACATCATTTATAAATCATATTCAAGGTATCATTTTCCATGATTCATGTTCTTTGTTTCATGTTTCATTCCTTCATTTCATTGTCTCGTCATTTGGTTTAATTACCTACAAGGGGTTTGACCAAGGAAAACCCCTATTCCCTAACAATCAACAAGTTTTCTCCTCTTTACATGTGTGATTGAAAATCTAGGTGTTTTAGAGCTTGAAGGATCATTAAAGATTTTTTTACAAGCTTGGAGATAGTTTTTGGAGTTGTCTCCCCATTTGCAAGGTCATAGTCTTCACCAAAAAGTCATCTATAGGTTCAAAAGAAGAGATTCAAATCCAAAAACATAGAGGAATAGAAAGAGTAGACCAAGAGGACTAGATTCGGGTCTTAAGCTTTGGAAATCCCTAACTAGACTCATTCACCCATATTGGTGAATGAGTCCCATTTTAGGTCAATTTTGAGAATTTTGTGGTTTCGGATACCCTTTTTTGAGAAACCTATTCCTGTACAGAAACCTAGATTTTGGATTGATTCACCCATATTGGTGAATGAGTCCTAGTAGGCCAAAATTTTAGGATGTTTAGCATTTCCAGTCTTCATTCAAGCCTCCACATGTTTCTAGGTGCACACTTCTAGTTTCATAACTTTCTGTTATGATTTGTATGCATTTCTAGGTCATTTTGTAAGTCATTACATCAAACAAGGTTTAAGCATTTTACTTTACATTTAATTTTTCTTTCCAAGTTATTACTTGGTGGTGAAACCCCCATTAATCTCTAAACATACCTTAAGATAGTCCCTTAGTAGATCTCTTTCTCCCATTATCATAATTTGATTGAGATCTCTAGGGAATCCTTGAATGTTAGTTGGAGAAAAGTGGTGTTCTATGTCCTAAGCCATAAAACATCCATTTTTCAACTAATCAGTATGTATCGGCATATGTATTCATATGTATACTATATATATATATATATATATATATATATATATATATATATATATATATATATATATATATATATATATATATATATATATACATACATACATACATTTGATTGCATGATCAAACACAAAAATTTACTAAGTGATAGGAGATGTATACGTGTGAGGTATTTATACATATACTCGTATTATTCATTCAATAGCTCCATGCTCATAAACAAATCATTCATAAGTGTGCATAGTTACACTAACCTATGTAATCCCATGTATGTGTTCCTTTATGTGTATGGTCTATCATTGACATGTGCATATGCATGCATATACATACATTTCATGTGTGTTCTCCTCATCAATACAAGCATAGTAATACAAGGAAGAAATCATAAGCTCCAAATAGATAAACATCATCCAAGAATGCACACAATAGTAATCAAGACCCTTACTACCAAACCCATCAAACTAAGGATGACTTACCAATTCCCAACAAAATAACTTGACTCAACCATTCTACTATGAGTGTGTGTGTAAGCTCAATTAGGTTATGTTACTAGTTACTCAACCAAGTTCTTCCCCTAAGTGATACTTTCCCTTGCACCTAGAGGATTGAACATAAACCTGCATCCAACTAACACATTCCCACGGTAGTCATTTGTTCAACAAAATATGCTTTCACAAGATATTTCTCCATAATTAGAATATCGAATTGAATAACCATCCATTTAACATATATCCATTCCATCACATATCATTAAATGAAATAAAATTAATTTATAATTCATTGATAAAAAAGTGTAAGAACATATATTCTCAATTAGAATTCAAAGTACATTCATATATGTAATGTTTTACCCTAGCATAGTAATAGTAAATAGGTAAATAAACAATGGGGTGTAACATACTCCCCCCTTTGTGAATCATCGTCCCCAATAATTTTATGTATTAACATAATCTAATCAAACACACAACATATTGTTTTCAAGTACTTTCAAAAATATGAAAAACGTGTGGAAACTTTTGTTGTATCTCAGCATATTATTCCCATGTTGTAGAGTCTTCTACATATTGGTCCCACTGGGCTTTGCACTGCAGAACTTCCCTATTACGTAAGTGAAGCTTACGCATTCTAAGCACCTTGATAGGATCGAGTGTTACCACACCAGGGTCCTATACCTATAAAGCATTCCATTCACTCACATTATTATCACTTGGTATATAATTCTTTAAGAAAGAAACATGAAAGATGTTATGCATCCTAGCAAGAGTTGGTGGTAACACAATTTGGTAAGCTACCAAATTCACTTCCTTGAGAATCTCAAAAGGTCCTACATAATGTGGAGATAATTTGGAAGATATCCCAAATTTGATGGCACTCTTATGAGGTTTTACTCTCAACAACACCTTGTCACCTACAACAAAATTTTGGGGCACTCTCTTTGCATCAACATAGCTTTTCTATCTATTGTTAGCTTTTAGCCATCCTTTTCTTAACAACCCTTACTTGCTCTTCCATTTCAGCCAACATTTTTGGCCCAAGACTCACTCTATCCTCAAGTTTATCCCAAATTATAGGGTTTTGACACTTTTGACCATATAATGCTTCAAAAGGATCCATCTTTATTGCAGAATGTTAGGAGTTGTTGTAAGAAAATTCCACTAAAGGTTAGTAGTCTTCCCATTTGTGTTGTCGATCCATGCAATACATTCTCAGTAGGTCTTTGAGTACTTTATTTACTCTTTCCATTTTTCCATCTGTTTCTAGATGATATATACTAAGCTAATATTTAGTTGAGTCCCAAGTGAAGAAAATAAGGTTTTCCAAAACCCTTAAGTGACTCATGCATCCCTATATGAGATTATCTTCTCAAGAATTCCATGCAATCTAAAAACTTATTGAATAATTTCTAAGTTAGGAAAGGAGCTCCATCAGTTAGATTGGTAGGTATGAAATGTGCTACCTTCATAAGCTTATCCACAATCACAAGAATGGAATTGTGCTTATTCCTTGACATAGGTAATCCTTGGGCAAATTCCATACTTATTACTCATCACTTTCTCTCTAGAATATCATGTGGGTATAACAAGGCTACAGGATGATGATGCTCTTCTTTCACCCTTTGAAATATAAGGAACCTAACCATAAATCTAGCCACATCTCCTTTCATCCCATTCTAAAAATATAATGGCTTTACATCTACCAACATTTTTGTTACTCCAAGGTTTCTAGAGTATGATACTTCATGAACTTCTTTCCATACCATTTTTCTTAACTCTTCTGAGTTAGGTGCATACATTCTCCCCTTATACCTATGTATACCATTGGGTTCAAAATGGAATCCTTCATACCTTTCATTTTTTGGATTGCTAGTGAGTGCTTGCTTGACTTGCATATAGTACTCATCATCTTTACATTTCTGCAATACTTGACCTTTGAAGTTGATTTGAATTGTCACTATTAAAGCAATATGACATCTTCGACTCAAGCCATCGGCAACCCAATTTTCCTTTCCTTTAATATATCTGATATTAAATTCATAATCAAATATTAACTCTAACCATCTTCTCTATCTTTTATTCAAATTAGGTTGAGTAAATAAATATTTCAACCCATGATGATAAGTTTTCATCTCAAAAGGCTTCCCCAACAAGTAATGACTCCACATTTACAATGCATGAACCATTGCTACTAACTCTAAATCATGCAATGCATAATTTTTCTCATAAGGTTTTAGATTCCTTGATTTGTAAGCAATTACTTTCCCTTATTGCATTAAACCACCTCCTAAGCCCTCCCCTGATACATCTGTGATAACACTGAAGTCACCTTCAGGATCATGTACTTTCAAAAATGGTGCAGTAGTTAACATCTCTTTGAGTAGATCAAATGCTACTTGGAATTTCTCTATCCACTGAAAATTCTTCCCTTTCTTTTGTAAAGAAATAGGAAATGCTATCTTGGAGAATTTTGCAACAAACTTTCAATAATAACCTGCCAAACCCATAAAACTTCTTACCTCTGAGACATTTTTGGGCACTGGCCATTCTAGCACTACCTTGATTTTAGTTGGAACAACTAAGATACCATCTACTAAGATCACATGTCCAAGATAATGCACTCTCTTCTAATAGAAGATACACTTATAGAGTTTACCATACAAATTATTTTCTCTAAGTCATTGTAGAAATATTTCTAAATTTCTACAATGATCCTCCTCACTCCTTGAGTAAATCAAAATCATCTAGGAAAACCAAGAAAAACTTATCTAGGCAATCCCTAAATATGTTGTACATGACGTTCATAAATGTTGTTGGCTCATTTGTTAGACCAAAGGGTAGAACTGTAAACTCATAATTTCCATATCTAGTTTTGAATGTAGTCTTAAAGATATCTTCATCTTTAATTCTCAATTGGTGATATCTAGATCTCAAATTAGTATTAGAAAATACAGCAACTCCCCTCATTTGATCAAAATAGATCATCTATGTGTGGCAATGGATCCTTGTTCTTTATTGGAGCTTTGTTAAGCATGCGATAATCTAGGCACAAATGTAAAGTAAATCCTTCTTTTTCACAAAGATTACTAGTTCTCCACAAGGCGATACACTTGGTCTTATCAACCCTTTAGACAACAATTCATCCAACTATGCCTTCAGCTCCATTAACTCAATTTTCGTGATTCTATAAGGCACTTTAGAAACAAGTTCAGATCCTAGAACTATATCTATAGAGAACTCAAATATTCTTTTTGGTGGTAGTCTAGGTAATTCATCTGGAAACACATCTGAAAACTTACATAGTATAGGATATCTCTCCATATCTAGCATTCCAATTTCCTCCATTTCACCTTCTTCAATATCTTGGAAGCCCTATGATCCAAAGATATCAAAATCTTCTTGATAATCTTCAGCATTTTCCATCTTGATGGCAAAGAGCTTACACCCTTTCTTCTTATCCCCTAAAAGTTGCATTGTAGAGATTTGACATATCTTGACATCCCTAGGCATCCCTTGTAACTTTACTTGGTTACCAAGATCATCTAAGCATTCTTCTATTTTGGCATGGAAATCTTCCTTAGCTCTATATATCCATAACTAGTCCATATGTAGGATAACATTATATGATCTTAAAAGAACAACATATAGGTTCACCTCTATAGAAAAACAAGGTAGCTCAATCCTATCTTCAAACAAACATTGTTCCACCATTGCTCTTGTCTATTTTTCATATTCTACAACCCAAGAATTTTCCATGTAACCGACTTTCCTAGATATTTTCTTAGCTATTCTACGTGAAATAAAAAATTTAGTTGCTCCAATATCTATAAGTATAGAAATGAGTAAGCCAAAAAAATACCTGGAGTTTCTGATGGATTCACTTGATACTCCACTTGGCGATCATCCACATCAGCATGAATATTTTGTTGGAACATGGGTAGAAAGTGGATTTCCATAAGTTCATGCCACTAAAGCCTTATTAGAACATTTCCTGACATAGTGGTATCCTCTACATGTGAAACATCCAATAGTCAGTCCTTTCTTCCTTGCGGTGAACTCACTCCATGCTAGTTCTAGTAAGCTAAGACTGAGTTCCATTTTTTTATTCATCCACTAGTTAGAGGCTTCTCTTGCTAACTGGTATGCTCCCCATGCAACTTTTGTGACCTCAAAATAATTTTGAATCTCAATAAATTTCTCCATTTGGACTAACCAAGTCTCAACTTCATCACCCCTGGTGCTTCCTTCAAACTTGGATGGGGTGATTTTCTTCATATCTCTAGAAAGTTTAGAAGCCATACACTTCCTATTAGTTACCTTAGAGAGAGAAGGTGATTTCTCTCTTTCTTGATCATGAGTTTGATCATGCTCATGAGAAGAATTTTCTCCCGCATCCTCATTGTTTGGGACTTCCTTCTCCATTCTATCCTTCTCTTTTATTTCTTCCTCTAGGTTTCCTAACTTTGCTAATATTTGATCCAGTCTAGCTTCAACTCCTACTGGTCCTTGCCCAACTTCTTGGCCTCCGCTAGAATTGGTCTGTGTTCTCACCATCTTTGCAAGAATAAATTACACCTGAAGGTTCATCCATATTAGATTCAATCATGTTATCATTATTTTATGGAAAAAATTTAAATGAGCATTCAATCGAACATAAGGAATTCCACATAATATTTAAGCACAAGCTTTTTGATAAACACATGATTTTATTATTCACAAGGATTTCAATATCCTCTTGATTATATGGAGTGACTATTTAGATAGTCAAGTGGAGAGTATCCCTAGTATTGACTCTCAGACACAACTCAATGGGGTATACCCTACAGATTGTTGTTCATCTCTCATTTTTTCATATCTACCCCAAAATGGAAAGTATCCTTTGAATTTGTGATTTGATACATAGTTGCAAAGTACATAACCCTTTGATTCATTATTTGAGGAAATTACAATTAATTTCGCCATAAGAACTCTAGGGTCTCTAAAGATAAATGTTGGACTGAAACCTCCTTCCAAGGGTATATCCCTAGAAAGTGATAAGGTATTAGGCTATGTTGGTGATACGGAAGGTAGATAGTCGTACTTGGCTTCCATCTTCATCTTTCTCTTTATATCACTAATTTGAGAAAGTGTGTGACTAAAGGTTTCAATGTCACTTAACTAGACGACATTGTCATAATTGGTACCCTCAATTGTTTGAACAATGGCATCTCTTTCCTTCTTGGAATTTAGGTAGCACTCATTCCCAATTATTGAATTTCTTACAGTAGTACTTAACCTATGATGCACCATCCCAACACAAAAATTTCCAAACATTAGATAATGTTTGATAGAAATTATGATGAGCTCATAGCTTCTAGAGTGAAACCTAGTAGCTCTAATACCACATATAATATGCCATTCATTCACTGAAGTAAAATTTACTAAGTTTTCACTTTTGAGTAAATAAACTATGTAACTTAACCATTGCCATAAAAAAATTATTTTCTTTATAGAGAAAAAATGAACATAGATGTCATAACAATAATAACATTGATTACATTCTAATATAATAATCCACAAATTACAATATTTCAAAGAATTTGTACAAAGTAGATACCTAGCTCAACCAAGCTTCAAAGTAATAGATATAGATGGTCTAGGAATCTTGTTTCAAATCTTGGTCTTTAGTCATCTTGCTAGGAGGAGAAGCATCACTCAAGCACTTTTCCACCATCCATGGACTCATATGTGGTCCCCCATACATCTATCATGAGATAGATGCCACTACCCTTCGATGAAGAGATTTGTGGAATAACCTCATAAAGACAACCATTTTGAGCTTAGTGTTGTGTCCTACATGACTAGAACTTGTAAATCCTACAATCTTGTAGTAGCATGTGTAAATGGATCACCGTGAAGTGATAATGGAGCCAAAGGAAATCACACTACTTTTCCCAAAGTGTTCTCACTCAATACTTCAAATGATAGTCATCCTACTCACATACACCACTTAAGCTCAATTTGACTTTAGGCCACTATAATCTATGCATAGGTATTTCCTCCAATGGGTAATCTTTAAACCAAGAAACCACCTATTCCCTTTTCTATAAACTCAATGGTATTTCTACCCACAAAGTGTAAATTCAAGTTACCCTCCCTTTAATGGATAATCAAATCTCAGGTGTAACTTACAAGCTATCTAATATATTCAGATAACTTATCCTGAATAACCCTTAAGCTATCCTTGTTTAATCATATCTATTATACTTATACTCATGACAAACAATCCCCCCTATTATAGAGTAAATACAAGCACTTTCACAAAAAAGCATAAAACAACTTATTTTTCCTTTCCAAAACAAATCCTATGATTTCCTAATGCAAGTATTCTCAAGAAATACCAAACAAGGCATTCAAATCTCCTTTATTCAAAAATAAAGACAAATAAGAGAAGACTAGGTCCTCGTGCATGTAATACGCTTGACCCAAATGATTAAGTTGTTGCACAACCTTCCAACAGTGTGGCTTACTATCTTCACTTATTCCTCTCAAAGCAATACTTCACTATAACTTCTTACTAAAGATATCACTATGCTCTCACAAAATAACTCTTAGTTCTCACAAAATACAACTCTTTGAATATTTGTAGTAGAATAGATTTGTAGAATAAAAGTGCATCCCAAATGAGAGAACTATCCCATCTATTTATACATAAAGTTGAGACATTGTAGGAAAAAGAAATGGTGTCTATCGACATATCTCTACATGCAAATCAACACACTTAATATAGCTAAAAGGTGGCATATATCTAAGTGTAATTACTCAGCATTGTATTCTATAAATCAACCCTTTTAGTTTGACAACTCAAGAATAATTCAAATATGCACATGCCCAATGATGACAATTGACTTGCAACCATAATAAACTTCTACAGAATATAGAGTTTGCATATGTTGGTGCCATGCTGCAACCATCATTCCTATTTATTTGGTGTGGTTTATCACTTTGCAACAATCTTCTATTTGTAGACTACACACAAGTTAAGTCAGCTTAGTCATAGCTTATTTCATTGCCAGGGAAAAGATGAGTCGACTCTCATTTTTAGAGTTCAAACCATGCTTTGACTTAGCATGTTATTTGTTGTTGCTTTATCCTATTCTCATGAGTTTAAAGTACTTTATAATGCAGCCTTGAATATTTCCATCACTTAATATAAAAGAAGTTGAATTAAATCACTACTTATATTAAATATGCCTTTCTATAAGATATCAACTATGGTTTATTTCCCTTATTAGCATCTATCTTATGTCAACATATGTATTAATCAGCCCACAATACTTTGCATAGAATATATATACAAATTGACCTCTATTTAATTATCATATATATATATAAATATATATTTGTATATATACATGTAGATATATGTATATGCCAATGAATAGCCTTAACGCTATCACATATATATGCATATGTATATGTATATGTATATATTATATTATAATATATATATATATATATATATATATATTCTTATATGTACATGTATACATGTACGTATACATATGTTGATATATTTGTATGGACCTTTTTTTTTGTTATACATACCTATGTATCGACATATGTATATATCTCATGCATATATATATACATTTGATTGCAAAATCAAGCACATACACATTTACTATCTTATTGATAGGAGATATTCGTGTGGTGTATTTATACATATACACATACATGTCATATTGTCCATTGATAGATCCATGCTCATAAACAACCATTCATAAGCATGCATATGTATGCCTACCTATGTATTCCCATGCACGTGTTCCTTTATGTGTATGGTCTATTGTCAACATGCATATGCATACATATACATACATTCCACATGTGTTCTCCTCATCAATACAAGCATAGTAATACAAGGAAGAACTCATAAGCTCCAAATAGATAAACATCATCCAAGAATACACTCAATAGCTGTCAAGAACCTTACTAATGGAAATCCATCAAACTAAGGATGATTTACCAATTCTGAACATAATAACTTGACTCAACCATTCTACTATGAGTGTGTGTGTAAGCTCAATTAGGTTACATTAGTGGTTCCCTGACCAACTTATTCTCTTGAGTGATACTTCCCCTCATATTTGGAGGATTGAACATATACCTACATCCAACTATCGCATTCCCATGGTATTCAGCTATTCAACAAAATATGCTTTCACATAATATTTATCCATAGATAGAATATCCAATTGAATAACCATCCATTTCACATCACAATCAGACCTTTTTTGGCCCATCATGATCCTGCACATACCCAATATAGGGAGACCTTTGGAGACCCACATCACACTCCATTCCTACATGATGTTGTTATGGATAGTATTGTTCCACTTGATGATAATGATAACCTACTAGATAATGATTCTATAGAAGAGAAAATTTATTTCATTTACGGTCTTGATAGTTGTGATGAAACCAAGATATCCTTCTCCTCCTATAGATATATGCATTGAATTCTAATCAATATTTAGACCTACTTATTTTTCTTTATCTTTAAGTCACTATCTTGAGGTTTAGGATTATTTCATTCTAAAAATAGAAAATTCATCTACATATGTTCATTTTTAGACATCTTATATGTGTACAAATCATTATGGGATAACTAGTATCTAGTTTGATGATATACATCAAGATGACATATCCATCTCTTATTTTTTGAATTCATTCTTTGTATAAATTTCATCAAAGTCTTATACATTTGATATATTGGGATGAGTAATTGATATCTATATTGATTTTATTTTTATGATTTCCACCTTATGGATCTAATAGAAAAAATTGAGGACATCTGTCTCATCTTTTATGATAGTCCCATCATAAAAAATTCACACCATCTTCTTCTTTATTCATTTGCAGATGTTCATATTTTGTAAGTTTCCTCATTCATTGGCCTTATACTTGATTTTATTATTCATGAAATACATTCATATAGACATGGCGAAACTTGAGTATATACAAGAGAAATCATCATACATCATGGTCATTCTTCCATTATTGAAATATATTCATCATACATCATGGTCAGTCTTCCATTATTGAAATATATCTTACATTTTTACCTAGTTATGTTTCTTCTCAAGGGGAGGAATTTTTTTTGGTATCTATGGATCTTGGTTATCATCCTTTGTTGATAATATTCCATCACTATATAGTCTCTCTATTTCTCTCGTATATGGGGAGTATATATTATAAATTAATGAAAAAAATAGTCCTTAGGGAGTCATATTAAGTCCCCCTTTTCTTCTTTTAGATACATGGTTCGCTACATGTTTTCCTACCTTTCTCTTTCTATGAGATATTTATTTATTTTTTACATTAGTACCTAGCACAACCTTATAGCTAGGACCCCCTCTTACACCTTTTTATTCTTTCATACTCTCGAAGTTGCACTTAGTGGGGTGTTAACTAGTGAACATGGTATGCTACCTAACAAGTTTCTTATTAGGTACTATTATCACTTATGTAATCAATCTTAGTTCATTTAATTTTTTTGTCATATCATAGGATCAAGACACTTTTCATCATCTTAGTCCATGCTATGGTTTCATTGTGGTCTTTATAACAAGGGTTTCATCATTGTATATTGTACCAATCTCATATTGCATCTAATGAACTATGTGGCTTCATAGTAGTTGGATTAATTCTCTCTTATGTGAAAGCTTCTTTTGGGTGTAGGTGATCCTTATGATACTATGGGGTTGATCAACAACACTTAAATTAAGGTTTTAAAACATATATGATGAAATATTTAATAGTCATCCCCTAAAAGTGACATCCCTAAAAATCCCATCTTAAAAATCCATTCCCCATCTTATACCATGGTTTCCCTATAATATTGGTGTAAAATAGGTTGCAAGTTGTGAATGGTCATTAAATTTTACCTCTAATATTAAAGACCTCTTTTGTTGCAAAATAATATAACCTATAATATTTTGACTCTTCATTGTAACCCATACAAAAAAACATATGACTTGTATGTTCTAACCTTTCCTCTTTTAATTAAGTATGTGTGTTCAATTAGTATGCACAAATATTTTTAAATACCTAATGTGATGTTTTGATCCACTATAACCTTCTACAAGTGCTATATTTATAAGAGCTTACATGGGTACATCCTATTCACAATGTACATAATAGAAGAAATAACCGAATGGAATGTTTTTGATGTGTCCAATTTTAAATGTAACATTTAATAAGCCATTTATAAAAGAGTTCTATTATTCATATCATCCAAATCATTTTGTTGACTTGGGTATTTAGTACTATTCTTTGTACCTTAATACCATGTAACTTCCACAAAATTATTGAAACTCATAATACCAATATTCACCTCTATTATTCATCCTTAAGTATTTAGTTTTCTTACAAATATATTTTTTAATCATTCCCTTGAAATTTTGAGAAACTATGAATACTTCACTTTTAGTTTCAAGGAAACAAACCCACAATTATAAACTATAATCATTAATAAAGGTGAGAAGATACTTGGTAATAGAAAGGGAAGGACAACCTAGTTCACAAAGATCATTATGAATGGGTTGTGGTGGATTATTAATTTATATACCTTTTCTTTACTCAAATAGATCTTTATTTTGTTATCTTAAAATATAATCTTCATGTAACATGTAACAAATTCATTACATATGCATGATTCTTATTAATATGTACTTCTTTAATAAGTTGATATTTTAATCTAGATTTGACCTACAAAATTGAATAAAAGTTTATTAGAGGTAAGATACAACTAATTAATCCCTTCTCTTCATAAATACTTTGTAAGGTTGGGGAATAATTCTTTCAACCATTAAAATCAACTATTTTATTTTTGGTATATTTGAATCTTATTTTTCTTAAATTGGTATTTAAATATTTAACTTCATTCAAATAATTAAAAAATTTTCAAATGATTTGGATCTAAATTTACCAATTTTTTCTATACCAAACATCCTAGTAATATATACACCTATATAAAAAATTTGTAACTTTTGAATCCATAGTTCTATTGGAATATCCATATTAACAAATTTTTTATTAAGATTTGAGATCAAATAATTATCAATAATACCTCTCACCAATTCCAATTTGCATTTCTAAAACTCATTTTCTTTATCATTTTTTCAAGATTCTCTAATTTATTTATGAACCATTCTCCATACTACCTTCTCCCTCAGAGTATTATTTATTAAGCACTCTTTCAATTTGCAAAACCACTTTCATTAAATATTGGTAAAATATCATTTCTAAAACCCATATGATTAGAAGAAAATTCAGCCCACAACTAAAGGGGTTAGGAGAAATCTAGAAATATAATTTTAATATCTTATCTAAGTTGAAAATGAAAAGTTTAATTGAAATTCAATATAAAAATACATGAACCCTTGAATAATAGGAATGAACTCTAATACCATGTGACAAAACACATAAAATAGGGTACTAGTAAGGTACTAAAATAGAACAATAGCACAACCAACAAGTAAAATAGCACATAAAATAATTTAGCATGTGATAAATAAATATAACAACTTGAATTTATCTAGCTTGCATTGTGTATAGTACAATGCATTACATTGAATTCTCTACACAATAAAAAATTACAAATTTTATTTTTTATGTCTATAAATTATAGAATAACATCTTTAATTTCATGAGACTTCTAGAAAATCTTAATATTTAAAGTCTTTTTACTAATGAATTCATAATTTTCTATTAATAATGGCTTTAATTTTAATCCCTAATGCCAGTATTTCTATGAATGGGGCTATTTTCCCTAGCTACAAGGTCTTATTTTTCACTCTACACATCAACTTTCTAGTTTAAACACTAATTTCTCTCACTATATAACCTATAAATGGTCTATGTAGTAATTTAAAGATAACTATTCTATAAGATAATTATCTAGCATATTCTATAAGATAATTATCTAGCATTTTCTCCATAATGAATAGATTTGAAAAAGCACCTTTCATGACACCTTTCCATAAAAATACTAATTTTTTTATTATATTAAAAAAAAAAAATTAATAAAATTTTCAATATTATATTAAAAAGGAACTCAAAATTTAGAGAAATTTTATACCCTTCCACACAAGAATAACATAAAATATGTGTTTTATTTTTAAAAAATTTAGTCAAAATTAAATGGATAAATAAAAATAAAAAATTACATTTAAAATGATTTAAATGGAATACATTGAAAATATATTATGCAAAAAATTATTTACTACATTATTTATCAATATTTACAAAAGGTGTTCATCTTTTAATTTATATTTGACCATTTTTCTTATGAGAAACTATCTCTTAATCACTTAACACAAACAAACAATATATAAATGTATAACTATACAATAATCATATGATGTAATAATTATGACATTTCAACCGACATGGGTAGCGAAGTTGGCTTGGGCTATGGGTTTGTTCGGCATAGATTTCAGGTTCAACTCTAAGGAACAGGCTTATCTAATGCACATGGTTTGCAGGTAATTGTGTGCATGCCTAGAGGATTAGTTGTGCCTTAGCTTGTCCCTCCTAAAATCCAATTTGGAAAAAAAATGTAAGACCAAGGTAAGGAAGGTTGGGCATTGGGCTAGGTCATAGGGTTACCCTTGAGTCACCAATAAAATAAAATCTAACATTCCTCCTTTATTATATCATATTTTATTGATGCAAGGATACCAAAAATTAGACTTGACCAAACACAATAGTCTAAACAACCACTTAGTAAACTATGACATTTTAAACTTCATTGCATTTACTAAATTTTTTCCTCATTTACCTATCATGCATACTAGAAATTCAATACATTGACTACTAAAATTATTCATCCTTTGTCTGTCATGGACTCTAAAACTTCATTGCATTGGTTACCAAAACTATTCCACTTTCATTATCATTGCCACCAAAACTTTTCATTGTCTTGGTTGGTAAAATATTAGAACACATTTACGAATATAACAATCTTTTGATATAAAGAAGAGATAATTGAAAGATTTGAAATTTCTCAAGCAATTAACCATCTCTAAGTAAGATGCTAAATGAACATGAGATTATCCTCCAACTTCCTCTTTAACTTGTTACACTTTATCTATTTACTACAACATTGAATCTTGAATGACTATAATGCATATATGTATGTGTCTATATAGAAATTAGGGTTCCTATCTTAACCAATAATGAAACCATTTACAATATAACATTGAAACTCTACACAAATAAAATAGTGATTAAAATTTTAAAAAACTAACACTTACAAATAGATCTGACATAATGCTACTTTGTAAATTTTATTTAAAGACTTGGCATTTAAGGACCAACAAACTCTATGATGCATGAAGAGATTACTATCAAATACAAGCCTCTTTTGAATGATTTATAGAATAACCATTATAGATAGAATTTAGCCTCTTAACAATTGTATGGACCTATATGTGAAAATATCTTAAAATGGATGGTGCAATTAGTAAATCTCAAAATTTTAGAGAAATGATAAAATTGCATGTTGAACAACTCATGAAAAAAATATAACCTCAATAATTCATTTGGAATCCTTCCACAATCTCTTCTCTTCATTTGACAAAAATATTCACCTTCTATCATTCTGTCGTATACTAGGCTCCATGATCACAACAAAAACTAGAATTAAATGCACAAAACGTAATAAAAAAATAGATTTAAAGTGATGAAAAGAAGTACATGGAATGTATATTATGCCAAATTTATTAATTCATTATATTATTCACCCACCTTTTAATTTCAAAAATATTTTTTGTTAGAAAACGTAACTATCCAATAGAATCTAACAAGATACAAATATACAAGGAAACATTATGATTAACAAAATGATAATTTTAAGTAGACAAAAACAAAATTGTTCAAGTGAAAAATAACACCCATAGATTATTTTGAACAAATAACATTTTCATTTACATCATTTTCAAGCAACAATTTTGTAGACCTATCCAGTTGTACAAAAATCAAATCAAATCTACAATGATCTCAAAGATTTGAAAGTTTAAAAATCTGATATTTTTAGATCCATTCTTGGGTGTATACTGCATCTCACTATAAAAAAGACTGAATCTTTTTCTCCCATAGGGTAAACACATAGATCATTATCATAGATTTTTTTATCCATAAAGCTTATTTTTCGTAGATTACAAGATTCATAAAAAGTTGTTTTTTTTGCAGAGTTATCTCCCTTGTAACTGTATGGTCCCATGGAGGGGCTTGGGCTTATATTTTCATGGATCAAGCACTCCCTTGAAGCAAAAAATATTACGCAATAGGTTTAATTGGAATCTTCTCCTGAAAAATAGCAGCCCCTACCTTTTAGGACTCAAATTTCAGTGGGTGAAATTGAGGTAGGGCTAGAAATTGCCCCTATAGCTTAGGAAGAATTTTTATTTATTTTTTATTTTTTATCAAATTACTCCACTTCGTTCCTTGAATTTTGGAGCTCAAACTTTTAAGCTGAATTGCAAAATTGAATTCATGGGACCACCAGCTTTAAAATATTCCTAAAAAGTCTCAGCAGCACCCACTAAAATTTTTTAGGAAGCCCCCTCCATGGGATTGTACCCACTCTACTAAAGTAGAGGAATGAGGAGCTGATAAGTCTGACAGAAGATGGAACAGGTAAGAGAGAAAAATGGGACAGAGTGTATGATTATGATTTGTACAATGACCTAAGAAACCCAGACAAAGATGAGGAACACAGTCGTCAAGCGTTGGGAGGATCTAAGGACTTTCCATAACTTCGGAGGGGCAGAACAGGTCGCCTCCCTACAAAGATAGGTAGGTTAATACATTATTGGTTTTTATACTGCAACTTAGAACATGTTATCGGTTCAATAAAAACATTCAATTTTGTGGTTGTTATGACAAATCCAACATTTCTCATATATTGGTACAAACTCTCTTATATTGGTATAAACTCTTAATATCGTTTTCTAAATGATTGAAATTCAAAGTTTCCTCCCGAGAAGTGAATTAGATCCGGAAATATATGGGCTCCAGGACGGCTCTATTACAGATTCAGATACGATAAAGAGCCTCGATGACCTTATAGTGAAGCAGGTGAACTGAATTTCTAACCCAAATTTATTCCTGAGGACATTCCTCAAGGATTTTAAGGGATTCCTGATTAACGATGAAGAGTTCGTTAGAAAAAACGTGGAAGAATGGGGAGAACAGATACAAAGCCCAAAGAATGGTACTGTTGCGTGAGGTGGTACAGAGAAGACCTAGAAATGGTGATCGCGGACTCGATAGAAGCACAAATGTTTTTGGAGAAATAGGGAAATGGTGTCAATAATATGGCAACGTGCACATTATTCAGCATTTGAATCGATCAATAACTACAATGGTGGAAAAGTTGAGAATGTCGGCATGTTTCATATAGTAGTCAGGATAGTAGTCACGATGGTTATTGTTCTATTTGTGAGATTGAATAAGTATTTTAAAAATAATTTAAAGTTTGTGTATATATATTACATTGACATAAATATATAACAATTCAAAATTTTCAACAGATTTGTGGGTCGTGTAGGATGTCATTTGTGGGTTTAGTTGTCACATCTTCACAAATTTTATTTTTTGGTAGGGGAGAGGATCCAGTAGTTGTGCACCCTAACTTCCTCCTTCTAATAATCCTACATGGAAATTTAAAATCACTCCCAATTTTTTTACAGTTCCTGCTTATAACTTTCGTTTAGGGCCACATTAAATATGATGCCACATCAGAATGCTTTTTTGTCAAGGTGTCCAAAAAGGCCCCCCAAAAAAGTGAGACCAATACTTGTGCATTCATATCATGGGTAGTTGAGCGTTGATGTGGCATCACATGATTGATTGTTTTTTAAGTCAAAGAAATACATTTTGCTTAATTATGGGTAGTCAAGTCACAATTATTAGACATTATATAAACAACTACTATCACAACTATTGAGCATTATATAAACTACTACTATCACAACTATTGAAACATGCTCAACAAGTGGGTCCTCTCCCCTACTAAATGTCTCATATTTTAATGTAATTTAAATTAAGACAAGAATTTTAAGATGAAATATAGATTTTTCTATTAGTTTAGAACCTTTCCAAGGAATATAGTTCTTTCTATTTTATTAATATATATGATTTATAATATTTATTATAAAAATATATATTAATTCAAAATAGAATATAATCATTTTCAAGAACTTTTAGAATATTTTTAATATAAATTTAGAAACTTTTTATTGAATGTAATTTGGATTAAGACAAGAATTCTAAGATGGAATATAGTTTTTTCTCTTAGTTTAGAATCTTTCCAAAGATGAAATATAGTTCTTTCTATTTTATTAATATATATGATTTATAATATTTATTATAAAAATATATATTAACTCAAAAAAAAATCAAAATAGAATATAATCATTTTTTTAAGAATATTTTTAATATGAATTTAGAAATTTTTTATTAATTGTAAGAGTGAATTTAAGATTTTTACATTTCTTACTAATTATCATTGCTTTCTAATTTTTCATTTTTTTCAATATACAATATTTATGTTTTATTGGTAGCTAGCAAGCTTTCAGTTTTTTTCAAGATACAACATTTGTATTTTATTGGTGGCTAGCCAGCTTTCACTATTTTTCAAGATACAACATTTGTATTTGATTGGTGACCATTATTTACATTTGATTATATATGTAATGTTTCAAAAATATATATATATTTTGTTTTTTTTTTCAAAATTTAAATGAAACTGTCCAAAATTTTCATGCAACAGGGGTGGCCGTCAAATTCCAGTCCTGAGCAGAAAGATGAATCGGCGTCTTCGCAGCGGCAAAGTGATCGGAGGCGTGCCACGCGAAACGCCGGCGAAAAAACGGACAAAGCGCGGGTCTAACGAGAAAAATCATGCTCAAGATGATAGAAATGTGGAACCCGGAGCGGACGGTAATCCATCACAAGATAAGGATTCTAGTCAGGGTAAAAGGACTGTTCGGCCTCGAAAAATAGAACTTCCGCCGGACTCGTTTTTTATCAAGCTTTCTATTGTAGCCTTCATATGCCCAATTTTAGGAGGAATTGTAGCGGGTTTCTGGTGTTCGTATAGCAATCAGAAGGAAGTTGAGGGGCTGAAAAAGAAGACAGGCGATATTGAAGAGTCACTGCTCAAATTGGGGCTTCCGAAGGTTTTGATAAGAGATGGATTGCTGCCGATAGAAAATAGGGTCAATGAATTTGATGAGGAAGTCTTAAGCATGGATAATAAGTATGGGAAGGAAGTTGAAGGGCTGAAAAAGAAACTGGAGGAGCAGGGTAGAGAGCTTCAGAATCTGAAGCAGAAGACAGAAAATAGGGTCAATGAATTTGATGAGAAAGTCTTAAGCATGGATATTAAGTACGGGAAGGAAGTTGAGGTGCTGAAAAAGAAACTGGATGATGAGATTACTGTTGCGAGGCGTTTGGTGGAAGCAGAGATCGAGAGACATGCTGCTGATGGGCTTGGGAGGGTGGATTATGCGCTGGGGACTGCTGGCGGCAGGGTGGTGGAGCACTCCGAGGGGTTTTATTCTCCTGATAAAAGAAAGATATTGCAGATAGGGACATGGGAGTTTCCACTTCCGAGTCTTTTGAGTCTTTTTCCAAAAAATATTTTGTCTTTTTCAAAAAATTGTGGGTGACGAGCATCCTAATGCAGCCAGGGTTTTGCAGCCGAGCTTTGGGGAGCCTGGTCATTGTTTGCCTCTGAAGGGGAGCAGCGTGTTTGTGGTGATTGCACTGAAAACATCTATCTTTCCTGAGGCTGTTACTCTGGAGCACGTGGCAAAGAGCAATGCTTACGAAAGATTAAGTGCTCCAAAGCTTTTCCGTATATATGGGTGGCGTGGTCGCCTAGCGCAAACTAAGGAAAAGTTTCTTCTGGGAGAATTTACTTATGATCTTGAAAAAAGCAATGCACAGACATTCAATCTGCCGAACGAGACAACAGACAAACTTGTTGACATGATAAAGTTGGAAGTACAATCAAATCATGGATGTTCTTCCCATACTTGTATTTATCGCTTGAGGGTTCATGGTAAAGAGCCTCATGGTAGAAGTATTTCTGATTTTCCAGCATAGTGAAAGAGCTGTTCTGATAAATATTGCTAGTCTTTTTTCTGCTTTTATGTAAAGCTGCTTTTAAGATAGAAAGTTCTTTCTAAGCTTGTAACTACTGCAGCCTCTTGTGGGCATGGCTTAACGAGCACACTCTAAGCGTTGACTGCTTAGGTGGCTCGTGCGGGGTCTGTTCAATCCATTTCTTCCGCCAACTCACATTTCCGTTCCTCTAAACGGTCGCCGTTACAATCAGCAGTCAGCGGTTCCCCTAAACAGTCGCCGTTACGGTCAGCAGTTGGAAGCCAGCAGTTCCCGCTCATAAGCGAAACAAACTCAAATTCAAACTCGCTGTTCCCGCGCTGTGAAAGTTTGGTGAAGCCTGTAACGTGTTTACGAATGTCTTAATGTGACTGATTTTTTTAGTTGGGGGAATTGGGTTGCTAGGTGGCCAAGGATCCATCCGGAATGGCCACAAACACAGTAGAGCAGCATTTGACAAATCTGTTGACGCCATTGACGTCTTATTTCACGAACACGCTGTATGATCCATATGGGGAGGGGTCATCCCTTTAACGTGTGTATTGGGTGTCCCACTGCTGTTTCGCATGGCTTGTGGTCGAATATTTATGGCTATGGCCCTCCTACACAGCTCATCAAGCCATTGGAATGAAATACCAGGTTGGGTTGATCAATATTGCTTTGTAATGGGTATTATTTAATGCTAAATTTGGTTTTATTGACATATTTCACAAGCATGTTTTTAATGGTGACGGTGTGATAAGAGCCTAAGCAGTAATTACTTATGATTTTGATTATAGTCAATGCAAAATTTTAAATTGATGTCCATGTCTCAGGTAGAAGTTCTTAAAATTCGAGTGAACTTATGCATGAAACATGAGTATATGCAAATACGCTAATGTTGTGCTCACTATTCCCAAGCGTTCCTTGTTTTGAATGTGTGCCATAAATTTATCGTTTAGTAGGGAGTTGATAGGAGCAGCCATGTATTTTAGTATCTTTGGCGAATGTCAACCAATTAGTCGCTACAATGACATGTATATGATTGTATACATGTGTTAAAAGGAAAGTACACAATCTTTAATTTTTTCTTGTAAGGCACATATATGTTCTTTAAATTTGTCTCAAGAGGTAATAGTATAGGTTGATGACTTAGTATCAAGTAATAGAATGAATTTGTGAATGATACAAAACCTTTTATAATTTTTTTTTTTTCTTTTTTCTTTTATTTCATCAATTTATGTAATAATATTATGATGTCATCATTCTTGTTTTTGGTGATATGTGATTATATAGGACTGAGGGTGAAGATGAGTTTGTCATACTTGTGGCACAACAAGTAAAATAATGCATTTGTTAACTTGTAAAAAGAGTACAAGGGCTTCTTTTGGCAAGAGGAAATCATTCCATTTTTTAATCGATTCTTCTTCCAAAGTGTTGCTCAACTCAAGAATGTTATCTTGATTTATCTAAGAAGATTAAAGACAAGCTTGGGAAAGTACATCCTTACTATGTGAACCTTGCAAATTGCATGATCACTTGGATCGAGGCATCGAACAAGTTTAATAAATAGAAATAGGCATCCTTACATATCCATTTGATGGGTGTCCTATCTTGTATAACTAGAACCAACAATAGGGATTCCTTTAAATATAGTAGAATTTGGACGATGAGGTACATAATAGTTTTGCAAGATAAATAAAGAATAAGTGGGCAACAAAAGGAAATAGAAATAAAGAGTAATTTGAGAAGTTTGGAAGCTCAAGCAATATAGTTGATTGACTAAACTTGCATTAAGTCAACGCCACTTAGGCATTAGTGAGTGTATAAATGCTTACTAATAATGTTTGAATATTGTAAAATGTTTGACCATTTTGAGCTAGTGATGTGAGAGAATGCCATTTAACTTATAGCATTATTTTTATTCAAGATTTGATATCTAGTCTAAGATCTTAATATTGAAAATTGTATAATTTCTCCATGAAAATGGGTATAAATTACTTGTGAGAGAATGTCATTTAAGTTAATAGCATAATTTTTGTGTATGATTTGATACTTAGGCTAAAAATTTAATAATAGAATTGGGTATATAAGTTTTTCATGAGAGAATGTCATTTAAGTTAATAGTATGATTTTTGTTTATGATTTGGTACTTGATTTAACTCAATAATGAAAATGGGAATAAATTCCTCATTAGAGAACACCATTTAAGTTATATTCATGATTTGATATCTAGTATAAAAACTCAATAATATAAATCCAGGTATAAATTGCTTAAGGGTTGATCTTCCTCATAAAATCTAACGAATTTTTTAAAATAGATTATTTACTTAAGTGACATAATTGATGATAGTTTTTTGTTTGAATTAAAAAGAAATAAATATTCAAATTTATAGAACATAAGGTAAAGAATCCTTAATGATAAAATATACACAATTATCAATAGGCTAGAGTTCGTTTAAATACAAATTTTTCATCTTTTTCTAGTCTATTCATGTCTAATTTTATTCAAGCTTGCATTTTTATTATAGGGTCAATATAAATTATTTTATAAATTGTCATTTTTATCCTATTATAAGTATGTATATTGAGCTTTACTTATTTTAAATTAAGTAATATATATCTCACATAAAATAGATGGGTGCACATTTCATTTGTCCTATATTAAATATTACAATCTAAAACATATCATAAAATAAAAATATTTAATGAGATATTTTTTTAAAATAGAGTATGCATATATTTTTACATAAGATAGACTAATTTACAACTAAAACTATACATTCTATTAACTTTAGTTTCTTTTTTTTAGTGAGAAATTTGTTTTCCTTATCATTGTCTTTGTGGATTGTGTAAAAATGGAACTATTACTGACTAAAAATATATGTTCACTTATTGAACATTGTCTTCATGTAGTGTGTACAAATTGAACTATAATTGACTGAAAGTGTAAGTTACTCTTATTGAACAATTTCCTCATGTAGTGTGTATAAATGGAACCATTGATTGAAAATATAAATCAAACCATCAACAACAAAAACTTGATTGTGTCTTCATGCCTTCAATTAATATCATTTAAAGTTTGGTATTGAAAACCATAAAATTAACAATTACATTCTCTACCCTATTGTTTGATGTATTACAATGCAACTTTCTATACTCCCAAGCAAATTCAATGGTCACAAGTTTGTAGAGACACTCTAGAAAAAGGTCTATCATGTGTTTAAAATACTATTCATATTGTAACACTAGAGATTCTAAGTAATATGAGAATTCCTACATAATTTTATATAATGTATTTTCATCATCACTAACTATAGTAGACTAGTTTCTATCACTATTGGATTCATCTTCTTTCATAGGTCCATCATGACTTGATTATTCATCCTCCTTTATATTTAGAGAATAAGAACAATATATGGAGCCATCTACAAAATCTTCACACACATATCACTAAAATTTGATGTTCGGTATAAATGTATCCACATGCAAACAAGATCCCCCTTTGGACATTACTCTTATTAAAAGGACACAGCTTATTAGGGTGTGTGCAAAAAGATGTGGGACCAAAAATTAGGCCCCCCACCTTTTGGCCCCATCATATTAAGTATCGAGCATTAATGTTGAGGTACACTATTCAAGGAAACTTGAATGATGAGTAAGTGAAGAGAGAGTGTGACTTTATTTCTCACAAAGTGGGAAGAAATGAAGGTGGAGGAAGTGGGAAATGGGAAACATGTAGAGAATTGTGGAGAAAATGGTGAAAATCAAGGAAGGATTAAAAGGAAAAGAAAGAGGGAAAAGGGAGCAGAGGCAAAAGGAGGAAGAAGGTAGTGCAAATTATACATGAAGCTTGTGAAATTCGAATGGGTATGTGCAGGATCATCATGGAAAAAAGGCCCTTGAGTGGCAAAAAATTTAGAAAAATCAGAGTTAGGCAACTTGATGTAAAAATTTGAATAAGTTATCTATATTATTTAAAAAATATGTAAGAATAGAATCTATAGTAAATTAAATGTAGTTTCTAAACTATTAGGTTTATTTATTTATTTTAAAGCTATTTGTGAAAATTTAGAAATTTCAATGTAGTAGTACTTAAATTTAGGGAAAAAATAATAAGTAGGTGCCTGTTTGACCACCCTAACCACAAATAAAATGATAATACTTTTTTAGAATATTTTAGATATAAGTAGAGGACTCATGTCCTGATGTGATGCATATTTTTTGTAATTTTTTTCAAAGTAAATAATTAATTATGAATTTTTTATTACAACTTTTAAAAAATATAAAAAATTGTATGTTTGACCACCTTAACTTGGTCAAAACTTCATGAAATTCATTTTTTTTTAATCATATAGTATGTGAAGCATAGAATGTGACGCATGTTTCAAATTCAAAAAATGTGATACTGTTTGAAAGTTATAAGTGTTTTTCAATCAGCCTATCAATCAGGACTTTAGTTGTGATTCAAATAGAAAATGAATAATAATTATTTATTAAATTAAAAGTAAAGCATAATTTATATTGGTGGAAAGCTGAGAAACTCCTTTAAAAACCCCTTTTCCTTTCATCAATTTTGGGTAAAAAAAAGGTCGTCAACCACATAGCCTACACATACCCATCATATCGCCACTTTTTGGCCCATCATGATCCTACACATACCCGTAGTTGTAAACCTTATTGTTTCTACTTGGTGGCAATGAGGTATGATTTTCTATGAAGGTTCTTTTTAGTGTTTCTATATGTAATGTAAGAGAAAATGCTATTCTTGTATGAAATTCTAGAAATCATGTTAAAAATCATTAGCTTATAATTTCTACTATGTGAATGGAAATCTATTGCTCTACCTAGGACATTTAGAAGCTTGTGTTGCATTCATGAGGCCAAACATAGTAGACATATTTTTTACTTTATGTGTGTTATTGGAGATAGGGTTTTAGTATATAGACCCATACAACAAAATGGGGTAATTCCTTGTTTGAACTAAAAACCCTACTATTTTTTAGTGAAAGGATAGCTAGCTATAACATTTTGACTTTCACTTGTGAGTTTAAACACCCATTATGGGTTATTGTTGCTTTGTCTTATGGATTATGGTAGTCAATTCTTAAGATGTATGTAAATCTAGAAGACCAATGTTGAATCTTTATTTGTTGATAGGCTAAATAAAGTTAGAACCAGTATGGGTTCATTACATGTATGTCATTCAACCTTCATTCACACCATATATATGTGAGAGATATAGTGATAAAGAGAGATAGAGATAAACGGTAATATAGATAGATAGAAAATGCACAAACCATGAAAACCATTTGCTATGAATATGTACAAAATATTTATATATTGATCTTGATAAGGTCATGAAGACATACATAATACATCATGAAAATATCATATACAGTGACATGAGGCCAACATCATCTCTTAGACTGCAAAATATCACCAATATATATTCCTACAAATAGTTATTAATGTGTCATAAAGATATAAAAGTGTTTATGTATGTGTAGCAAATACTATTAATGAAACATTTTTCCTCTCTTTGCTTGACTAGAAACTAAACTCCAATCCCTTGAATCAGTTAGTGTCTTGCATTGTGTTGATCGTGTGTGCCCCTAACTATTATGCAACTCAACCTACACACACAGATATTATAAAATTAGATATTATACCAAACTTTATAAATAAATAAAATATTATTTTAAAATGGTATTAAAATAATAAGCACACTTACAACAAACTAACACTCAACATCATCAACAAAGTTATGTCCTCGAAAAAGAATGCTTACAAAACAAAACCAATATGCCTGTGTATATATATATATATATGTATGTATGTATGTATGCATGTACATACATTTATATTTCTATATGTATATATATACATAAATATACATACATACATACATGTACATGCATATATGTGTGTGTGTGTGTGTGTGTTTACATATACGTATATATGTATGTATATACATATATACATGTATGTATATATACATTTACATATAATATATACATGCATATATACATATGTATGTATACATGAATGTATCTACATATCTACATATACATATATACATATGTAGATACATGGGTATGTGCAGGATCATGGTGGGCCAAAAAGTGGCAAGGAGGAAAAAAACATATTTTTCATCGACCCAAAAACGCGAAAATACTGTGTTGACTTTTTTTAGGCTCGGGTGTCAGTACACACCACCAAAGCAAACACCAATCCTAGTTTTCCAAATCGGATATTCGATTTGTAAAAAGCATATATATACAAAATTTGCCGTTGTTTTAAAGTCATTTGACAATCAACAACCCGCGGGCACATAGTGAGGAGGTTCTTCGCGTAACGGATATCCAATTTCGCCACTATCTGATTTGAAAATGTAAGATTTTTTATTTTTATTTTCTTTGATTCAATTTTGAATTAGATTTGGATAATTTTAAATAGTTTTTGTGAATTTTTTTTTAAAATAGGGTTTTTGATTGAATTTTTATGAAAAAATTTAGTTTAGAATAGATTTTGATAAAAAAATGAATGTTTTGTGGATTTTTAATCAAAATAGGTTTTGATTGAATTTTTATAAAAAAAATTGAATTTAGAATGGATTTTGATAAAAAAATATGTTTTTTATAGATTTTCTTTCAAAATAGGGTTTTTGATTGAATTTTTATGAAACAATTGAGTTTAGAATGGATTTTGATAAAAAAAATGAATGTTTTTAATGGATTTTGATTTAAAAATAGTTTTTCTTATGTATTTGTATTAAAAATTAGAGAATTTTATATTTCTTTTGTTAAAAAAGTAGGGTTTTTTGGATTGTTTTAAACCAGGGTATTTTTATAATATTTTCACTTATATTGGTCTAATTTAATTAGATTAATTACATTTTTAACTTTAATCAGCATTAAGTGCTACTCGAGAATGAGAGAATGCACAAATTCCACCTCAGTTGAGAATGAAAATCCACCAGCTGAGAATCAAAATGTAGAAATGCCAAATGCTCCACCACCTCCGCAGCCATCAATTGAAGACTTAATTCATGAAAAATTGGAGCAATTGAGGGGAATTTGTGATGTTTATAAGAGAACACCTCGATTATCCTGTATGTCAACCACATTGACAAGAATAATTACAAATGTAGAAACCCTCTCCACCCAACATAATGCCTTTCATTCATGGCGAGAAACCATGAGGGAATATTATGCATGTGGATTGCCTTATGATGATGTGAAAAATCTCCAAATAAAAAAATCCCATAGCCTCTTTATTTATTAACCCCAGCACTGGTTTGCTAGTTAATGTTAACAAACCAAAACTTTCTATAAAATGGTGCACGCATAGGGGCATAGTAGATAACTTTTGGGATCATTGGTGTATGGTTTTTGATAAACAACCCAACAATAATCTTGATGTACCTTTTTACTTTATTAAAAAATTATATGCTGAGTTTTTGTTAGGGCATCATATCAATTACTTTGACATTAAACCCTTCCAGGGCGTTGGTGGAGGTATACCCCAGGATAGGCCAGGGGTAGCTAGAGTATTTAGGCACCCACATGTTCCCCATCCTCCCCTTCCTTCGCCACCTCTAGTACAACATCCAGATATTATGGAGGATGCAGCCACACAAACTATCCAGGCCATTCACTCTTTGAGTGGTCTTTTGGTTTCCCATACTTCTTCAGTAGCTCAGCCACATTCTGGTGATCTTGGCGATGGATCCAGTGTTACTGCACCATCCTCCTCGACTCCACATATTTGTGTGCCACATATTTGCAATACGTGTCAGCAGATATGCTTGGGCCCTATTGTACAGCCCCCTGAGCATCCATTAGACACTTCTAATTATGACATCCAAGATGTGGAGATTATAGCAGATCACACGCATGGGAGTGGAGCACACCCTACAGAGTCCTCTCCTACTAAAGAGGTGGACATTGGAATAGTTACACAGGTAACATTTAAGGTGTAAATTCATAACTTGCATTTTTTTAAAATGAATATTAATAAGAGATAGTATCAAGTACTAATATTTATTTACATGGTCTATTTAACAATTAATGTCTGAGGATGAGCCCACATGGGTGACTGATAGCACCCTTAGGGCCATTTCATTTGGCCTCGAGACACACACAGTATGTATTTTTGCACTCACTCATTTACATTTTTTTACTATATACTTGCTTGTCATTAATGAAATTATATATTAACTTATATGTTTATCTTATTCTCTGCTTGTAGGAAACACTAGTACGAGCGAGGTGCGACGCTCTCCAGACTATGGAGGCACAATTTTAGATAAGGGAAAGGTAATTGAACTCAAATTTGATTGAATTAAGATTTATAAGATCTTTTATTGATTATGCATACATTGACATAGATTCGTAGTTTCATATGTACTTGTCATTTTTATGTACAAGCGGTTGTGAGCTATACATCATTGTTGATAAGTGCCACAACACCTGAAGGAGTAGGTGTTGAAACACCTCAAGGAGGAGGTGTCAAAACACCTCAAGGAGATACAGAAAAAGATCATCCTAAAGAAGTATACATGTTTATTTTATTTTGTGCTTGGTAAATATGTTCTTATTACCGACAATTATATGCTAACTTGGATCAATTTCATGTTTCTGTTCACATATAGATTGATGTTACAAAGTTGGTTTGGTTAGTTCTTTGAGAGGGGTATATTCTAGGACTCCTGACCCTTTAAAGAGATGTATATTTCAGGTAATCAAGATTTCAATTTTAGAGTTCAATTATAATTCAATGTGTATTGATTTTTATGTTAATTATTCAATTTTAAATTATATAGTATAACTAATCTCAATTGTGGTTTGACTTTTTCTTGTGCGCTACCTTTAGAGCCAATGAGTGCTTCAAAAAGGCTCCATTTTGATGATCCACCAGTAGTTTAGGATGAGATAGACATTTTGGCATGTAAATTTTGAATAGATACCGAGATGGCATATGCCACATATTGTAAAACTTTGTTTGAGTTGGCGTTGATGCCATTTTTGTATATGGACATACACTTCATTATTGGATAATTTCATATATAGAAGTTGACAATCGAAATTTAATTGCCTCCTCATGTGCATAATTAAACTCTTTGAAATTTTAATCAAGTGAGCAATGGTTAAATATCTTGATGTACAATAGCATAAAAAGAATGGTTATATTATGTAGTTTATTCATATTGTTGATTACATCGCATTGCACATCTTTCAAACTCAAAGCATTACTTCACATTGCATAAGTAACAACTAGATGTTGATAGATGAATTCTTCAAAAATCATAAGAATTCCTTTTAGTACACCAAGAGTTATCGATGTCTTCTTGTAGTCTCAAAATTTATTTTGTATCATTGTTACTGGTCTTGAGAGTGGTAGGCTTAATA
>VDFB02000017.1:484795770-484808388 GCA_007258455.2 Sequoia sempervirens | reverse complement strand
AATAGTGCCTCAAATAGCAACATCGGCAATACAAACACAATGCCCCAGCTAGAATAGCAATACTACATCATTGGATATAAATAACAAAGTCAATTAGACCTTAAATTTGAAGAAGTTTTGCATTTGTTTGGCACCATGAAAATCTCCCATGTGTATCTGCAAAAGCTGGAATTTAATCTCATCCAATTTCTTGTTGAAATTGCCATCTTTGAGCTCCTTCTTTCATGGATAACATAATACGATGAATTCAAACATGATGTCAAAGTAAAATATTAGAAGGTTTTTTTTATGATGCAAAATGTGGTTAGAAAACATTGTTGAACATCTATTTTTCCATAAATGCAACAAAATACACTATCTCATAGTATCAGCTACTAAATTATTATGAAGTTTGAAACCAAATATTGCTTCTTTTCATCGTAAAACATGATAAAAAACTGCAAGAAGCTGTCCAAAAATTATATTCCACTTCTTCTTTGCTTTAAAACAGTCCCAAAAAATATGTTTTATGCTTTCATTTCACTGACACGTGGGCATTTGGCTGGTTAGAGTTTCAAATGCTTTAATCTATCCCCTACAGGTAACTTGTGATGCAAAACTTTCCAGGCCAAAATTTGGGCATTAGCCTCAACCTTAGACTTCCAAATTTGAGCACTAAGACTTCTCCATTTCTTTTCTTGAAAGCTACAATTCCATTTTGTGTTAAGTCTCGGGTTTAAGTTCATGTTTGGCAGAAGCTTAAAGTATATCTTCTTTAGAGGAAATGATAAGAAAGGATGTGTGTCAATCCATAACCAGTCCTTGAAGAAGCTACAATGTAAAGATGTGCAAATTTTCATGAGGACCTCTATAGGAATCGACAATTTCATGAAAACCAAGAATCCTTTAAACTTATTGTGAAGAGTAAATACATCCTTGGTATTTTTCCAACTAGCCCAATCCATGGACTTGAAATTCCAAATATCATTAAACTATTTCACTCCTTTTTTGAAGAAATAGAGAGATTGTTTAGGAAAGCTAATAGCTAGCAGTTGTCCATGATATTGAACAAGCTTGTCCCACTAAATAGAGGAAGTAGCAAAGTTGAAACCATGCGGTAGCGAATTCCTTCTCCAATTTAAAAATTTGCAAACTTGTTGTTGAGCTTTCCAAATAGATTGGAATGAAAAATAAGCTTTAACACAAAAAATATGAGCAAGCGGAATTTTATCTAGCCATCCCACATTCTGCCACTTATTATTCATAGCAGCCATTGTCATACAATATTGAACCAAAAAAAATCATTGTTCTTCTCCTAACACAACTCTTATTATCCATTTGGTAGATAAGCAAGTCCCTTGGGTCTTAGGGTCCAAAATACCTAGACCCCATTTACTCTTAGGTTATATACAATGTAGCCAAGAGGAGGCCCTAAAACCCATTTTTCCATCCCATTTTGACCACAAGAATTGGAAAATAAGTTTATTTAAGTCTTCACAGCCTTTTTTGGAAGGCATCCAACACAAGGAATAATAGAAATGAGAGGCAAAACTATCCAATTTATCACCTATATTTTACCAATATAAGATAGGAATTTATTTTCCCAATTAAAGATTTTATTTTTCAATTTTTTGAGAAACTAATTCCATGTATCATGAAGTGAGACCCCTAATCCAAAAGGTATACCAAGATACCTTGTAATCTTCCCATGCTTAATTTTTTTTCATTCCTTAGGAGTTTGGAGTCTAGAGTTGGATCATACTAGATCATTATGAATTCAGTTTTATGGTAAGCCAAATTTGAGCCTGAAACCTCACAATAAAAATTTAAGACCTACTAAATATTACTAATTTCTACTTCAGAATTTTGAATAAATAGTAGACTTTCATCAACAAAGTGTGAATTCAACACAACCTGATTATTAGGAATAGAAATACCATTAATCAAATCCATTTGATTGTATTTTCCAGTATATAACCAAGAGCATCAACAACTAGAACACACATAAATGGTGATAGAGGTCATCCCTATCTAATTGACAGTTGTAAAGGGAAAGTATCAAATAAAGAATTATTGATCACCAATTGAGCATTCTCCTTAGTGAACTACAATTGAACATGCCTACATAATTTGGGACCAAAGCCCAACCATTGCAACATCCTTAGAATAAAGCTCCACTGCATCCTATCATAGGCTAAATGTCAAAATTGAGCTTTAGCAACAAAGCATTTTTCCCTATTTGTTGGGCCCACTCACTAGTTTCCCAAGCCAAGAATAAATTATCAAGTATAAATCTACCACCAAGGAAGCCTATTTGTTCCAGTCTAACAATCCCTTTAGCCACCAGTTTAATCCTAGTGGCTAAGGCTTTTACAATTATTTTATAAGACGTGTTGAGCAATGTAATAGGCCTCCAATCAAAGATCGGATATAAATTTTTCCCTTTTGGTAGAAACTTGACTAAACCTTTATCAATATATGGTTCCAACAACCCTTGGTTTACAACTTCTAAGTACATTAGATAAAATCCTTCTTTCATATGAGGTCACAAATTCTAATAAAATTCAATGGGTAACCCATCAATCCCAGGGCTTTTGTTAGGAGCCATAGAAAAAATAACATGTTCCAATTCTTCAATAGAAAGATCCTAATCAAGAAAGTGACTGTACTCTTGGTCCACCTTTCTAGGAACGATTCCTTTAAGGATATCTTCTAATATCAATTGAGCATATTTCCAATCAGGTTCATCTCTAAAGAGTTTCTCATAGAAATTTTGGAATATACTTCTGATTTCTTGTGGATTAGTATAATTTTTTCTGTTCTCATCTTGTATTGGTCCAATAAACTCCCTTTTACGCTTATAGTTTTAGTAATTAAACAAAATACTTGGAACCTTTGTTACCATCTTTGCACCAATGTAGTATGGACCTGATTTTAGCACCTTGTCCCCTGTACATATCAACTTTACGAAGCTATGTTTCAATAGTGGTTATGAAATTTTGGACATGAATGTTATCTAGATGAAGATTAAGTAACTTCCTATTCATCTCTAACTTTCCTTGTAGATATTTTCCTTTACGTCTTTGTTGCCAAGCCACTCTTTTACCAAAAGCACGTAAGAAATCTGCACATTGGGAAATAGTAGCCTGCCACCATTCCCTATAAGATTCACCTTCCTTGGGTTAGGGATGGAGTTCCAAATACCGACCAAAGCATCAACACAAGAAGGTATTTTAACATGGGATATATTAAGTTTAAAGAGAAGCTAAGGCTTTGCATTAGTAAAACTTTCTCTAGTAAAATCACACTGAATAGGGAAATGGTCTGAGAGAGTAGTAGAGTAGTCAACTTTCACAAGGTTCCCCATGGAGTCTTGGCTCAGCTATAGGTTGGGAGAAATATAAAACCTATCTAAACGACTATGTTTTTTATCAGTACCCAACCTACAATTGGTCCAAGTAAATCTGTTGAATATATGACTAGATATTTTTTTACTAATAGGATCTATAACCCCAAGAGAATTCCAACAAGAAAACCACTGGTCAAACTATTGATTAGTTAGTTTAACATGATTGTCCCAACTATGATCAGCATGATGTTCCACCATATTAAATTCCCCTCCGATCACCTAATCATCATGAGGAAGATGATTAGGCATCCATTCCCATAACTCACATCTTTCTTTGGCAATGTTAGGGCCATAAATTGAGCATAAGCCAATGGATTAACCATTGATAAAAGTAAGGATCCAAATGCAGCTATGGGAAGTATCCTCACCTTTATCAATGACAAACCTAGTAAGCCATGGAGCTAAGCCAATAATAGCCCCCCCCAACGTTCTCTATGCAGTGTATGAAAGAAAGTAGCTCCTCTTCATACACTAGAAAGAGAAGAACCAAGACGTGAGCCATGAATCTTGACTTCTTGTAGGAAGAAAATATCAGGTTTCCATTTTACAATAGCCTCCTTAACCTCAAACTTGCAATGAGGGAGAGATAACCCTCTAACATTCCAAGCCATTGTTTTAAAATGCATGACTAGGTAGAATTAGAAGAATCATCTACTTGTGGTAGAACATCAAAGAAATCGGCAAGAACAATCGATTGATCTGCATTTCTATGTTACATCCTAGATGAATCTAGAGACCTAGACCTATGTCTAGGAGGTGGAGATGAAGAAACATGTCTTGTAGGGGGGGAATGAGATATTTTTCTTTCATTAATTATTGAAGATTCCTTATCCAAAGTACAATTATTAGGTTGATTTGAAGAGCAATTTTGGCTTTGTGTAGAGGATTGAACAAAAATTTTATTAGAGGGTTTTGAAGGTTCCTTCCATTTCCTATTGTTGTGATTCATTCAACATTTCCACCTAGTCGGCCCCCAATTTCCTAGCTTCTGTTTTTAATCGCATAACAGTAGGGTAATAAGTTTTGTTATTGTGGGTGAAAAGATAAAAACCCATCCCCTGCTGAAACAAAGGCATAGACCTCTACAAGCAACACTTCCCTATAGAGAAACACCCTTAAAACACAACCAAAATGGACAACAGGAGATGTGATGGAATAAAACCAGAGAGATTCACACGTAGGGTTTGAAGAAAATGCCTTCCAAAAGCTCCTTCACACACAATTTATCTTTCCTATGCTCACCACTTTTCAAAGTCTTTGTCTTTATCTTCTTCTCTCCTATTTACCTCGTTTAATTTCAATATTAGGGGGGGTATGCTCAAATTTTTATTTTAAAGATGTCTATTTTGAAAATTAAGAAAAAAATAAGTATAAATAATATGATAGTTTCTTTTTTGAAGTGATTTGTGAAATACTTTAAAAAATTAACATTTTAGGAGCAACATAGCATATGCTATATTATATTTTTTTGAGAAAAATAGGAATTCTATGTGTTCTATTATTTGAAGCTCTTAATCTCCACCATTTTAAAAGAAAATTAGTAGTTCAAAAACTTAATTTGAGCACTATGAATCTTTTTCTTGTCACATCTTCAAAATTTGAGTGTGTCTATCTTTGATTTCTTATCTAAGATCAAATTTTATTAATTTAAAAAAATGGTCACTTTTGACCCCTTTTTGGTCCCCCACTTGCATACACATATCCTATAAAAATGACAAGGAAGAACATGTGTGGCAAAGATAAGAAGGCCTCATGACTAGGAAAAAATATGAGTTACACATCTAATGTTATGTTATTTTATAGTATCCATGTACAACTAGAGAACATGAGAAGAAAAGAAAAAGAAGAGTGACAAAAAAGATAAGCGTGTTACATGCAAGAAAATGTAAATAGAAAGGTTGTATGAAGGATGAGTAGATAAAATCAAACGAGGAAGGGATCGATGTAAGGAGTTATGTGAATTTTTTCTATTAGGATACCACGAGGAAAGGAGGAAGAAAGGGTTGATCACAAAACAAAATTTTAACAGTGTTGGGAAAAATGAATTGTTATGGCTAAAAAGAAAAGTTTATTGAGAAGGAGGAAATGAGTTAAAGGAGAGTAATCATCTGAATGGGAAATGTTGGTCATTCATAGAAGTTGAATTTTGGGTTCAAGATAGAGAGGGAGATAGATTTGAAATAATAAGATCACATCAAGATGTGTTAATAGACAAACGATCACATCCACATGGGAAGTCTAAGCGACAATTAGATTTGTCAATGTATTAGATTCCAACTTGGACATCAACATGAGAAGTCTTGATTCTAACTTAGATATCAACATGAGAAGTCTAAGAGTCAATTAGATATTAATATTAGATTACCACTTAAATATCCATGCTAGAAGTCTATAATGGAAGTCTAAGAGACTATTTAGAATTCCAAACTAGATCTCACTTTGGTGATTTGAACTTGGATCTTCACAATGAGAACCTAATGCTTTCACCAATTGAGATTTAGTCTTCCAATGTATTATTTGGAGTATTGGTATTCTAATTATTATTATAATTAAATATGAAAAGTAAATATAAAATAAAGTTACTTAGCTTGGTGATCGAAGAATGAGTGTCATTGACAAAGATTACATGAATTTTGACTATTTCTTCCCTAGGAAATGTGATCTCTCTATCTCTATATTATGGAAAATTATACTTTGATCTTATAGTCTATTTGGAGTTGATATCAATCAATTCTAGGGCAAGTCTGTGATTATAGATTCATCTTCTAAGTTCAAACTTCACCCTATGGTACATGTCTACTTCTACTTCCCTGAACTCACCTAGTTGACCTTCATATGGTTTGTTCATTTCACTAATCTAAAGACTATCGATATTTGAATGGAATGAGCTCACTTCTCTTAACAACCAACCATTTTTATTAAGATTGACTTTTCCAAATCCTATGACTGCATTGAATGGTCATTTATCCCCACCATGCTCCAAGTGTTTGGTTTTAGGTTTCACTTCATTCAATATATGGAGATGTTATTTATGGATACTTCAACTCATTTCATGATTTATTACAACCAATGATCAATGTCTTTTGGGCTTCATAGGTACATTTTTCAAGGGTTTCTTTTTTCCCTAGTGCTTTATTTTCTTGCTACCTTTAAAGTCTTTTGCTACGTCCTTCTCATGCAATCTCTTAATCCTTGGTCAATAGGATAACTCTTCTCAATAGCTAGCTAATGGGGATTTTTCTCGATGACTCTTTTCTTACACTCAATGAGGAAGAAAAAAATGCAACTCAAGCCCTTCAATGTTTGGACATCTTCTGCTAGGCTTTTGGGTCAAGTATTCAATGGTATAATACTCGATGTTATAGGAAATCCTTTCTTTCTAGAACAAATTGACTTGTTCAGTTTGATTGAAGGATCAGTCATGGGGAAATTTTTCTTTATAGGATTTCCCTTTTCCTTTTAGGCTCCATGCTCCATGCTTTGGAAAGTGATAGTTGATAAAATTGAAAAAAAATCTTAACTATTGGATTATTAAGCCTCTTTCTTTGGCTGGTAAATTCCAAAATTTCTCAAAAATTTTGGCAAACACATGTATTAATATTCTTGTTAGGTTTGCTCCAAGGCTTCTTACTTATGAATTGAAAAAATCCTCAGAGATTTTCTTTGGGAAAGTCTAGTGAAGAGCATCATGGCTTCCATCATGTGCCTTGGGATTTTTGTTGCCTACCTCAAAACTTTGGGGGACTAGGCTTTCTTTTCATCCATAGACAAGGTATTTCACTTTATGCTAAATGGTTTCTTAGAGCACTAGGAGGCATCAAAGCCTCTCTTTTTTTTTGGTCAAGTATTGTATTCATTTTAGAGTGCCTTAAAGTCATTCAATTTAGAAATTCTTAGACTTTATACTTTTCCCACTATGTAGGCACCTACCAAAATCCAAGGAATTTTTTTCATCAAAAGTATTTGAAAAGCCTGGTAAGCTATCAAGCCTTGGTTTTGTTGGGTGGGGAATGAATTATGCAATGGCCTTTATACCAATCAACAATATATTTGGTGGTATTTATAACTCTCTCATCAAGATCACCCTCTAGCCCAAGTATTGTGGATTCATGCCTTAAAATTATTTAAGAGAGGTGTTTGTGTGTTGTCATATTTTATCCATAGATCCACCAAGAAATTTCTCTCTTGACCTAAATTAAAATTGCAATTCAATTTTCCTAATCAAGACCAATAAACCTATGAATTTATGATTGATGTTATACCTTCTCAAATTCTTCATAAAACTTGGGTGAGGTCACTTAAGCCTTGGTGAAAGGATTAGAAATGGTATCTAGATACAACATTTAGAAATTACAAGCTTATCAAGGGCTACTTATGGATTTCCCATCATATTCTTATGGTAGATCAACTTAATCTTTAATGGTATCTCTTGTCCTCTATCAGGACTTGGCATCACTAGTTACGTACAATTGAATTCATGATTTCTTTAAATCTTTTCAGCCAGCTTCTTTCCCTTGACATATGGTTCTTCTTGGAGATTAACCTTATCTCTTGCACAAGCATACCCAAATATCACATGATTTTAGGGTAGAAATTCTCTGAAATATTTGGAAAGAAAAACAATGCTCTTCCTTTTAGTTCTTCTACTAATACTCACTATTATTTGTATACTAAAACCATGATTTTCTCTAATATTCTCATGAAAATTTAGGTGCAACTTGAAGTTGCTTGACCACTAGGAAAATACCCCCTACACTATTGCAAAATTTTCATTAAATCATTGCTCCCCTCCTCAAGGGTGTCAACATGGATGTAACCAACCTACTAAATGTTGCAATGTATCCTTCTCCCATGGTCCTTGTGGCTTTCAACCTCCAATTCCCTAAGAGAATATGCTTGTGGTGGGTGGTCTCAAACCTCCTAGCCACCTTCCATCTCTTCTCATAAGTGTGATGGTGCTCTTGGCTAGCTTGGGTCTAGCAATTTCCCCTACTTGGAGTTGGTCATTTATCTTATTTGTGCTCAATAGCCATCAGATAACCTTCTTGAAGAAGAATGTGCTCTCACTGGATAGGAGCCAATTGATTAGTAAACCTCCAAAGATGTTCCAAACAGTCTTGATGACAAGGACCCTCCCCTTCAAGATTTTATTTAACTACTTAGACTTTGTTGGGCTTGGCCCTATTTATGTTCTTTAATATTTGTGATGGACTCGGTCCTACTAGACTTTATGGGTATGCCTTTCTACAACACTCTTTTTCTGGTGCATATTGTACTATTATCTTTTATTAAATTAATTCATCAAAAAAGATTAATTTTGAAAGTTTGTTGTTGTGTCACAAGGAGTTATGTTCTCCTATGTGAAATCCAAAAAATGTGTACAAAAGTTAAAATAAATTAGACAAGGTCCATAAAATGATGTACACAAATTTGTTACTCTTTAAAGCACTAAATCCAAACATTTTACTATTGGTTAATCCTTATTCTTTTAGAATAAGAAATTGTACTTGCACCAATGCAAGTCTTTATTTAATTATGAAATCTTAATCAAAATATTTGTATCTTCAAAAAAATATAATAATATATTTGAACTTGTTTATAATATACAAAAATGAATTAACAAATCAAACATTTTAGTAAATATAGAAATGTATATATAATAAAAATTATTGATGCTATATGACAAATTAAAAATAACTCAATAAAATTATGAGTTTTATCATCAATTTTTTTAATTAAACTATTAAAAACAACAATCTTAAATTCTATGTAAAAATAAAATATATCAAATTAGAATTTATAAAAGATTATTAAAAAATTAATAAAATTATTAACATATAATTTTATTAAATAAATTAATATTTAAATATATTATAATAACAAAAATAATTACTTTTTTGTATTGGATTAAGAATAAAAAATATATTACATCAAAAAATAACAAAAAAAAAACAGCCACAGCCAAAGAAAGGTTGATCAGCCTAGCAAAGCCAACACTAGGAAATCATAGTTGCAATAGCAATAACATAAACATAAACTGCAACAACAATAGTATAGACATCAGTTGTATCCGTAGAAACAACATAAACAAAAATTGTAACAATAACTATACAATCATAAAAGTCCATCAAAAATGGAGAAACTTGAGGACAATGTTCTTGAACCATTGAGTATCAACAAGAAAGATGGGCTAAAAAAATAACGTGGAATATAGATGATAGTCATAACAGAATTGGAATAGCCAAGAACCAAAAAAATGTAATGATCCAAAAAACCTCCAAATCCACACAAAGCCTCTAATCTAACTATCCTTCAACTAGTTGTACTTGTGCTTGAAGATTGCTAATATCTATTTTGAGATCATTGTTAGTGTTGATCATAAAAGCTTGCACCTCTCCAAATAACCTTGTGAGAAATTCATTAGATGGGGGACCAATTGCACTCTATTGAATGACCTCCGAAATTTTTAAAGAAGTCGGCTCTTCCTTTCTGTTTGAGAAAAGGGAGAAGGAAATGTAGAAAATAAAACTAACCATTGTTATGCGTCAAAAGGTTTTATAACATTTCAAAACCCTAATGGATTCTCAATTCTGATAGAATGAACACTTGATGCCACAAAACCTTCATTGTTGAAAGGAGGACAAATAACTAAGGCTTATACAAGAATAGAGAAATCATTAAGATCCTTTCGTGGGAAGCACCCATCAAGGTTCAATAGAAAATGGTATACCTAAAATCAGATATAATGCTTCAAACCCTTACAAAATTATTTTTCCCCAATAGCATAATGCAAGATCTAACACAACTTTAAATAGGGAATGAAAGAGTATAAGAGCATGGTCCTATCCACTGTATATCTGAGTTAGAAAACACAAAAGCCAGAATTAACAAGAATCAACCATCAAGATTATATCTGAAAGATGAAAATGACACAGAGCATGAATATATGAAAGCAAAGAATAAAATGTAATATAAAGGCTGCGTGGGAAAAGTCTAATACATTCCTTCTATTATTTTGATCTAAAAACTAATACAAAACATGCTAAGGTCAAAAAACTAGTTTAGATATTTATCTTGGAAATTTATTACAAATAATACAGGATAGTAAAGTTTTTGTAAGAAATATTCCCCCTTAGGAGAGGCTTGAAAATTCCCTTTCATAGGACAAGGGAAGCAAACAAGCATAAAGCACTCTCCACTACCTTAAACAAAACCCTAACATGCGGTAATGAAATGTTGCCCTAAGACTCTAACAAAAGATTAGATTTTATCCTGAAGATTCGAGCAATAAAACCTTAGCTGCTTCATTTTTATAACTGTGTAACAACCTCTTGAGCTGGAAACCTAGAAGCAACCAAAATATCTTCCTTGAATCGGAGAAAAAAGTGTGGCACCTTGAAACCTTTGACTAGAAAAAATTGATCTAATCATCTATAAGCATCGACGAGAGATACAAAGTGGGTATTGGAATTTGTGATTCTTGGAGAAGACCCAAAACATTTACACCTAGCAACATGCTTTGAAAAAGTCACTCCCAACGTTGAAGGATTTTCCTTGACAAAATCCATGCTACATGGCACAATGATGGGCTTTTCCTCGAAACTTCCTTGAGCTTCTTGGTGGGGTAAAAGCAAGAAGTTGGGTCCACAAAGAGGGGAAGTTTCAGAAAAAAAAAAATATCGCAGAAAATGCGTACGCGTTATTAAAAAAATGTGTATTCGTTATGGTTCGAGTACTCGAGCCTAAAAAACGCGTATGTGTTATAACGCATACGCGTTTTATAACACGTATGTGTTTTATATCACATACAAGTCATTTATTTAAAAAATTAAATAACTTTTAGAAACGTGTACATTTTTTAAAACGCGTACATGTTTTGTAATGCAAAACGCATACACATTTTGTAACACAAAACACGTACACATTTCTTAAAAGTATTTAATTTTTTAAATAATCAAGAAAATAAAAATGCATATGCATTTTGTAACGCATACACGTTTTTTAAAAATGCGTACGTGTTTTTAAAATTTTGAATTGCCAACCCACATGCTACCTCGTTTTTAGGCTCGGGAAAAGCTTGTCAACCCGAACCTTAGCATTTGACCTTCAACTAGAAAAAACTAAGGCAGATTGAAAAAGAATGTCCAACTTTGGCAATATGGCTAATGGACTTTTTTTTTTAATCAATCTATAAAATTAAAACCCATTAGAGAACATGACATGTCTATTTTCCAAATATATAATTTTTATTAAGAGGGTAAGTGCATGGATCTGTGACACAATTTTGGCTCTTAAGATGCCACTTTTTTTCTGAAATCAGCAAAATCTGATTTGCACGAGAAAATGAAGATAGTTACGCTCAAAATTTCAAGATGCAACAAGAACAAAAGTTAAAGTGCTCCGAGTCTAGTTTCTAAGCTACTAATTTTTTTTGAAATTAATGAAGATTAAGGGTCTCAAAAAGGGGGGGGAACAGGTCCTTTTTTATAAAAAAAATAGCATAGCGCCTGAGGGCTCCCCCCTTTTTTATTAATTTTTTTTTATAATTTCAAAAATCCCAATGGTGATAAATTAGCTAACACCATGTAGTTTGTCCTCATTCTTTCAGATAATTTTTTTAATGAATATATAATATTTTATGAATATTCAAAGTGGACACATCCTGAAAATATGAAATTTGAGCGTGCTCCCCCCTAAATTTTTTGAAAACTAATTGAATTTTTTTTATTTTTTTTCATCATGTGTAGAATGGAGCCTAGTTTCAAAAAATGTAATTTGTTTCACGTTTTGATGAACGAGTAAAAATCTATCCTAAAACTAGAACATGTTAGTTTTTGACCAAAAACAGAGGCATTTACAATAGAAGCCATGGATCAAAACCTTAACCAAATCAAAATGAAAAAATAATTATATATTTAGAAAGGTAAGAGAGAGGTAAATGCTATCACGGTTTTTTCTATAAAGTTGCATTGAAAGACATGCAAATGAGATGGGGAGCATAGACGAAAATAGGAGGAAATTTGGTAAATCCTGTCAATTAACACGTCTAAAGCAGGTCATTTGGAAAGCACCAAATTTGGCACTCACCAAATGGCACATCACATTTTCCATGCACCAAATGTGATGTGTCATTTGGAGAGTGCCAAATTTGGTGCTTGCCAAATGACCTGCTTTGAAAAAAACCTGAATTTCCCCTCTCTTTGGTCGACAACTTTAATAATACTTAGAGT
>VDFB02000017.1:484763217-484794243 GCA_007258455.2 Sequoia sempervirens | reverse complement strand
AGAGGGTGTAGGGTTGAGAGAGAGGGGGGGTTGAGGGTTTAAGAATTTTAGGGTTTAAGAGTTTGAGGGTTTACGGTTTACGGTTTAAGGGTAGAGGGTGTAGGGTTGAGCGAAAGAGAGGGGGGGGTTGAGGGTTTAGAGAGAGAGACATAGAGAGTGAGAGGGTTAAAGGTTTTAGGGTTGAGGGTAGAGGGTTGAGGGTAGAGGGTAGAGGGTTTAGGGTTGAGGGTGTAGGGTTGAGAGAAAGAGGGGGGTTGAGGGTTTTAGGGTTTATAGTTTAATGGTAGAGGGTGTAGAGTTGAGCGAGAGAATGGGGTTGGGGGTTTAAGGGTTGAGGGTTGAGGGTTGAGGGTAGAGGGTAGAGGGTAGAGAGAGAGAGAGAGAGTTGAGGATTTTAGGGTAGAGGGTAGAGGGTTAAGGGTAGAAGGTAGATGGTTTAATGGTTTAGGGTTTAAGGGTTAAGAGTTTAATGGTTGAGGGTGGAGGGTAGAGGGTTTAGGGTAGATGGTATAGGGTTGAGGGTTGAGGGTAGATGGTTTAGGGTTTAGGGTTGAGGGTTGAGAATAGAGGGTGTAGGGTTGAGAGAGAGAGAGGGGAGGGTTGAGGGTCTTAGGGTTTTAGTGTTTACAGTTTAAGGTTTACAGTTTAAGGGTAGAGGGTGTAGGGTTGAGAGAGAGAGAAGGGGGTTGAGAGTTTAAGGGTTTAAGGGTTTAAGGGTTGAGGGTTGAGGGTTGAGGGTTGAGGGTAGAGGGTAGATAGTAGATGGTTTAAGGGTTGAGGGTTGAGGGTTGAGGGTTGAGGGTTGAGGGTTGAGGGTGGAGGGTAGAGGATTGAGGGTAGATGGTATAGGGTAGACGGTTGAGGGTTGAAGGTAGAGTGTTTAGGGTTGAAAGAGAGAGGGGGGTTGATGGCTTAAGGGTTTTAGGGTTTAGGGTAGAGGGTTAAGGGTAGAGGGTAGATAGTTTAAGGGTTAAGGGTTTAAGGGTTGAGGGTGGAGGGTAGAGGGTTTAGGGTAGATGGTATAGGGTAGAGGGTAGAGGGTAGAGGGTATAGGGTAGAGGATTGAGGGTTTAGAGTAGAGGGTGTAGGGTTGAGAGAGAGAGGGAGGGGTTTTGAGCGTTTAAGGGTAGAGGGTGTAGGGTTGAGAGTGAGAGAGGGGGTTTTGAGGGTAGATTGTTAAGGGTAGAGGGTAGAGGGTTTAGGGGTTTATGGTCTAGGGTTTTAGGGTTTTAGGGTTTAGGGTTCAGGGTTTACGGTTTAAGGGTAGAGGTTAGAAGGTTTAGGGGTTTAGGGTTTATGGTTTAAGTATTTAAGGGTAGAGGGTTGAGGGTAGAGGGTTTAGGTTTTAGGGTTTAAAGGTTTAAGAGTTGAGGGTGGATGGTAGAGGGTTGATGGTATATGGTATAGGGTTGAGGGTTGATGGTTGAGGGTTGAAGGTTGAAGGTAGAGGGTTTAGGGTTTAAGGGTAGAGGATGTAAGGTCGAGAGAGAGAGGGGGGATTGAGAGTTTAGAGAGAGGCAGACAGAGTGAGAGGGTTAAGGGTTTTAGGGTTGAGGGTGTAAGGTTGAGAGAGAGAGAAGGGGGTTGAGGGTTTTAGGGTTTAAGGGTTGAGGGTTTAGGGTTTAGGGTTGAGGGTTGATGGTAGAGGGTAGAGGGTAGAGAGAGAGATAGATAGAGAGTGTTGAGGGTTTTAGGGTTGAGGATAGAGGGTTAAGGGAAGAGGGTAGAGGGTTTAGGGTTTAAGGTTTAAGGTTTTAGGGTTTAGGGTTCAGGGTTTACAGTTTAAGGGTAGAGGGTAGAGGATTTAGGGGTTTAGGGTTTAGGGTTTAAGGGTTTAAGGGTAGAGGGTTTAGGGTTTAATGGTTTAAGGGTGGAGGGTGGAGGGTTGAGCGTTGAGGGTAGATGGTATAGGGTAGAGGGTTGAGGGTTGAAGGTAGATGGTTCAGGGTTTAAGGGTAGATGGTGTAGGGTAAAGAGAGAGAGAGGGGGGTTGAGGGATTAGAGAGAGAGACAAAGATAGTGATAGGGTCAAGGGTTTTAGGGTTGAGAGAGAGAGAAGGGGGTTGAGGGTTTTAGGGTTTTAGGGTTTAAGGGTTGAGGGTTGAGAGTAGAGAGTAGAGGGTAGAGGGTAGAGAGAGATAGACAGGGTTGAGAGAGAGAGAGGAGGGGTTGAAGGTTTTAGGGTTTTAGGGTTTAGGATTTACAGTTTAAGGGTAGAGGGTGTAGGGTTGAGAGAGAGAGAAGGGGGTTAAGGGTTTTAGGGTTTAAGGGTTGAGGGTTGAGGGTTGATGGTAGAGGGTTGAGAGAGAGAAAGGAGGGGTTGAGGGTTTTAGGGTTTTAAGGTTTAGGGTTTATGGTTTTAAGGGTAGAGGGTGTAGGGTTGAGAGAGAGATAGGGGTTGAAGGTTTTAGGGTTTTAGGGTTTACGGTTTATGGTTTAAGGGTTGAGGGTAGAGGCTAGAGGATAGAGGGTTGAGAGAGAGAGGAGGGGTTAGAGGTTTTTAGGGTTTTAGGGTTTACGGTTTCACAGTTTAGTTTTAGAGGGTGTAGGGTTGAGAGAGAGAGAGACAGGGGGTTGATGGTTTTAGGGTTTTATGGTTTATGATTTACAGTTTAAGGGTTGAGGGTAGAGGGTTGAGAGAGAGAGAGGAGGGGTTGAGGGTTTTAGGGTTTTAGGTTTTAGGTTTTATAGTTTAAGGGTAAAAGGTGTAGGGTTGAGAGAGAGAGAGACAAGGGTTTATATGGTTTTAGGGTTTACAGTTTACTATTTAAGGGTTGAGGGTAGAGGGTTTAAGGTTTAGGGTTTAAGGGTTTTAGGGATGAGGGTAGAGGGTAGAGGGTTGAGAGAGAGAGTTGAGGGTTATAGGGTTGAGGGTTTAAGGGTTTACAGTTATAGTTTAAGGGTAGAGGGTGGACAAATCTATCTCACTCCAACCCCTCTCCCATTGTGAGGTCTTTCCCCCCACCCTAATTGATAACTCTCTATCCCTCCCAAGTCTCTATCACTCTCAGGTCTCAGTCCCTACCATGCTACTAGGACTAATCTCTTTCACTTATATCCCCTCTCCCTCTATCTCAAGTCTCACTCCCTTCCTATTGATATTGTGAAAGCATTTCAAAGCACCAAATTTGGCGAGCACCAAATGTGTTTTTACCTTGAAACGGTAAAATAGGAGTTCACCCTATGATTCTGGCCCACATGCTTCTTCTTTTTGCCTGTTCAGTGCTTAATCCAATAGAGAAACAACTTTTTTATGTAGTTCACTCCCTGTTGTACCAATCTATGCTTGATCCAACACTTTTTTGCCACCAATTTGCATGCACACAACATAGATGAAGACATTTTGAAGTTTCTACATCATTTTACATTATCTCAGGTAATATATTCATTTTTAGTAATATTGAAATGTTTATATTTAGTATGTTAGTTTATTTTTGACAATAATCTAAATTCCTTTAATTATTTTATTAATCATAACAATTGGACATAGAATTCAACATTGAATAAGATGAGAGTTGCATAAAAAGTTTAATTTTTATCACTTTGAAGAAAAAATGAAAACTGTGACATAATTTAGATGAATTCAAGTTTAAACTTATATAAACGACATCAAATTAACACAAATTTTCTTATGAATTTTATTTTCAATGCTTATAGTAGTCCATTTCCAACATTCTTAGATAAACGAATTCAACTTAACAAAAGTTTTTTTGTTTTGTTTTGAAAATTTATAGACCATTCATTTGATGATTTTATTAATCTTCATTGTTACACATACAATTGAAAATTAAATTCATTATTAATGATGGTTGTGGGGAAACTTTTATTTTCAACTAATTTGGAAAACCTAAGAGCTTTCATCAATGTTAATGTGCAAGTTTCTATTAATTTTTTTGTGCCATAAAGAATTCACCTTCATCATGTGCTTAGATAATTTCAAGTGACTCAAGACATAGTTAGTTTAATGCAAGTTTCTATTCATTCATACCATTTACCATTATTCCTTGGTAGATTTATATATGAAAAATGTTTTACCATATAGACATGTTTGATAATTCCAAACAGCTTGTTGCCTTCTTTCATAAAATGCTTTGGTGTGTTTAATAAAATGCAATGTAATCAACGTTATCAATATGTTTCATAAAATGAAGTACTTACTTTTGTTCTATGTGATATTTTGAATATGTAACATTCAACATCATGCCAAGGAAACAGCCAAAGCCTTTAACACTAGAAGAACATGCAATAAAAAATGCAAGGAGAAGAGAATCAAAAATTGTAGCTCGTGAAGCAAAAGAATTGCAGCCCATACAACCAGAAATTCTCGTGCAATCTAAGAGAGATGTACAATTGGAAAAACAAAGGGAACGAATGGAAAAAGTTCATGGAAGGACACAAATGGATCCCCAAGTTGGAGGCACATCATCAACCATAGGTGAAGTTCAATGCACATCTCCAGTTGAAGACACACTAGCAACAACATGTGGTATTCCAAGTACATCAGAAATCACACCTAAAGTTGAAGACACACCATCAACAACATTGAATTTCAAAAGTACATCAGCAAACATGCCTCTATTTGAAGTCACTCCACAAACGACATCTCAAGTTGGAGGTACAACATTTTTTACATGTCAATCTCAAGGTATGTCATCAATTGCACCTCCAATTGAAGGTACACGATCTATCCCTGATGTTGTTGACATTCCTAATGTTGACACAAATTTACATTTGAGAAATCCTCCTAGATTTTTGTATAGAAAACCTATATTTTTTATTGGTATCGATTCCAATGTTTTGAAAGGGATTCCTAATAAGATGTCAAAACCTACATGTCAAAGAGTTGCACAGAGGATATGGAGTTTTGTTTTTGAGAAGATAAGTGAGGGTGGAAGATGCAACTATTTGTTGAAATGATGAGGCAACTCAAATTTAGGTCCACCATGAAGGCTCTTGGGTTGAGAGTTTCGAATGACTCAAGGGAAAATTTCATTGTAAAGAACTTGATGAGTGCATATGAGAGTGTGGGTTCTACCTCACGCACGAAGGATAGTTGTGCCACAAGACGTGTGATGACAACACTGTTAAGCAGTCAAACAAGGAACAAGGTGAACCTTACAAAGATAAGTAAGTCTTTGAAAATAAGTAGATCATCTCTAATTAGAGCCAAAGGAAGGTGCGAAAGATTGGAGGAACCAAATAGCAATGAGTTATGGGCATTCTCGGGTAGAGTGCCACGAAAAGATAAGAGAAATGTTCAAGGCTTGAGATATTTAATAGTAGATTATTCGAAGGATAACACAAGGACCTCTCCTAATCAAAGAGATGTTGTAAGAAGGAGAATTGGTAGTAAAATTCGTGAGCCAAATCCAAAGCATTATTTGGATACCACTCCAACCCAATTTTTTACTAATTTTGTACAAAAGTTTCCTGAAATTAAAATATGTGAAAGGTATTTTGAAATGCTAAAGCATTTTTATGTAAAAATAAATCACGCACGCACTACTTGTTGTTGTAGAGTACATATTTATTTTTCTAACCATTATGATGTTTATCGACGTATATGTGTATATATGCATACTGACAATGTTTTGCAGGAATGTAACATAAGGCCTCCACCCAAATCCTCAAGGGAATTCTTATCTTCCATTTTATGTGAAAGAGAGGATGGTCAAATTTTTTACAACAAATCATGTTTGGATGGCACATGTCATCATTGTGATGACATGCAACATTTTCCAATTTTCCAACACATGGCTAGTACACACACAATTGGAGATAAAATTGTCGAATTTGGAAAATACAAGATAGTGGCCTACAGTCTAAAAGATGGGAAAGAAGCAAAGAAGTGTGAATTGGTTGGTGATAATATTCCAATATATCATTTTATGGGAATTTTCATTGATCAGGTGGTCTATGAGTATGCAAGGCATACACATAGATCTCAATGGTTGGACTCATAGTTCAAGTTATGCAAGGACACGTTTCCACTTCATAGCATCGTTTCAGTTGTCAACTTCATGGAGAAATACACACTACAGCCACAGAATGAGGTGCAATCACAGTATTACAACTCCACACAAGTTGCTATATTTGTGAATATAGCATTCATTCATGCAAATGATAGTACATAGGATAACAGGAAAGTATTGAGGGAGTATCACTTTTACATCAGTGATGATCGCACACATTCTACCGAGTTTGTGCAAGGTTTATTTCAGATGTTCTATGTTAATCTAGCTAGTAGGGGCATATCATTCAGTCAACATATCATATGGTCAGATAACTATACATCGCAATTCAAGAATGCTAGAATGTTTTACTGGTTGAGCAGGATGCATAGGATCAGTGGTGTTCAACATATGTGGAACTTCTCATAGGTTGGGCATGGAAAGGGGGAGCATGATGAAGCGGGTGCATGTATCAAAAGAGCCCTTGCACGAGAAGAGTTAAAGTACAAAGATAGTGTAAAGTTGGAAAATGCAAGATCAATTGTCGAGTGGCGCAATCATGCAATGGGTCTAGGTAGTCAAGGTAATTCTTTAGTTCATAGATTTTTTCATTTAGTAGATGATACTAACATTGCAAAATATGAGGATTGTTGTACACTAATAGGATTGAGCGAGCTACATTCTTTTAGAAGCTCCAATGCAGGTACATGGACTATCTATACATGGAAGATGACATGCTTTTATTCTGCATGTACACTTTGAGCATGAAATGATTACGAGTCAACATAGTGGGTTGATGAATGGTTTGTAAGAATTCTAACCCCACTTGACACTTATCAACTCCCGATGGCTCCACAAATCATGGAGATGCAATCATCTGTTGACTTTGATCATGTATCAGACCTTGTAGAACTAGGTAATATATCTTACTTTTAGGTTTCATTTTGATGTTCATTAACTACATCTAACAAGATTAACATATCAATGCAGGGCACGTATATGTAGTGATTGCAGATGAAGACAATGAAGAGGGTACAAATTATTACCTATGTCATTGTATCAAGGCCAAAAAGAAATTGGAGGCCCCAGTTATAGATGGAGAAAACATAGAATATCCTACAGGTTTGGTGCTTGTTACTAGAACATGGCTTAGAAGGTACCCAGTTAAGAATGTTGTAGTTTGGTTGTTTGATGAATTTGACACGCATCGGAAGATTCTTCACTACTCGAACCTTATTGATGCCACCAACGTTCATTTGATCAAATATAAGGGCAGACCTGCGAACAAGAACTTGTGGAAAGTGTGTGAGTCTGACCATGAGGCAATACTTGGCACGATAAAGAGTAGAGAAGACCCGGATGGTTCCCTGGATTGATTGGTAAGTATGCACATTGAATTTTTAAAGTTGTGTTATTGATCATTGCTTTATTTCAAGCGTTTAAGTTTGATTATATAAGGGTTTGCAAAATTGCATTAATGTAGATATGCAAAATGATGGTTATATGTTGCTCTCTATTTGATGCAGACCTGGGAGGCCCAAACTCACTCAAAGTTTCAACATGCCTTCACTTTCATCTAACAAGATTAAAAGGGCCTATTAGACCAATCCAAACAACTCCCAAAGTTTGAAAACAACCAGAAGTAGAATTTCCCACTTTCACCCTTGCAACCCCAGTATTAGTCCAAACCCAGTTTTAGGCCCTTAACTCCAACACTTCCCAAAACACTTGACAAACCAATGGATGTTTTAGACACCCATTACAAAGTTATAAAAAATATCTCAGGGTCAAACATAATTCCTTTGGACCAAACTCCTAAAACTCCCACTCCTACGTTGTCCTAATCAGGCTAATTAGGCCTAAATTACAAAGAAACCAACCTTTATACTTATCACATACAACTTAAACTTTAGGGAAGCATTTCCAATTCCCTCAAACCACTAAATCCACAATTACTTTCCAGAGTTGACTCTTCTAACATAGCAAACTATGAAACCCTTGATTTTTAGCCAAACCAAGAGGATTTATTGAAAACCTACATTCCACGCCTCCTTAGATCTCAAACCCAACTCAAAAACTCTTAATAAATCCTGCACATGCTTAATAATTCAAAATAAATGACCTCCCACTCATATTTTACCAAACCCTAGACTAAAACCTCCACTTTCATGCATTTTCCCACATAAACTCAATAGGGACAACAACCCAATCTACTTTATTTATTTCTCTCAACATAAAAAACTCTCCCTAACACATAAAAATTCTCCATGAGACCCAATACACCAATCACATTGAGCAGAGTAAGGTGTAGGTGCTCCTGCACCACTATTTGGTGCAGGGGCACCAAGCTTCAATGGTTGTCATTAGGGTGATGAAGTATTTTTTTGGCTTGGATAAGGTCATATAGACCATTTATTGATGTAATAATTCTATTTTAGTGGTTATTAGTGAGTTATAAGGTTTTAGTTGCAAATTTTCTAAATTAGTGCAAAGTGTCATTTTTCAAATTTTGAAGTGCAAGAAATGCATAGTGGGGAAGCTGAACGGCCAGGGAAGGCCAAAGGTCACTTGTGGCGTTGGTTTTCAATAAATTATTGATTAAGGGAGTTGAATATGTATGTTAATCTCAAATGAAGGAGTGTGTGGAGAAGAGTGAAAGATTTTGTACAAGCATTGATCAATAAAGCTTTGTTTTCTTTGTAAATTTGAGTTTGTTTTTCTCTTTTTCAGTGTTGTAGCAGTCTATTACATGAGCTCGTACTGAAGGGAATTGAATAAAAGTGTTTTTATTTGGATAGAGGGATGTGTTAGCCACATTTTGGTTTCTTTGGCATTAAAATCCATCTTGTTTTGAGCTCTTAGGGTCGATTTTACTATAGACGGGTCTGGAAGTCTAAATTTCAAGTTTTGAGGTCATCAAGTCATTTAATGGCTCATTCCACCTAATGTATATACTATATCTTAGTGGAATGAGTCCATTAGGTTGGGAATAGGTTAGAATATGATTCTTGGAGCAGGGGAGATCATTTTGGAGTGATGGCATGTAGCCTTGGGTGTGAAAATGTGTGATTTTGAGTGAATTTGAGTGGTTTTATGGTGCAGGAGCACCTACACCTTGCTTTCACAATTGGAGCATTAGGTGTGTCTAGGGAGGTTTCAAAGTTGTTTTGATGTTTATTTTCTTTAATAATGTCTATAAAGACCATTTGGTGTCTCATTGATCCATTTTTGTAAACAAGGTCAAATATGTGAAGCAATTGTCAATGATGACAAATGGGGGTCTAAGTAGGTTCATGTTGCTTTATATGTATTAGGTCATGCTTTAGGGTCTCATAAGGTCTAATTAGACCAGCATAGGTGCTTTAAATGTATTTGAAATGCTTTAAATGTTTTGGAGGGTCAAATAGTAAAAGAATGTAAAAGGAATCAAATGACTTGTTAACAAAGATAGGTAAACAAATGTAATTTGGCACTCCAACGGCTAATAATGGATTCAAAATTCAGTTGGAGTTTGTTATGTCAGTTTTATTTGATCAGGAAACCTTTAAAAATGTGATGGTCATCATTTGTAATGTTGGCTTCATGTTTTTGTGAAGAAATCCAATTGAATTCTCACTATTAGCAGCAAATTTCTGAATTTTCTTGTCTTTTTCAAACTTGTATGGTAACGTACAGTCATTCCATTAGGTCATTTCTTTATGAAAAATGTAGTGGCATGAATATTTTGTGGTTTTCATCAGATCTGAAGGTTTAATAGAGAATTTGAAGCATTCCATAGTTTTTTTCTTATGAAGAACCGGGTATACCCTGTTTTGGGGTTTTGTAGCCTTAATCATGTCTTGAAGACCCTTACACCGATTGTGCTCATTGTAACTAGTGTATTGGGTCTTATGGAGTATGTTTTGATGCTAGGGATATTGATTTATGTTGTGAGAAAGGAATAAAGTAGAACGGGGTTGTTGTTCCTGTGAGTTTTGTGTAGAAAATGCATGTAAATGGGGGTTTTGGTCTAGGTTTTTGGTGGAATATGTATGGGAGGTCATGTATTTTGAATCATTAAGCATTTATAGGGTTGTTGGAAAGTGTTCAAGTAGGTTTTGAGGTCCTAGGAGGTCTGGAAGCATCATATTCAATAAACCCTCATCAATAGTGCATAAAATAAGGGTTTTTGAGTTTGGGGTGGATTTGGCCATACAAGTGGAATATAATTGTGGATTTTGTGTTTTTTGGGAATTTGAATTGCTTCCCCAAGGTTTTAGAGGTTTTGGTCAAGGATAAAGGGCACTCTTTGAAAAAGAGGCCTATTTCACTAGGTTTTTTCTATGGTAGGGGTATTGGATCTCCATGTTGGTCTAAAAGAGTTAATTTTGGGGTTTACATATGTTTTATAGCTTTGAAATAGGTATCTGAGTCCATCTTTTTTTTTTCATGTGTTTTGGAAGATATTGGAGTTAAAGGCCAAAAACTAGATTTGCACTGATACAAGGTTACATGGGTGAAAGTGAGAAAATATGTTTATGATTGTTTTCTAACTTTGGGGAATAGTTTAAATTGCTCTAATAGGCCTTTTAATCTTGTTAGATGCCTCTTGAAGGCAGGTTGTCAATTTGGTTAAGTTTGAGCCCTAGGGTCTACATCATTTTAGAGTGTGAATGGATGAAATCCTTTGGGGAAATCATGTGTGAGAGTCTTTTGAGCATGTAAAAACATCATATGGTATGTTTGGGGTGTTTGATTTGAGAGTTATTTTCAATAAGGCTCCTTGGAAAACCTAGGTTCGGTGGCTTGAGAGTGAGGCTTTAGTGGATTGGTAGCTTGGTGAGCAGTTGGAGCTCTAAAAATTGTGAAATCTTAAGGTTGGTAACCTATTTAATGAATTTCCATGGTGTTTGACTTGATTGCAAGTGTTTGGGAGGGTGTCTCTTTGGAAAAGAGGCCTAGTTGGCCTATAAGTTGCCCCTACAGTATAGTGGGATTTTGGAGAATACATTGAAAGACCCATCTCCAGGCCTCCTGTGACCTTATGAACACTTCAAACACCCTTTTTTAAGCCTCCACATGCTTAATAATCCCTAATATTATTCTTCCCCCAAACTTCACCCACTTTTAGTCTCTAAAACCTCAAATTTTCATTAAAAAATGTGCTTCTCTCAACTAGGGCTTCATGCCCAAACATACACATGACCTCCCCAGTCCTTGAAAATCTTCAAACACATCAAACCCCACTAGATCTCACTAAAACCAACTAGTTCTAGCCTTGTTCAAAACAAATTCTTCAATTTGCTACTTCAACCCATGCCTTTTAGGCCTAAATTCATGCATTTTATACTTGATTGTCATTAACGAAATTATATATTAACTTATATGTTTATCTTATTTTCCTCTTGTAGTAGTAAGTGTTGGAACACTTCAAGGAGTAGGTGTTGAAACACCTCAAGGAGGAGGTGTTGAAACAACTGAAGGAGATAAAGAAAAAGAGATGCCTCAAGAGGTAAGTGTTTATTTTATTTTGTGTTCGGTAAATATGTTCCTATTACTGACAATTGTACGCTAACTTGTATCAATTTGATGTTTTTGTGTTCACCTATATAGATTGACACTGCAAAAGTTGGTATGATTGGTTCTTTGAGAGGGGCATATTCTAGGACTTGTGATGGTTTGAAGAGACGTATATATATGGGGTAATCAAGATTTCAATTTTAGAGTTTAATTATAATTCAATGTATATTGATTTTGATGTTAATTATTCAATTTTAAATTATATAATATAACTAATCTCAATTGTGGTTTGAATTTTTCTTGTGCAGTTACCTTCATAGCCAAAGAGTGCTTGAAAGATGCTCCATTTTGATGATCTAGCAGTAGTTTAGGATGAGATAGACATTTTGGCATGTATATTATGAATAGATATCGAGATGGCATATGCCACACTTTGTAAGACTTTGTTTTAGTTGGTGTTGATGCCATTTTTGTATATGGACATACACTTGATTATTGAATAATTTCATATATAGAAGTTGAGAATCAAAATAATTTGTTCATCATGTGCATGTTTAAACTGTTCGAAAAATTAATCTTAAATAATGGTTAAATATCAATGTACAATATCATAGAAAATAATGGTTATATTAGATAGTTGACAATAAAAAATAAAAAATAATGGTTAAATTATATCATATATTGCTTAGTTATATTATGGTTAAATTATATAGTTTAAACAACTTTGAAGACAAGAACAATGGTAAAGTTTAACATTTTAACTTTAAAGTTTAAATACACATATATGTCATTGTCTTACACTACATATTTCATATTGCATTATCATTACATATTGAAATACAAAAAATATCATAGTTTAATGTTGATAAACATGCCAAAGTGATGCAAAGTAGTGTGGAAAACTCTCAACAAACCAACTACCCTTTAATCTTCCTTCCAGACACAAAACACCATTGGAAAATCATGAGTAGGGTACATAAGTACTAAATCAACAATCATCTTCCAATGAAACAGTCACCCACACTCCAAAACTCAAAACCCTCACTTTTGACAAGTTTCAAAGGGGGTTTATTGAAAACCTTACCTCCAAACCTCTCCTCACCATTTGAATGCCTCCAACACCTTCAAATACGTCTTCCCTTGCTTAATTAACTCTTATAAAGTGTTGCCCCAAGTGTTTTACATCACTACCTACTATTAACCTCCAAATTTCACTCAAAACACACATTCTTGACAACTAGGCATCATGCCCAAACCCCCTAATGGCCACCCCTGCTCCAGAAATCATGCACACATGCCCCCTACACCTAATTATGCCATTCCATCAAGTTACAGTAGAATACAATGGGTGGAAAAGACATTTCATGGAAATTGCCATGCTGCCCCTATGGAAAAAGTGTGAATTTAGGCCTAGGAGACATAGCTTGGAGTAGCAGATTAAATCAATAGTTTGGAAGAAGGTTAGAACCTAGTTGTTTCAATGTTATCAGGTGGAGTTTGCTGTGATAGAAGGTCTGCAAAGGCATGGTAGGTCATTTAGACGTTTGGGATTGGTGCAAGAGCACCAACCTTCTGTCTGTTTTCCATGAAGAGTTTGATAGGCAGTGTGTGTGTTAGGGTGTTTGTGTTGAGTCCATGAGTTCAAATAAGGTCTGAAGTGACCATTCTATGGTCCTTGGTCAACTTTGAGGGGCTTATGTATTAATTTTGTAATGATTGTAAATCAAATGGAAAGGAGTGTCAAAGTTGTCATGGTGGTTTCAAGGGTGGTAGTATATTGTTTTCTTGAATAAGACATGGTTTTTAGGTGAATAAGATCTCATTAGACCCATTGTAATAGGTTAGGTGATTAAAAGGGTCAAAAAGAGCAAACATTGCATAGCATGTAATGATGTTATTAAATTGTGTAAAAGATGAAATTGTGATCTCCAATGGTCATAAGTGGTTTAAATTTCAGTTGGGAGGGTATTTGGTCATTGGTTGAAGAGGAGAAGCCTTTAAAAAGGCATGAGGACACCATTTGTAATGTTGGCTCGAAGTTTAAGGTATTGGCAATAAGAAATTTTTGAGTTTTCTTAAATTTTAAGTGTTTCTTTCACATTTTGCAGACCTGTACAAGTTGTACAGACTGAAATTTGCTATGGAATCTTTCATTTCTCATGGAGGACTGTGTTAGCCTTATTTTGCATCAAGTTTGAAAGAATTTAATAAATATTTGTTGAAGAAATCATTGTTTTCCTATGATAGGCCGAGAGCACCCTGTTGAGGGTTTTGTGATAAAAAACATGTCTTAAAGGGCCCTTACACTGACTTTATCTGTTGTAACTAGTGTAATGGGCCCTAGGGAGTCTGATTAAGTTGTAGGTTGCATGATTAGAGTTGTGGGGAAGGAACAAAGGAGATATAAGCCTGTTGTCCTACTGATTTTTGTTAAAGAAAATACATAAAAATGGAGCCCACAGCCTAGGTTTCGTGAAAATCAATGAGAGTGTGGAGTTTTTTTTCAACTTTTGTGCACATAAGGGTTAGAATACACATGTTTGAGTTGGTGGCATGGTATAGGAGGTTGTGCAAGTGGGATTTTGAATAAACCCTCTTGGTTTGGCATGAAATTGAGGGTTTTGTGGTTTGCTATGCTAGAAGGGTTAACCCTGGGAAAAAATTGTGGTTTCAGAGGTTTGAGGGAATAGGAAATTTTTCCCTAAGGTTTCAAGGGCCTGTAAGAAGTTTAAAGATATGGTGCTTTGTAATTTAGGCCTAATCAGCCTAATTAGGTCAGCGTAGAAGGGGTGATTTTAGGAGGTTGGTCCAAAAGACTTATTTCTGACTTTGGGATATGTGTTACAACTTTGAAATGGGTGTCTGAAACCATCATATGTTTGTCAAGTGTCTTGGAGATTATTTGAGTAAAAGGCCAAAAATTGAGTTTGCACTACTACTAGGATTCATGGGTGAAATTGAGAAATGGTGCTTCTGATTGTTGTCTAAATTGCAAGATTGTTTGAATTGCTTTAAAATACCATTTTAATCTTGTTAGATGCCTCTTGAAGGAAAGTTTTCAATTTGATTGAGTTTGAGCCTCTTGGTCTACTGAATCCCTCAAGAGTCTGAAGTGCAAAATGGCTACAAACTTCAACATGACGTTACTCAGACACCATGATGCTTAGAAACTTCTTGTCTAATCCTATGGAATCTTTTTGTGCCCCTCTACAATAACCTCTCTCAGTTTTCACTATCTCAGAGGCATTTTCCTGTGGCAGCGAGATTTTTCTTGGGAAAAAAGTTATCAAATGCAAGTAATGCAAAGTTGCGAAGTGGTGCAACATTCGTTCTGCAACTCGTATGACCAAACTAATTGTTCCAATGTGTCTGAATGGGTATGTTTAAACTAGGCATGGTCCTCTTTCGCACCCAAATGCTCTAAATCACTATAAGCTACATTCAACCGGTTGAATCCCTTAAGAGTCTAAAGTGCAAAATGGCTGCAAACTTTAGCATGACGTTACTCAAACACAATAAGGATTAGAAACTTTTCATCAGAGCTTATGGGATCAATTTGTACCCTTCTACAATAACCTCTCTCAGTTTTCGCTATCTTGGAGTCATTCTCCTGTGGCAACGAGATTTCACTAGGGGAAAAAGTAGTCAAATGCAAGTAATGCAAAGTTGCAAAGTGGTGCAACTTTCGTTCTGCAACTCATGTGACCAAACTAATTGTTTTAACGCATCTGAGTGGGTACATTTACACTAGGAATAGTCCTCTTTCACACCCAAACGCACCAAATCGCTCTGAGCTACGTTCAACCGGCTGAATCCATTAAGAGTTTGAAGTGAAAAAAGGATGCAAACTTTAGCATGATGTTACTCGGACACCGTGAGGCTTAGAAACTTCTTGTCAAAGCCTATATGATCATGTTGTGTCCCTATACAATAACCTCTCTCAGTTTTCACTATCTCTGAGGCATTCTCCAATGGCGGCGAGCTTTTGCTTGGGGAAAAAGTTGTCAAATGCAAGTAGTGCAAAGTGGTACAACTTTCATTTTGCAACTCGTGACCAAAATAACTATTCCAATGCATCGAAGTGGGTACGTATATGCTAGGCACGGTCCTCTTTCACACCCAAACACGTCGAATCGCTCTGAGCTACGTTCAACCTGTTGAATCCCTTAAGAGTCTGAAGTGCAAAATGGCTGCAAACTTCAGCATGGCATTAATCAGCCATCGTGAGGCTTAGAAATTTCTCGTCAAATCCTATGGGATCATGTTGTGCCCCTCTACAATATCCTCTCTCGGTTTTTGCTATCTCGGATCCGTTCTCTTGTGGCGGCGATATTTCGCTTGGGGAAAAAGTTGTCAAATGCAAGTAGTGCAAAGTTGAAAAGTGGTGCAACTTTTGTTCTGCAACTCGTGTGACCAAACAAACTATTCCAAAACATCCAATTGGGTACATTTACACTAGGTATGGTCCTCTTTCACACCCAAACACGCTGAATCGCTCCAAGCTACATTCAACCGGCTAAATCCCTCAAGAGTCTGAATTACAAAATGGCTGGAAACTTTAGCATAACGTTACTCAGACACCGTGACACTTATAAAATTATCATCAAATCCTATGGGATCATGTTGTGCCCATGTACAATAACCTCTCTCGGTTTTTACTATCTCGAAGGTGTTTTCCTATGGTGATGAGATTTCTCTTGGGGAAAAAGTTGTCAAATGTAAGTAGTGCAAAGTTGCAAAGTGATGAAACATTCGTTTTGCAACTCGTGTGACCAAACTAACTATTCCAACATGTCCAAGTGGGTAATTTTACGCTAGGAATGGTCCTCTTTCATACCCAAATGCGCCGAATCACTCTGAGCTACGTTGAACCAGTTGAATCCCTTAAGAGTTTGAAGTGCAAATTGGCTACAAACTTCAACATGACATTACTCGAACACCATGATGCTTAGAAAATTTTCATGTAAGCCTATGGGATCGTGTTGTGCCCCTCTATAATAACCTCTCTCAGTTTCTGCTATCTTGGAGATGTTCTCCTGTGGCGGTGAGATTTTTCTTGGGGAAAAAGTTGTCAAATTCAAGTAGTGCAAAGTTGCAAAGCGGTGCAACTTTCGTTTTGCAACTCGTGTGACCAAAATAATTGTTCCAACACGTCTGAGTGGGTAATTTTATGCTAGGAACGGTCCTCTTTCGTACCCAAACGTACTGAGTCACTCTGAGCTATGTTCAACCAGATGAATCCCTTAAGAGTCTAAAGTACAAAATGGCTGCAAACTTCAGCATGACATTACTCGGACACCGTGAGGCTTAGAAACTTCTCGTCAGATCCTATGGGATCATGTTGTACCTGTTGGAAATATATGCCTCAATCATCATAGGCTGTAACCTCTACTAGAGCCATGTCGGTGTGAAATATTCTATGTCTGGCCGACTAGCAGTAGTAACCTTGTTGAATCAAATCAGGTCGTTGTGACCTTGCAGGAGTCTCACCGAATGCTTTTACTTTGGAGCTTATCACTATGACAGTTTTTTCATTGTAACCTCTCACCGTTCGTGGAGATCTTTGGCCGACAGGCCATTCTATCGTATATCAGGGAGAGTCTTGGATGTGCGCTATGAGCTCTCAACGATATGTTTGTCTCACCGATAGCGTTTTCTGTTGAAGTCTTCGGGGAGAGTCTAGGGTGTTCGGTAAGAAGTCTTACCGATAAGGATGTCTCACCCACAGCTTTATTCTGGGGACATCGGTATGACTTGAACACTCAGGAAGAACTCTTGGCGACAGTTGGTGTGTCTCACCGACGGTATTCACTCAGAGCAGCACAAAGGTCTCGGTGTGAGGTCTTAGCGATGGACAAAGGTCTTGCCGATAGTAGTATGGTTTCAGAGTACCATATGAGAGCTCGGTGAAACCTTTTGGCAAAAGATATGTCTTGCCGACCGTTCAGTGCTCGGTGAAACATAAAGATCTCAGAGTAAACTCTCAATAAAGGACGATAGTTTTGGCGACTGCTGATGGCTTCGCTGTAACTTAATGTATCTCAATGAAACCTCTTGGCGAGCAGTAAGTCTTGCTAATAGGAATGTTGAGATCGTTGTGACTTTGAATATCAGTATGTGGTCTCACCGAAGAGTGATAGTCTTGCCGAATGGAAAACTCATGGCTATGTAACTTTGAAGCTTCGGTATGACGTCTCACCAAAAGTGATGAGTCTTGGCGATAGCGATACATGTGGTGAACGTCGGTATGAGGTCCTGGTGACATGAGGAAGTCTTAGCGATAGTCTTATGAACTCGATGTAACATCCTTCTGATAGGTAAACTCTTGGCGATTTCAAATGTTAAGTTGTATGGCATCGGGGAGACATGGTTAATGTCTCATCGACATGCCAACACAGCTTGAAGTCGTTTGACCAAGTGAGACTATCCTATGTGGTGTCTCGTGGACCAATCAGAGGATCCGAATGGGAACCATTGGAAGGCAGTCCGTTGTGACAATTCTGTGAGGAAGTTCAATAGATAGGGATCGACATGAATATAGTTTGCAGTTGCAGATGCTCGTGGGTTAGATGGTTGGTTCTATCAATAGTTGGATGAATAGTTTGGTGTATGATCAGAGTGATTTCTATTCTATGTATATTGTAACTTGAAGGTTCTTGTACAAGATAGTTCATGGTGAATGATGTTGTAATATGACATCAGAAAGATAAGTCTGATATTTTTATGTAATCTCCATTATTGTAATACAAAGTGATTTCTCTTGGTGTGGTGGGTTTTTCTCTTGTAAGGGTTTTCCAGTAAATTTGGTGTTCATATGTGTTTGTCAAATACTTTGTTTCTGTTATCTCTTTCATGTGCATCTTAATTGGACTGTAATTGTAAAATTTAAAAGTATATATGCATTCATCCTTGAGGTATTGACAGTAGGAGAGTTGTTGCCGCATCTAATTTTCCTTACAAGTGGTATAAGATCCTGGCCAGTTGTGTTATCCTTGTGGTTAAGTTGGGTTTTTTGTGTCAATTCTATTCAATGGGAGTCCTGTAGAAGTTTTTCAATTTCTAATTACAGATTGAGATGGCTAGCACATCAGGAAAGATTGAAATAGAGAAATTCAATGGCAGCAATTTTGAGTTGTGGAAACTTAAGATGGAGGATCTCTTAGTGGATCGTGATCTATGGCTTGTTGTGTCTGGAGTGAAACCTACAGGAATGAAGCAAGAAGATTGGGACCTTGCAGATAGAAAGTCTAAGGGGCTGATAAGGCTCTGTTTGGTAGACTCCGTTCTTCTAAATGTGCATTAAGAGAAGACTGCCTCTTCCTTGTGGAAGAGACTGGCATCTATTTATTAGGGGAAGTCCTTGGTGAATAAACTATTCCTGAGGAAGAAGTTGTACTCTTTGAGAATGCAGGAAGGAGGGTCTGTATCTAATAATTTGAACACATTTAACATGTTTCTTGCTCAATTAACATCTGTTGGTGTGAAGACTGAAGAAGAGGATCGTTGTATGCTATTACTGTGTTCTTTGCTAGACTCTTGGGATCATCTAGTGATGGCTCTTGGGAGTACAACATCCAGTTTCAAGATGGAAGATGTTGTTGGTTCTTTGTTATCATAAGAGATGAGAAGGAAATCTTCTGAGATGGTGAAGGAGGCCCTTGCTGTTAGAGGCAAATCGAAAGAGAAAGGCAAGAAGAAGGACAAGAAGTCCAAATCGAAATCAAAGGGGAGATCAAAGTCTTCTGGCAAGAAGTCCAAGGTGAAGTGTTGGAATTGTGGGCAACCTGATCATGTCTGAAAGGATTGCAAAGAGGAGAAGAAGAAGAAGAATAATAATTCTTCCAACAATGAGTCTTCTCATAGTGATGGAGACGCCTTCATTGTAGCCTTGGCTACACAAGCATCAGATGATGTCTGGCTGATTGATTCTGAAGCATCTTTCCACGTGACATCTCATAGAGACTGGTTTACAAAGTATGAAGAATACGATTGTGGAAAGGTGTACTTGGTGAGTGATTCAACTTTGGTAATTGTTGGCCATGGAAGAGTGAAGGGAATTAATGATGTAATGCATATACCAGGTCTGGCTCAAAATCTGTTTTCTGTCAGTAAGTTGAATGACATTGGAGTATAAGTCTCGTTCTCTGGAAATGGCTACAAGATGACTAGAGGCTCAATGGTGCTAGAAAGGGGTGCTCGTATTAGTACCTTGTACAAGCTAGATGCACATGTTGTTCAATGTAACAATGTCTCTGTAAAGTCACAGAAAGCTACTCATGGAGGTAAAGAGGGAAATATCCCTAATTATGTAAACTCTATGGAAGTAAAACTTCCAGCAGAGAAGACTATGCTCTGGCATCATAGGCTAGGCCACATTGGAGAGAAAGGTTTAAAAACCTTGAAGAATAAAAACCTGGTTGAGGGGCTTGAAGATTGCAACCTTAAATTTGAATTTTGTGAACATTGTATATATGGAAAGCAGCACTGTGTTTCTTTTTATTCCAGTCCTCATAAATCTTCTGGCTTGCTAGATTATATTCATTATGATGTATTTGGTCCAATGGATGTTCCTTCTTTGTCTAAGTCAAGATACTATGTATCGTTTATTGATGATTATTCAAGAAGAGCATTTTTTTATTTTTTGAAAAGTAAATTAGAAGTATTTAGTCGATTTAAGGAATTTAAGAACCTTGTAGAAAATCAGACTAGAAGAAAAATAAAATGCTTAAGGACTGATAATGATGGTGAATTTTGTTTTGATGATTTCGAGAGGTATTGTACAGACCATGGGATTAAAAGACATAAGACTACACCTTATACTCCACAACAAAATAGAGTTGCAGAAAGGTTCAATAGGATAGTGATGGAGAGAGCACGAAGTATGCTCATTAGTGCTGGCTTGGAGGAGAAGTTTTGGGCTGAGGCTATATCTACTACATGTTACCTAATAAATCGTTCTCCAAATTCTGCTCTTGTTGAGAAAACACCTCTAGAAGCATGGTCTGGTAAGAATCCCTCTTTAAGACATATTCGTGTTTTTGGCTGTGAGGCATATGCTCATGTGTTGGATGTGAAAAGATCTAAACTGGAGAACAAGACTGTCAAATGTATTTTTATTGGCTATAGTGTTGGCATAAAAGGATACAAGCTTTGGAATCCTGATACAGAGAAGGTTGTATACAATAGAAGTGTAATCTTTCATGAGCTGAAGCCTTCTTCCTTAGATCTACAGTGAGAGACAAAGTCAGAAAACAATTAGGATGTAGTTGGAATTCCTCCTACACTAGATAAAGAAGAATTCAAAATTCAAAATGTACCTAAAACTAAGGAGAGCTAAAGTAGTTCTGAAAGTTCTGAAGAAGAAGAACCTCAGCCTCAGTAAGTGAGGAGGTCAACCCGTGAAAGAAAACAACCAGATAGGTATGGGTTCTCTTTGATAGATTCTACTTGTGTCTATGCTTTGATTTTTAGCACTGATGAGCCTAGGACTATAAAAGAGGCATTTAAAATGTCTAATTCAGACTCTTGGTTGGAAGCCATGAATGAAGAAATGGCATCACTAGAAAAAAATGAAACTTGGAGTTTGGTGCCCTTGCCTAAAGGCAGAAAAGCTGTTGGCTGCAAATGGGTATTTAAAAATAAGATTGGTCTGGATGGTAGTGTGGAAAAGTACAAGGCAAGATTGGTTTCGAAGGGTTATTCCTAGGTAGAGGGAATTGATTATGGGGAAATTGTTTCTCCTATAGCTAAGCTGACATCTATCAGATTTCTTTTGTCACTTGCAACAGCGTATGACTTAGAGGTCGAACAGATGGATGTGAAGACAACATTTCTTCATGGTGGTCTTAAAGAAGAAATCTATATGTCCCAGCCTGAGCACTTTGTTGAGAAAGGTAAAGAGAAATTGGTTTGCAAGTTAAAGAAGTCTCTGTATGGGTTAAAGCAGTCACCTAGAATGCGGTACCAGAAATTTGATACTTTTGTATTGTCTTTGGGATTTGTGAGATCAAAATCTGATCATTGTGTTTATTATAAAGTTGAAAGTGATCAAGTTCTTATTATTTCTCTCTATGTTGATGATATGTTGTTCATAGGCAATAGTAAGCTAATGATTTCTAATCTTAAGTCTCAGTTTTCTACTAAGTTCAAAATGAAAGATCTTGGTGCAGTAAGGTATATTCTAGGGATGGAGATAACCAGGGACAAGAATAGTAGAAAAATTTGGCTCAGTCAGAGTAAGTATATCAAGACTATTCTAGAGATATTTTGCATGAAGATTGCAAGCAGTTAGTTGTTCCAGTCTTGCAAGGAACGAAGCTATCTGTTGAAGACTGTCCAAAATCTCCTACTGAGATGGAGGACATGACTAGTGTACCCTATGCTAGTGCGGTTGGCAGTCTTACGTATGCAATGGCATGTACAAGGCCAGACATTTCCCAAGAAATGGAAGTTCTTAGTTGGTTTATGGCTAATCCTGGAAGGACACATTGGGATGTTGTAAAGAGAGTTTTCAGATATTTGAAGGGCACTTTAGATTTTGCTTTGTGTTACCATGGGAACTTGGTTGAATCACAAAGGAATCTCAGTATTCGAGGATATGTGGATTCTAATTGGGCAGGGGACATTGACAGCAGGAGGTCCAACAGTGGATACATTTTCATGTTGAATGGTGGTGCAGTGAGTTGGATGAGTAAGCGGCAGGCTGTAGTCGCTTTGTCCACTATAGAGGCTGAATACATGGCAGCTACACATGCTTGTAAAGAAGCAGTTTGGTTAAAACGTTTGTGTTCTAACATTGGTTTTAATGCAGGGAAAATAATTATTTTCTGTGATAGTCAGAGTGTAATTTTTCTGGCAAAGAATCCTACTTTCCATGCCAGGACGAAACATATTGATGTACAGTACCACTTTGTACGAGATATGGTGGAGGATGGAAAGGTCAGTTTGGAAAAGGTTGATACTCTAGAGAATGTTGCAGATGCATTGAAGTAGCCAGTGAGCACAAACAAGTTCAAGTGGTGTGCCAACTCAATGGGCCTTAGTGCCCATGTTTTTCAGTAAGTTTTGTTGTGCTCTGGAGGTGCTTGTGTGATCTTCGTCAAGTGGGAGATTGTTGGAAATATATGCCTCAATCATCACAGGCTATAACCTCTACTAGAGCCATGTCGGTGTGACATATTCTATGTCTGGACGACTAGCAGTAGTAACCTTGTTGAATCATATCAGGTCGTTGTGACCTTGCAGGAGTCTCGCCGAATGCTTTTACTTTGGAGCCTATCGCTGTGACATTTTGTTCGTTGTAACCTCTCACCGCTCGTGGAGATCTCTGGCCAACAGGCCATTCTATTGTATGTCAGGGAGAGTCTTGGATGTGTGCTATGAGCTCTCAATGATATGTTTCTCTCGCTGACAACGTTTTCTGTTGAAGTCTTTGGGGAGAGTCTAGGTTGTTTGGTAAGAAGTCTTACCGATAAGGATGTCTCACCCACAGCTTTATTCTAGGGACATCGGTATGAATTGAACACTCGGGAAGAACTCTTGGTGATAGTTGGTGTGTATCACCAACAGTATTCACTCGGAGCAGCACAAAGGTCTCGGTGTGAGGTCTTAGCGATGGAAAAAGGTCTTGCCGATAGTAGTATGGTTTCGGAGTAACATATGAGAGCTCAGTGAAACCTTTTGGTGAAAGATATGTCTTGCCGACTGTTTGGTGCTTGATGAAACATAAAGATCTCGGAGTAAACTCTCAGCAAATGACGATAGTCTTGGTGACTACTGATGGCTTCGGTGTAACTTAATGTATCTCGATGAAACCTCTTGGAGAGTGGTAAGTCTTGCCGATAGGAATGTTGAGATTGTTGTGACTTTGAATATCGGTATCTGGTCTCACCGAAGAGCGATAGTCTTTCCGAATGGAAAACTCATGGTTATGTGACTTTGAAGCTTCGGTATGACGTCTCATCGAAAGCAATGAGTCTTGGCAATAGTGGTACATGTGGTGAACGTCGGTATGAGGTCCTGGCGACATGAGGAAGTCCTAGCAATAGTCTTCTGAACTCGATGTAACATCCTGGCGATAGGGAAACTCTTCGCGATTTTGAATGTTAAGCTATATGGAATCAGGGAGACACGGTTAGTGTCTCACCAACATGCCAACATAGCTTGAATCCATTTGACCGAGTGAGACTATCCTATGTGGCATCTCATGGACCAATCAGAGGAGTCGAATGGGAACCGTTGGAAGACAATCCGTTGTGACAGTTCTATGAGGAAGTTCGACAGATAGGGATTGACATGAATATAGTTTGCAGTTGCAGATGCTCGTGGGTTAGATGGTTGGTTCTATCAATAGTTGGATGAACAGTTCGGTGTATGATCAGAGTGATTTCTATTCTATGTATATTGTAACTTGAAGGTTCTTGTACAAGATAGTTCATGGTGAATGCTGTTGTAATATGACATCAGAAAGATAAGTCTGATATTTGTATGTAATCTCCATTACTGTAATACAAAGTGATTTCTCTTGGTGTGGGTTTTTCTCTTGTAAGGATTTTCCCACATAAATCTGGTGTTCATATGTGTTTGTCAAATACTGTGTTTCTGTTATCTCTTTCATGTGCATCTTAATTAGACTGTAATTGTAAAATTTAAAAGTATATCTGCATTCTTCCCTGAGGTATTGACATTAGGAGAGTTGTTTCTACATCTAATTTTCCTTACAGTTCTCCTCTACAATAACCTCTCTCAGTTTTTGCTATCTCGGAGGCATTTTCCTGTGGCGGCGAGATTTCCCTTGGGGAAAAGGCTGTCAAGTGCAAGTAGTGCAAAGTTGCAAAGTGGTGCAACTTTCGTTGTATAACTCATGTGACAAAACTAATTGTTCCAACGTGACTGAGTAGGTACATTTACGCTAGGCATGGTCCTCTTTCGTACCAAATTTTTTTTGAATCACTCTGAGCTATGTTCAACCAACTGAATCACTTAAGAGTCTGAAGTGCAAAATGGCTGCAAACTTCAACATGACGTTACTCAGGCACCGTGACACTTAGAAAATTCTTGTCTGAGCATATGGGATCATGTTGTGCCCCTCTATAATAACCTCTCTTTGTTTTTTCTATCTCAGATGTGTTTTCCTGTGGCGCGAGATTTCGCTGGGGAAAATGTTGTCAAATGCAAGTAGTGCAAAGTTGCAAAGTGGTGCAACTTTCATTCTGCAACTCGTGGTGACCAAACTAACTGTTCCAACACATTCAAGTGGGTAATTTTACACTAGGAATGGTCCTCTTTCACACCCAAACGGTTGAATCGCCTCGCTATGTTCAACCGATTGAATCCCTTAAGAGTCTGAAGTGCAAAATGGCTGCAAACTTCAGCATGATGATACTCGGACATTGTGATGCTTAGAAATTTCTTGTCTAAGCCTATGGGATTATGTTGTGCTCCTCTACAATAAACTCTCTCATTTTTCTCTATGTTAGAGGCATTTTCCTGTGGCAACGATATTTCTCTTGGGGAAAATTTTGTCAAATGCAAGTAGTGCAAAGTTGCAAAGTGGTGCAATTTTCACTTTGCAACTCGTGTGACCAAACTAACTATTTCAACATGTCTTAGTGGGTACGTTTACGCTAGGCATGATTCTCTTTCGTACCCAAATGCGTTGAATTGCTCCAAGCTTCGTTCAACTGGTTGAATCCCTTAAGATGCAGAAGTGCAAAATGGCTGCAAAATTTTAAATGACGATACCCGGACACCGTGACACTTAGAAACTTATCATCTGATCCTATGGGATCATGTTGTGCCCCTCTAAAATAGCCTCTCTCAATTTTTTCTTGGAAGGAAAATCAGCATGTCTAGGTCAAGAACAAGCCCACCCAATCTTGGCAAGGCACAAGCAAAGTCCGCCATGCCCATGATCAAGGAAAATGTCAAAGATGATGCAAAGTCTACTTGGGAAATAAAATCTATGTCCAAACTACTGTCAATTATGCCCTTGTCTTGAATAATTCTTCTCCAAGACAAAGGTAAAGTCCACCCAACTCAAAGCATACATGGAAAAGACAACGTAAAGTCGGTCCAACTCAAAGCATACATGGAAAAGACAACTTAAATTCCACCCCAAGCTGAAAAAGGGAGATGGAAAACATATCTTGAAGTCTACCTTAGGCCAAGATCAAAGGGGACATCCAACACATTAATATGGTGCCTCGTCATCTTCCAACCAATCAAATTTTTCCAAGCTAGCATTTCTAGGTTCAATCAACCTGACACTTCATAATGCAACAACTTTTTATTGCTGGTTTATATTTAGCAAAAGGACAAGTGTTCCCAAATGTAATTTTCTCATTGGTCGAGAGGTAGTTAGTTGTGACAAACCATAATTAGGGTTTTATTTTTTAATCTCAATTTTTTATTCAAAATAAATCTTGGCCATCGAATTGTATTTGAGGAGCCCATAAATTGATCTCACCCCTCATTTGTAAAACATGGGAGCATCCATCGCATACTACAAGTCCACTACCTTGTCTATGCTTTGACTTACTATTATGCTTTGATAGATTTTTTCAAAGCATCCATTTCTTGTCCGAAAGCACTTGTTGTAAGCTCTTAGCCATAGTAGCAAGATAGTGAACTATTTGATAAAATGCTTTGGTAGACATGTAAGAAAAATGTGGTAGCATATAAAAGGTAGTAAACTATTTGAAAAAATTCCTCAAAGAAATGTGCTCTCATGGTGATGGAATGCCATGACAATCCAGGGAATTTCTTGTCATGGAATTCCATCACCATGAGAACCCATTTCTTTGAGGCATTTTTTCAAATATTTTGCTACCTTATCTATGCTATTGCTTACTATTATGCTTTGATGGATTTTTTCCAAGCATCCATATAGCTTGTTCAAAAGCACCTATTTTAGACTTTGAGCCATAGCAGCAAGGAAGTGAATTGATTGATAAAATTCTTTGGTAGACATGTATGAAAAATGTGGTAGCATAGACAAGGAAGTGAACTATTTGAAAAAAAAATCCTCAATGAAATGTGTTCTCTTGGTGATGGAGTGCCATGGCAAGCACATTGTGACCACATTTCTTTGAGGTATTTTTTTGAACAGTTCACTTCCTTGTTGGTGCAGGAGCACCAAGCCTCCTGATATGGTACTGAATGGTCATGGATGGAATTGTGGTTAAGATGGGAGAGTTTGAGTTTTTTTTTTTTTTCAATAAGGTCTACTTAGACCATTCTCATGTTTCCAAAATGATTTAGAGTTGTAATTTGATAATTTGGCCATAACTTGTAATCATGTTAAAAGTTGTCAAGATGGTCAAATGTTGTCAAGGTAAGTAGAATAGGAAGTCATTTAAGAGGGTCTATGGGATTAGGAAATAATAAAGATTCAGAAGGAGGAGAATGTCAAATTTGTAAGTTGCATAAATGCAACAAATTTGAAAACCAACGACTACCTCCTTTGAAAAGTTGTTACTTGGTAGTTATAGACATTGGGAGAAGTTGGATTTGAATGTAATCATTATAAAAGCCTAAAAAATGGCTCGTGTAGGGTTGTTGAAGGCAGTTTGAAGATTGTACACATTTTGTTTTCATGAAATACAATGTTCTCAGCAACTTTTTTCCTATTTTTCTAAACTTTGAAGGCTTGGTACAGACCTGTACAACCTATCTTTTCTCTAAAACTTATCATATGTTTTAGGTACGTGTGTTGGCTCTCTAATGCTTCATATTTGAGGTCTTAATCATGCAAATTGAGGGAGAAATCTTTATTTTTCTGGGACTATTGATTTACCCTGTTTTGGGGGTTTTGAAAGGGAACAAAATGGGTTTCTAAGCCTTCCACCCAATGTATAGTCATGTAACTCAATGGATATGCTTAGATAGGTGAAATAAACATGTATGCATCTTTTTTTTTTTTGTGTCGGGAAGGCATATTTCTTGATTTCGGTGAGTCCCTAGGGTTGTTTCCATTGGAAAATGCATAAATTTAATGGGTATAGACCTGAACCCGATGATGGGATGTTAGGAAAAGTTATCTTATAAACTTTTAAGCTTTTGGGGGTGAATTCAAGGGTGTTTGACTAGGTGGAAAGTTTGGAAAGGGCCTGGAAGTGTCTTTTTCAATAAACCCTCATCAAAAGTGCACAAAACAAATGTTTCTGGGTTTGGTGTGGAGGTGGCCGTAAAAATGAAATATAATGGGGTATTTTGGAGTTTGATAACCTACCAAATGCTTCCCTAAAGTATCAGAGTGTTTGCACAAGTTTAAGAGGGGTGTCCTTTGTAAAATTGACCTATTTGGAGGCCTAAAACAGTGAGAAAGTCAGTTTTCTCAAATTTGTTCCAAAGGAGTCATATGGGGGGCTAAGATATGTTTTGTAACTCTATAATGGGTGTCTGAATCATCCTTTTTTTTGTCAATTTTTTTGGGAAGTTGTGGAGTTAAGTTCCTAAAACGGGTTTGTAGTACTACTAGGTTTGCAAGAGTGAAAGTGGGAAATCCTACCTCTAATTGATTTCAAAATTTGGGAGTTGTTTGTATTGGTCCAATAGATCCTTTTAATATTGTTAGATTCCTCTTGAAGGCAAGTTGACACTTTAAGTGGGTTTGGGTCTCCTATCTCTGCAACACTTTTCTATGCTATTGCTTCTTATTATGCTTTGATAGATTTTTTCCAAGCATCCATAGCTTGTTTGCAAACACCTATTTTAGGCTTTTAGCCATATCAACAAGGGAGTGAATCGTTTGATAAAATTCTTTGGTAAACATGTACAAAAAATGTGGTAGCATAGACAAGGCAATTAATTGTTTGAAAAAATTCCTCAAAGAAACGTGGTCTCATGGTAATGGAATGGCATGAAAATCCATAGCAATTTGCATGTCATGGAATTCCATCACCATGAGACCACATTTCTTTCAGGAATTTTTTTCAAGCAGTTCATTGCCTTGTCTATAGTATTGCTTGCTATTATGCTTTTGATAGATTTTTTCAAGCATCCATAGCTTGTTTGAAAGCACTTGTTTTATGCTTTTAGCTATAGCAACAAGGAAATGTTCAACTGTTTGACAAAATACTTTGGTAGACATGTATGAAAATTTTGGTAACGTAGACAAGGCAGTGAACTATTTGATAAAATACGTCAAAGAAATCTGGCCTCATAGAATGCCATGATAACAAAATACAGTTGGCAATTGCTCCTACTTATCAGTTATGCAATGTGAAGTAATTGCATAACTGCTTAGGTTGACTTTGTAAAAACTATATTGTAATTGAAAATTTGTCATCTATCAACATCTGGTTATTAGTTATGCAGTGTGAAGTAATGCTTTGTCTTTGAAAGATGTGCAATAAAATGTAATCAACGATATGAATATAAACTAAAAATATATATTTTTTACAATTCATTAGTTAAAATATTTATTTTATTTGCTCTTTATATCTCTATATGCTATGGAAATACCTTTCAATTTCAAAATAAATAGATTTTATCTCTTGTTCTACAATTTTTTAAGTTTTTTTAAATATGATTTTTTCCCAACTTTTTAAAAAACTCTTATACTTTTGGTTTGTCAATTTTTTCCCCAAAATATTTTTGCTGCTATGCATTTGAAGCATGAATCATACACATGAATACACACACTATACGTGAAGTATACATGTGAATAAGTGAATCATACATGCGAATAAGTGAGGCACAAGTAATTGAAGCATTCCAAAGGATACAAACCACCAGGAATGGAGCTTATTTACACAATACGCTTTAGATGGAGCTTATTGAGCAATCAATAGTAATTAATTAAGCATTAGGTGTAAATAAAATCCATGCCTACAACATTCAAGCATACGATTTACACAATACGCATGATAACATCATTCAAGAATGGTAGAAGCAACATAAGATTTTTTAATCAAAAAGCCATAAGGTATACAATGATATATATTGATAAAAGTATTTAGACTATATCCAAAAATTCCATATAGGCTTAGTACAAAGGAGCCATATTATGGACATAAAATTTCATGTATATATCACTTGTACAAAACATATGTTCCAAAATTCCAAATAGGCATACAACAAATGACCCTACTACAGTCATTTCTCTCTAGGGAAAGGAAATAGATCTCGTGTTGCCTTTGAAATTCAGCTGGATGGAGTGACTGTTGGTTCTCTGGTCCTTCGAACACGCTCGCTAGTCCTCCTCTCTTCACTCTAGACCTTCAACTGATACCATAAAATGTAAAGATGTTAATACACGAAAATTGAATTGTGGAATGACATATAACAAAATATAATCACTTACCGCATACAGATAGTCATCATTCACATTTACATCATTACCACGTCCACAATTTGGAGTGACAACCACCTGTAGTAACCATCAAGATAGAAATTAAGCTACACAAAAGTATCTTGAAAATTTTCCATAATAGACCATAAAAGAGCAAATATAATGTCAAATTGACTAATCTATTGCATACCTCTCTCAATGGATTAGAACTCTCTATTGTTGCAGCAACTTCGTGGTCCATCAGTCCACCAACATCACCAGGGTTGTCTGATGTCAACATCTGTAAATGGAAAATGAAAGATTAAATGGTAGGGTGAACTATTAAGTGTTAATGGGATGGGATTAGGGAGGAATAAAGGAACAAAAAGTGAATTAGGAGAAGATAATGTGACACGATCAAGGAATACAAATGCAATGTTTGTGTTTCTCATCAGTTTTTTAGATTTGTATATGCAAAATTATGAAAACTAGCTAACATTGTCTTACAACACCATTATTGAATAAAGGCTACCTAAGTGTAAGGTCCTTGAGGAAATGAATTGCGAAGTGTGGAGGTCGAAGGTCCACCAGGAAACTGTTTGAAATCCAAAGCATGTTATGAGACAAACATTCAAATATAAAATCCAACTGCTCAAATACAATAATAATATCTTTAATACTAGTTGCATACTTGTGGACTCAATGTCGAGAATGAATAAGGGTCTGTAGGAATGCGGCACGTCTCATGAACACTCCAACCTTGAAATTTCATCAAATCAAAATTCTACTAATCTACTTATTCTTAAATTTCAAAATATAATTTAATAAACAACATTAAATAAACTTGTTGAATTTTACCTGATTGTCAATGTCGAATGTGTCATTCAACAAATCATATATGAAAGCCATAGCCTCTGCAACTGATGTAGGCTGTGTAGCTGCATCCCGAGCACTCTGATAATCGTACGTGCAAACTTCACCACAAGTACCACAATGGTGGGGTGGAGCTCGGGGCCTACACGTCTCCTCTACACCAGGCTCTACTAGAGGCCTCACACATTGTAAAATGGTCTGGGTGAGTGAGCCAATCGACTCCAGCATGTCCACCTCTACACTATCCTTAACAATGGAAGGAATGGTGACATGCTCCACCATGGGTCTGGCCAAGGGTCTTGGTCCCAACTGTGGATTACATCGTGCAACAGGTCTATCATGTGTGGAGCCCCCACCTCTACCCTAAAAGTCTAAGATGTCAAAATAATTTTGCATCTTATTGAGGATAAACTCACAATAGAGTTTCCT
>VDFB02000017.1:484468134-484763117 GCA_007258455.2 Sequoia sempervirens | reverse complement strand
AAACTCTTCACAATAGCAAACACATGTTTCTCCATAAAATTGTATTTGGTCTCATACCCCTTGAGATTCCTTGAATGGAAGGAAATGGGGTGTTCTCCACTTCCTTCGTTATCCTTTTGTGCAAGTATGGTAGCAATACTGTTTTTGTCGCTGTAAACATACAAGATAAAATCTTTTGAGAAATTTGTGTTTACTAACACCGAAGCTGTAGAAATAGATTCTTTTATTTTTTTGAAAGCATTTTTTCCTTTTGGAGTCCATTTAAAAGACAAGCCCTTCTTTAACATTAGTGTAATGGGTCTTGTGATTCCTACAAATTTCAAAATAAACCTACCAACAAAATTAATATTTCCTAGGAAATATTAGACTCCCTTTTGGTTGATTGGTAGTGGTAATTATTTTATAGCTCTCACCCTTTTAGGATCAATAGCTATGCCTTCTCTGGAGACCACATAGCAAATAAAATTTCTTTGTGGAACCCCAAAAACACATTTTTTAGGATTTAGAGAAATCCCAAACTGTTGGCATCTCTGGAAGACCTTTTCTAGGTGATCAAAATGATTGCCCTTAAATTTTGAAAATATGGTCAAGTCATCCAGATAAACAAGGATGATCTTATTGATCAAATATTTGAATGCGACATCCATTGCACGCTAGAAAGTGGCCCTACATTTGATAGGCCAAAAGGAATTTACAAATAGGAAAACGTTCCCCATTTAGTGGTGAATTTAATCTTATGTTGATCCTCATTCTTTACATTAATCTAGTTATAACCAAAAATTCCATTGAGTAGAGGAAAAAATTCTGACCTCGCCACAATCTGGAAGATTTGCTAGATTGAAGACCTAGAGGATAATGATCTTTCAACGAGGCTATGTTCAAGTCTCTAAAATCCACACAAAGTCATATATCACCATTCATTTTTTAGATGGGAACCAAATTAGATACCCAGGTAGAATGCTTAATTGGGTATATGATTCTTGATTTGATTAACCTTTTTAGCCCTTGTGCCAGTGGGGTTTCCACTTTGGGATTAATCGGCCTCTATTTTTGTTGGATTGGTTTAGACCCTTCAATTAAATTGATGGTGTGTTGGATTATGCTAGGGTCATAACCCTTTAGATCATCACAGGTCCAAGCTATGACTCTATCATATTTTACGCAAAGAGACCTCAACCTTTCCTTATCCTCCCAGGGAACACTCTTCTCGACCTTAAGCTTTTAGTTGTGCTTGACGTTGAGATCTGCTTAGCCTTATTTGTCAGTAGCAAACCTTCACTTATCATTCCTTGAACCATCACAATCAAAGGGGTTTTATAGAGTAATCAAACCTCTCAAGAGCTTGTTGCTTTTCAGTTGAATGATCTGCTCTTCATATGCCTCTTCAATTTTTGGTTGTAATTGCTTGAAAAATTCACTTGACTGTTGGATGAACGTGTCAATTTGGGCATCATTTTCAAAAACTTTTCAGCTCTGATCATTGTCAGGAATAGATGGTTGGAATACAACCCGTACCATATGTTGGGTTATTTTTGGATTAGAGGCTGACTCAAATTGAGAGCCAACTAAGGCCATTATGTTCATGATAATGTTTTGCAATCTCAGGACTACCTAGATATTGAAGGCTTTGAACCCATCTATCAAGTCCCATACTCTACGTCAGTATGATTGCATCCTCACATTTTTTTAGTTGTTTATTTTCTGGTCTATTTTACCACCAGCTCTGAATCTTCAAACACTTGTAGTCTTTCAATGCCCATCTGTTCTGCTAAGTTTCGACCATCAACCAAGCCCTCGTATTTCACATCATTGTTTGTGCATGAAAATTAGAATCAGAAAGCTCTAAGAGTTTTTTATCCGATAGGAGATATGAGGCGAATCCTTGCTCTTGAGCCAACCCAACATCAAGCACTATCAAAGAGCAAAGTTCATAAACCCTTTTCTTTTTCTGAATCTTCCTTTTGAAGCTCTTTGTCTTTCATTATTTTTGGAATTATCTAATCTTCATCAAAAATCACATACGTACCTAGACTAGTGGCATGAAATTTTCCAAAAGGGTTGGAATCTATAAATTGATTCAACAAGACTTCTTCCTCTACACTCTGATCACTCGTGGCCTCCTCATCTTCTGGCATCTTAATGTAGTACATCTCTTTTTTAAAGATAGACATGTTGCTTCAAATCTCATCACCACGTCTTCTACAATATACTCAGGATGTAGAGGTTCATATAATATCTTTATCTTCACACCATGCTTGGTTCTCAATATTAAATGGGACCAATCAAGAGCTGGATATCCTCCAATCTTGGTTGTGAAATATCTTGATAGGAAAATCTCGAAGATGGGAGTAATGTCAATTACGACCACTTCTTGGGTGACCATTTTACTTGGGCAGGAATATAGGGTTAAAGGGAGACTTTTAATTTGGCCTACGATAGGAATCTTCTTTCCATCTAATTGCATAATTCCCTTTTTGAGGGGCTCATATTTCAAATTCAAGGAATCAAACACCAATTTAGGCATTACTATGGTACTAGCACCTAAATCTATCATGTTGTTATACAATAATTTATCCCCCATAATGAGAGTTAAGAAAAAGGGGTGGGTTTTGGTTTACATACCTCATTTTCATCCATTTTTTCTCTAGTATTCATATACAACGTGACCTTTGAAGACTAAGGATATTGATTGGGTACCTTGTTCCTTTCTTGGTTGTGCATCAAGACTGAACCTGGTTGTGAGGCTTGCTCCTCTTTTCTTCGAGAATCTTGTACTAAGGTCTTTTACTCCAAGATAGTCAAAATGTCCCATAAGGACATGTTGGCAGGAGCTTTCTTTAGCTATTCCATGACATTGAGCGATCTGATTGAGGGTACCTTTTGTTTAAATAGAGGCACCTCTCTTAGTTTTAGAATGGGTTGATTCATCATAGGTAGACTAACCTCTTTGTATGAGACCTTATGCTGCAACAGTGGTTGTTGTGGTTGTTGTACTTGAGGTTGTGATTGTGACACATACTCTATAGTGAGTCTTCATTTTGAATGGGTATTATAATCTAACTGAACCCATGGGGCTCCCATGGTTGGAACTTCCTTTGCAAACACCAAATCTTCTCCCTCCATCCAAGAAAAAGGTGCTTGGTCAGGGGATATTTTTGTCTCTTATTCTAAAGACATACCTTGCATCTAAGTACTAAGTATGACGATCTCTATCCTAGGGGACTGATAACTTTCTACATCTAGAGAGGTGTCTTGGCTCCTTTGTTCCATCAACTTCTATTGAATATTTCATCTCAAATAGTTCTGAGGCATGTGGGTGTCATTACACGAGAAGCACAAAGCATTTATGTCTTCCACAAGATTGTTTTGTCCCAGTACTAATTCCATGCTCTTGCTAGGCTTAATGGTCTGGAGCAGAGTGGTTACCAAGACTATCTTGCTCGATGATTATGACTGGTTGTTACCTCTTGGAGCTCCCTAGTATGAATTGTGTTGGAAGGGAAGTCTTTCTCCTTGGTAATTTTGAGGAGGATGCTTCAGAGGTGTCACTTGTTGGTGTTTTATGCTAACAAGCTCATTAGAAATAGTCCTTAATAAGTTTTTGATATCGTTCATCTCTACGGCTAGCGAAGAAGAACCTGATGTGCTTGCTTGTGTACTAGGGTACATACACATTGATGGTGAAGGTGTAGCAAATGTACTGGGGGTTTCCTCCTCTGTGTTCTACTAGAAATTTTTGCAAACATTGGCATTGGCAGCACCCAAGGTGGGAGTTTTTGATGAGGAAAAGCAAGTTTTGATGGGACTCAAAACCCATTACAGTCCAGTTTTGAAGGAACTAAAAACCCTATCTAAGCGAAACATGTTGCACAAAAGATAATCCAAATCCCATCAGCCACAACACAAAGGTTTTAGAGTTTCCCATAATCAATTAGACTATTTTCCATTCTAATGACTAGATCATACTCAATAGGGAAAGTGTCACCTCCAAGTGACTATAACATGATTGTGATATTAGAATTAAAGGCTTTTAAGTAAAACATGAATGCCATGGTTGGAAAAGGTCTAGCCATTACAAGAATCCTCTACCAAGTTATGTGGAACTTGGTGTTGAAGTCCATCATTGCCTCTTGAGGCTCTCTCTTGATCATTATTAATTGATGCAGCAGGGATGAGCAGTCTCCCATTTCTGCAAAGTACTCAAAGAGTTTTCTTATGAGGTTGTCCCAAGTGCAGATGGTATTGGAAGTCAAAGACCTATACTAGTCTTGAGCCTTTCCTTTGAAACATGCAACCATAGTCTAAGGGCTACATTCTATTTTGTAATATTGTGGATTATGCAAGCATCTGCCACATCTTAGAGATGTTCTAAAGGTGTCTTGAAGCATTCTCTAGTAAAATTTGAAACTTCCTTTAGAGCACTAGCAGGGGTAGCAGTCCACACATCTGGAGGAGTAGGAGAAACAAGTGGACTACCATTATCCCATGTCACAAAATTTCTTGAGGCCTAATGAGCCATAGAGAATAGACTTCTATGAACACAAAAAATAGGTATTCTAATCTGAAAAGATCCGTCGACCGATGGAGTAGATATACCTCTAGATTTGGGGCTTGTAATTCTGGCTCTATTCCTCCTAATAGGTTATTCAGAACTTGTATTATGTCTTCTCTGAGGAGCAAAATATGGTAATTGAGAGTATCAAATGTTATCTCTAGAAGATGCCCTTGTTTGGAGCTTGGGCATGAATACTTAGATTTAGTCTGCAATGGCCTCTATCAATATATATTTTAAATGCCTCTCTTAGGCCAAATATCAAATACTATGAAAAATCCTTTGTTCCAACCAGGCATTCTAGAAAAAGAATTGTTGATCATAAAAGCTTGCACCTCTCTGAACAACCTTATGGGAAATTCAGTAGATGGGGGACCAGTTGCACTCTATTGAATGACCTCCAGGATTTTTTAAGAAGCTAGCTCTTCCTTATTGTTTGGGAAAAGGGAGAAGGAAATACTAAAAATAAAACTAAATATGGCAATGCACCGAAAAGTTTTACAACATTTCAAAACACTAATGGATTCTCAATTCTGATAGAATGAACACTTCATGCCACAGATCCTTCATTTTTGAAAGGAGAATGAAAAAATAACGCTTATAAAAGCATAGAGAAATCATCCAGATCCTTTCACGAGAAGCACCCATCAAGGTTCAACAAAAAATAGTATACCTCAAATCGGATATAATGCTTCAAACCCTTACAAAATTACTTTTTCCCAACAACATAATGCAAGACCTAACACAACTTTAAATAGGGAATGAAAGAGTATAATGACATGGTCCAATCCACTGTAGATCTAAGTTAGAAAACACAAAATCCATAATTAACAAGAATCAATCATCAAGATTATATCCAAAAGATGAAAATGATAGAGCAAGAATATATGCAAATAGAGAATAAAATGTAATATAAAGGCCAAATGGGCACATTCTAATACATTCCTTTTATTATTTTGATATGAAAACCAATACAAACAATGCTAAGGTCAAATAACCAGTTCAAACATTTATCTTGGAAATTGATTACAACTGATACATGATAGCAAAGTTTTTGCAAGCAATCTTCCCTCTCAGGAAAGGCTTGGAAATTCCCTTTTATAGGACAAGGGAAGCAAACAAGCATAAAGCACTCTCCACCGCCTTAAATAAAACCCTAAAAGATGGAAATGAAATGTTTCCCTAAGACTCTAATGAAAGATCAAATTTTATCTTGAAGATCCAAGAAATAAAACCTAAGCTGCTTCATTTTGATAACTGTGTAACAACCTATTGAGCTGGAAACCTAGGAGCAACCAAAAAATCTTCCCTGTCAGAGAAAAAATGTGGCGCTACATATGAAATATTTGACTAGAAAAATATGATCTAATCAACTATAAGCTTCAGTGGGCGATACAAAGTGGGTGTTGGCATTTGCGATGCTTGGAGAAAACCCAAAACATTTACACCTAGCAGCACACTTTGAAAAAGTCACTCTCGACGTCGAAGGATTTTTCCTGACAAAATTTAGGCTACGTGGTGCAACAATGGGATTTTCCTCAAAACTTTCGAGCAATAAAACCTGAGTTGCTTCATTTTGATAACTGTGTAACAACCTGTTGAGCTAGAAACATAAGAGCAGCCAAAAAATCTTCCTTGTCAGAGAAAAAAATGTGGCACTATGAAATATTTGACTAGAAAAATTTGATTCAATCATCTATAAGCATTGATGGGTGATACAAAGTGGGTGAGCTAGCATTTGCGATGCTTGGAGAAGACCCAAAACATTTACACCTCGTAGCGCACTTTGAAAAAGTCACTCCCAACACCAAAGGATTTTTCCTGACAAAATTCAAGCTACATGGCGTAACGATGAGCTTTTCCTCAAAAATTCCTCGAGCTGATTGGTGAAAACCCAACAGAGCGGTCACATATCTCACCCCACACCCAAAAGTAACATGATATAAAAAGTCACACAACCACTATGTGGAATGTTTTCATTTGATAAAAAGATCATCCACAACTTCTAGGAAAGTGCACTAGTACAACACGTGGCAGGGGTGGACATCGAAGAAACATGAAGATAGAAAAAATGAGAAAAACTTGCAGGGTCAAAAAGTTGAAGAAAACATATTAAAACACTGGGTGATCCTACAATAGTGGTTTACAATTTTTGGCCAAACTAGACATTGAATTATTATTTTTAACTAAATCTTCACTTTCGAGCACCTATAGCGACTAAACCGTTGGGAATTTGAAGATGATGCAAACTAGAGTTTCATGATATTTTGTCTATAGATTCTAAATATATTTTTTTCAAAATTTTTGGAATCAAATTACACTTCTTTTTCCATCTACCTCGAAAACTAGTTTTTTCATAAAACAACATTTTTAAAAAGTGACACTCACCGTATAACACATAACTTTTTTTTCCATGAAGGATAAAATTCTAATTCTTTTGAATTTAGATTTGTAACTCCGATATCTAGTGTTTCCACTCAAGGTTAGATAGTTTTTTATTGAATATTTTTTCTTTAATCAAGTTTTGAAGTCAAACCAATTACAATTCATACATAGTGCAACCGTATACTGCATAACTTTTTTTGAATGTATCGAAATTCAATTTTTTTTTTTCTGTTGGATCATGAAGGACTTCAATATCTGGTGCACTCATATTTTTCAATTTTTTTTTTGATAATTTTCTATTTTTCCACATGTGTAGAATAGAGAGCTTTATTTTTGGTGAAAAACCTATGTTTAATAAAACTAAAAAAATAAATACAAAATAAAACCAAAACATATTAAAATTATAGTCATTGGATAGCTCATTCTGAGGACTACTTGATTCCAGTTGGGTTTGGGAAGTCTCCTCCATTTTCATCCTCAACCTAAGCTTCGAAGCGTAAAAATATGGACTTTCAAAGTGCCTGAAGGGGAGAATGAGGGCAAAGGGGGGTTCGGGCGAACCCATAGGGGTTTGCTCGAACCCGAGTTCACTCGAACCTAGGTTTGAATGAACCCCCTTTCCAAAAGGGGTTTTCATTTGAATTTTGTTTGTGCATGCATTAAATGGGTTCGCTCAAACCATTTTTTGGTTCATTCGAACCAACTAGATCGCTCAAACCCCCAGAATCAAAATTTTTGGCATGGGGTCATTTTTCTCAAGTTTTCCTTCCTCATTTGAATTGTAAACCACTTTTGTGGGTTTACCCCACTTAGAGTGAAGGAAAGCTCTATAGTTAGTTTGCAAATAATCTTGAAGAACCATAACAATTTAATAATTTGTAAAGAAAGGTTCCAACAAATCATTTGGATTTCAAGTTGAAGAGTAGAGAAGTGCTAGAAAACACTACAGAGCAATGAAACTTCCAAATGAACTTGAGGATGACTTGCCTACACAATTGTGTTAGAATATTGTGATGAGGAGAAATACCAAACAACACAATTTTCCATGACCAGGTATGCTTGAAGAGGGTGGGAAGCAAGGTGAAAAGGGAATGCCAAAGGTTGCGAGCATGAGAGTAGAACCAAAAGGCATGTTTAATGGATTTACATTTGGCACAAAAGTGACATGATAATGGTGGGTGGAGAAATTTGAGATGGTTACCAATGGGTAAGCTAACATGAAGAATCTTCCAAGCTGAAAGTTAGGATTGAGCATCGACTTTAGATTTCCAAATTTGAAGGCTAGTCTCATCCACTTTGTCTAGCTGAATTTACAATTCCATTTGGTATCGACTTGAGGTGAGAGAAAAATTGAAGGGAGGAGTTGCCTATAAATGATTTTGAGAGGTCAAATGTGGATATTAAATTAATTAAGCCATCTCCAATCTTTCAAAAAGTTAGAATGGCAAGGAGAGGATAATAAGAAAAAAAGTTTTTGGGGGGCCTGTTGTTGTATTTGGAGCCTATTGTTGTATTTGGAGAAGAGTTTGCTTAGTAGAAGAGGATAGGTTGAATTGAGCTCAAAGTTGCTGCCATGATTTCCAGTTGAAGTTGATTGGATCTCAGAAATCATGAGACACTTGAATTCCTTTTTTAAAAAGATGCTTGCCTTTAAAACTCTTAATAACACCTAAGGGTTTACCATCTTGTTGAATCAAACAATTCCACCATATGGAGAAGGTTGCAAAGTTGAGGCCATGGCTAAAGGATTGATCATACCAAACCAACTTCTTAGAAGCGATTTTCCAAGCTCACTAGATAGAGTTAAATGACGCAGACCCATGGGTTTTAAAATAAGGAGCCAACAACGGTTTATCATTCTAATTGATCGTTTCCCAAGCATGGCTAGTAGTAGCAGATTGAATGTGAAATCATACCAAATGCTTTCAAGGGCACCTCCTTCCAAAGCACACACAATCCACTTAGTGGCAAGACATATGCCCTGAGTGTAAGGATCAATTATTCCCAAATCGCCTTTCTCCTTTCGCTGAATGCAATGTAGCTAGGACTTGGAAGGAGAACCTTTTTTGTTTTCCCATTTAGCCCAAACAAAACTCATGATAAGTTGTGTTACTTGTTGTAACATTTTTTAGATGGTAACCAACAAGATGAGATTTAAACATGGCTAGCCAGGAGGATTTTATTGGCAATTTGGATGCGACCAACGATGGAAAGGAATCGATTAGTCCAACTCAAAAGCTTGCCTTCAAATTTGATCATAAACCAATTCCACATATCTTTGAGGGAGACTCCAACTGTGAAGGGTATGCCAAGGTATCTAGTGATTATACTATGTTTAGTTTCACACCATTCACTAGGGGATGTAGATTTAGACGAGTCATGATAAATTCAATTTTTTACATGACAAGTTTTGAATTTGATATAGCACAAAAAAGATCCAAAATATCAAGAATGTGACCTACTTCATTATGCCGAAGGCGTGTCCTATTTGAGTTCTACAAACTCATTTTGTCCATCAACGAATGAAAAGTGCCGAGAAGCCCGGCAAGGTGCTTAAATGCATCTCAGTCGTTCATAAATTTTTGCCAAATTTTCAGCTATTTTAGCTGCCTTTTATTTCTTTCCCCACCGCTATTGGTTTCCCCTCCTCCAAACTCTTCCTTGCTGCACGTTTCTCCACCGCCCAATGCGGTCTGTGAGCCACATGTTGTGTTTAAACAAGGGTTTTTTTTTAAATTCGCGTATTGGAAACTACAACCTTAAATGATGTGGATCTTCGTGGCATTTGGACAGGATATCCGCATATATACCATGTGATTTGGCCATTATATAGCCAAAAAAAATACAGCCTCAATATGGAGGGGTATATGTATATGATACGTGAGTATTTTTTTAAAAACATTTGCAACCGCAGACATAAGTTTAGTCCTTTTTACACATTTTACTATATATTTGCCACTTAGGCAAACGCTTACCACCCACTTTTGTCCTGCATTTCCATTTTTTAAAATATGAATTATAAATTGTTTTAAAAATAAATTATTTACAATGTTATATCTAAACCAAAATATATTTTAATAAATTGTAATATATTGTTTTTATTTATATTTTATATTTCTTTAATATACTTGTGAAATTATATTTTACGGGAATATTATATTTTATTAATATATATTATATATTAAATATTTATATAAATATTATTTATATTTATTATTTTATGTATATTTCAATTACTTTTATATAAAATTAATTATTTGACATATTTTTAAATAATATTTTATTTATTGCAAAATTAATTTTTAATTAAAATATTAAATATTTATTTATATGTTATTGAATTATTTATTTATTATATACAAAAAAGTATATGTTTTAGTTTATATTTTATAAACTATTAAATATAATATAATATATAATGAATTTTTAACATTTTTTATATTTTATATAATGTAAATTATTAGATATTTTTTAAAATAATATTAATTTTATTAGAAAATATATATTTTTTAAAAATATTATATATTGCATATTTATATATATGTTATTTAATTATGTATTTTTTTACATATAAACTTATATTATAATTATATTTATTATCTTATATTATATAAACTAATTATATATATATATATATATACATCCCCTATCTCTATATCCTTACTCCCCTTTCTCTCTTGTTCTTTCCCACTCTATATCTTCATCTTTCTATCCCTATCTCTCCCTCTCTCCCTATTCCAAACATAACATGAGTCTATTGATAATGGAACCTAATTACCTTCTTGATTAAGAAGTTATTTTTTATCTCCCCTATATGTCTCTCTATCTCTACATCTCCCGCCCTTTCTCTTCACATATATATATCTCTCTCTTTCTCTTCCCATATATCTTTATCTCTCTCTTTCTCTTCCCATATATCTCTATCTCTCCCTCTACCTTCCCCTATTTCTCTCTCCATCTCTCCCTCTCTCCATCTCTATCTGTTTATCCTCATCCCTCTCCTTCTCCACCTCCATCCCCATACCTATCCATATATTCTTCTTTATCTCTATATCCTTACCTCTCCCTTTCTCGCTTTACCCCTATCTCACCCTCCCTCTCTCTCCTTCCCTCCATACTACAAACATAAGGTGAGCCTAATTATCTTCTTTATTTACAAACTTTTTTTTTCAGTTGTATTTGGATCCCTGTAAGTGGTGGATGCATAGTCCATTTGAAGCCATCATTTCTCCATTGAGACCTTTCTTGAACAAACATAATTTCCTAAATGACCTACTAATTGACCTCATGTACTACAAAAATATATAAAAAAAATAACCTAATTTTTTCCTAATTGACCTTCCACACCTCTTCGGCATACCCATTGCACACCAAGGTGCAATTGCTAGTATACGTATTTTATTAGGACCCCTTAAGACATCGATTTATGGTTTAGGGTGATAGTATGGCTTAAGGGGATTTATGTCTAGTGAAGTCCTGGGAAAAAATAACATGGCTCAAGTGAATAAAATTTGGTGAAGTTCCCTAAAGAAACCAAATTTCATTAAGGGCATAGGAAAAAATGATGTCTTTAGGGTTTAGGGTTTAGACTTTAGAGTTTAGGGTTTAGGGTAATAGGATTGCTTAAGGGGATCTATGTAGTAAGGTCCTAGGACAAAATGACATGGCTTAAGGGAATAAAATTTGGTGGAGTTGCCTAGGGCAACAAAATTCCATTTTAAGGTCCTAGGATAAAATGAATCCTTTAGTGTTTAGGGTTTATATTGTAGAGTTTAGGGTTTAGGGTTTAGGGAACTTAGGGTGAAGTTTTGGTGGCCCTTGGAATAATGAACTTGCAAGTTAGTGAACAACATTTTCTTGTGGAACAGTTGATTGAGATAGCTCTTGTTTTGACTGACCAACCTAGATCATGAAATATCATTCATATTATAATCTTGCATGATCTTATTATTGTTAAATTTTGTTGCCTTGGGAAACTTCACCAAATTTTGAGAACTTCTTTGATCCCCTTAAGAAATATCATATTAGGACCCCTTAAGAAATTGATTTATGACTTAGGGTGATAGGATGGCTTAAGGGGATCTATGTCTAGTGAGGTCCTAGGAAAAAATGACATGGCTCAAGTGAATAAAATTTCATGAAGTTGCCTAAGGCAACCAAATTTCATTAAGGTCCTAGGAAAAAATGATGGCTTTAGGGTTTAGGGTAATAGGATGGCTTAAGGGGATATATGTAGTCCTACAACAAAATGACATGGCTTAAGGGAATAAAATTTGGTGGAGTCTCCTAAGGAAACCAAATTTCATTTTAAGGTCCTAAGACAAAATGAATGATTTAGTGTTAAGGGTTTAGATTTTAGAGTTCAGGGTTTAGGGTTTAGGGAACTTAGGGTGAAGTTTGGGTGGCCCTTGGAATAATGGACTTGCAAGTTAGTGACTAGTTTATGAATATTTTTGATTTTATGAATAGATTGACTATTTCCATAATAGAAACACATAATTATGTATTATTAAGATTGAGTTTGATGTATATCTTAATTGGATATTTTTAATTGAATATAAGATTATTTTATTTAACATTTTTTTCATTAATATTTCCCACTTAAATGAATTTTATGATATAAAATGTATAATATAAAATTAGTTAATGTTGAATCAAGTATTTTATTTTTGATTGTTTGGAATTGAAAGAACCTAAAAGAAAGAAAAGAAAAATATTTAGATTCTTTTAGTGTCTAGATAACTAGTGCAAATTGAGATTTTAGACTAAACTAGAAGCCTAATTAACAACTAATTGACTAGAATGAGGGTTAATATTGTTGAAAGACAAGAGACAACACATGCAAACAAGAAATGGAAACAAGGCATGACTAAGAGAGATCAAAACATAAAATAGAAATGAATGAAAATATTATCTAATTAAGTTACAATTGGAAATGGATTGTACAAGGATTTAGGAATTTGCTTACTAAATTTGCAAATAAACATTGATAAAATTTATGTATTGTAACTATTCTTTAACATATTGTTTTCTAATCTAATTATAATTTAACATTGAAAGTAAAGTTTAACATATTGTTTTCTCCATATGCAATGCAAATGAATTTTTTCCATTATCAAATATTCTTGGGCTCAAAATTAGGGTTTTCAAATGCAAAATGATTTGTTCATTTCAATTTAGGGTTTTAGCAATTTTTTTTGTTTCAATTCAATTTAGGGTTTCAATCTAAGCAATTAGGGTTTTTAATGCAATTTTTTCATTTATTTCAAACTAGGGTTTTCAAATCCAATTTTTTTTGTTTCATTTGAATTTAGTGTTTCAAAAAGCTTGATTAGGGTTTTCAAATGCAATTTTTTATTTCATTTCAATTTAGGGTTTTGAAATGATTTTTTGTTTCCTTTTGATTAGGGTTTTCAAATGCAATTTTTTTTGGTTTGATTGAACAATTTAGATTTGAAAAGCTAAAATTTATTTTTAAAATCCAATTTAAGGTTCATTTTTTCCTTTCTATTCAATATCTTTAGGTTTCATTGCATTTTTTCATCTATTTCTAAAAATCATGATTTCTACTGTTACATGAAATAAAATGCTTAAAACGCTAAATAAATTGGAAAAAAAATGGTAAAATCTATTCTTGTATTAAAAATTTCAATAAAAAAAGAAAAAAAGAAAAAAATTGGGGGCGAAGGAATACTTGGAGGTTGTTAAATATTTGTTGTTTCCCATGCCAATTCAGGATCCCGTGCAGAGCAGAATGAGTTTTGTTTGTTTTTAAAAAAGTAAATACCATCTTAAAACGAGGTCTTGTTTATTACAAAATAGGATCTCGATTTTTACAAATCAAGATCCCGTCTTGTATTAATCGTGATCCCGTTTTGCATCCATTGGTTCAAGACCATATAACAAATGGGATCCCAATTTTTAAAAAGAGAGATCTCATTTGGAATTTAGGTTCAGGATCCCATTTTTGCAATGTCGATTTCATTTTTTTGGCTAAGGAAAAAACTTCCACATTTCGTGGACTCAACTTTGTGCACTTATCCTTTAACATTTTTGGTGGGGGTCTTAACAAATGGAGTATTGGTACTTGTGTTGGTACTAGTATTGAAGGTATTAAAGGTTGTCTTCTTTGGTTGATCAATGGGCTTCTTCCCATGATCTACATGTTGTATTTCTTAACAATAGTAGAAGGATTTGAGGCTTTAGGAGTGGAAATAGATGTAGTATAGATGCTTGCAATAGAATTTCCCATTTGAATGGTCACCTTGGGTGGATCAGGGGTCATTTTAGCAACAAACTTAAAAACATTTTCCTAAAAGGCCTTTTTCTTTGCTTCTTCTCTCATCTTTTCTATCCTTTGCCTCTGAGCATCTCTTTCTAACATCTTAGCTTTAACTCTCTTCCTTTTCCCTTAACTCCTTTGGTCTTTTTTCTCCCATCTCCTTAAGCCTTCATTCCTCTTCTTCTTTAAGCCTAAGTTCTTCTACTTCTTCTAAGGATTGTATATCTCTATATATTTCTTCTTCATCTTCTAAGGCATTTCCAACCTCACTTGGCGTAGGAGTATAGTAGGTTTGATCAATTGGGTCTTCCTCAAGGGAAATGTGAAATTCTACATTAGGAGGTTCACCTCTAGGTTTAAAATTATCTCCATTAAGAATAGATCCAACTCTAGGGGTTAGAAGTTCTGAGAACTTCTTATTTTTATCCCATAACTCCCACCTATCCTCCTCTCTTGACACATCAAATTCATTATAGAAAACTTCCTTAGTTGGAAAACTCCCTTGATCTACATTAAACACTTCAACTTCATGTGCCTCTTCATAGATACTTGCAGTATTTACCTCATTATTAAAATTAGTAGATGCATTAACAAGGGATTTAATGGACTTACTTGATTCAACACATTTCTTAATCCAAGTGGGTTGCTTGTCTTTTGCAAGCTCGAAGTCCAACTTCTACTCAAGATGCTTCTTTGTGTAGCTTCTAGTCTTCTTCATGGTATCAAATAATATATGAAAATATTCCTTCTCATGTTCTCTTTGAGAGTTTATCTTTACACTGGTATAAGAGACTTCAGAGTCGCCACCCAAAATGTTGGGAAATAGAAATTGATTGTACTTTGGCTTCGTACTTGTAATCGTAGAAAATATTTTCAACATACCCGACACAAAGTGAAAGAATGGACCAAAATTTGACACATAAGATTGGACGTGACTTATGTAATGAAAACTTGAACCACTTATTCTTCAAATAGTGAAGACAAGAAAGTATGTTCGACTCTGTCTATACCAGATATGAACTAAAGACTTTGGACTTAGCAATCCCCAGCGGAGTCTCCAATTTGTTGGTTGTTTTTTAAGAACCAAGCTAATCTTCAGAACTACCTATGGACTTTTCCATTTCCAATACTTAGTAATCTAAAGGGATTGGCCAATGAATGAGTGAAAGTTGCAAAAATTTCATCTTGCACTTTGGGCTCTGTGAAACCTGGGAGGGTGATCCCACAATGAATATTCAAGAACTTATGTGACTAATATTTAAATACATTGTAAATAACAAATAATTCTCATATGACCACTCAACAACATAGTGTACCAAAAGATTTAGAAGTTCTTTCAATAATACCCTATAGTTGGAGCATGAGAATAATGAAATTTATCACAGAATAACTATAATGGTAACTCATTTGAAAGGTCTATAAATAAAGAGTGATTTATTGATGAACTGAACTAGAAACTATATTATGAATATTTTACCCAAACTAGTGCCTTATCCTAAACACAAATTCAATCTTAAAATATGCAACATGATAACAATTCTACACATAGCAACATATAAGCTTTAGAAACACTACATTACAACACTTCCACATTACATTCTTGACCCCCACTTCTTATAGATATCTTGGCACATAATTCATATGAGTTAACAACTTCACTCAAGCATTTACACTAATTCCTTGAATTAATAAGCAAGAATGAAACCACACATCCATTGGGAAGCAATGGAGATGAACAAAACAATCCTTGATTATATTATTCATAACTCATAGAATAAGTACAGAGGAGAGAAAATGACCATGAAATTGGCACCATTTTGTATTGTATTTACTATCTTGTTATTAAAATTACATATGTAACTACAAACTCAAAACCTAAGAAAAAAAAAAAATGCTTTATATTCTTTCTACAATTCATTGTGTCAATTGCAATACAACGAACCCCATACTTCTAGCCTTGAATTCCCTCTTATAAGAATGAAGGATCAAAACAAGCTTTGGTCTAGAAAGTACACATGTCACTATTTTACTGGACTGTTGTAACATATATTCCCTTTGCGGTTGCATTTTCTTTCTCAGGTCGTGGGAAACATGTATGAGACAAAAAGTATCCTCATTGGTCATTGGAGATCCGATCCCACCTTTCAAAAGGAATGTTGGAGCAGTTTTCTCAAAAAGGTATGTCAATGCACACAAAATGAAAAAGAAAGAAAGCATGAAAGAATAAAATAGGAAAGGAAACAAAATATTTCCACGTCTACAAACTTGTCATCAATTTAAATTGGGGAGAAAGAAATATATTGTACATACATCATCAAAAGCCTAATCTAGATAGTAATTTCAAGCTATGCATTGCATTTCTCCCATCTATTACTCATCATGATTGTAGATTTCAAAACAAAAATTATAATCACCACCCCATCATTTTTAAATCAATCATCCAACCCATCCAAGTATTTTTTGGTCTAGGCCTATAAATCCTCTTTAGTGGTCCAGTTGAAACTCAAAACACTATCATCCTTTTTTCTATAAGGCGAAGATTTGGTAACAAATTGATTGGCCTCCATATCAAAATCTGATAAAACATTCTCTAGATGGGCCAATATGTCCATATTTCTTTTTAATGTACCCATATCATGTCCTTGACAAATCAGAGTAGCCTAGCATGAAATAACAACATTAGTTTCTTTTCTTCACTCATGGAGGGTTTTTATGCTACCACCATCCCTTAGAATGGATGGGAGAAGACCATGATGTGTTTCATGAAAGTTTTTTACCAACTCCCTTATTCTGATCTCTAGAGGTTCTATACTTCCCCTGTATTCCTTAATTTCATTTATAAGATTGATTATGGGATTAAGCCTTTCCAAGGGATTAGCCTCTTGCTTGGCTCCAATAGACATCATCCTCAATTCCTATAGCCTAGGGATCCATGTCTCCATGAGTGGAATAGCTACCTCCTTACCATTGTCAAAATTATCTATAACAAACATCATGGAGGAATAGTTGTGATGAATGTTATTCAATCTATTAATAACTCCCTTGTTTAAGTGCTCCAAGACTGTAGTGACAATCTTTATATTACTAACAAATATTTTTCTATCATGATTATCGTATTTCTCTTTGTAATCATTTAGCTTCCTAAGCAACTCCTCCTTGCTATCACCTTCCTCAATCTTTGGTACTTCTGATGCAATAGGCTCTATTATTGAAATGGGCACAACTCCCATATTATATGGAATAATTTCCCATGAAGAACCTGTTGAAGGGGTATAATCAGTAGGTGCATCTTCTTATGGAGTGGTAGAGGAATCAACACTAGTCTGTGTTTGTTTTCCTGGTTGCAAATTTTGCAACTTCTCCTCTAATAATGATACTTTCATTTGTAGTTGTATCTTCTGTTGTTCAGTCTTTCCATACTGTACCAACAAGTTATCGTATTTTGTCCCAAGCTTTTCCTTTTCTACAGTTATTGATTCCATTGTGGCTCTTGTGAACTGAGCAACATGTACAAACATATTGTCTACCTCAAGAGTCGATGTCTCTGATACTATCTTTATTATTAGGCATCCTCTTTATTTAGGTGCAGGTTTAGCAATGTTAGGCTTCCTTGTACTTGGGGCTAGGGACCAAATAGCTAGTGCATCCCACTACTCACTGAAGGAAGATCCTTGTAACACAATTTTAACCTCCTCTTCTAAGTTGTAGAGAGGTTTGTAACATATTTTTATTGTGTCAAAGGAAATAGAAGAAGCTAAATCCCATTCTAGTAACAACAAAATTCCATTGTTTCTTACCAACTCTTTACCTTCTTTTGCAATCATTCTTTTAAACTTAGCTCTTATTTCATTTAAAACCTTTGCTTGAATAGTAGAATTGAGTAATTTTGGATGAAGATTTCTTTCCTTGGCCATATTGTTGACATATTTCTCTTTCTTGGCCCTCTATGAAAACTCCATGAAAGCTTGAGACTTCACAAACAAATCATCATCCATGAATTTCATGCATGCTTCCACCCTAGCATCATCCTTGCCATTAATCCTGGTGAGGCCAACCTTACTTAACCTCGTACCCAATTTTTGTGATACTATTTATGCTAGTGTAGGAGGTGGTTCCTTGCTGTATTTCCTCATCGGGATCATCATCATCATAATCCACCAAGATTGTTTGTTCACCCTTTTGCTTCTTCAATGGTGGCTCTCTTGGTGGTGAGGCATGTTGTAATGGGGCGTGAAGATTCACAATTTAAGGCTTAGTTGTCCTTGGAGGAGATGGTGGGGGAATTTTTAGCACAAGAGAGAGAACTCTGTGCTCCTCTTGTTGATAGGGAGTAGTTGATGTATCATTTTTCTTTGCTTTTTTCTTTCTCCTTATAAAAACCTTTACTCTCTATTCTTTAGGAGGCTGATTTGTAGTTCTTTCCTCCACAACAGGGATTTCCCCTTCACCTTTTTCCTCTCCCATGGGGGTTTTCCCCTTGTCTTGATCATTCTTTCACCTTTAAGGTGACTAACCATTTCTTCAAATTTCTGGAACACATACTCCACTTTCTGCATTATATTAGGGATTTGTGAGAGAGCAACAAATTTTGGGATCCTTTTCCTTTCCCTTTCTTTGCATTTTATTAAAAGTGATCCACCTTGCTTTTATATTCTCTTACTCCAAAAAATCAAAGATGTTCCTTATTATATCCTGAGGGAAGTGAAAAATATGCACAAACTTGGAACTCTTGTTCCTTTCCTTTAACCAATTCATGAAGCCTTCAGACTCATGATCTCCCTTGTCACTGCTCTTTTCATGTGAAAAGCATTGAGTATATCATTTATCTTATTCCAACCTCCCTTTGTCATTACAAAATCAGAGAAACATGTGTATGAAGGGAAAAAAATTCCTTTTCCCTATTCCCACAAGTGTTTGTTCTAAACAATTCCCAACTGATACATCACCTCAAGAAATCCTATTATTTCTGGGACATACTTAGGAAACAAGTGAGGTGCGATAGTAGAACCATAAACTCTCAAAACCGTGTAAGCAAGACAAGGGATAACATCTCTCCAATTATGATCAACCCATAGCTCAGGACTCTTATCTTTGGGTCTCAAAAAATCATGTAGGGCCTTGGGAAGTCTTGGCATACTCACAACCAGAACTCTTCTCAATTATGAAGAATACAACTTCTCAAATACCACATAATCATGAGTCTTGTCATCCTTATCTAGGAAAATAGTCCAACACTAAACATGCAGCTCCAAATTACCCTCCATCCTATCCAATGTCATATTCTACTAAAAATAAGATGCACCTTTGAACAGAAACATATGCATCACAATTTTTTTAAACCCTCATGAATTTTCTCTGCTATAAACCCTAAATAATCATATATTGTGCAATACTGTGGGTGTTGAATGTGGGATACCATATACATCCATGCCATAGGAATTCCAATGACAAGATCATGGCCAATTATCTAGCAAATGGAGTAGAAAGTCCTTTGGAAATAAGGAACAAGTTACTTTATAGGAAAAAGGCTCTTTATCAAATTGTCCCACTGTGATTTTTTGGCCCCCAATTTCTGCTAAATATCTATGCAATATATTGACCCTAAATGCAATCTTAGTTCTATCATACTCTTCCCTAAAATCCTTTTCATCAATTTTAGGCATATTATCACTCCACTCCATGAGTTTGAAGATACAATCAATCTCTTCCTTGGTTACCCTAACCATGTCAATTCCATCATAAGTCCTCGCAGCCCTGGTGACTAGGTTGTAATTCATAGCTAATACTTTCAACAGGTCAATATCTAGGTATACATTAGGCACAGTCAATTTCCCTAGGTCAAGATTCCAAGGGTTACCAAATTGAATTCCCATGTTTCTATTTTTGAACTAGCCATCTAGAATAATTCCCACCTAGTGCAAGGTATTTTGGCATCCCTAACTATGCTATTCTTATCAATTAAGCCCCCAAATACTTGCAAACCTCAGAGAAGCAATTGACCCTTATATTTTTCATTGGTTGAGGGTGGCAGTTGGTCAGCAAGGTCTTTACTCAAAAGCCTTTTGAGAATAAAAGATTCCCCTTTTGATGAAGATGCTTTTGTTTTGGAAGCCATAACTCAAGAATTTTTGTAGAGCAGGTTTTTTGGTTTCTTTAGAACCAAACTTACAACTCTGATAAGGGTTTGACAAAAACTAGTGAAATGCAGGGAAAACTTATTCTTCTTCAAAGAATACCAAACCTTAAAAGAAATGCAAGACCAAGAAAAACCTAATTGATAGAAAGATTTGGAGATTACATTTTATCAACATTTTGATGAGGAGGCAATAATTCAGTTATTGGTTTCTCATAGGCTGATAACTCTAACTTTGGCATTGGATAGGCCTGAAAACCACAACACGAGCCCTCCAAGTGTACAAAATATCTTTATTAATGTTCAATTATACTCTGAAGTTTTTTTTAATAGCTATTCAATCCATTGATTTGGTAGCTCGATGTCCTTTCTGCTATTAAGGCTCACTCGTGTGAACCAAAATGGATCACTTTCCTTTGAACTGAGCTTTGAATGCCAACTATTGATCACATGGATGTTTTGATTTGATATATGATCCATATTTAGTCCAATTGATTTGAAAAAGCTGACTGTAAGTAGTCATAACATTCATCAAATCACCACAAGCCATGTGGAGCCACTTGCTAGTGATCTGAGGGCTCCACCATTTCTTTGTTGTTGAAGCCAGAATCCACGTGTCATCTTCCCCTTGTCCCCATGAGACTTATATTTTGTGCAACTCCAAGAAATGAGAATATGCGGAAGGGCTAAGATTAAATCTCATGCCTTCAATATATTCATGTATTTATAGAAGACCACTTGCTTGTGGCCATATTCTTCTGACATAACTAGCAGCCTAGATTAAAAGATCTCAAATTTTGTCAAAAAAATGCTTCATATTTCCTTTAAGTAGTGCACATCTTACCATCTATGCCATGCTGAAATATTTGTTTGATTTTAGCCTTTATTTTAATGTCTTCTATGCCCTCCAGATTTCTCCATGTGGCACTCTCCCGCTTCCCCATTAGGAGCTGGGCAACAAAGATGGGACCAACATGGGATAGTGAGGAGCAGTTAGGATCAACCCATGTCACTTGCTATCGACCATCGATCTTCTCTCAATATAGTGTTTGATTCATTTTATGGCATGGTAGGTCCCCCAGTTCTAAGACATGTCCATAGCTCGCCAGCTCGTGACAATAGTTTAGTGCAAAATTTGGAACACATAGGGTAGCGGGGAACAACCTAGATGAAGACAAATCACATGATACCTGCTATTTATTTTCTTCAAAACTTTTCCCACTGATCCTTTGAAAACACTAGGCCCACCGTCAGACATGTCATGCAGGGCCCACCTGCTAGCCTGTGTGATTAATTAAATGGGAAATGAAGTAGAATGAAGACATAGGGGAAAATTGAGATTTTCTTGTGGTGATCCAATGTGATGGAACCCCTAAATTTTTTTATGTTCCATCTCAAAATTCTACAAAATTTGGGTTTGTATTTGGGGGCTTAGGGTTTTTTCTACCATCACTATTTTAGGGTTTTATGTTATCTGGGGCACTTCTTAAAAAACCCTTGAGTTTATATCCTTACCAAGGTTCTATTTCTCTATTGACTCCTTACTGCTAGTTTCTAGTCTTTTAAGTTACATCTTATGCCATCATAACCCATGAAGTTATTGACCCCTTAATTTATGTTTGTTGGCCATCAATTGTTTTACCATCTCTTTAATATTTCATAAGTTAGGTGAAATATTTCCCACCATAATGACTTAAATCTTGGAATATTTAATCCTATGCATCTTGATCCCATCAAACTAGGTGGCCCCTCATTTAAAAATAAAAAACACTAACAATTTTAGCATGTGTATAGATATTAAAATCCATGATGACCGTTTGGTCATTGTGAGCAAATCACCATCGTTCCCCACACACCCACTCTATTTCATTTCCTATTATTTTATTCTCATGAGCTAGTGGGTGTAATCCACATATCTAGTGCATTGGAGGGCCTAGTCCCTTTGTTAAAAATTGTAGGTGGTATTAAAGGGAAATCAACAATGGTTGTTGAATGATGTGGCTGCATCTTGGACGCTCCCTGCCACCCCGTTCGCTTTCCTTTTCCATTAAAATAATCACACAGGATGACGAGCGGTTGTCATGTGTCTTGTTTGATTGTGGGACCATTACTTCCAAGTAGTCGACAAGCGAAGCTTTGAAGGGATCGACAGTTGATAGTGGATGACGTGGGTCAATCTTGGTCACTGCCCGCTATCCCGTGTGGGTCCAACACCTGATGCCTAGTTCTCAATGGGGAGGCAGGTGATTGTCATGAGGAATAACCTAAAGGGTATGGAATAAATTGGAATAGAGGCAGATATTAATCAAATATTTCAGCAATGAGCATGGACAATAAAGTATGCACTACTAAAAGAAGTTATATGGAACATGTTTTAATGACATCTGAGATCTTTTAATTTGCGCAGTTGATTGTGTCAAAAGAATAAGGACATGGGAAATGGGTCTTGGATTAAGATGTGAGTATATCAAAGCCATGAGATTTAATCTTAGCCCTTCCTTGTCTCCCCACAAGGGTTAAGACTCACAAGGGCGAGGGGAAGAGAACACGTGGATTTTGGCTATAGAGACAAGGAATGGTGGAGCCCACAGATCACTAGCAAGTGGTTCCACATGGCTTACTATTATTTGATGAGTATTACAGCTGCATACAGTCAGATTTTTCAAATCAAGCTAACTAAATCTGGATTGTCCATTAGTTAACACACACACAATCAATGGATGACATTCAAAGTTTAGTTTGAAGGCAACTAAGTTGTTTTGGTTGACACAAGTGAGCCTTAATAGCTGAAAGCGCATCAAGCTACCAAAGTAGGAGGTTGCATAGCTATTAAAGCCTATCTTAAAAGTATAATTGTGCATTATGAAAGACACTCTGCACATTTGGAGAGGTTTCAGGCGTGTCCTACATTGATGCTAGGGTTATCAACCTATGAAAATCTAGTAAGTAAATTATTCCCTTCCTATCAAAATTATTGATAAATTGTGGTCTCCAAGCATTTGAATCAGTTAGGGTTTGCTTGGTTTTTCATTTTATCTTATTACATTCATATAAAGGGAAATGGTTAGTCCTGCATTGTTATAATTTGCATCAAGCCCTTATCTAAGCTAAAAGTTTTGTTCCAAGAAAGCAGAAACCCTTCTTTGTAATACTTTTTTTGTCATGGCTCCCAAAGTAAAATCAAAAGAATGTTCATCTAAAGGGGAATACATTTTTCCCAAAATACTTTTGAGTAAGGACCTCACTAACCAGCTACCACCCTCGACCAGTGAAAAATCTAAGTGTCAACCTCTTCTCCGAGGTCCTTGAGTAGTTGAGGGTTTGTTTGAAAAGAAAAGTTCCATTAGGGACACCAAACTACCTTGTACTAGGTGGGAATTGTTCTATGGTAGGTTCAGAAATAGAAACATGGGTATTCCAATTGCTAACCTCTAGAATTGTGACCTCGGGAAGTTGATTGTACCCAATGTTTACATGGATGTTGATTTTCTGAAGGAAATATCCACCAATTATGATCCAATTACAAGGACTGTAAGGACATATGATGGAAAGGAAATACTTAAAATTACCAAGGAAGAAATTTATTGTGTCTTCAAACTCACCAGGTGGAGTGAAAAAATGCCTAAAATTGATGAGAACACTCTTAGGGGGAATATGATAAAACTAAAATTGCATTCAAAGTCCACATACTATCAAGGTATTTAGTAGAAGTTGCAAGTGAAAGAGTTACATTGTGACCATTTGATAAGGATCCTTTTCTTGTTTGTTATTTTGTTCCCTACTTCCAAAGAACTTTTTACTCCATTTTCTATATAACTGGTTATGATCCTACCACTGGAATGCCTATGGCATGGATGTATATGGCAGCCCACATTCACCACCCCCAATATTGCACAGTATATGACTATGTGGGGTTTCTTGTAGAAATAATTCATGAGGGTTTGATAAGATTGAAGAAAGGTGAAGATGGGGTAAGATTTAGCTAGTACCCATTATTAATGCATATGTTTCTATTCAAAGGTGCATCTTACTTTGGGTAGAATATGACTTTGAATAAGATGGAGGGTACCTTGGAGCTACCTATTTAGTGTTGGAATACTATCCTAGACAAGGATGATAGGACGTATGACTTTGTGGTGTTTGAGAACTTGTTTGCTTCAGAGTTAAAGAGAGCCCTGGTTATGAATATAACTAGAATTCCCAAGGCCCTGCATGACTTCTTGAGACCCAAGGAAAGAAGGCCTAAGTTGGGAGTTAATCACAATTGGGAAGATATTATCCCATATCCTAATTACATTGTTTTAAGAGTGTAAGGTTCCACTATTGCACCTCACCTGCTACCAAAATATGTGCTAGAGAGAATTGGTTTCCTCAAAGTAATATGGCAATTGGGAAGTGTGGAAAATGAACATTTGTTGAATCAAGGAAAATGAATATTTTTTTCTTCATAGACATGCTTCTTTTATTTTGTAATGATAAAGGGAGGTTGGACTAATATACTTGATATAATCAAAGCCTTTTGCATGCAAAGAGTAGTAGAGAGGATTAGGTATGATCCTGAAGGTTTTATGGTCTGGTTGAAGGAAAGGAACAAGAGTTATAAATTTGTGCACATTTTCCAATTCCCGAAGGATGTGATAAGAAATTTGTTTGATCTTTTGGAATAAGAAAGAAGAAAATCAAGATGGATTGCTTTCACTAAAATGTAGAGAAAGATACAAAACTAAAAACCTAACTTCATTGTTCTTCTAGAGATTGAAAATGTGATGCAAAAGGTGGAACATGTATCCCAAAATTTTGAGAAAATAGTGGGACACCTTGAAAGTGAAGGGGTGATTCAAGGTAAGGGAAAATCCCCCATTGAAGAAGAACAAGGTGGGGAAGAAAACCCTATTATGGAAGAGAAACCTACATCTCAAGCCCTTGAAGAACCAAAAATAAAGTTCTTTATAAAGAGAAAGAGTAAAGAAAATAAAATTGATGCAATCACTATTCCCTCCTAACAAGAGGAGCAAATACCTCTTTCTCATGTGCCACAAATACCACCACCGTCTCCTCCAAGGCCAAAAGGGCCTAAAATCATGGATATTGATGTCCCCCACAACATGCATCATCGCCAAAAGAGCCACCATTAAAGAAGTAGAAGGTTGAAGTAACTAGTTTGGTGGACTATGTTGATGAAGAATCTAATGATGAAAATTGGGTATTTGAGCAAGAAATACAAGAAGGAATTCCCTTTGGACCAACAATGGTGGTAACAGAACAATTGAGTATGAGGTTGAGTAACGCTAACCTCAATGGGGGGTAAAAGCACAAATTTGTGTCACACTTCCAGCCAACTTATCAACACAACTGAATTTAGGTAAGACTAACTAAAAATTAATTTTGGTCAAACATACAATCTAGTAAGATTCATTCTAGCTAAGTTAGATACTTCCACAACTTTTTCAACTAAAATTGTTGGCTAAAAATATATGGAGCACCACTTTGAGTCCAATTTACCAAAAAAAAAAACAAATTATTTGAAAAATTTGAAGTTTCAATAAATCCTGCTAATGTAAATAATATTTTTAAAAAAATATAAAAATACCTTTTGTAGATCCATAAGTGTAGTTTTCAAAAATATATTTATTTTAATAGTTTAATTATTATTTATATTTTATTTTTTATTTTTACTAAATGTAGGTTATCAACACAAAATATTAGGTTGATTACTATGCCAAAGAAAAAATACTAAAACTTATTTTAAAAAAATTGAAAGAATATGACACACTAGATAAAAGAATCTATTTCAAGATGGTATAATTTTTTTTTCATTTTAGATAAATATTTAATATGAAATTTGATGTCCGATGGAAACAACTATTTTTTGATTCACACACATTTTAATATTTATTTAAAAATATATATATTTATCAAAATTGGAAAAAAAGATATCCATGTACTTAATTTTCAAGGTATAAATACACACAAAATTTGAAAGAAAAAAAACAATTACGATAAAAATTTTGACATCTCATGCAACTTCATTTTTTCAGCATTTTATTAGCAACTAAATTATAGTGTTAATTTATTAAAAACTAGTTTAAAATATATTTTTTTAAAAATAAAAAAATACAAAGATAAAATATACTAAAAAATACATATTTTACTAGTTTACATCATTTCAAAATTCAAAACATATATGCCACTTTTTAGTGATTCAAGTTTAAAATTTGGGTCAGCGTTGGTCATTTCCTTTATAAAGTGTGACACATATTTGTGCTTTTACCCTGGACTTAATGGTAAATATGATATTCGGGTGGAGGCATGAACAAAGTTCATGAATGATGATTCATTTGTAAAATCTCAAGCTTTTATGGAATTTGCATACACGGCTAAGAGAGATGAATATGTCAGTAGCCTAGTTAAGGAAAAAAGTATTCATCTAGAGTTTCCTGACACTATCATCTCGTCAAAGGTTTTGAATGAAATGAGATCCAAGTTCCAAAGGATGACTGCAAAGGAGGGTAGAGAATTGGTGAGAAACAGTGATATTTTATTATAACTAGAGTGTGATTTAGCTTCTGTCATAGCCTTTGATACAATAAAGAGATGTGAGAGACCTCTCTACAATTCAAAAGAAGAGGTTGCAATTGCTTTGCAAGGGTCTTCCATCAATGAAAAATGGGATGCATTAGCTATTTGGTCTCTAGCCCCAAGCACAAGGAAGCTAAACATTGTTGAGCATGCACCTAACTATAGTGGAGGCCTAATAATAAAGAGAGTATTAGAAACATTGACTCTAGAGGTAGCAAATATGTCAGTACATGTTGCACAGTTCACAAGGGCCACTATGGAGTCTGTAACTGTAGAAAAGGAAAAGCTCAGGAAAAATTACAATAATTTGATAGTTGACTATGGAAGGCTTGAACAAAAAAAGATGCAATTACAAACAAAAGTAGCACTCTGTGACGAGAAGTTGCGAAGTTTGCAGCTAGGAAAGTAGGAGGAAACTATGCTGACTCCCCTACCACCTCACAAGAAGCTACACCCTTCGAATTTACCCCATAAGAAAGTTCTTCATGGGAAATTGTTCCATATAATATGGGAAGTGTACCCATTTCAATAATAGAGCCTAGCATATCAGAGATGCCACAAGCTAAGGAAGATATTAGTAGGGAGGAGTTGCTCAGGAAATTAGAAGAGTATAAAGAGAAATTTGACAACCATGATCATGAAACCTTTACTAGCAATATGAAAATTGTCACCATAGTTTTGGAGCATCTAAATAGAGGGGTAAATAATATATTGGATAACATTCATGATAACTATTCCCCCATGGTGGTTGATATAAATAATTTTGACAATGGCAGGGAAAACGCTATTCCACTTATGGAAACATGGATCCCTAGGATGAAGGAATTAAGATTGATGTCAATTGGAGCTAAGCAGGATGGTAACCCCCTAAAAATTTTAGGCCCATTGTTTCTCTTGTAAGTAAAATTGAGGGGTATAGGGGAAACAATGAACCTTTGGAAGTCAAAATAAGGCAATTGGTGAAATCCTTTAATGAATCACATCATGGTCTCCTCCCATCCATTCCAAGGGATGTGGTAGCATATAAACCATGCAGGAGTGGAGAGATGAAACTAATAAAACAATTTTAGATCAAGCACTTTCAATTTGTCAAAGATATGATATGGGTACACTAAAAATAAATATGAACATGTTGGCTCATGGGTATCTGCAGGATCATCATGGAAAAAATAGGCCCTTAAGTGGTGAAAAATTTAGAAAAACAAAGTTAGGCAACTTGACGTAAAAATTTGAGTAAGTTATGTATATTATTTCAAAAATATGTAAAAATAGAATCTCTAGCAAATTTAATGTAGTTTCTAAACTACTAGGTTTATTTTTATTTTTAAATCTATTAGGTGAAAATTTGAAATTTCAATGCAGTAGTACTTAAATTTTAGGGAAAAAATAAGAAGTAGGTGTCTTTTTGACCATCCTAACCACAATTAAATGATAATATTTTTTTATAAGATTTTAAATATAAGTAGAGGACTCATGTCCCAATGTGATGCAAATTTTTTTGTAAATTTTTTCCAAGTAAATAATTAATTATGAATTTTTTATTACAACTTTTAAAAAATATAAAAACGCGTATGTCTGACCACCATAACTTGGTCAAAACTTCATGAAATTATTATTTTAAAAAAAATCTTATAGTATGTGAAGCATAGAATGTCACGCATGTTTCAGATTCAATAAATGTGATACCATTTGAAAGCTATAGATGTTTTTCAATCAGCCTATCAATCAGGACTTTAGTCGTAATTCAAATAGAAAATGAATAATAATAATTTATTAAATTCAAAGTAAAGCATAATTTATATTGGTGTAAAGCTGAGAATCTCCTTTAAAAACCCTTTTCGTTTCATCAATTTTGGGTAAAAAAAAAGTCGTTAGCCACATACCCATCATATTGCAACTTTTTGTCCCATCATGATCTTGCACATACCCTCATGCAGAGATTGTCTTGTTAGAATTTGATAGGGAGTCCAATCAAATTGTTACCAAGTATTCACCTTATAAAGAAAAGGTTGATGGGTTCATGAAATTCAACTGGCCTACTAAAGAGGAATTCCTGGCATGGAGAGACAAATACTTGGACGGGTTGGTAGATTGATATGAAAAGGTGAGGTGGTAATTTGAAAATTTTATTTTGAAGTCTACAATCATGATTAGTAACAGATAGGTGAAAATGTACTGCATAGCCTAGAGGTAATATAGATTAGGCTTTAGCTAAAGTATAGAAAAATATAGTGCATTTTCTTCAATTGGAATTGATGACGGGTTTGTAGGCGTGGGCATATTCTTTGTCCCTTCCTTTCCATTTCTTTCATGGTTTCTTTCATTTTCACTTTTTGTGCATGTGCACAATTTTTGAGGAAACTATTCAAATGAAGATGCCTTTTGAAAGGTGGAACCAAATCTCCAACAATGAATGAGGATTTCTCTTTCCTCATACATGTTTCCCACCAGTTGGGACTGTAGAGATAACTGAAAAATGGAATATATGTTGTAGCGGTCCAATAAGGTAATGACATGAGTACTTTTTGGCCTGAGGCTTGTTTTGCTCCTTCATTTCTATAAGAATGAATTCAAGGACAAGAAGTAGGGTTTTGTTGTATTGCAATTGACACAGTAAATTGTAGAAAGAATATGAAGAATATTTTTGAGTTTTGTCTTAGGTTTTGAGTCTATTTTTAGGTATGCAATTTTGATAACCAATATAGAAAATACAATATAGAATGATGCCAATCTCATGGGAATTTTCTCTCCTTTGTACTTGTTCTGTGAATCATGAATAATATAATCAAGAACTGTTTTGTTCATCTCTATTGAATTCTAGTAGATGTTTAATTTTTTTCTTTGGTTGTTAATTCAAGGAATTAATGTAAGCACTTGAATGAAATTGTTGATTCATATGAAATTTTAGGTGCTAGGATATCCATAAGAGGTAATGGTCTATAGTATAACGTGGAGGTATTTTAATGCAGTATATTCCAAGCTTACATGATGCCATATGTGAGTATGTTATCTATTTGTAAAGGTTAAGATTGACTCCATGTTTAGGATAAGGCACTAGTGTGAATAAGGCATTCATAACGCAATTACTAGGTTGGTTCAGCAACAAATCACCTTATTTACAAACTTTTGAATGAGTACCACTGTAGTTATTTTATGAGGAGTTCCATTATTCTCTTGCTCCAAGTGTAGGGTATTGGTAAAATAACCACCAACGCTTTTGATACATTACGTTGTTGAGTGGTTATATGAGAATTATCTATTGTTTACAATGTATTTAAATATTAGTCACATAAATTCTTGAGTATAAATTGTGGGATCACCCTCTTGGGTTTCATAGAGCCCAAAGTGTAGGAGTGAAAGTTTTGAAGCTTTTACTCATTCATTGGCCAATCCCTTTAGATTATTAAATATTGGAAATGGAAAAGTCCATAGGAAATTTTGAAGATAAGCTTGGTTCTTAAGAAACAACCAACAAATTGGCAACTCTGGTGGGGATTCACTAAGTCCAAAGTCTCTAGTCTAGATTTGGTATAGTTAGAGACGTGTATTATATTATTCTTCACTATTGAAGGATAATTGGTTCAAAATTGTAGCATAAGCACCATGTCTGGTCTTATGTGTCAAGTCCTAGTTAATTCTGTCACATTGTGTCAGGTTATGTTCACAGTCTTTTCCAAAATTACAAGTACCAAGTTGAAGTGCAATCACTTCCTATTTCCCAACATTTTGGGTGGAAAATCTGAGGTCTCATATACTAGTGTAAAGATAAACACTCAAAGGGAACATGAGAAGAAGGATTTTGGGATATTGTTTGACACTATGAAGAAGACCAAAAGCTACATGAAGAAGCATCTAGAGAAAAAGTTGGAGCCTGAGCTTGCGAAGGACAAGCAACCAACATGGGTGAAAAAAACTACTGAATTAGGTAAGCCTATTGAATCTCTTGCTGAAGCATCTACTACTCTTAATAATGAGGTAGATAGTGGAAATATTTAGGGAGAAGCATAGGAAGTTGAAGGGCCTAATGTAGATCAAGGGATTTTTCCTATTGAGGAAATATTTGATAACAAATTTGATGTTTCAAGAGAGGAGGAAATGTGGAAGTTTTGGGATAAAAATAAGTTCTCAGAACCTTTAACCCCTAGTGTTGGATTTGTCTTCAATGGATATAATTTCAAGCCAAGAGGAGAGTCTCCTAATATATAAGTGCACATTTCCCTTGAAGAAAACCCAGTTGATCAAGCCTATTATACTCCTATGCCTAGTGAGGATGGAAATATCTTAGAGAATGAAGAAGAAATAGACAAAGGCATGCAAGCCTTGGAAGAGGAATAACTTAGGGTTAAGGAAGAAGAGGAGAATAGATAGAAGGGGTTGAAGAAGGAAGATAGGACTAGAGCCAAGCAACTTGAGGGAGATTCCCGAAAATGTAAAATAGAGAAGATGAGAGAAGATGTTTCTCGGCAGAAAGCCTTCGCTGAAAATGTCTCCAAGTTGACTACTGAGATTCCCCCTTAAATTCCTAAAGTAATAGTCCAGATGGGAACCTCTATTGCTAATACCTATACCACATCTGTTGCAACTACTAGAGCCTCAGATCCTTCTACCACTACTAAGAAATCATCATTTATAAATCATGGGAAGAATCCCATTGATCAGACAAAGAAAACTACCTTCAAAACCCCCGCCAACAATGCAAAAATTGATCCTCCTCCATCCACTGTACCCCCAAATCCTGATATCTTGAAATTGGAGTTGGAAAATGATAAACTACAAGAAGATTTGAAGAAAGTTGAAATAGAAACTACTAATGTAGACATAGCTAGAAAGATTGCTTTTCTTAAAATGTCCACACCAACTCCAGAGGCTTCAAGCTCTGGACATAATGATAGTGAGTCACAAAAGAAGAATTATGGAGGACACACTACCAGTGGAGGTGGTGGTGGAAATCAGGGTGGAGGAGGTGGAGAAAATAATATAAAAAATAACTCATATCCTAAAGATGATGAGGAAAACAAGAAGGGAGGTGGTGGTAGTGATGGAAGTGGGAAGGGTAAGGATAGAAATCAATCTGACAACCAAAAGGATGATGACCCTAAAAATGCTCATAGGGATAGAAACACTAGAAGACCACTACAAGTAGAAAGGTATCAATAGTTGTGTTTCACTCGAATACCTAGATATCCTAACCCATTTCTTGAATATTTCAGGCCTGGTTTAGATAGATTCTCTAGAAATAATTTCATCATTCGAAAAGATCATCTCAAAGCCTTTTCCAACCTCATGGATGAATTTGAGGTATAATCATAGGATGTCATGATGAAATTATTAATGCAGTTATTTACTAAGGATGCCAGGGAGTGGTATCGGAGTTTGTTTGTTGAAAGTTTTAGCTCTTGGGAAGAGTTTAAAATGATGTTTAGAGAGAAATATGGTGATAAGAAAGATTCAAGGTATTTGTTGAATCAATTCAATAACATTGCTAAAGGCTCAAATGAGTTTGTCACTTATTTCAATACAAGGTTCCAAAAGGCTATGAAGAGATTGCCTCCCCATTTACAATTGAGTGACAATGTGTGCTTGGTAAATTATTGCAATGCTTTTGATGCAAAGATGAGCTACTTTTTACTTGATAAAAAACCTCAAACATTGAGGGAGGCTTATAAGGTGGTTGTCCATATTGATAACATCAATCAGGAAACTGGTAAAGTTAGAAGAAGAGATGATGCAAAGATTCTCAGAAATCCAAAAAAGGAAGATAAAACTTGTGGTGCTAAAGGAGGCACTCTTGAAGATAAGATTGATATATGAAGACTATGAATGACAAAATTGCAAGGAAATACAAGGTTCAATCAAATAGTTATCATAAGAATCAAAGGCCTCCTCAGTTGCAGGATCATCCCTATAATACACACTAGCACAACGGAAAACCTATCCCCAACAATCAGAGGAATATTCAAAATAAGGTTCCACTAGATCCTTTGCAGAAAATTCAAGGAATTTGGTTGATGAAACTCCTTGGTGCATGGTTTTATAGATGCCTCTTTCTCCTCATCAATGTGTAGTGGCATAGATGGTTGAAGTTGAAGAAGATGTACTTGAAGACTGTGACCAATCAAATGAGGATGATATTGATATAAATATGATTATGGATGATTCTGAATTTGTTGACATAGAGTGCTCATCTAATATGGAGTCTCATGAAATCGATGTAGATGACCAAAGGAAAATTTCCAGTGCATATCTCCAGCAAGTTCTCTCTAATGAGGATATTGATAGTGATACTGAAGTATACAATTTGGAAGCAATTGAAGATGGTGTGTCCCTGAGAAGACCTTCAAATGAAGAGATTGTGAGATATACTATGGCTTTGGCTACCAGATATAGAAGCTTATATCACCTAAGAAACAAAACAATTAGAAGTGAACAAGGTAGTCTTGCTAGTCTTTTCATCAAGGAGCATTATGCCAAAAGTAAAGAGCAAAAATATGATGGAAAAGCAGAAGCGTTCAAAGCTAAGGAAAGTAGGGGATATAAGATTTGGGTTAAGAATAAAAAAAAACAAACATAGATGCAAAGTTCAAGTCCCTTGCTATGAAAATAAAGGCATAGAGGAAAAATCATGAAGCTATGAGAAAAGATGTCAAACCTAGAGCTAAGGAAACCAAAAATCAACAGAAGGAAAGTAGCATAGAACAAGGTATGCTCTCAATTGAATTACCTCATTGCACCCGTATTGACATGTTTCAATTACTTATCCAAGTAAAGGTATATGTTCCTTTTCTTGAGATGATGAGAATAGATGAACACAAACAAAAGGTAGTAGCCCTTATCAATGGTGCTACTATAGCCTGTAATGATTTAGTGGTGCCCACTCCACCCAAAGTGAGTGAAAAGGATAAAATAGAAAAAGAAGTTGAGGGAGTAATCACTAAGATCCCTCATATATTTCTAGGAAATTTAGTACTTGCTTGTCTAGGAAAGATAGACCCATTCTTCCTTATGCTGATTGTTGAGGGAAATTTTCTAAAAAATTGTATTATTGATTCTGGAGCATCTAACAATATAATGCTAGCCAAGATCATGGAGGAATTGGGGATAAAAGTAGACAAGACTCATGGTAAGTGTTATGCTATGGATTTGAGGGAAGTCCCGATTACCGGTGTGATCAATGAACTTCCTTACAAATTGGTAGCATATCCAGATAAAGAGTTTAAGATGAGTGTGGTGGTAGTAGATATCCCACCTAATTATGGAATGTTGTTATCTAGGAAATGGAGTGAATCCATGGGAGGTAGTATGCAGTGTGACATATCCTATGCCAACTTCCCTATTGATGGAAATGATTTGCAAGTGGTACGAGAGCTGAAGGTGCCATAGATGTTGGAACATGCTCCTGAAGATGATACAATACTCTTTATAGACACTGATTTCAGTGAATTCAAGGTGGAAGAAGTAGCAAGAGAAATTCATATGTGCCCTGCACCTATAAATAATGAAGTTGTAAGACTATTTGATAAGGATGGGCTTTGGAAAATGTACTTTGATAATGCAACTTCCAAAGAATAATCTAGTGTAGGAATATTGTTGGTATCACCTATTGGCAATACATACAAATTGTCTTTCACTTTGTCTTTTGTTTGCACAAATAATGTGGTAGAATATGAAGCATTGTTATTGGGATTAAGATTAGCTAAAAAGCATGGGATAAATAAGTTGATGGTAATTGGTGATTCTAAGCTTCTGATATTCCAAGTGAGAGCCAAATATACTTGCAAGAACAATAGATCAGTACACAAATGTTGTCTGGGATGCTATCAAGTAGTTTGATGCTTTTGGAATTGATTGGATGGAGAGAGGACAAAATAGAGTGGTTGACTTACTTGCTAATATTGCATTAAGAATAGATGATATAACCTTTGTAGGTATCTCTAAAGTTGAGATACAATCAAGGCCTTCCATCCTTGACAACATACATAATTGGCAGATCTTTAGTGATGAAGATATTCTAAAATTCTTGAGATGTGTAGATGAATATGAAGATAAGGAGATTGAATTTGGGGCGTTATGGAAAGTATATATGGTAAGGATACAATTTTTAGTAATGAGGTAATCCAACTAAAAACAAAAAAAATCCCCAAGTGTCTTGTAGCATTAGAAAGGGTCTTTGACAGTCAAGATAAGAGCAAGGTTAAAAAAATTGCTGCCCATCAAAAGAACCTGGAAGAAGTGAATTTGGGGACTAAAAGTGCCGCTCAAAAAGTATATGTAGGAAAGAAGATGAAGCCTAAAGTTAAGGCAATGTTGATTTCCTTATTGAGAAAATATAGACATGTCTTTGCTTGGTCATACAATGACCTGAAAGCATATAGAGAGGAATTATTTCAGCATGAGATTCCTCTAAAGAAAATGCTTAGCCTTTCAGACAAATGAAAAGGCCCATTAATTTGACCTTAGTTCCTAAGATGCAAGAGGAGCTGATAAAGTTAAGAGATGCTGGCATCATAAAGCCTATCAAGCATTCCTTATGGGTGTCTAATCTAGTACCAGTTGGAAAAAATAATTGTGATATAAGGTTATGTGTAGACTTGAGAAATTTGAATATATCATCATTGAAGGACAATTATCCATTTCCAAACATGGAAGCCATGTTACATAAGGTAATTGGCTATGAGTTACTATCAATGATGGATGGATTTTCAAAATATAGCCAAGTAAAAGTAAAGGAGTATAAGTAGTACAAGACTGTATTCACCACTACATGGGGCACCTATGTATATGTAAGGATGCCATTTGGCTTAACCAATGCAGGTGCTACTTTCCAAAGGGCTATGGATGTAGTCTTTTCTAATTTTATTGACTTATTTATGGGTATATACTAGGATGCCTTGTCTTCCTACTCCAAGAAAGAGGAGGATCATTTAACACACTTGGAGAGGGTATTTATTAGGGCTTTAGAGTATGGGATCTCATTGAATCTGAAGAAATGTGCCTTTGGGGTCACTGAAGGTAAACTGCTGGGGCACATTATGTCCAAAGAGGGTGTGAGGATTGACCCTGAAAAGATAACAACCATAGATAAGATCCCCCAATTGAGGAATGTCAAAGGTAATCAATCATTCTTTGGAAAAATCAATTTCTTGAGGAGATTTGTGACTAACTTTGCAAAAATCACAAGACCCATCTCCAAGATACTGAATAAGGGAGAGAAGGTGATTTGGAGTGAGGAGCCTAGTCAGGCTTTCAAGAAAATTAAACAAGCTATTAAGGAAGCTCTAGTTTTGAAATCTATGGATTTCTCTAAACCAATGCACATTTTTTCCTTTGCTTCATTCCATACTATTGTTGTTGTCTTACTGTAGAAAAATGAGGAGGGCTATGAAAAACCCATAGCATTCTTTAGCAAGTATTTATAGGTCATGGAGCTCAAGTATGATATGATTGAAAAACAAGCATATTCTCTAGTCAAGGTTGTGAAGAATTTTAGAACTTACTTATTAGTAGCTATTGTCATAGCTTTTGTACCAAGTGCTGCTATGAAAGATATATTCACTCAGCAAGAAACTATAGGTAGAAGGTGTAGATGGATTCACATGATCCAAGAATTCAATATTGATGTCTAGATCACCAAGTTAGTTATGGGAAAAAGCCTAGCTAAACTGATGAAAGAAACTAATTTGGAAGCTAATTAGATCAATTAGATAGAGACTATTGATGTTGCACCTATTTGTGATATGCAAATGTGCGGTTGGTACAAAAGAATTCTTCAATATTTATAGACTTTGTAATTTCCTGCAGACATGGCTGACAATGACAAGAGAACACTAAAGTTGCATGCCATTAAGTATGTGATTATTAACAATGAACTATGGTGGAGAAGTTGGGATGGTGCACTGCTTAAATGTGTGGATGGAAAGCAGGCATTATAACTCTTGTAGGAAATGAACAGTAGAGTGTATGGAGGTCATTACATGGGAAAAACCATTGCTCATAAGGTCTTGAGAGTAGGATTTTGGTGGCCTATGGTTTTTAAGGATGCTCATAAGTTTGTTAAGACTTACAGTGATGCTTGTTAGAGATTTGTAGGAAAATTAAAGTTTTCAGGAAGCTTGCCAGTCAGGCCTATCGTTGTTCAGGCTCCTTTCCAACAATGGGGAATTGACTTAATTGGTGAAATACCAGAAAATTATAGTGGAGGGCACTCATGGATCCTTGTTGCCACTGACTATTTTAAAAAATGGGTAGAAGCAATACCTACAAGGAAAGCGATAAGCAAAGTGGTAGTGGAATTCCTAATGAACAATATTCTAATCAGGTTTGGGGTCCTATAAAAGATCATTTTAGATAATGGCATGTGTTTTAGATATGAGGAGTTCAAAGATTTTTGTGAAAAACATGGCATATAGATTTCTTAATCTTCACCTTGCCATCCTCAAGGAAATGGTCAGGTTGAGTCTAGTAATAAGAGATTAATGAAAATCATCAAAAGGATGATGGAGAATAATAAGAAAGCTTGGGACGCAAAGCTAAAGTTGGCACTTTGGGTAGATAGGGTTACTGTGAAGAAGGCTACTAGTTATTCACCATTTGGGTTGGTGTATGGCTTGAATGCTAGGCTCCCACAAAAAAACTTGTTGAAGATGTATAAATTTGTGAAGGAATATGATGATGATATCTATGATGATATGTAGCAAAAAATTGATAATCTGGTGCAACTAGATGAAACTAGAAGAGAAGCTCATGCCAAAAATGCGAAGATATAGCTACAAGTCAAGCACTTGTATGATAAGAGGGCTTATCCAAGAAAATTTGAGGTGGATAGTATGGTACTAGTCTAGAATGCAAGGGCTTAGGATAACCATAAACATGGAAAGTTTGAAGCATTGTAGTTGGGCCCTTATTTGATAGCAGATGCACATGGGGAGGATTCATACTTCCTCCAAATATTGATAGGCGAACTTCTTGAACTGCCAGTACATGGACAGTTCTTGAAATCATACTTATCCTAAGTATGTTTTATTCCATGTACATTGTGAGTTTTGTATATTTTGTATATAGGTCTATTTGCTTTGGTTGTGTCTGGTTTGGTCCTACTACCTAGTCTAGGTAGTTCCTTGGTTTTGATTCACTATGTTTGGTTGGTTTGTTTTAACTTGAGATTCTAGGATCTCTCCATGCTTGTGAGAGGCATGCGTCCCCATTCAGAGCCACTGATGGAACCCCTAAATTTTTTTATGTTCCATCTCAAAATTCTACAAAATTTGGGTTTTTATCTAGTGGCATAGAGTTTTTTCTATTGTCACTATTTTACGATTTTATGTTATCTAGGACCCTTCTTGAAAAACCCTTGAGTTTATATCCTTGCCAAGGTTCTATTTCTTTGTTGACTCCTTACTCCCAGTTTCCAGTCTTTTAACTTGCATCTTATGCCATCAAAACACATGAAGTTACCAGCCCCTTAATTTAGGTTTGTCAGTTGTCAAGTGTTTTACCATCTCTTTAATATTTCATAAGTCAGGTGAAATATTTCCTACCAGAATGACTTAAGTCTTGGAATATTTAATCCCATGGGTCTTTGTCCCGTCAAACTAGGTGGCCCCTCATTTAAAAAAAACACTAAGAATTTCGGCATTGTGTAGATATTACAATCCATGATGACCATTTGATCATCGCAAGCAAATCACCATCATTCCCCGCACACCCATTCTATTTCATTGACTATTATTTTATTCTCACGGGCTAGTGGGCGTAAGCCACGTATCCTATGCATTGGAGGGCCCAGTCATTTTGTTAAAAATTGCAGGCAGTATTAAAAGGAAATCAGCAGTGGTTATTGAATGATGTGGCTACATCTTGGCCACTCCCCACCACCCCATTTTCTTTCATTTTCCATTAAAATAATCACATGGGCTGACGGATGGTTTCCGCGTGTCTTGTTCAATTGTGGGCCCGGTAACTCCAAGCAGTTAGCAAGCGAAGCTTTGAAGAGGATTAACAGTTGATAATGGGTGACATGGGTCAATATTGGCTACTCGCTATCTCATGCGGGTCCCATACCTATTGCCTGGTTCTCAATGGGGAGGTGGGAAATTTCCATGAGGAATAACCTAGAGTGTATGGAAGGAATTGGAATAAAGACAAGTATTAATCAAATATTTCAGCATGGGGCATGGAAAATAAAGTATGCACAACTAAAAGAAGGTATATGGCACGAGTTTCAATGACATCTGAGATTTTTTACTCTAGGTCGTTGGTTGTGTTAGAAGAATAAGGCCGCAAGAAATGGGTCTTGGATTAAGGTGTGAGTATATCAAAGCCATGAGATTTAGTCTTAGCCCTTCCCTGTCTCCCCGCTAATGAAAGCTACACAAGGGTTAAGACTCATGGGGGTGAGGGGAAGAGAACATGTGGATTCTAGTTGTAGCAACAAAGGAATGGTGGAGTCCACGGATCACCAACAAGTGGTTCCGCATAGATTACTATCATTTGATGAGTAATATGGTTGCATACAGTCAAATTTTTCAAATCAAGTTGACTAAATCTAGATTGTCCTTTAGTTAACACACCCGCATGATCAATGGTTGGCATTCAAAGTTTAGTTTGAAGGAAAGTGAGTCATTTTTGAAACGGCGTCAAGCTACCGAAGAAAGAGGTTACATAGCTATTAAATCATGTCTTAAAAGTATAATTGAGCATTATGAAAGACACTCTACATGTTTGGAGAGCTCGTGCTGCAGTTTTCAAGCTTGTCCAACGTCAATGCTAGGGTTATCAACCTACAAAAAACTAGTAAGTAAATTATTGCCATCCCATCAAAATTATTGATAAATTGTGGTCTCCAAGCATTTGAATCAGTTAGGGTTTGCTTGGGTTTTCATTTTATGGTTTGACATTCATATAAAGGGAATTAGTTAGTCCCACATTTTTATAATTCACATCAAGCCCAAGGTTATTTGAGCTAAAAGTCTTGTTCCAAGAAACTAGAAACCCTGCTTTGTAATACTTTTGTGTCATGGCTCCCAAAGCAAAATCAAAAGCATCTTCATCTAAAGGGGAAGACTATGTTCCAAAAAGACTTTTGAGTAAGGACCTCACTAACCAACTGTCACCCTCGACTAGTGAAAAATCTAAGGGTCGACCTCTTCTCCAAGGTGCTCGAGTAATTAAGGGTTTGTTTGACAAGAACATTTCCATTAGGGACACCAAACTACCTTGTACTAGGTGGGAATTGTTCTATGGTTGGTTAGGAAATAGAAACATGGGTATTCCAATTGGTAACCCCTAGAATTGTGACCTAGGGAAGTTGATTGTACCCAATGTTTACATGGATGTTTATCTGGTTAAGGTAGTAGCCACCAATTATGATCTAATTACAAGGACTGTGAGGGCATATGATGGGAAGGAAATGGTTAAAATTACTAAGGAAGAAATTGCTCGTGACTTCAAACTCACCAGGTCGAGTGATGAAATGCCTAAAATTCATGAGAACACTCTTAGGGGGGACTATGATAAGACTAAAATTGCATTCAAAGTCCACATACTACCAAGGTATTTAGCAGAAGTTGCAGGTGGGTATGTGCAGGATCATCATGGAAAAATAAGGCCCTTAACTGGCAAAAAATTCAGAAAAATCAGAGTTAGGAAACTGGACGTAAAAATTTGAATAAGTTATCTATATTATTTCCAAAATATGTAAGAATAGAATCTGTAGAAAATTGAATGTTGTTTCTAAACTACTAGGTTTATTTAAGAATAAAAATCTATTTGGTGAAAATTTGAAATTTCAATGCAGTAGCACTTAAATTTCAAGGAAAAAAATAAGTAGGTGTTTGTCTGACCACCCTAACCACAATAAAATGATAATATTATTTTATAATATTTTAGATATAAGTATAGGACTCATGTCCTGATGTGATGCATTTTTTTGTAATTTTTTTCCAAGTAAATAATTAATTATGAATTTTTATTACAACTTTTAAAAAGCATAAAAACTCATATGTCTGACCACTTTAACTTGGTCAAAAATTCATGAATTTTTTTTTTAAAATCCTATAGTATGTAAAGCATAGAATGTGACGCATGTTTCAAATTCAAAAAATGTGATAACATTTGAAAGCTATAGATTTTTTTCATTCAGCCTATCAATCGGGACTTTAGTCGTAATTCAAATAGAAAATGAATAATAATTATTTATTAAATTCAAAGTAAAGAATAATTTATATTGGTGTAAATCTAAGAATCTCCTTTAAAAACCCTTTTCGTTTCATCAATTTTGGGTAAAAAAAAAGTCATTAGGCACATACCCTACACATACCCATCATAATCCTACACATACCCAGGTCGAAGAGTTACATTCAGACCATTTGATTTAAGGAGCCTTTTCCTATTTTTTATTTTGTTCCCTACTTCCAAAGAAATTTTTACTCCATTTGCTAGATAATTGGTTATGATCTTGTCATTGGAATGCCTATGGCATGGATGTATATGGCAGCCCACATTCAACACCCCCAATATTGCACAATATATGACTATGTGGGGTTTTTTTAAAAATGAATTCATGAGGGTTTGATAAGATTGAAGAAAGGTGCAAACGGTGTAAGATTTAGCTAGTACTCATTATTAATGCATATGTTTTTATTCAAAGGTGCATCTTACTTTGGGAAAAATATGATTTTGAATAAGATGGAGGGTACCTTGGAGCTGCTTGTTTAGTGTTGGACTACTATCTTGGACAAGGGTGATAGGACATATGATTTTGTGCCGTTTGAGAACTTGTTTGCTTTAGATTTAAAGAGAGCCCTAGTTATGAATATACATAGAATTCCCAAGGCCCTTCATGACTTCTTGAGACCCAAGGAAAGAAGGCCTAAGTTGGGAATTGATCACAAATGGGGAGATATTATCCCATATCCCGATTACACTATCTTAAGAGTGTAAGGTTCCACTGTTGCACCTCATCTGCTACCAAAATGTGTGCCAAAGAGAATTTGTTTCCTCAAAGTAATGTGGAAATTGGAAAGTGTAGAAAATGAAGATTTTTTGAATCAAGGAAAAGGAACATTTTTTCCTTCATACACATGCTTCTTTGATTTTGTAATGATAAAGAGAGGTTGGAATAAGATACTTTATATACTCAAAGCCTTCCACATGCAAAGAGAAATGGAGAGGATCAGGTATGATCTCGAAGGTTTCATGGCCTGGTTGAAGGAAAGGAACAAGATTTATAAATTTGTGCACATTTTCCAATTCCCGAAGGATATGATAAGAAATGTGTTTGATCTTTTGGAACAAGAAAGAAGAAAAGCAAGATGGATTGATTTCAATAAAATGCAGAGAAAGATAAAGACTAAAAAAATTGACTTCATTTTTCTTCCAGAGATTGAAAATGTAATGGAAAAGGTGGAACATGTATCCTAGAATTTTGAGACAATACTGGGCCACCTAGAAAGTGAAGGGGTGATTCTAAGTAAGGGAAAAGCCACCATTGAAGAAGAACAGGGTGGGGGAGAAATACCTGTTATGGAAGAGAAACCTACATCTCGAGCCCCTAAAGAACCAAAAATAAATTTCTTTATAAGAAGAAAGAGTAAAGCAAAGAAAACTGATGTAATCATTGTTCCCTCCCAACAAGAGGAGCAACAACCTCTTTCTTCTATACCACAGATACCACCACCATATCCTCCAAGGCCAACAGAGCCTAAAATCATGGATATTGATGTTCCCCCACAACATGCATCATCACCAAAAGAGCCATCATTAAAGAAGAAGAAGGTTGAAGTAACTGGTTTGGTGGACTGATGAAGAATTTGATGATGACATTTGGGTATTTGAGCAGGAAATACAAGAAGGAATTCCCTTTGCACCAAAAATGATGGCGACACAACAATTGAGTATGAGGTTGAGTAAAACTGACCTCACTGGGCTTAATGGTAAAGATGATATTTGGGAGGAGGCAAGTACAAAGTTCATGAATGATGATTCATTTGTAAAATCTCAAGCTTTTATGGAATTTGCATACATGGCTAAAAGAGATGAATATGTCAGTAGCCTAGATAAGGAAAACGGTCTTCATCTAGAGTTTCCTGACGCTGTCATCTAGTCAAAGGTTTTGAATGAAATGAGAGCTAGGTTCCAAAGGATGACTGCAAAGGAGGGTAGAGAATTGGTGAGAAGAAGTTGTATTTTATTATTCCCATAGTGGGATTTAGCTTCTATCATAGCCTTTGATACAATAAAGAGATGTGAGAGACCTTTGTAAAATTTAGAAGAAGAGGACCAGCAATTGCATTATAAGGGTCTTCCTTCAGTGAACAATGGAATGTATTAGCTATTTGGTATCTAGCCCCAAGCACAAGGAAGCTAGACATTGTTGAGCCTGCACCTAACTACAGTGGAGGTCTAATAATAAAGAGAGTATCAGAAATATCTTCTCTAGAGGCACTAAATATGTCAGTACATGTTGCATAGTTCACAAGGGCCATTATGGAGTTTGTAACTACAGAAAAGGAAAAGCTCAAGATAGATTACAGTAATTTGATAGTTGACTATGGAAGGCTTGAAGAAGAAAAGATGCAATTACAAACAAAAGTAGCACTATTAGAGGAGAAGTTGTGAAGTTTGTAGCTAGGAAAGAATGAGCAGGCTGGTGCTAACTCCTCTACCACTTCACAAGAAGCTGCACCCTCTTAATTTACCCCAGAAACAAGTTCCTCATGGGAAATTGTTACATATAATATGGGAAGTGTACCCATTTCAATAATAGAGCCTAGCATATTAGAGATGCCACAAGCTAAGGAAGATATCACCAAGAAGGTGTTGTTTAGGAAATTAGAAGAGTATAAAGAGAAATGTGAAAATCATGATCATGAAACCTTTAACAACAATATGAAAATTGTCACCACAATTTTGGAGCATCTAAACAGAGGGGTAAATAACAGATTGAATAGCATTCATGATAACTATTCCTCCATGGTGGCTGCTATAAATAATTTTGACAATGACAGGGGAAGAGTTATTCCTGTTGAAAAATGAGGTTTTTTCTTAGCTTAATACTCTGTAAAACTTTAATATTTCTGATCTAAGTAAGCTCTTTCTTTGTTACATATATTATTTGTGGGTGATTATCTTAATTAATTCATTTTACTATTGTAGAATGAAGAGAGAAGTTTATAGAAGAACTAGACAGGATATTAGAAAGATCACACAAGATATAACGTGGAGAAACCTTTTCGGGAAAAAACTCCACCAAGAATTATTTTATTATTCAATCTCTGAATTACAATAGCTCCAATTCTTGCTTGAGAATGCTTCTTCTGTCTTTGTCAATCTTCTTCACACCTGCAATAACAATTATGAAAACTCTCTTCAACTTGAATGAGATATAGAGACAATATGCAACCTTGTAATCTCCAAATGGTGATAATTACAATGCACAATCTCAAGCCCTTGAAAAGGTACGCCATATTCCTTCAAGTTGAGTTATTCTGTGAAGACTAAAGCTTACAACATGTGTTTCATGCATTTGGGTGTCCCAAACTGAAGCTACAACTTCTCCTTCACTTCGGTGATAATTCCAAAGCTCTTCCTCAAAGTTGGTGCCCTTAAGTAATCCTACTTAACAGAGCCTTCACAAATATCTTATCATGCATGAGAGGTAAATCCAAGAAAGCATCTTGGGAACCCAAGTTGGCCCCAAGTGATTTCTAGTTAACTGAAATATTTACTCAACACTATTCCCTAAGAATGGTCATCCCCTATTAACTGGAGGTAGTCCCTGTTATTTGTCATACAACTCAATGTTATTAGCCATGCATTCCAAGTTAACTAAAGTTAACTAACATACAACTGAAACTAACTGAAGATAATTGAACTAAACTGAACTAAACTGAACTAAACTGATTATGAACTGAACTGAATTGAATTGAATTGAACTGAATTGAACTGAACTGAACTGAACTGATCTGAACTGAACTAAACTAAACTTCAAGCATGCAAACATCAAATCTTAACTCCTAGGGTCTTTACATGCATTCAGAAGTGTTAACTATTACTTTGTATAGTTAACTGAACACAAGGTGAGTGTCACCTTAGCATGTGGGTGTCCCATGTGCCCCTATTATTTAGGAACTTACTATGGACGCCTTCACATGCTTCTTACATTTAGAATTAATTACAAATGTCAATAATCATGATTATTTCATCAAATATTAATCTCATCCTAATCTTAGTGTTGTTGAACACATTCCAAGAATTTAGGAGATACATGAAATAATTAATGTTTAGGATTTGCAATTGAATGGCAACCTATAAATCCAACAATTCCACTGATGGAAACATGGATCCTTAGGATGAAGGAATTAAGATTGACGTCAATTGGAGCTAAGCAGGATGCTAACCACTGTCAAAAGTTTAGGACCATTGTTGCTCTTGTAAGTAAAATTGAGGGGTATAGGGGAAACATTGAACCTTTGGAAGTCAAAATATGGGAATTGGTGAAATCCTTTCAAGAATCACATCATGGTCTCCTCCCATCCAATCTAAGGGATGATAGTAGCATAAAAACCCTACATGAGTGGAGAGATGAAACTAATAAAACCATTTCAGACCAGACAGTTTCAATTTGTCAAAGATATGATATGGGTACACTGAAAAGAAACATGGACATGTTGGCTCATGCAAAGATTGTATTGTTAGAATTTGATAGTGAGGCCAATTAAATTGTTACCAAGTATTCCCCTTATAAAGAAAAGGTTGATGAGGTCATGAAATTCAACTGGCCTACTGAAGACGAATTCCTGGAATGGAGAGAAAAATAGTTGGATGGGCTAGTAGATTGATATGAAAGGGTGAGGTGGTAATTTAAAATTTGATTTTGAAGTCTATAATCATGATGAGTAACAGATAGGTGAAAATGCACTGCATATCCTGGATTTGATACATATTAGGATTTTTTTAATGTATAGAAAAATATAGTGCATTTTCTTCAATTGGAATTGATGACAAGTCTGCATGCGTGGACATATTCTTTGTCCTTTCCTTTCTGTTTCTTTCATAATTTCTTTCATTTTTATTTTGTGTGCGTGGGCACAATTTTTGAGGAAACTGTTTGAAAATTCCTTTTGAAAGGTGGGACCGAATCTCCAACAATGAAAGAGGATTACTCACTGCCTGGGAACACAGAGATAATTGAAAAATGGAATATATGTTGTAGTGGTCCAATAAGGTAATGACATGTGTACTTTCTGGCCCGAGGCTTGTTTTGCTCCTTCATTTCTTTGAGAAGGAATTAAATGATAGAAAGTAGGGGTTTGTTGTATTGCAATTGACATAGTAAATTGTAGGAAGAATAACAAGCATATTTTTGAGTTTTGTCTTAGGTTCTGAGTCTGTTTTTACATATGCAATTTTGATAACCAATATATCAAATACAATATAGAATGATGCCAAACTCATGGCCATTTTCTCACCTCTGTACTTGTTCTATGAATCATGAATAATATAATCAAGAATTGGTTTGTTAATCTCTATTGAATTCTAGTAGATGTTTAATTTTGTTCTTGCTTGTTAATTCAAGGAATTAATGTAAGCACTTGAATGAAATTGTCGATACATATGAATTAGGTGCTAGGATATCCATAAGAAGTAATGGTCAATAGTATAATGTGGAGGTACTATAATGCAGTATATTCCAATGTTACATGATGCTATATGTGAGTATGTTATCTGTTTGCAAAGGTTAAGATTGACTTCGTGTTTAGGATAAGACACTGATGTGAATAAGGAATTCATAACACAGTTATTGGGTCGGTTCAGCAGCAAATTACTTCTTATTTACAAAACTTTGAATGAGTACCACTATAGTTATTTTATGATGAGTTCCATTATTCTCATGCTCCAAGTGTAGGGTATTGCTAAAAGAACCACCAACCTTTTTGATACACTACGTTGGTGAGTAGTTATATGAGAATTATTTGTTATTTACAATGTATTTAAAAATTAGTCACATAAATTCTTGAGCATACATTGTGGGATCACACTCCCGGGTTTCACAGAGCCCAAAGTGTAGGAGTGGAAGTTTTGCAGCTTTACTCATTCCTTGGCCAATTCTTTTAGATTACTAAATATTGGAAATGACAAAGTCCATAGGTAATTCTGAAGATCAGCTTGGTTCTTAAAAAATAACCAATAGAATGGTCATTATAAAACCTAATATCTACACATTCTGAAATTGTTAGTTTTAAAAGAGGGACCCGACTAGGCATATGATGGATAGGGACATAAGTGCAAAGGTTTAAGACTTTAAGCCAAAAAATTAATCGAAGCTTAGGGTCTAACAAAAACTTAAACACATTTCGACTTGTATTAATGAAACAATATTTTCAATACGACTATGGGCAAAGACTGGGACTAATAAGGTGAAAGGGGTTGGTTACTTTATGGGATCCGATGACATAAGATGTAACTTAAATGACTAGAAACCAACAGTAAGAAGTCAGCGATGAATTAGAGTTTTGGCAAGGACGTAGGCTTAAGGGTTATTTAGGAAAGGTTCTAGGAAACATAAAACCCTAAAACAAAGATGGTAAACAAAACTCTAAGACCAGAGAGATGGATTTAACCAAAAAATTTGCAGGATTTTGAAATGGAACATCAAAATTTCTAGGGGTTCCATCACAAGCAATTGCTGCTAAAGATTGTGGAGGGCTATGTCTACATCTAATCCCAATTCTTCCCAGAAGATAGTTGGCTCTTCCTTGTCTTGGCCAACAAAGAAGCAGGCAATGTCTAAGAATATCTCTTAATTCTCGAATGGAAGAAGAGAGTCATAACTGACCTTCAAGGGTTGAAAAATCTCTTGATAACTGAGATTCTTAAGCATTCAAGTGCTTCATTCCAGCATTTATCACTGGTCTTTCTGTTAATTGAAAATGCAACCAAAACCTCCAATGTAAGTGGAACTCCACCAGAAGCCTTGACGATCTTTGTGGATAGGTTTCGGTAAGAGTCATCTGGCTGTGCTTTGTGAAATGCGTGCCAACTAAATAACTGTAAGACTTCATCCTGTTGAAGACCTTACAATTCGTAAATGTTTTCAAGAGGCATGCTTATATTGGACAGATTGGTCTGATAGAAAACAAGAAGCTTGCACAAGACTTCATTGAAAATAGCATTGGACAGAGTGGTCTTACCAATGTCCCCGAACCCCCAAATGCACACTTAAATTGTTCTGTCAGTGAGATGTAGAGCTAACATCTCCTTAATTCTCCACACATGATGCTCAAGTCCAACAACATTTTGAGGAACTGGTCGGGGTACGAAGTTCAATGCAGTGATATCAAACACAACTTGCTCCACTAGTCTCGCTTGCTACCTACAAATTTGATTAGTTATGACTAGAAAGTGAAAATCTGTCGAGGGCAAGAAAATAGCATCATGGCAAATGCGTACCCTCCGGTCATGTGAAAGAGACCATCCAAATAAGGAGGAGACATAATGAAGAGCATCCTTCCATTCGTCAACTATGTGCGACTCACATCTGCCTGGAAGATTAGCTTTACTGTAATGCTTCTTGAATGCCTCTGCATATGTGCCCTTCTCTTTGAGAGGATAGCGGACACATGAGGGATTTGTTGGCTTTAGGAGGAGAATCCACTTCTAGATATAAAGGATTTCAACACAAACTCTTCATGAAGAAGAATGGAATTTATACAAAATAAATAAGATAAAAATAGGGCAACACATTGCTACAGCAATGAAAAATTATCTATTCATTAGAAAGCTTTAAAGATAAACACAGTATACTTCCATTAAAACTGAAAATTGATTTAAACAGAAATTAGCCCATATACAGTGTTTATAATATCTAACCAATACAGTTTGACAGAGAAAACTTGATGCTGCCAGCATCTACCCTTTTTGTATCTTACAAGAGCTTCTGCATATTATACCTGCAGGGAGTAGAACAACAACGCACACTACAAAAATGGAATGTTTTTCTATATAAGTAAAAAACCCCTGTTTTCCTACTGCTGCATGGAGCTGTAGGGAAAAAGCTATTAACAAATGGCCTGGCAAAATACACAGGTGTCAAAATTTGTAAACCCAATGTATTTACATCGCTCAGCAAACATTAAAACTTTGGACAGCTAATATGATAACTGTCAAACAAAAGATGGACGGTGGAGCTGCTACGTGTCTTCCTCAATGTGCTGTGCTGGCATTAAGGATTAGTGATTTCAGGATTGACATCATAGAAGAGGGGGACAATTAGTCCTGTAGATCTGCACTTCCACATATGTCTCACCTCTTCCAAACACCAAGAAGAATCTGCATAACCACTTGTAAAAATGGGAACAAGAATGGCACTCTTTTCGATCACCTTTTCCAAGCTCAATCCAATAATCTCGCCTTCATGTAGTTTTTCGGTAGTTTTTCAGTGTCCAGAAAAACGTGAATTCCAATTGCTGTGAGAGCTCGGAAAACATGATCTACAAAAGATTTTCGAATATCCGGTCCTCTAAAACTAAGGAAAACGTGATACTTGAAATCCAAGCATCAAATTTTCCCTGAACATGGCCTGAAACTGGTGAATTCAGCCATGCTTTATACTCTTATTAACAATAGAAATATGAAACAAAATTGGATAACAATTACTAGGACTCCGAGCAAGTATATGAGGGGATTAATGGATTCATAGATGTATTCAGATGCTCCTACTAGACAATGGACAATGAATTAACAGACGGAGATGATTGTGGTACAAAGACAGAAGGATCTCAGAAACTGCAGTTTAACTCATTCTGTACACATACATGCCTTTCAAATCTGCTGCCCACACGCAAGATTCGAATTTCCAATAATAAAATTTGTATTCAATTTGAAACCGTCAAAATGAGTGAATGTCGTTAGGAAAGCGGATGGAAGGAATGCAGAAGGAATCCCGTGTAAACCACGACAAAACTCTGTCAAAAAGTAAATTAAAGATTAAAGAAATGACCAAACACTTACAGTAGTGGCCGACAGCCTATGTTTGAATAGGCAACCGCGTGGAAGAATCTTAGAGGAGGGCGGTGCATCGAGGGAATTTTAATTTAGATCTATTTATAAAATACAACACACAAACGCCTCTCTTAAAGAATTTCTAAGGCATGTATCCAAAATACTTGGGCTAGAGGGAGGTCTCGACAAGAGAGTTACAGAGACCATCAAATATATTTTTGATTGATATAAAGACCATTGCAAAATTCATTACCCACCCAATGAAATCAAAGCTTGATAGCTTCCTAGGCTTTTTAAATACTTTTGATGAAAAAAGTGTTCTAGATTTTGATAGGTGCTTGTATGGTGGGAAGAGTGTCAAATTCTAGCCATTTCAAAGTTGGATGACTTGAAGGAACTAAAAAATGAGTATAATGTTTGACCAAAATATTTTAGGCTTTGTTACCTTCTAATGTTCTGAGAAATCATTTAGCATAAAGGGCAATGCCTTTTCTATGGATGAAAAGTAAGCTTGTCCTCTAGAATTGTGAGAAAGGCAACGAAAATCCCAAGTCACACAATGGAAGCCATGATGACCTTCACTAGAAGCCCAAAGAAAATCTCTAATGATTTTTTCAATTCACAAGTAAGAAGCCCTACATGGAACCTACCAAGAATATTAAAACACGTGTGTTTTTAAACACTATCGAGAAATTTTAGAATTTATTAGTAAAAGAAAGAGGCTTGGTAATCCAATAGTTAATTTTTTTTTTTTCAAATTTATCAACCATCATTTTCCAAAGCATGGAGGATGGGGCCTAAAAGGTAAATGGAATTCCTATAAATAAATTTTCTTCTCATGATCAATTTTTCAATTAAACTAACCAACCCAATTTGTTCTAGGAAGAAAGGATTTCCTATAGCATCAAGTATTTGACCACTGAATACTTGACCCAAAAGCATAGCAAAAGATGTCGAAATATTGAAAGGCTTGAGTGGTATGTTTTTCTTCCTCAATGAGAGTGAGAAAAGAGTCATTGAAAAAATCCCCATTAACTATCTATTGATAAGAGTTATCCTATTGACCAAGGATTAAGATATTGCATGAGAAAGGAGGTAGCAAGAAAATAAAGCACTGGGGAAAAAGGAAACCCTTGATAAATGTACCTATGAAACCCAAAAGGCATTGATTGGTTGCAATAAATCATGAAATATGTTGACTTATCTATAAATAGTATCTCCATATATTGAATGAAGTGATGCCAAAAACCAAACACTTAGAGCATGATGGGGATAAATGGCCATTCAATGCAATCATAGAATTTGGCAAAGAAAATCTTAATAAAAATGGTTGGTTGCTAAGAGAAACAAGCCCATTTCATTCAATATTGAGTGTCATTAGATTAGTGAAATGAAAAAAAAATATGAAGGTCAATTAGGTGACAAGAGAAGTAGAAATAGACATACCATAGGGTGAAGTTTAACTTAGAAGATGAATATACAATTACATAGATTCCCTAGACAATTGAACTCAACCTCAAACAAACCGCAATATCAAAGTAGAATTTGACACAATACAAAGATAAAGAGATCACATTTCCTAGGGAAGGAATAGTTAAAATTCATAATCTTTGTCAATGACACTTGTTCTTCTATCACCAAGCTAAGTACCTTTATTTCCTATTCTTTATGTATTTAATTATCACCATAATTATAATTCAATAGTCCACATAATAAGTTGAAAGTCTAGAGCTCAATTGGTGAAAGCATTATGTTCTCATTGTGGAGACCCAAGTTCAAATCACCAAAAAGAGATCTACTTTGGAATTCTAAATGTAAGAGAGGGGGACCAACCACATCAAGGCTCCAGGTCATGGAGAGATGAGAGCGGAGGGCTGCCCTAACTTACCTCACTCTAAAAGGTGTTTTGGGCTGAGGATCAAGAATGAAGAGAACTATGTAGTACTTTTGTCACTCTACAAACCCAAGATTCTAATTGGGGCTAGACGAGCCAGTTTCTAGAATCTGAATTATACCTCAGACAACTCCCCTTATGAGGATGGGAGCATGGGTCTATGAGGACAACATGGTGTGCTAGTGTCTCTCTGGTGCCCTAGAATCCCTATGGCCAAAAAATGTTAAGTACAGTAGGAAAAAATCCAAGAACCTAATTAACAGTCTAGCTAGTTGATTTTGAGGAAAAGAGAAAAATGATAAAATATGAGAAGTAAATGCAAAGATGATAAAGCAAGTAGATAAAAGCTAGGGTGACAAATATTATCTCACAAAAGTGTTAGTTCACTAGCTAGTTTCATGCACATGTTCACCTACACACCAACAAGAAGGGGAAAATTGTTAAGAACCTTGTATAGGGGCCTGCCTCAATCAAACCCTTGCTTTGGTGTTTCCACCTCCACGAACAACTAGGAAAAAAATGGAGTAGAAAATATGATAAAGGATATTGAAAGAAGTACACTAAACACTATAAAAGATAAAGTTACTCTATCAAATCACAAAGGAGGAATGTGAAGCATTACCACCTCCAACCAAAGGCTCTTAAGGCCAATGAAGGGAGAATGTAAGCAACAAACTTGGAAAAGTCACCACAACCATAATGGTGATGAAGGGAGGTTTTGCAAGACTCCAAGCTCACAACTTATGTGGAAGAGTGGCACGTGCAAAAGTGAAGTTGATGGATTTTCTAGCTGGAGCAATGCTGAAATGGACTAGTGTAGATTTTTGGAAGTGTGAGAAAATGAAGTGAAGAATGTTTGAGAATATCTCCAAGATGTTCAGTGAATGTGTAATGGATGCTTTTGAAGGTGGAATGAAAAGGAATAAGCCATTTTTGAGTCGGTTGGTCGATAGAAGGACATTACAATTCATCCCTAATGAGGAACATATAACATCTCTACCTACCTCAAACATGGTAATCCATCAGAGATGGTAGCGTGTTGCGCAAACGTTCACTTACTGCACTTGTATCCCTGATAAATATTCTCTCACCGACACATAGGATAAGAACTAAGTGGATGCATTCTGGATGGGTTATATGGAATTTTTCCTTCAGGTTTGATTTTCTAAGGTGAGGGTATGTGAAAGGGGAATTTACAAAAGGAATGGAAATTTGCTCCTATACATTTTCCCCCACTTTAGTGAGCACGGTTATCAATGAGTGTTCAATAAAGTAGATTGAAAAGTTAGAGATGTATACCTAAACTGTCGAGGAAGTAGACCACAATTTGGCGAAATCGAAAGCGTAAGGTAGGAAAAGGACTCCATAGGTACTCTCTCCTGAGGAGTTTCAAACAAAAGAACTCCATAACCCCATAGAACTATGAAGTTGCACAAAGTACACTAAAAGCCCTCAGACCAATAATGGAAAATTCACACAGGATGTAAGCACCTTACAAGTCTGCATACCTGCATGAAGGCATTCCCCCAAGTACTCTCTCATGAAGGAAGCCCAGTGAAAGGGGACTCCACAGAGTTGAACTGGAAAGAAGCTTCACAGGAACACCTACAAAGCAACATGTTAATCCATAGACAAAACATGTTAGAAAAAAAAAAAGCCACATAGGAAAACAAGCAAACAATCATGCAAATAGTCAACAAATCAAAAGGCTTTCAAAGGGGTCCCTCGGGAATCCTTCAAAAGAAGAGGGGTCCACTTAAGGGATGTGTTGTTTGAAAGTGTAATAGTGTCTTTTCGCAAATCGATTCAACATCAATGAATCCTTTCAAAAGATGTTCACTTCATCAAGGAAATTCGAAAGGAAGAAAATGCCCCTCGTGAGGGGAAGGTTGAGGCTTTTCCCATAGGAAAAACTACTCCCACCTTGAAGGAATTTCTTCAAGCTCTTTCTTGGCGAGCCCATGATGAAAGAAACATGTCCAATTAGGGGTCTAAGTTAAGAATGTGATCTTTGAAAAAGTTTGTGAGGATTTTTGAGAAAATATTCATTCGCAACGAATGTGTTTTCAAAAAATTGAAACATTGTGAAAGTAATGTTATCGCACATATGAGGGACAACTGAAGAAAAGAAGAGAGAAAGATAAAAGAGAGAAATATTTATTAAATTCAAAGTAAAGCATAATTTATACTGGTGGGAAGCTAAGAATCTCCTTTAAAAACCCTTTTCGTTTCATCAATTTTGGGTAAAAAAAATGTCGCCAGCCACATACCCTACACATACCAATCATATTGCCACTTTTTGGCCCATCATGATTCTACACATACCCAAGTATAACGTCTCTACCTACTTCAAACATGGGAATCCATTAGAGAAGACAACGTGTTGTGCAGACGTCTGCTTACTGTGCTTGTATCCCTGATAAATATTCTCTCACTGACACATAGGATAAGCGCCAAGAGGATGAATTCTGGATGGGTTATATGGAATTTTACCTTTAGGTTTGATTTTCTAAGGTGAGAGTATGTGAAAAGGGAATTTACAAAAGGGGTGGAAATTCGCTCCTATACATTTTTCCCCCACTTTAGTGAGCACGGTTATCAATGAGTGTTCGATAAAGTAGATTGAAAAGTTAGAGATGTATACCTGAACCGTCAAGAAAACAAACCACAATTTGGCGAACTTGAAAGCATAAGGTAGGAAAAGAACTCCATAGGTACTCTCTCTTGAGAAGTTTTGAACAAAAGGACTCCATAACCCCATAGAACTATGAAGTTGCACAAAGTACACCAAAAACCCTCAGACCAATGATGGAAAAATCACATAGGATGTAAGCACCTTACAGGTCTACATACCTGCAAGAAGGCATTCCCCCAAGTACTCTCATGAAGGAAGCCCAGTGAAAGGGGACTCTGTAGAGCTGAAATGGAAAGTAGTTTCACAAGAACACCTACAAAGCAACATGTTAATCCATAGATAAAACATGTTAGAAAACAAAAAGAAGCCACACAAGAAAACAAGAAAACAGTCATGCAAATAGTCAACAAATCAAAAGGATTTCAAAGGGGTCCCTTGAGAATCCTTCAAAAGAAGAGGGGTCCACTTAAGGGATGCATTGTTTGAAAGTGTAATAGTGTCTTTTCGCAAATCGATTCAACATCAACGAATCCTTTCAAGAGATTTTCACTTCATCAAGGAAATTCGAAAGGAAGAAAATGTCCCTCGTGAGGGGAAGGTTGAGGCTTTTCCCATAGGAAAAGTTTCTCTCACCTCGAAGGGAAATTCTTCAAGCTCTTTCTTGGTGAGCCCATGATGAAAGAAAAATGTCCAGTTAGGGGTCCATGTTAAGAATGTGATCTTTGAAAGAGTTTGTGCAGATTTTTGAGAAAATATTCATTAGCAATGAATGTGTTTTCTAAAAATTGAAACATTATGAAAGTAACGTTATCGCACATATGAGGGACAACTAAAGAAAAGAAGAGAGAAAGATAAATAGCAACATGATCACAAACAAGGGACATAGGGGTGATATGATATTCAGGGTTAGAGCTACTCATAAATATATATAAGTATAGTAATAGTATATAAATGAACTATTATCAACCACCCTACTATATCAAACCATGTGAAGAATGCATGAGAAGAAATAGTAAAAATAAAAATTTGGGTCAACATGGAAGGGAAGCCTAAATGCCCCAAACACTTTGCATCATCCCCAATTTTATGAAAATAAAAACACATAACAAAGGAAGAATGATGCCAAAAATAGAGGAAATTTCATGACACATAATCACTCCTGTATCCAAGCACCTACAAGGGTGACAATGGCCATCCAAGAACACATAACACAAGCACGGGGGAACATATCACAACAAACACACACCTAATATAAAGGTAAATAAGATGCCTCCCCCTAACACTCATCGACCAAGAGGTCGTCCGCTTTCTAATCCAGATCATTATAAGGGGAAGGAAGGAAACCTTGCAATTGTGGAATATTAAGGGGAGAATGATCTGACCCTCTCGCAACAAGGGCTGAGGAAGGAGGCTCTTTGGGGTCTCTTCCACTGGGATCTTGTGAAGCAATGGTCAATGATTTGTGAAGATCACTGACAAGGTTGGGACCTTGTCCAAAGAGTTGAGCATGCACTTCATGAGAGTGTCATGTGGTACCTCAATGGATGGGGAGGGTGGTGCCTAAGATTCACTGCTTAGCTCATCAAATGATTCAGGAGCAGTGAAAAACTCAAGGGATGCCAGAGCTTCTTCCATGATAATGATGGTGCATAATAATACAAGACCCTCCTTTGAAGAGGGTGGACTCCTCTTACAACCCCCATTGCTACAGGGGCCAACCTTTTCTTTCTGCTTCATCGGAGGATGTGAACACCCCATAGACGAGGAAAGAGTTGTAGAAGTGGAGGAGAAAATTGTGGTGGACACCACTGAGGTATTCAGCATGTCGACGAGTTTAGAAAATGGTAGGATGTCCGAAAGGGACATCAAAAGAGGCGGCTCGAATGAAGGAGCGATAAAAACTTGCACCATTTTAGGATTAGGTACGCCCATGCTCGCAGTGGGAGGCATAAGCAGGACTAGATTCGATTGAACATAAGTAGATGGGAGGAGAGAGGAGGACGCATCAAGATGCCCTAAAATAGGGCCAGTGAACTCCTCTTCCTTTCTCTGCAAAGCGACTTGCTCAGTCACTAGAGCCTTTCACTGGTGCTTGCATTCACGCATAAGACAGTTTCTACAATTCTTTGATGTAGACGTCAGGTGTAGGAAGGGATAGAAGGCTCCTGCTCATCCATAGGAGTGTCTATCATAGTCGTCTCTAGCAGAGGGACAAACTCCTGAATGGGAGCAGGAGGAAGAGGTTGAGAAACAACAGGGGGAATTGACTCTAGCGCCTTGGCAGTGGGCCTCTTCCTATTCACTTCTTTAGGAGCAGGAGCGGTGGGAGGCTGTAGAGGTCAAGACATAGAGGGTTCTCCATAGGAACCCTTCCTTCTACCATATCGAATGGGACTAGGCTCTGTGGGTAGAATATGAAGTTTGAATGAAGGTCGCTTGGGCTTTCACCAAGCAGGCACCATAGCTTTCCCTTGCAAACATAGAGTAGAATATGATGATGTCATAGCAGGGCAAGTGGAAGTGTCAAGCTTGACAACACAAGATGAGGAAGAGGAACCTCAAGATCACTTCTCTTCTTCCCTTCTACATGCTAGGGTGGCATCATTATCAGCTTTTAAACAAGCCCTATGCTACACAACATAAGGTGATGGAGAATATCTCACTTTAGGTGTTAAGCACCCTTTCTTGTAATTTTCATTGGTCTAGTACAAGAGGTCCTTCCGAGGTGGGTGTAGGCCAGAAGTGATCTAAGGAATAGCTACCACATGCAACTGGCGATTTATAGCCAGTGTCATGGATCACATGCACTGAACCCTCATGAATAAACTTTAGACATTTATGCACAACTGAGGGAACTAATTTCATAGCTACTAACCAGGGGATACCTAGCTTCACTCTAAATAATTCAGACCCTAGGATTATGTCAAACATTAGGTTTATAGACTTAGGTCCAACAAGGACCGAAAAAATGATGCTAGCAAGGGGAGGTACGAAAACTTTGTTATGCATACGGATGGTGTTTACAGGCGTGTTGTACCCATATTTATGCAAGAAGTTAATTATCATAATCTCCTCAGTTATAATATTTTCCTAACATGTGGGGTCAACCAGAACACCTGCTACAATGTTTCTGTTGATTCGTGTAGGGATGTGAAGAGGAGACAATTCTCTATTAAAGCCCATCGATAGGTCCTACGAGGTGAAGGTTGTACCTAGAATACTACTCACATGATGTGTAGAGTAGATAAGCAGATGCTAGAAGGAAGCCATCACATACACTAAAGAATACTCTCACAAAGCCCCTCAAAGGTTTAAAATTGGGCAATGACCCAACAAAGGCTTCATTCCACAACGCCTACGAAACCTTCCAACTACACCTACTAGGGGTTGAAGGTTGGGTTGTAAGGCGAGATTCCTCACAACTCCCACACCTACAATGCTCTTAAGACACAAGGAAAGGAACTTTTAGCACTGCTAAACATAGCCAAAATTATTCATGTCAGGTTCACCAAAAATGTAAGAGAGGATGGCTAACCACATCAAGGCTCTAGGTCACGAAAAGTCGAGAGCAGAGGGTTACCCTAACTAACTTCACTCTAAAAGATGTTTTGGGGTGAGGATAAAAAATGAAGAGCACTAGGTAGTACTTCTATCACTCTATAGATTTAGGATTCTCATTGGGGCTAAACAAGCCAGTTTCTAGAATCCGAACTGTACCTTAGATAGCTCCCTATCTCAGGATGGTAGTGCGGGTCTGGGATGACAGCATGACATGTTGGCATCTCTCTAGCATGCTGGCATCCATACGGCCAAAAAACATAAAGTATAGTACAAAAAATCTAGGAACCTTCTTAACAATCTAGCTAGTTGATATTGACGAAACGAGTAGAATGATAAAATATGAACAATAACTACGGAGATGATAAAGCAAGTAGATAAAAGCTAGGGTGATGAATATTGTTTCATAAAAGCACCGATTCACCAACTAGCTCCATGCACACATTCACCTACACACCAACAAGAAAGGAAAATTGTTAGGGTTGTATAGGGGCCTACCTCAATCATACCCCCGCTTTGGTGTTTCCACCTCCACGAACAACCAAAAAACAACAGAGTAGAAAATATGACAAAGGAGATTGAAAGAAGTACACTGAACACTACAAAAAATAAAGTTACTCTATCAAATCACAAAGGAGGAATGTGAATCATTACCAACTCCACCCAAAGGCTCTCAAGGCCAATGAAGGGAGAATGCAAGAAACGAGCTTGGAAAAGTCACCACAGATGTAGCCGTGATGAAGGGAGGTTTTGCAAGACTCCAAGCTTGTAACTGTTGTCAATTAGATTTGCACCCTGCTGAATACAAGATTCAAAAATCTATTGAAACATGGAAACCTTCTTCAAATGTGGGTGATCTGAATGAAGAAGGAATCTCTAGAGTGAGCTGGTTTTCCGAATGATGAATATTATTCTAAGTATTTTTTGGAAAAGGGATAAAATGACAACTTGAAAATAAATCCTATGACTAACAGATGATTCATCAAACTTATGAAAATTCAGACCTAACCACTCATAACAGTTTCTCTATCACAGTAATCCTCACAATCTCATTAGCACATACTTCATCAATGATTTGCATGAAGATCTGGAAAACTAAACACAACATGCAACCTAAAACATGTAGTTCTAAACAAAGGTTTACAACAACAAGACATATAAGGATTCAAGTTTGAAACACAAACACATCAGATTGCCATTACAAAAATTGAGACAGAAAATAAGAAGGAAAAATTTGCTGCTTTATTGAAACTGAAAGAATGTCTGTCTAAACTGAGTACAACTGAGTTTACAAGCTCCAAAGTGTTAAGAGAAAAAATCTGAAATTTGAACTAGGAAGAAGAAAAGACTAAGTCTTTTCAAAATATATCTCTCAAGAAACCCTAATTCGAGCTCACAAAGAAACTCAAGTAAAAAAGCTTCAAATTGTCTCAAAAGACTGCATAAAAGTAAAAAAAAGCACACTGTTTTTATGATCAAACTGTAAAGCCTCTAAAAATAGGCTAAATCTGCTTTAAAATCTAGAAAATCACCTTATCTCTCCAAGATAAAGGTCAAACTCAACCAAGAGGAAAAAGTCAATATAATCTGCTAAAAATAGCAAGAAATCATAAAACAATTTATAAAAGATTGCTTTATGCTTCTGCTTTACATGATTGTAGATTTTACAATTTGTCTATTTTTGCAATTAAAGATTGCAAAATATTTTGCAAAAAGAATTACATTCACTTTTCACCAATACAATGCTTTGATTTTCTTCAAAAAAAATCATAAAAATATCAATGGAAAATCATTCTCTCCTATCAAGATCGTTAATTGATTTCTCTAAAATCAATTAAAAATAAATCCTTAAGTCATGAGTGATATTAACCTTAGGTCATAAGATATTTACCAATCCATTAAAAGAAAAAACCCTAAAGTATTGACACTCTACATTCTCCACTAAGGCAAAGACATCATCAATCATAAATTTCCTTAAGTCCACAACCCCCCTTCAATAACAAATAACCCTAAGCCCTAGGAAAATAACTCCACCATTTCACAAGGTTCGACCTAAGCATATTAGAATTCAACCACCAAAACATTAGGCCTCAGATTTTAAATGAAATCAATATAGACCTAAATTTGAATTTATTCACATGCTATTATCAAATATGAATATTCTAGATAATCATAATGTTGGCTTGAATTAGGGCATGAGACAAAAGAGGTCAAACCCTAAAAATGATTTCATTTCCTCAATCATCATTTTGGAAAACTGGTCTCTGGCTGAAAGGATAGCGCCACCACCATGAATGAGCTCAAACTGTAATTCACATGCTCGAGAACCTTCACTCCTATCTTTAGATAGTCGATTTCTTCATTGGGTAAGCTCGACTTGTATACTATTGTGGTTTTTTACTTCATTCGAAGAGCAAGAAAAGTCACTAAGGCCGTGGCCTGTTCATGTTTTGTTCCTGACTTCTTGTTACGTTCTTGTAACTTTGCCTCTCTTGGCCGCCTTGTATGAGTTTGGGATTTTGTCTCGAAGCTCTATGAGAGAGCTTGCTCACAGACTTCTCTTCTTCTCTGCACATAAGGTGAGCTTCTTGTTTGTAGTTTTATGGCTTAACTCTTGAGGTATTTCTGGCCTTGTAGGTGCGGCCTTAACACAGTCTCTTATGCATTTGTTTATATTTTTCTGTGCTTATCCTGCACTCTGGAATTTCTTGGGCTTCATACACAAGCTCGCCTTGGCATTTTACTCGGGGTTTTGAAACTTTAGTATAGCTCTGGCCGCAGCTATGAGCATTATCCTACAGGCTTGAACTAGTAAACTTTGCTCAAAGTATATATTTCGTTCTTCAAAACCTAAAGAACTTTCCTCTTATTTATGAAATCACGACCATACACAGGTTGCACCATGTGTATCTTAGAAAAGCATTTTTTAGAGCTTCTGGGCTTGACCCAAAACAACAATTCATTGATTCCTTGTATCTTTGTGTTTCATTATTAACATATTTAGTCAACCATTGAATTCGACTCCAGATGAGTCAATAGGTCGTGGCTTCAAATTCCTGTACACAACATTTGACCTTCTTATAAACTCCTGGGCTCGACTCAAAAGCAAATAGTATGTATTTAGTGTTTTGAAACAAACCCTCTTGCGGGTGTTCCGGAAATGGCACTAAATCTGTGTGTTTTGACATTCTTATAAAACTGACTTGACCCATCATTTATTTTTTGCACTTTTTTGTATCTACCTGAACTTCATCTTATGGATATTTGGTATTTGTGAGGCACATGTATTTTTCTGAATCTGAATATATCATTGTTGATAACCCACACATGAGTTATGATTGTAACAAAACCCTTATCCTGTTCTTTTGATAAAATACCCATATGGGTAAGCTGGAAACGATGAAAATCTGTACACTTAACTTGGAACCCCAAAGTGGGTATTCGTTGTCTATGAAGAAAATGCACCCCTTTTGTATTCCAACTTTGATTCATGATAATTTTACTTCCTTTGCACTTGCAGTTGCAAAACTTACACATGGCATTCGTATTATTCACTTTTCAGCATATGGGTGTTCTTAAAATGAAGGAAAACTATTTATTTAATCATTTGAAAAAATGATCTCGAACTGACCCCTTATTTCTGCATTTTGTAAAACATATCATAGAGTTATTTCCATACTTCTGTATTTGTCTCTTCGTGAAGAAAAAAATACCTCTGAATATACTACTGCTGAAAGCCTTCACAGGTCCATGAAATTCTGGAAATGTATCTTCTGTTTGTATTTTTTCAATTGTGAACCTCATGTTGTTCCCTTCTTGCATACTGAATTCTTCTTGGTTGAGTCTGTAGACTAGCTGGTATTCCAACTATGTTTTGATTTTATGCAAATATTTTGATTAAAGTGTTGTAATTCTATAGATTGTGCTTTCTCTTATACCTAAACTGGAACTTTTAGAAGCACTTTGTCACTTCCTTATGCTTTGTCATCCATTTGATTATTCTGAAATGACCTTTCTCTCGTTGTATCTCCCTGGACACTATATTCAATGAAGGTCCGCATATTTAATCTTCAGAACGCTCTTGCTTCTGTCCTTGTACTTCACATTTGCTAATGAGAACAATTATGATCTCACTTTTTTTTAGTGACCACATATACCCTAATAGAACAGTGGCATCTATATTCTTCAGGCCACTTTGATGTTGCCTCCTTATTGACTTTTCTTGAAGAAACTCAAGATGATTGACTTCTTGATTCTATTCTTGGACTTATGCAAAAATTTTAATTGGAACCTTGTAGTTCTATGGACTACATCTTACTTGATTGTTTCAGCCAGCTAATACTTCAAAAACACCTTTCTGTTATGTTTGTCATTTCCTTGTCATTTTGGAACGTTCATTTCTCACCTGGTAATTCCTAATGCTGAATTTGCATTATCAGCCAAACTGGAACTGATTGTTCATTTACCATTTGAATGCAATGTCTGTCCCTTCACACTCTTGGGCTTCAACCTGGCACGCTTCATGCATTTTTATGCTCTATTTAACAAAGTTTTTCTGTGAATCAGAAACAATTATATTCCTTGTTAAGGAACTATGTATGCCTGTTCACTATTCTTGATTGTGAGAAAGAACAAGTTGTTGAACGTTGCATGATATATGATCATGATGAACAAATAACACTGTAGCAAACGAACATGAACCATACAACAACGTTTGAGATGAATGTACTCAGTTAAGTGATTGAGCAGATTAAACTCATTGTTCACCTGTAGCTTTCAGAAAGCATTTACCTGATTGTTATGAATGCACAGTTGGTTTAATAGCTTGATAGATAGCTCTATTAAACTCTTTCAGTTGTATATCATTTCTTTTCTTGATGAATATGATGATGTAATTACTATCTCTTTATCATCCCACTTGTAATGAATAAGGGCAACATGTCGAGCTCTACCCTTGTGGTAGCCCATTTTTCTCCACATGCTTGGTCTTCGAATAATAATCAGCTTCACAACTTTCGCTATACCTGCACAAGGAAACAAACAATGTTAGCATAAAAACAAGATATGATGATCATACTGATGTTTCTCCCACAACTTATTTCTTTACACTTTACTTGATTGCTTCAGTGTATGATTAGTAGCAGGCTGCACTATTATTGGTGATTCATATAGGTATCTTCATAATCGAAGCATTTGACATCCCTCCTTTCCTTCCTGTAGGTTAACGAAGCTCGAGAAGACAAAGATGCACCATTTCAGCGTCGACCATCAGCCAATCAGGCAATGATGATTATGTCATTACTTATGTGATTTCTTCTTTTGCATCTTCCATAGTGTAGTATGCTATTAATGATGCACTGTGACAGTCCCATCCACGGCTTGTGTGGATATTTGATTTCATCTTATGCTTTTCATTTCGAAAAGAAAATACATCTTAATGCAATGTTGTATTATCATTTGGATTCTTGCAATCAAATGAAGCTATGTAAATATGAATCACTTTATGAAATGAATGAAAGCATTTAAAATGCTCTATTGTTTATATGCTCAATTTTGTACTTCATTTAATTGCAAAGCATTGAATAGCACTTCTGAAACTCAGTTTCCTCTTTTTAATGCTCAACTGTCACTTAATGAACAACGAACATGATGCAAAGAACACCTAAGCACAATGCAAAAATAACTATAATTTCACCTTAAGATCTAACAATGTTTAATCCAACTCCACCAATTGAGCTATGGTGAAAAATTGGTAACATTTTGTCGATTTTCGCTAAATGCTTGTCTTCTAAGCATAGATCAGTTTCCTTCAAACACTCCATTGGGCGCAGAGTGAAATTTTCCCCTTCTTGAAACTTAGAAACTTGAACAACGACACTCCAAACAACAACAAAAGAAAAAAAATAGAACTAAAAGCAAACTAACAAGCCCTGGAGACCAACAGAACATGCGCAGCAGCGCTTAGGGAAAGAAAAATTACTAAAAGTAAATGTGCGTAATGCACTTATTTGCAATACTACTCTACTTAACTACGAGATAGAACTTATCTCAGAGGCGATGCTTGAGGTGGATCCCATTAACTTGGATAGAAATCACCTCTCCAGTCAACTTGGAAAGTTGGAATGCGATGTGTTCCTTGCACTCCATGATCACATAAAGCTCGTCCCACATTGCATCAAACTTGGAATGTCGTCTAGGTCTGCTTTTAAATTCATTCCACTTGAAAACCAGATCTCCAACAACGAACTCATGTGGTATTTCTCTTTTGTCAAAAGAATTCTTCATCTGAGCTTGATGTATCTCCAGCTGCCTTAAAGCTTCCTTTCTAATTTCTTCGAGCTCTACCAGCTGTGCAAATCTCACTTCAAGGGGTTGTTCATTCAATAATTCCAACTCCTTAACATAACTTAAAGTTGGCAACTCAATTGAAACAGGTAACTTAGCTTCTTTACCATAAGTTAAAACAAAAGGGAAACAACCAATTTCTCTTTTAGGGGTTATTATGTCAGCCCACAGAGCTAACTTCAGCTTTTTGTGCCATGTCCTTTGATTATCTTTGATAGTCTTCTTGATTATCTGAATCAGATTCTTATTTGTAGATTGTGCCCGACCATTGCCCTATGGATAATAATTGGAAGATGTGTTCAAATAAATATTATTTCCAACTAACCAATCAGAAATCCTCAAAACAATAAAAGCCAAACCATTGTCAGAAATGATTGAGTCTGGAACACCAAATCTCAATATGAGATCTTGATAGAAATTAAGCACTGAAGTCTTGTTTGCTTCCTTTAAAGCAATAGCTTTGGTCCATTTTGTAAAATAATTTGTGGCAGTAAGAATCCACTTATGACCCATGCTTAAAGGCGGATTAATAGGACCAATAGAATCTAAGCCCCACTTGGCAAAGGGCTGTTCCACCTGGATCGAATGTAGGGAAAGTGGTGCAAGCCTCTATTTTCCAAAAAATAAAGCACATTTCTCACATTTTCTGACCCAAGCAATAACGTCTTTAAACAAATCTGGCCAGTAATAAATAGCTCGCATAATTTTCAGAGCTGTTGTTCTCGCAGCAAAGTGACCTCCTGAAGGTCCATCATGAAACTTTGCTAAAAGCTTGTCAACTTGATCAGGCTGAATACAACGTAATAAGATACCTTGGAAATCTCTCTTATAAAGAATGCCATCAATGATTGCATAAGGAATGGCTTGTAATCGGTAATAACTTCGTTTTGCTCTGTCTAAGCCTTCAGGGCACTCACCAGTCTACAAATAATGTATCATCTACTGCAACCAAGTAGCAGGAGACGTTGGAATAACACCTGCAACATCATTATTTAGCACTATTTCTATACTCGCAGCTTCTTTTAAGTTGTCCTCATTACCAACAATCTGTTCACACAAACCTTTGCCTCTAACGAGCTTGGTTACTTTTATATCAACGTCAAATTCCATTACTTTGGTAATCCAACTAGCACACTTAGCATTAATATCTTTGTTAAGCAAAAAATCCTTAACAGTTGAATGAGCTACCAGCAAATGAATCTTGCTATTGGATAGCATATGCCTGAATTTCTTTAAACTCTTCACAACAACAAAAACATGCTTCTCAACAAAAGAATATTTTACCTTGTAATCATGCAATACTTGGCTGAAAAATACAATAGGTTGCTCCAAGCCTTCATCATTTTGCTGGCATAACATAGCTGAAACTATATCTACTCCTCCAAAGGCATACAAATAAAATTCTTTGTCAAAATTTGGATTAATGAGAGTAGGAGCAGCTGCAAGGGCTTCCTTAATCTACTCAAAGCTCCTCTTACCTTCCTTGGTCCAACTGAATGGCATATTCTTTTTAAGCATAGAAGTGATAGGTTGTAGTAAAGCTGCAATATTCGGTATAAACCTCCTTACGAAATTTATCCTTCCAAGAAAGCTTTGCAAGCCTTTCTTGTGAGCTAGTAATGGCAATTCAAGAATTGTGGAAACACTTTCAGGATCTATAGAAATACCTTTCTTTGAAACAATGTGTCGAAGAAGTTTTCCTTCGTGCATTGAAAATATACACTTCTTTGGATTGAGAGACACTCTGAACTCTCAGCATCTCTGAAAAATCTACTCCAAATGATCAAGGTGTTTGTTAGCATTTGTGGAAAAAATAGTAATATCATCTAAGTATACCAGAACGAACTTGTTCATGAGGCCATGAAAGGACATATCCATCGCACGCTGAAAATTTTCTCCAGTGTTGGATAAGCTGAAAGGCATCTTATTATAGGCCATAGTGCCCCACTTGGTGTTAAATGCTCTCTTGAACTGATCTTCCTGCTTCACCAAAATATGGTTGTAACCTGAGTAACCATCTAGCAAAGAAAATATGTCAGAACTAGAAACTACCTATAAAATTCTCTCCATGGAAGGGAGTGTTATCCCCTGAAGTTGCACCCTATTGAACCTGATGTCCAACGCCTCATTGTAACATTGGAAGACCTCCAAAGATGTGGGTTTCTTGTAAGCAGAGGTCAACCTACAGAGAAGGCCGGCTTCCTTTGGTGTCACCTAAAACTACTAATTTTTTGAAGGAAAAGGGAGAGAGATAATGCATAAAAATAAAAATTAAACTCTAAGGTGATGCAATGAAATGACAGGAACAATGAGATACTTGAGCTACACTTGAATACTGGTGATAGCCATGGGACTGCATAACAAGATCCTGTAGATCACACATTCAAACAAGTTTGACATGCACATGCCTTTAAGAAGGAAAGGCAGATTTTCACAAACTGGAAGCTCATGTGCAGGATTAAGTAAACACAGTTTGTAACCTACATGATACTACTTCTACAAGATAAGGCATGACATGAAACAAAAGTTATAAGGAAAGAGAAATTTTCACTAAGTAGCTCAATGAATCACTTAAAAGAATGCACTATACTTGACAAGAATCAGAAGGCAGAATGATGGACCATCAATGGTAACCAAGGTAAATTTTATATATTATGTTCCCAATTGAGTTATAGAATCCTGCTAGTCTGAGAGAGGACTGTAAAAAGGGTCACAGACTTTAGAAGAGCATACATCATAACTCCTTTACAAAAAGGAAAAAATGCCTTATATATAGAAAAGATCTCAGCCCCTTAGGGCTTACAAAATATCGGTCTCAAAAAAAACTATCCTAAGATCTTTTGATTGAATTAAATGTTGTCTGCCATTATGTCCCTGCTATCCATGTCAGTGTGAAAGATTTCCCTTGGAGAAGCCCTCAGGTCTTTAGCAACAACCACTACATTCATTTCTGATCCTCGTGTCCACCTTTGAATCTCTCTGCAAACGAGCTGCTTTGAATGCTCCTGAGCTCACAACAGATATGTGTTGCATTCATCCTATTGACATTCTTCATTCTAATCAGACTGCCACGGCTCGCTTCAGCTCCTCTCTGATTGGCTGGGCACACTACACGCAGATTCTCCAGGTGGTCAAAACTCCTCTAAAAAGAATCGCATATCAGTGAGACACTAAAAGTGTCTCATTGATGTGATTATGTGTCTTTGCAGCTATCGACATTTCATAGAATAGTGGGTGAGAGCTCATGCCGAGCCACCAAAGTTATATCAAAGTTAGCTTTGTCATCGCCCAGAACATCGACAAGACACTGCTGAGTCAGTAGGATCTCATAGCGATGCCGAATCCTTCTACCCAGGCTCATTTTGTATTGGTCGGATCCTTCTTTGGTTGGCAAGACCAGTCACCGAGCTTCCTTTTCCTTTTCATTTCGCCATCTCCCCAAGCTCCTCTTCAGTCAGCATGACTCTATCGAGTCGATAAGATGTTTTACCGAAGGCAAAACATTACTCTGAGGCCCTTCATCTTCGGCAGGAGTTGATTGGTGTCACCCCGAACGCACCCCATTCTACCGAGCTCTTCATTTCTTTCGGCAAGACTCTGCTAGTCAGGAAGAATTCATAGCGAGGTCCCATAGTCATACTAATATCTACTTTTGTCACTGAGACACCCTCCATTCACCGAGACCTCTTGTAGACTTCCTTTTCCTTCGGTGAACTCTTCATTTGGCAAGACACCCAGTGAGACCCTTCGTTATCGGTGAGATATTGGCCTATCGGCTAGACCTCCCACCGGGCTCCATAACTCTCGGTGATGAGCTACTTTCTCTTCGGTCAGGGAGACATTATGCCATTTCCAAGACATCATGGCGAAACTGCTTTTCTCTCAGTGAGCTTCCTTCATGTCACCAAGACTTCTTTATCGCTAAGACTCTATATCGAAGTCTCCCTGCTTCTTTGAAAGTTCACTTGAGTTCGGGGAGAGCTTCCTTGATCGGCAAGACATCTTGCTGACACCACCCCCATCCTTTGTCACTGAGACATTCTCGGGTCACCGAGACCTCTCCACGACTTCAAAATGCTACATCGAAGACATCCCCCGGGTCGGCAGGACATCCACTAGTCACTGAGACCCTATGCCAAATGCCAAATCCTTCAGTGAGTTCCTTTCTTGCTGTCGGCAAGACACTGCTATTTCGGTAAGACCTCTTACCGAGCCTTAAATCTTTGGGTGAGCCTATCTTATTTTTGACAAGACCCCATCCTTTCGGGAAGACATCTTGGCGAAGAGGAAGCTTTATATCGAGAAATCCCTGGTGAAACACTGTCGGCGTAACCCTTGCCAGTCGCCGAAACATCATGCTGACTTGACTTTCCTTGGGCGAGACCCCTGGCCTTCGGCGAGACATTCTTGATCACCGGGACATTCTGGCGAAAGTATCCTGCTTTGCCGATGTCACTTTATTCATTGAGACTCTGATGGATCCGCAAGACTTATGCCATTATTACCTCATGTCGGCGAGACATCCTACCTTCGGTGAGACCTCCTGGCGAAGCCTGCTTACATACGCCGAAGGGATCCTGCTTTGCTTTGTCAAGGAGACCCAATGCATTCGTCAAGACTTATCTCTGAAGAAAAGAACTTTTGCTGAAATGAATATCATTTTGTCATCAGGATGATGATCGATCTCTTGCCGATAGGGACCTGTAGGTGAATCCCAGTCGCCGTGACATTCCTGGGGTCTTGGCGATTTTCTCCTTAGAAGATTTTCATGCAAAACCTAAACAAGGTAGGCTTCTTCATTGAGTTCCCTGTGACCTAGCATTAGATTCATGGTTTTTTCCCTTGTGCAAATGTTCCATTTGGCCCTCTCGAACCTCGGTCACATGATATTATGCCTGATTGAGCCTGAGGGTGAAAATTAGGTAACATTTCTTGCGACCTTTGCTAGATGTTTGCCTGCTAAACATGAAGATCAGTAGGCTAGGCCTATCCATTGGGCATGGAGTCATTGGGAAAATTTAGGAACAGACTTGGAACAACTTTGTACATTGTAACTTGAGACACAGATTGTTGGTGTAATTAATTAATTATTACACTAACATAAGTTAACTTAGGTCTTGCATTTAATCATTAAGTCCTAGGTTGCAATCATTTAATAAATGGGATAATATTCCCTTCCTTATTTGTAGGAGATAAGATTCCTTCTAGAAGATGAGTTGTCCTTCTAGACTTATCCCCTCATTTAATGATCGTTACCATTAGGGTTAACATCATGTTGTCACATGTTGTTAGATCAAGACACATGGCAACATCTCATGCATATTAGGGTTTAGCTCATGCCTATATATTCAAGGCATCTTGTACATTTGTAATATATCAAGATATCAATCAGATATCCAATCAATCTTTTTCATCAATATTGAATCTCCATTGTGCATGCCTAGTTGCAACACTTTCTGGGTGGTTGATTATCTTTCCTGGCTTAAAGTTCCTCCATCGAAGTCTACAGCTTCAAGGACTGTGCATCCATAATCCCAACATGGTATCAGAGCTTATCCAGTGAAACGTCAACCCTCGATCAAGAAAGTTGGTGTGCGAGATTCTTGCAGGTTGAAGGTTTCCATTGAAGGCTACTTGTTTTCACCTGGGGACCAAGCTGATTTCTGAAGCAGATTGAGTCAGATCCGAGCTCGCCATTGTCTTCAGAAGGCCTCGAAACCCTAGGATCGCCTACCCATTCATCAAAATTGGATACATCATTCCGGGAGCCATCAGAGGTATTTTTTAGGGTTTGCAAAATCAATCGTACTATCCGTACAATTTGCAGCAAAAAATCATCCCGGTCAGTTGTCCTCTGAGGCAAATTTTTTTTTAGCAACAGGCCACTTTTCGTTTCAGGAAAATCGGGCTAATATCTTTTTTATTTGGCAAAAAATCATTTTTTCTATAGTTTTCAGGAAAATATTTTGGGCGACCATATAATTTATTTCTCCATCGGCATATAAGGGCTGTTTTTTTTTTAAAAAAAAAAATCATCGGCATTTTTTTTACTCCCGTCGGTATTTAATTTCTGCGGGGTTATTTTTTATTGCCGTTGGCAATATAAAAAATCAAATATATGTCATTTTTTTTTAAAAAAAATCTGCAGACTTTTTTTTCATTGTCGGCCGTATTAATTTCTTCGCAGGGGTTTGTACACCGACCGGCTGTCACATCCGACCGTATCCACCGCTGTCAACTCCCGCTGGCTACCATGTTCTCCTCGCCGACCGGCCGAGTCCCTACCGCCGGTGATTGCAGTTGCCTCTCGCCGGTGCCAGTGTTTCAACCGCCTGCCATTCTCCGGGCCCCCATCGACGACGACTTCCGCTGGCCATCGCCGACGACTGCCGACCGTCGGAGAATCCAACTCCCGCCGGCCGGTGCTCCTCCTGCCGATGGTTATCCACCACCGGTGGTGCTCTCCTCACCAGCGGCGCCGCCCGACATCTCCGCCCCGCCGCCACCAGGGGTGGCGCACTTTTTTTTGCCTCACTTTTTCACCATGGTCACATCACCGACTAGGTGCCAGTGCCCGGGGGGCTTATTTTTTGCCCCAGTTTAGCCTGCAAGTGCCCAATTAGGGCCTTTTTTTCATTTGATCATAACTTTCACCCAGGGTATCAATTTTTTGCAAACGATATACCGTCGGAAAGGGATTTTCACGTACTTTCTAGTGGTGACATCCGTTCTATGAAATTTTTCTCGCAGACATTTCTACATCCAATTGAAGTCAAAACCCTAATTTGGACTCAAAGCTACATATCTTCTCAACCGTTCATCGGATTTCAGAAATTCCAGTGGCATCAGGAAGGTGATTCAGAGATTTTTTTTATCAGTCCAGATCCCCTAATCAGTTTCAGCTCCAGGTACTCTTGCCTTGATTTTTTTTAGTTTGGTGCATTTGTTCAATCACCTGGACATCCTGAAGCTTGGGAAAATATTTTTTGATCCGGGTTGCATCACTTCAGTTGTACATCATATTTGGAAGTCTTTATTTGCTGTTGAAGGTCAACGTCTTTGTTTTTTGTGGAGAAATTTTCATTATGGGGCTTGCATATTTCTCTCCTTCACTGGTTATGTTGCACAAGGGTAACTATTCCCAATGGGGAGATGGGATCTGCCACCATCTTTGATCACTTGATCTATTGCCTCATCTATTTGGTATTGTTCCTCATCCAAGTGAAGGTATTCATGAACTTGCTTGGAGTTGCAGCAGATATACTATTTTGGAGATCATTTCGATGCAAGTTGATTGTGATGTTCTAAGTACTATTGATCATTGTGATTGTCCTCACATTCTTTGGACTAAGCTTTGGGAGATCTATGGAGATTCATATACTCCACCATTCCCCAATGATCATGATTCAGAATGTCTTGCTTCAGATTAAGTTCCCTATGATGCTATTGTTATGCAGGAAGTTGATTGCCTTGATCTTTCCGAAGAGGTTGACAAGGTACCTTTTAGTGCTTCTTCTTCATCAGAAACAGTTGGTATCCCTTCACAATCAGTGATTCCTTGTCCAGAATCATTGATTCAGGCTTCCACTATCATCATCCATCAGGACACATTCAGTTTTTTAGACTTGACATCACATGATAGCTTCGTTTCAGGTATCACTGATTTGGCTACTTCTACAAGTTTGGAGGACATTCTTGAGGGGGTATCACTCCTCTATTCTGATCACACTTTGGAGAGTTGTTTTGAGTCTCCTCATTCTTTTGTCTCAACCTTGATTGGGAATTCAGAGACTACATTGGAGGCATTGAGTTTCTCTTCAGAGATTTCATATCCGAGACTTCTTCCCTGTCATTCCATTCAGGACTTGAGGTTTCTTCAGCATCCACCATTGGATTTGCTTCTTCCTAGCAGGAGATTTGTGGTTTGGACACCTTCGTTGCTTCAGACTTCTTTCCATGGTTTTGAGGACACTTCATTCAGGGGGGGCTATCAAGTCTCCATCACATCCATCATATTCATTCTATCTTTGTCTTTGGATATTGTTCAGCATCAGTTTCTGCATCATCCTGATTTGTCACCCTCTTCATTGTTTGGGACTATGGCATCTTCTTCATTAGGCAAGGAGACATTTGAGCAGGGTTCTGAGACATCATCGACATCCATCTTCATCCTTCCTTCCTTCAATTCCTATCCGGAATGGGAAGCATCTTTGCACTTGCAGTTGGTCTTGTTTCTTCCGAAAGGGAGACAAGTTGTTTGTCGACATTGGATCTTTTTTTGTCTTCAGACACTTACCTTTCTTGCAGGTGATCTCATCTTTTTGGGGGGCTATATAGTCTCTCTCTTTCTCTCCTATGGGGGGGAATTGATTGTATTGTATCCATGTGACAGATGGTGTACTTGGGGGGTATTTGAGAGTCCTCCATCCTTCCCATCTTATCTCACATTTTCTGGATTTTCATCTCTCTTTTGGAGAGGGGTTTTGTTCCCATTGGGTTTTCCCCTTTTCTCAATTTTTGGGAGATTTTCTGCATCTTCATGTACATGGGTACCTAACATGGCCTCGTGGCCGGGACCCATCATCGATCATCATCTTTGCATAATCATTGCATTTTCCTCCCTAAGTTGCACTTATGGGGGGGTGTTGGTGTAATTAATTAATTATTACACTAACATAAGTTAACTTAGGTCTTGCATTTAATCATTAAGTCCTAGGTTGCAATCATTTAATAAATGGGATAATATTCCCTTCCTTATTTGTAGGAGATAAGATTCCTTCTAGAAGATGAGTTGTCCTTCTAGACTTATCTCCTCATTTAATGATTGTTACCATTAGGGTTCACATCATGTTGTCACATGTTGTTAGATCAAGACACATGGCAACATCTCATGCATATTAGGGTTTAGCTCATGCCTATATATTCAAGGCATCTTGTACATTTGTAATATATCAAGATATCAATCAGATATCCAATCAATCTTTTTCATCAATATTGAATCTCCATTGTGCATGCCTAGTTGCAACACTTTTTGGGTGGTTGATTATCTTTCCTGGCTTAAAGGTCCTCCATCGAAGTCTGCAGCTTCAAGGACTGTGCATCCATAATCCCAACACAGATCACCTGGAAACTTATTGAAAATAAGAAAAACTGCAGAAGGGAAACTATTTAATTATGCTGAAACAACACTTAGGGAATATAAACTGCATCTAAACCTACCCTACACTAACCAATAAGAAATTGGTCAAACAAACCCATTGATAGGTTGGGTAAAATAACTGCCCTTTCTAAAAAAATTACAATGTTTGCCATGCTGGAGAACAACTAAAGAGAAATGAAGCATGCATGACAATTCAATAGATGGTTGCAAGATCTCTGGCAGAACATATTCAGGCTTACTAACCTTTTTGTATGGAATGTAAACATTCACGTTCTGAGGTTGAAAGGTGACTTGAGTGCGCTCCTCCTTAATAGTATCCTCATGCTTGGGTGTAAGATTCGTCTTTGGTGTTGCATTGGTTTCCATCCAAGTTAGGTACCTGATTGGACAACCTCCGGTAAGGGAAAAGATTGAGCTTCCTTTGATCTCTTGCTCATGAACTGCCATTTTATCACCTTGCTGGCTGGGAAGATCTAATCTATGTGACTGAATTGGTGAAAGAATAGAAACCTCTTCAGTATGTTCATGCTTTCCTGAATGAACACTCATTCTTCAACAGAGAACAAATAGATAGCTTCCTCCATCAATCTTTAATAAATTCATCAACCTCAAGCTCCTTTATAGACCAGAAAGGAAGCTGCTTATAATTCTCATCAGCACTGGAAGAGTTGCATTTTGATTCAGGCTTGTCTTTTTCAACACAAGAAGACAACAATTCAAGTGGTGATGAGGTCTCAAGTCCCTCTATACAATGAAATGGAAGTTCCCCCAACTAGTTATAACCTTGCAAATCAGGCTCATTAGGCTCCTCCCGATGTTTCAACGTTTGTTCAAGTTCATGAACCTGTTGTCCTAGTTCATCATGACTATCAACTACTTCTGAGTCTTCACAAGGATCAAAGTTAGCTTCCTGCTCCAAAAACTCAACAGTAGCTTTTCCAAGCCCAACATGTTCAAAAACATCAAAGTTCCCACCTTGGAGGATAATATCAGGTTCAATCTTAGGGTGTTCTCCCTGAATTGAGGCCCTATTATCTTGCTTATTATCATCAATAAGCAACCCACCCATGCTTTCTTACTATTCAATCATGTGTTGCTATTGTCTTCTATATTCCTCCATAGCTAGATGTAACAGATTTGGGATTCTATCCTCCCCCATAATGACTGAACCAACCTGATCATTGGGCTGCTCTTGAGGGATGATGGACTGATCTTGTTCAGGGACTACATTCTCTTCCATCAAATTGAATCCCTTAAAGCTTGGAATTTCAAGTTGAGAAGACTTACTAGGGGAGTCAAGGGGCTGACTTTGCCTAAAACTAGCAAACTTGTACTTGGGAGCCTCTTGTTTGAAAAATTTTAGCCTCCTTTCTGCCTCCTTTGCAGCCAGCTGCTGGGCAAGGTTCTCTTCCAATTGCTTATTTTGCAACTCCTCCAATAATTGGTGCTGATAATCTGAATAAGCTTGAGTGTTCTACAACTTAGCATAGAGTAGCTTCATTTGTTCTTCCTTAGCAGCTATTTCCTATTCAAGGCCTTCCTTGAACATGATTCTTTTTGCCACTCTTTCTTGACCATAAAAGTCGACCTGCTCAGCCACTTCTTGCTGTCGCATAATGGTACGCTGTTGCATCTTGATATCAACCAATATCACAGATAGGCACATAAGCACCTTACTAATATCATTAATCTTCATATTGTGAATACCTTGACTGAGATCCCACAACGTATGGTCAATCTGTTGTAGCAGGTCCAATACACTCTGATATGGATGTGCAGGAGCAACATACTCATTATATGGAGGGTAATAGTAAGCATCTTCATAATTATTTGACATCTTTTCAGTTAAAGAGCTGGAAACTAAGAATTAAAAGATTATTTTGAGACATACCAAGACTTGTGTCTGTGAAACCAGAAGATTTGAACTCAGAGTTGCTAGGTATATAAAGAAAATACCTCCAAAAGGCTAAAACTACTGCTATACATACCAAACAACAGCAATAAAATGCATAAACATGAACTGAGAAGTAGTTCACAGTCCCACCGGGTGTGCCAAAACTGTTATCCCCTGAAGTTGCACCCTGTTGAACTTGATGTCCAATGCCTTAGTGTAACATTGGAAGACCTCCAAAGATGCGGGTTTCTTGTAAGTAGAGGTCAACCTCCGGAGAAGGCCAGCTTCCTTTTGTGTCACCTAAAACTACTAATTTTTTGAAGGAAAAGGGAGAGAGATAATGCATAAAAATGAAAATTAAACTCTAAGGTGATGCACCAAAATGATAGGAACAATGAGATACTCGAGCTACACTTGAATACTAGTGACAGCCATGAGACTGCACAACAAGATCCTATAGATCACACATTCAAACAGGTTTGACATGCACATGCCTTTAAGAAGGAAAGGAAAATTTTCACAAACTAGAAGCTCATGTGCAGGATTAAGTAAACACAGTTTGTAACCTACATGATACTAATTCTGCAAGATAAGGCATGGCATGAAACAAAAGCTATAACGAAAGAGAAATTTTCACTAAGTAGTTCAGTGAATCACTTAAAATAATGCACTATACTTGACAAGAATCAAAAGGTAGAATGATGGACCATCAATGGTAACCAAGGTAAATTTTGTATATTATGTTCCCAATTGAGTTACAAAATCCTACTAGTCTGAGAGAGGACTGCAAAAAGGGTCACAGACTTCAGAAGAGCATACATCTGAACTCCTTTACAAAAAGGAAAAAAATGCCTTATATACATAAAAGATCTCGGCCCCTTAGGGCTTACAAAATATTGGTCTCAGAAAAAACTATCCTAAGATCTTTTGATTGAATTAAATGTTGTCTTCCATTGTGTCCCTGCTGTCCATGTCGGTGTGAAAGATTTCCCTTGGAGAAGCCCTCAAGTCTTTAGTAGCAACCACCGCATTCATTTTTGATCCTCGTGTCCACCTTTGAATTTCTCTGCAGTCGAGCTGCTTTGAATGCTCCTGAGCTCACAACAGATACATGCTATATTCATCACATTGACATTCTTCATTCTAATCAGACTACCACGGCTCGCTTCAGCTCCTCTCTGATTGGCTGGGAACACTACATGCAGATTCCCCAGGCGGTCAGAACTCCTCTGAAAAGAATCACATCTCGGTGAGACACTAAAAGTGTCACACCGATGCAATTATGTGTCTTTGCAGCTATCAGCATATCATAGAATAGTGGGTGAGAGCTCATGCTGAGCCACCAAAGTTATATCGAAGTCAGCTTTGTCATCGCCCAAAACATTGGCAAGACACTGCTGAGTCGGCAGGATCTCATAGCGATGTCAGATCCTTCTACCCGGGCTCATTCTGTATTGGTCAGATCCTTCTTTGGTCAGCAAGACCTCTCACCGAGCTTCCTTTTCCTTCCTTTTCCTTTTCATTTCACCATCTCCCCAAGCTCCTCTTCAGTTGGCAAGACTCTACCGAGTTGGCAAGATGTTTTACCAAAGGAAAAACATTACTCTGAGGCCCTTCGTCTTTGGCAGGAGTTGATTGATGTCACCCCGAACACACCCCATTCTACCGAGCTCTTCATTTGTTTTGGCAAGACTCTGCTAGTCGGGAAGACTTCATCGCAAGGTCCCCCAGTCATACTGATATCTACTTTTGTCGCTGAGACACCCTCCATTTGCCGAGACCTCTTGTAGACTTCCTTTTCCTTCGACAAACTCTTCATTCGGCAAGACACCCGGTGAGACCCTTCGTTATCAGTGAGATATTGGCCTGATAGCCAGACCTCCCACTGAGCTCCATAACTCTTGACGATGAGCTACTATGTCTTTGGTCGGGGAGACATTATGCCTTCGCCAAGACATCATGGCGAAACTATTTTTCTTTCGGTGAGCTTCCTTCGTGTCACTGAGACTCTATATCGAAGTCTCCCTGCTTTGCTGAAAGTTCACTTGAGTTCGAGGAGAGCTTCCTTGATCGGCAAGACATCCTCCTGACACCACCCCCATCCTTTGTTGCTGAGACATTCCTGGGTCATTGAGACCTCTCCACGACTTCAAAATGCTACATCGAAGACATCCCCTGGGTCGACAGGACATCCACTGGTCGCTGAGACCCTATGCCGAAGTCCAAATCCTTCGGCTAGTTCCTTTCTTTCTATCGGCAAGACACTACTATTTTAGTAAGACCTCTCGCTGAGCCTTAAATCTTTGGGCAAGCCTATCTTATTTTCGGTAAGACCCCATCCTTTCTAAAAGACATCTTGGTGAAGAGGAAGCTTTATGCAGAGAACTGCCTGGTGAAACACTGTCAGCGTAATCCTTGCTAGTCGCCGAGACATCACTCTGACTTGACTTTCCTTGGGCGAGACCCCCAGCCTTCAGCGAGACATTCTTGATCGCCGAGACATTCTGGCGAAAGTATCCTACTTTGCTAATGCTGCTTTATTCATTGAGACTCTGATGGATCTGCAAGACTTATGCCAATATTACCTCATGTCGGCAAGACATCCTTCCTTCGGTGAGACCTCCTGGTGAAGCTCACTTACATATGCTGAAGGGATCCTGCTTTGCTTTATTGGGGAGACCCGATGCATTCGCCGAGACTTATCTCCGAAGAAAAGAACTTTCGCCGAAATGAATATCCTTTTGTCGCTATGATGATGATCGATGTCTTGCCGATAGGGACTTGTAGGTGAATCCCACTCGCCATGACATTCCTGGGGTCTTGGCGATTTTCTCCTTAGAATATTTTCATGCTGAACCTGAACAAGGCAGGCTTCTTCACTGAGTTCCCTGCGACCTAGCATCAGATTCATGATTTTTTCCCTTGTGCAAATGTTCCATTTGGCCCTTTCAAACATCGGTCACATGATATTCTGTCTGATTGAGCCTGAGGGTGAAAATTAGGTAACAAAGAGTGGGTAATGGTCTTTCAATGATGCTTTATTTAAATCTCAGAAATCGACAAAATTTGATTTCCCCACTTTTCTTCCTAACTGGTACTAAATTTGACACCCAAGCGGTATGTTTGATAGGAAAAATAATACCACTCTCAACTAGCTTATTCAGTTTATCCTTCATAAGGTGCTCTAATTTGGGGTTAAGCAGTCTTTGTTTCTTCCTTACTGGTTTTGCATCGGGTTCAAGTTCAATGGTATGTTGGGCTAGTTCTAGGTTAAAACCTCTCAAATCCTTGTACTCCCAAGTAAAAACATCACTAAATTTTTGACATAACAGAATAAACACTTGTTGTTCGTCTTGACTACATACCTTTCCCATCTTGAGAAGCTTTCCTTTGAAGATTTCAATGGCTGTATAATGTTCTTCTTTAATTGTCAAGCTGCATTTGTCTTTACACACTTGGTCATTTGAGTTGAACATAGATTCCAAGGTCACCAATCCTTTTGGCAGCTTGTTGGTCTTCAACTGCACAATCTGGTCATTATATTGTTGCTGCCATTTTTGCTAGTTTCCATCTACAAACTCAGCTTCAGCAATCAGGAAATTTACGATTTGCTCATCGTTGTCAAAAAATTGCCAGCTCATGTTATTGTCAGGTACAGAAGGTCTGACCACTATTTTCATGTACTAATGTGCCTCTACTTTATGAATCTCCTTGGGAATATCAAACTGGGCTCCTATGGCAACGAGCCTGTCAGTGTGCTTATTTTGATTATGAGGAATTGACATGATATTAAAAGCATTAAAATTCTCCATTAAATCACATACACGATGCTTATATTTCTTAAGCAAATCATTCTTGGCAGCATTTAAATTTTTGACCTGATTTACAATCAATTTTGAATCATCATAAAATTGCAAGCATTTAATACCTCGCTTGTGGGCCCATTCAAGGCCACGCACCAATGCTTCATATTCAGCTGTATTATTCGAACAGCTGAAAGAAAATCTACAAGTTGAAAAATATTTACCTCCTTTGGGTGATATCAACATAGCTCCACCCCCGGCACCAACACTGCTCATTGAACCATCGAAGTAAAGCTTCCAAAGTTCATTCCCTATTTTTGCAGACGATTCCTCCTCTTTACAAAGATTAGGCATATCATAATTAGGCTCTCGAATCATATAGACTCCTAATCCTACCTCATCTGTGTACTGAAATGGATCAAGCTCATCATCTGCGACTTCCCATTCATCTAGATTGATATTGTCTACATGGGTGCTATAGTCTGAGGTCATGGTTTGCTCCTCCAGTGCAGAGGTGGCGTAGAGATTAGCATTTATAAGATTTGGTGAGTATGGTTCGATATGGTCTTTGGTGAGAGGCTCAAACTTTATGGTCACTTTCGTACCATACCTTGTTCTAAAACAAAAATGAGACCAATCAGAAGATAGGAACCCACCCAACTTGGCTATAAAATACCTTGAGAGAGAAATGACAAAGTGCGGCGGTAATTCAATGACATTTATGTCCTGATGAATAGAAAAACTCAGGGATGCATGCAAAGTAAGAGCCAAATTCTTGATAATACCAGGAGTTTTAATAGCAAACCCATCTAATTGAACTACGCCTTTCTAAGGATTAGGCTCGTAAACAAGACCTAACTTATCAGCTAAACTCTTAGGCATGACTGAACTACTAGCACTAGAATCAACCATACAATTATGAATGATTTTATCACCAATGATCAAACTTAAATAGAATGGAGGAGGCCTTACCTCTTTAGTTTTCTGGTCATTTCTATTTTCCAGATCATTAGCAAGCACAACCTTTGCAACCCCTTGATTAGTGTTGTCAGAAATAGACAACTCAGCCAAAGCTTCCTACAGTAAACCTTTCTGCCCTAGAAGGTGTAAAGCATCTAATACTGACATACTAATAGTGGCTTTCTTGAGATGCTCAATAATATTGAACGATGAAGAATTTACCTTTTGCTAGTTTTTGTGACAGCAGTATCGTTCTGCTTCTATAAAGGCTAAAAATGTGTTCTTGGCTGCTCCTTGCTAGGTATCTCTTGTCCTCTTTGCAGAATCTGCATTTTAGGCTACGTGGCAGCGTTAACATTCAATGAAATGGGTTGCTTACTCTTTGCAGGCTACTGCTGTGAACTTCCAGCCTGTTGTTCCAAATCCATGGCTCTCTTTTTTGACCTGGTATTAACCGAAATAAGAGATTTTTTCTGATCTTGACTGTTCATGCCATAGAATTCGGAGCTCTGCCAGTTTGACAAGGAAACTTCCATGTTATCTTGTTATTCTTGATTCTGATCTGCAACACTTTCTGAACCAGCATAGTTATTTTGAACCATTAAAGCCTGATTTCTCATTCCATTGGCGCACATTGATTAGTTATGGGGCTGATTGCATGGATAACACCAATCACAATCCTAATAAACATTATTTTGCGGCATAAGTTCCTTTGACGAATTGGTTGCGTTCAGATTGTATGGATGGAATGGCCTAGGGTTAAAATTCCTTCTTTGGGCTTGATAATTATTTTGAAAAGCAAGTCTATTTTGCTAGTTTTGCTGATAAGGAGCTTGATAAGGCTTATGTTCTTGGCCAACATGCTTTTTAGTGGTCACAGGATCATTTCCAAAGGTCTTTAATATGCTTTTAATCTCTTTCATTTCCTGATTTGGGGTTGGGACATCAACTTCTTGGGTTGTGTTATGATATCCTATTGTTGGAACAGGTGGGACAACAGCTAAGGGAGGTACAACAACATGGATAGGTGGTTGTATTTATGGAAACAAAGGCATAGGAGGTCTAGGAGCTATGTCTCCAGCTTGGATGAGGTAGTTTTCAACGTTAATGGTTATATTGTAGGTGTTAGGGGGTGTAAGCCCACCCATAGACTGAGTCATGACTGCAATTTTACTATTTAAAGTTTTTAAGTAAAACAAAAAAGCATGTGCTGGTAAAGGTTTTACTATTGCAGGAATCTTGTCCTAGGTTCTCTGAAATCGGTAGTTGAAGTAAGCCAAGTGCTTGTGTGGCACCCTCTGAATGGTGCTCAGCTGCTCTAATAAAGACAAGTCAGATTTATCAGCAAAATGTTGATATAAACCATTACCTAACGCATCCCATGTCATGATTGAGTTGGCTGTGAGGCCTCTGAACCATTGTAACGCCTTGCCCTTGAGTGACGCAACCAACAACCTTAGCGTCACATTTTCCTACATGATATTATGCACTGAGTATAACGTGGCTACATCACGGATGTGCTCAACCGGTGTAGTGAAGTCCTCCCCGGTGAAGTATGGTAGACCTCTCAGGGCTGCAACTGGTATGTCGTCATGTTGAACGATATTTAATGGGGTACCTCCATTGAAAGGCGTGAATGGGTGTTGCCTTGGTGTTACCATTGGCGGTACTTGTGAGATTGAAACTGGTATGAGCTTGGTGATAAAACTAAGTAACTGAAAATAGGAGGTGTTGACTTTGATCTTGTGGGTGCTTCAAAAATCCTCCTTGTTGTTCTGCCTCTTCTTCGTGGTGGGGACAACTCTTGATATTTGAAGGGTGCAGAGCTTGATCTTGTCTGTATCTTTCTCATGCGCAGGTTGCACTAGAATGCAAAATCAAAATTGGAGTCACCAGGTATATTATAAAGAGCCTCAAAAAGGCTAGAAAATCTGCTGCATCCACCAAACAACAAACTAAAAATATTGAAATTTATTTGAAAATGGCTTTCAGTTTCCCACCGGGCGTGCCAAAAACTGTTGTCAATTAGATTTACACCCTGCTGAATACAAGATTCAACAATCTATTGAAACATGGAAACCTTGTTCAGATGTGGGTGATCTGAACAAAGAAGGAATCTCCAGAGTGAGCTGGTTCTCTGAATGACGAATATTATTCTAAGTATTTTCTGGAAAAGGGATAAAAGGATAACTTGAAAATAAATCCTATGACTAACAGATGATTGACCATACTTATTTAAATTCGGACCTAACCACTCATAATAGTTTCTCTATCACAGTAATCCTCACAATCTCGTTAGCACATACTTCATCAATGATTTGCATGAAGATCTGGAAAACTAAACACAACATGCAACCTAAAACATGTAGTTCTGAGAAAAGGTTTACAACAGCAAGACATATAAGGATTTAAGTTTGAAACACAAACACATCAGATTGCCATTACAAAAATTGAGACAAAAAATAAGAAGGAGAAATATGATGCTTTATTGAAACTGAAAGAATGTCTTTCTGAACTGAGTACAACTGAGTTTACAAGCTCCAAAGTGTTAAGAGCAAAAAACTAATTTGAAATAGGAAGAAGAAAAGACAAAGTCTTTTCAAAATATATCTCTCAAGAAACCCTAATCTGAGCTCACAAAGAAACTCAAGGAAAAAAGCTTCAAACTGTCTCAAAAGACTACGTAAAAGTAGAAAAAAGCACACTGTTTTTATGATCAAACTGTAAAGCCTCTAAAAATAGGCTAAATCTACTTTAAAAGCCAAAAAAACACATATCTCTCCAAGATAAAGCTCAAACTCAACCAAGAGGAAAAAGTTAATATAATTTGCTAAAAATAGAAAGAAATCATAAAACAATTTATAAAAGATTGCTTTATGGTTTTGCTTTACATGATTGCAGATTTTACAATTTGTCTATTTTCGCAATTAAAGATTGCAAAATCTTTTACAAAAAGAATTACATTCTCTTTTCACCAATACAATGCTTTGATTTTCTTCAAAAAAAATCATAAAATATCAATGGCAAATTGTTCTCTCCTATCAAGATCCTTATTTGATTTCTCTAAAATCAATTAAAAATAAATCCTTAAGTCATGAGTGATATTAACCTTAGGTCATAAGATATTTACCACTTATATTTTAATTGACTTTCTGCCCAATCCATTAAAAGACAAAACCCTAAAGTATTGACACTCTACATTCTCCACTAAGGAAAAGACATCATCAATCATAAATTTCCTTAAGTCCACAACCCCCGTTCAATAACAAAGAACCCTAAGCCCTAGGAAAATAACTCCACCATTTCACAAGGTTCGACCTAAGCATATTAGAATTCAACCACAAAAACATTAGGCCTCAGATTTTAAATGAATCCAATATAGACCTAAATTTGAATTTATTCACATGCTATTATCAAATATGCATATTCTAGATAATCATAATGTTGGCTCGAATTAGGACATGAGACAAAAGAGGTCAAACCCTAAAAATGATTTCATTTTCTCAATCATCATTTTGGAAAACTGGTCTTTGGTTGAAAGGATAGTGCCGCCACCATGACTGTGCTCAGACTATAATTCACATGCTCAAGAACCTTCACTCCTATCTTCAGATAGTCGAGTTCTTCATTGGGTAAGATCGACTTGTATACTATTGTGGTTTTTTACTTCATTCAAAGAGAAAGAAAAGTCACTAAGGCCGCGGCCTGTTCATGTTTTGTTCCTGACTTCTTTTTATGTTCTTGTAACTTTTCCTCTCTTGGCCGCCTTGTATGAGTTTGTGCTTTTGTCTGGAAACTCTACAAGAGAGCTTGCTCACAGACTTCTCTTCTTCTCTGCACATAAGGTGAGCTTCTTGTTTGTAGCTTTTATGGCTTCACTCTTGAGGTATTTCTAGCCTTGTAGCCGTGGCCTTAACATAGTCTCTTATGCATTTGTTTATATTTTTCTATGCTTGTCCTGCACTTTGGACTTTCTTGGGCTTCATACACAAGCTTGCCTTGGCATTTTACTTGGGGTTTTGAAACATTAGTATAGCCCTGGCCGCGGCTATGAGCATTATCCTACAGGCTTGAACTGGTAAACTTTGCTCAAAGTATATATTTCATTCTTCAGAACCTAAAGAACTTTCCTCTTATTTATGAAATCATGGCCATACACAGGCCGCACCATGGGTATCTTAGAAAAGCATTTTTTAGAGCTTTTGGGCTTGACCCAAGACAACAATTCATTGAATCCTTGTATCTTTGTGTTTCATTATTAACATATTTAGTCAACCATTGAATTCGACTCCAGATGAGTCAATAAGCCGTGGCTTCAAATTCCTATACAGAATGACCTTCTTATAAACTCTTGGGCTCGACCCAAAAGAAAATAGTATGTATTTAGTGTTTTGAAACAAATCCTCTTGCAGGTGTTCTAGAAATGGCACTAAATCTGTGTGTTTTGACATTCTTATAAAACTAGCTCGACCCATCATTTGTTTTCTGCACTTTTCTATATCTACCTGAACTTCATCTTATGGATATTTGGTATTTGTGAGGCACATGTATTTTTCTAAATCTAAATATATCATTGTTGATCAGCCACACATGAGTTATGACTATAACAGAACCCCTATCCTTATGTTCTGATAAAATACCCATATGGGTAAGCTGGAAATGATGAAAATCTGTACACTTAACTTGGAACCCCAAAGTGGGTATTCGCTGTCTGTGAAGAAAATGTAACTCTTTTGTATTCCAGCTTTGATTCATGATAATTTTACTTCCTTTGCACTTGCAGTTCCAAAAAATTACACATGGCATTCGTATTATTCACTTTTTAGCATATGGGTGTTCTCAAAATGAAGGAAAACTGTTCATTTAATCATTTGAAAAATTGGGCTCGAACTAACCCCTTATTTCTGCATTTTGTAAAACATATCATAGAGTTATTTCCATAATTTTGTATTTGTCTCTTCATAAAGAAAAAAATACCTCTGAATATACTACTGCTAAAAGCCTTCACACGTCCATGAAATTCTGGAAATGTATCTTTTGTTTGTACTTTTTGAATTGTCAACCTCATGTTGTTCCCTTCTTGCATACAAAATTCTTCTTGACTGAGTCTATAGACTAGCTGGTATCCCAACTATGTTTTGATTTTATGCAAAGATTTTGATTAAAGTATTGTAATTCTATAGACTGTGCTCTCTCTTATAGCTAAACTGGAACTTTCAGAAGCACTTTGTCACTTCCTTATGCTTTGTCATCTATTTGATTATTCTGAAATGACCTTTCTCTTGCTGTATCTCCCTGCATAATGTATTCGATGAAGGTCCACATATTTAATCTTCAAAACGCTCTTGATTCTGTCCTTGTACTTCACATTTGCTAATGAGAATAGTTATGATCTCGCTTTTGTTTAGTGACCACATATACCTTGGTAGAACAGTGACATCTATATTCTTCAGGTCACTTTGATGCTGCCTCCTTATTGACTTTTCTTGAAGAAACTCAGGATGATTGACTTCTTGATTCTATTCTTGGACTTATGTAGAAATCTTAATTGAAACCTTGTAGTTCTATGGACTGCATCTTACTTGATTGTTTCAGCTAGCTAATACTTCAGAAACACCTTTTTGTTATGTTTGCCATTTCCTTGTCGTTCTACAATGGTCATTTCTCACCTAGTAATTCCTAATGTTGAATTTGCATTATCAGCCAAACTGGAACTGACTGTTCATTTACCATTCGAATGCAATGTTTGTCCCTTCACACTCTTGGGCTTCGACCTAGCACTCTTCATGCATTTTTATGCTCCATTTAACAAAGTTGTTCCATGAATCTGAAACAATTACATTCCTTTTTAAGGCACTATGTATGCCTATTCACTATTCTTGATTGTGGGAAAGAACACTGTTGAACTTTGCATGATATATGATCATGATGAACAAATAACACTATAGAAAAAAAACATGAACCATACAACAACGTTCGAGATGAATGTACTCAGTTAAGTGATTGAGCAGATTAAACTCATTGTTCACCTGTAGCTTTTAGAAAGCATTTACCTGATTGTTATGAATGCACAGTTGGTTCAATAGCTTGATAGATAGCTCTGTTTAACTCTTTCAGTTGTATATCATTTCTTTTCCTGATGAATATGATGATGTAAGAACTATCTCTTTATCAGCCCACTTGTAATGAATAAGGGCAGCATGCCGAGCTCTACCCTTGTGGGAGCCCATTTTTCTCCACATGCTTGGTCTTCGAATAATAATCAACTTAGCGACTTTCCCTATACCTGCACAAGGAAACAAACAATGTTAGCATAAAAACAAGATATGATGATCATACTGATGTTTCTCCCTCAGCTTGTTTCTTTACACTTTACTTGATTGCTTCAGTGTATGATTAGTAGCAGGCTGCACTATTGTTGGTGATTCATATAGGTATCTTCATAATCGAAGCCTCTGACATCCCTCCTTTCCTTCCTGTAGGTTAATAGAGCTCGAGAAGACAAACGTGCACCATTTCAACGTTGACCATCGGCCAATCAGGCAATGCTGATTATGTCATTACTTATGTGATTTCTTCTTTTGCATCTTCCATAGTGTAGTATGCTATTAATGATGCACTGTGATAGTCCCATCCACGGCTTGTGTGGATATTTGATTTCATCTTATGCTTTTCATTTCGAAAAGAAAATGCATCTTAATGCAATGTTGTATTATCATTTGGATTCTTGCAATCAAATGAAGCTATGTAAATATGAATCACTTTATGAAATGAATGAAAGCATTTAAAATGCTTTATTGTTTATATGCTCAATTTTGTACTTCATTTAATTGCAAAGCATTGAATAGCACTTCTGAAACTCAGTTTCCTCTTTTTAATGCTCAACAGTCACTTAACGAACAATGAACACGATGCAAACAACACTTAAGCACAATGCAGAAATAACTGTAATTTCACCTTAAGATATAACAATGTTTAATCCAGCTCCACCAATTGAGCTGTGGCAAAAAATTGGTAACAGTAACTTTTTTGGCAGAGCGACATGTACAAAAGTGAAGTTGATGGAGTTTCCAATTGCTGGAAGTGTGAGAAAATGAAGTGAAGAATGCTTGAGCATGTCCCCGAGATGAATTGAATGTGTAATGGATGCTTTTGAAGGTGGGATGAGAAAGAACAAGCCATTTTTGAGTCGGTTGGTCGTCAAAAGGACGTTAAAATTCATCCTCAATGAGGAGTGTAATGTCTCTACCAACTTCAGATGCGATAATCGAGAATCGATTAGGGATGGCAACACACCACGTAGACGTTTGCATGCCGTGTTTGCATCCTTGATAAATATTCTTTCACTGACACACAAGACAAGTGCCAAGTGGATGCATTCTGAATGGATGATGTGGAATTTCACCTTTGGGTTTGATTTTCTAAGGTGAGGGTATGTTTAAGGGGAATTTACACAAGGGGTACAAATTCACTCCTATACACTAAATAGTCTATTAGACATCTATTATGGACTTCTAACATGGATATTTAAGTGGTAATCCAATATTAATATATAATTGACTCTTAGACTTCTCATGTTGATATCTATGTTAGAATCAAGAATTTTCATGCTAATATCCAAGTTGGAATCTAATGCTGACAAATCTAATTGTCACTTAGACTTCCCATGTGGATCTGATCTTTTTTTTTATTAAAGCATGTTGATGTGATCTTCTTCTTGCAAATCTCTCTCTTTCTCAATATTCAACTCCTATGAATCACCAACCTTTCCCATTCACATGGATACTCTCCTTTAACTCATTTCCCCCTTCTCAATAAACTTCTCTTCTTAGCCATACCAATTCATATTTCCAGGTAGATTGGTAAAACTTTGTTTCTTGGCCAACCCTAACTTCCTCCTTTCCTAGTGGTCTCCTAATGAAAAAAATCACACAACTCCTTGTGGCGATCCCTTCCTTGCTTTATTTTATCTACTCATCCTTCATACAACCTTTCTATTTAAATTTTTTTGCATGCAACACCGTTATCTTTTTTGCCACACTTCTTTTTCTTTTCTTCGCATTCTCCTCTATTTGTACATGACTACTATAAAATACCATAACATTATATCTGTAGCTTCCTTTTTCTTCTTTTCTAGTCATGAGGCCTTCTTCTCATCTTTCCCACATGTGGTCTTCCTTATTTTTTTTTATAAGGCAGGGGCATGCAAATGAGAGACCAAGAGGGATTCAAAATTGACATTTTTAAAAATTTAGTAAACAATGATCTTAAATGAGAAGCCAAAGATAGATAAACTCAAAATTTGAAGATATGAGAAAATAAATCATAATGCTCAAAATAAAATTAATTACTTTTTGTTTTTATTTTTAAATGATAAAAATTAAAAAATTCAAATAGTAAAAACAAACATAACATTCTTATTTCTAAATTATATATATATATATAAAACATCTGATGGGCTAAATTCTCTGAAACTATTGGTATTCCATTCATTACTGAAACCACAACTAATAAACTTCGGCGCCCACACATCACGACAGGTCTTCCATTTTAGGTATGCCTCTGCGTTTCTTCCACGCAGTTTCCCACACAAACCACAGACACTCACTCCAGCTGTCAAATAAATTGATAGGACTGATAAAAGACTATTTCAACAACAAACGTCATGCTGAATCGACCGCTATTGATTCCTCACAATGAATCTACTCCTCACAGCTAGCACTGTTTATTGTTTTAATTCAATGAAAAAGGTCTCTTCAGTGTAAACGCAATCACTTCAAATATTTAAAAGTCAAAGTGAAATCTGAGTTTTGCAGAGGTCATTGTGCTTGCGTTGGTGGGTAGATCACTTCACCTTAATTGATAAGATGCCACTTTCTTAAAAGGGTTTAAGAATTGATATATAGATCAAATCACAATGTTTGATATGATCAAAGTGAATGAATTAATAAAAGACAGGTGAAGAAATAAAATGTTGTACTTTAAACAATAATGGAAAGCTTCTAATGCCATTATTTTTTCTTTTCTGGCACCATTTGAAAAGCTGGCAGGAAAATAGGGTGTGACCAGATATTGCAGAGATTCTAGATGGTCTGGGATATCTGCAAACAATGAAGAGAATCTCGCCTTTAAGAGTTTGTGCGTAGAAAATATGTTAAAGGAACAGTTGTAGAATTTTGAGGGGTAATGGGATGGATTTGACACTGATAGAAAGCTCTGTAGTCAGCAATATTACGAGAAATTAGGCAACATGAGGAATTATGAGAATTCGAGCGTCATTAGGATATGTCAGGTCTTACTAGGAAATTTTGCCATTGACGGGTATGTGGGGAAATTTGGGTAGACAGGACATTGCGGGAAAATGTAGGTCAGTAGGATTTGGCGGAGATGCAAGGGGGACTTGTACATATCCAACATGACATTGAAGTTCCACAGATCCAGCAGTGGTGGTAAATCCTGCAAGCGAGGTAACTTGGCGCTGGATGGAAAATTGCGTAGAGTGGCTGCGTCACGAATCCTATTCCACCATCACAATGAGGTAGATGCAACAATATTTTTAAAGTCAAAGTGTTTAATTGTAATAATTAATTAAGTGTTGTGCACTAAATAATAGTGTTATTATAATACATTTAAATATTAATTTATTTAATAAAATTACATATCAATATTTTTTTTTATTTTTTTAATAATATGTTATAAACTGTAATTTGATATATTTTAATTCTACATAGAATTTAAGGTCATTGTCTTTTAATAGTTTAATTAAAATGTTCTATGAAATATTTTATATTTGATTGAGTTATTTTTAATTTGTCATAGCAGCAATATATATATATATATATATATTCACTAAAATGTTTGATTTGTCAATTATATTGTAAACCAGTTCAAATATATTATTATAAATTTATGAAATTAAAAATATTCTATTAGGATTTCAAAATTAAATAAAGACTTGCATTGATGCAAGTATCATTTCTAATTCTAATAAGGTGTCCCTCAAATCTTGAGTGTTGCTGAAATATTCCAAATGCTCACCCCCTATGCAAATGTCTAGTGTCATGTTGGTGCAGCTTAGCGAATGCCACAAGTATCACAGACAAGCATAGTTGTGTGATTGGATGGTTCCATTAATCACATCACTCCCACCCAAGAAGTCTCAATACTATATTGTGGGAAGTGTTTTGGTGCTATGTGGCGACCTCACACACCTCCAACAAAAAGGCTAGTATTGTATCTTTTCTTCAATTGATCACCTCCATAGCGTGCTCTGTGTTGCATTTGTGCAGACTGAGAAAGCTACTACATCTTGTTAAGTATTGCTACTGCATGATTAGTTCAGCTTCTTCGTGGGTCCTTTGAGTGGTAAAAATGCAAAAAAAATGATGGTTGTGTGGTGAACCCATTTATTTTTTGTTCATCAAACGACCATTTTAAGCCATGACCAACCGCTTGGAAGCATCCAAACTTCAATAAAAGTGGATGCTTATCTTAACCTAGTTTATGCCCTCTCTATCTAAGGCTATAAATATTTGGCCACACCACAATATTTTGAGTGCCCTTTCATACCACGAACCGCTTCAAACTGTGCAAACATGCCATGTTGTAGTGTCAACTTTGGTTTTTGTTCTTTCTAACTTTCCAACTTATAAGCAGTCATTGGTTTTTACACAAAACACTGATGGGCCCTGTCTTTAATTGTACCATAGAAAAAAGGACCTCTTGCTTGACATGGGAATAATTCATGATAAATCAGACTTTATGAGGCCTTGATTCAGGTGTTGTGAGGTATTTTATGCATCCACACTAGGCCTTGGACCCTTGCAAATTAAATAACATGCTTTTAATGATTTCTTGTGAAGGTGTTTTGAAGTATTGTAACACATTTCTACACTTTTCTAGACTCTTTTCATTACAATTCACCTAAAAATCACCTTTTCATCACTTATCAAGTCCTTTTTTGAAGTGTTGTAATGTCTTGTAACAAGATTTTATGCTTTTCTAGGCTTAATTTCACTATTTACACCTTTCTTATGCTTTTTTTGACTCCTTTATGCCCTTATAAGGCTTAATTAAGTGTATTTTTGAATGTAAACCTGACAAATAATATTAAATGTGACTTAATTCCCGACACCCACTTTCAAGCCCAAGGTGGGACCCATTTTCCATGGGTGGTAAATAATCCCTCTTGGATCTAATTTCAAAATAATTCAAAATTTCTTTTAGGTTTTTATTTAAAAATACCTTATGTTCGCCTGTGATGAGGTATCATTGGCTTATTAAGGCATAGATGTGTAAAAATAAGTGTTTTTATCCTCATTTTACATCTCCCCATTCAATCTCTAAAACCATTGTTCATTATTCATCCATCATTCTTCCATATCAAGCCAAGCAAGTTAGGGTTTCATCATTTTAAGTCATTAAGATAACAATTTTTAGACATTCAAGAGCAGATTCTTCATTTTTTGCTGCAAACATTCAAGGTCAATCATCATGGCAAGGTAATCATCTCCAATATTACATGCTTCATTACATTCTTTCATCATTTTGGTTTACTTACCTAAAAGGGGTTTGACCAAGGCAAACCCCCATGCCCTAACATTCAACATTTCTCTCTCTTGTCTTGTGTGTTTATAGATTTAAACATCTTCGAAGCTTGGAAATCATTAAGAATCAAGTTGTAAAGTTGTTTAGGTCTTCTCCTCATTGTCCAAGTCAAAATATCAACAAAAACTCACTTTCAGGTTCATAAATCAGAGTTTCCAAAACAAACACATTTAGAAAATCAAGGTGCAGATTGAGAGCTCTGGATCCCTCTTTTGAATATGCAAAAATTCAAAAGTGGACTCATTCGCTATGGGTGGTGAATGAGTCCCACTTCCAGGTCAATTTTTGTTTTCTACATTTTTAGATATGCTTTTGTCAAAAATAGGTTCTAACTTAGTTTTGTAGAACTAGGACTGATTTTCCCAATATGACGAATGAGTCCCACCAAGCCTGAAAAACTAGCATCGGTAGCATTCCAAAATCCATTTCTATCATCTTTCAATATCTTAGGTGCACACTTTCAGTTTCATTCTTTTATGTTTAGTTTTGCATTCATTTCTAAGTGTTTGTGCATTACACAATGTATTTTCAAACAAGTTGCTTTCCTTTAGTTTCCATTCATTAATCAATTAATCTTATTAGTTTCTTTCATTCAAGCATTGCATATAGGTATGTTGCATCCATATTCCATCCATATTGCATTGATTTTGAGTGTAACATTTCCCATTTTGGCCCTTCTTTCTCCTTTTAGGTGAAAAACCCTAAAAGAGCTAGAAAGGATTAGGGTGCCCAAAATCTATGTTACATTTTGGTGAAACTAATTTTTTGAATACTTTCTAGTCTAATTTGGAGCCCTTCATCATACATCTAGCTTGCATTGATCTTGCATTAGGACTTGCATGAATTCATTTGCATGCTAGGTTTCAAATTTTTCATTCATAAAAAGTGCATTTAGGTTGCATTTTTGGCATCTAATTTCTTGTAATTTTTTTGAAGTTCTACATTTTTCATTTAGTTATGCATCATAGCACTCAGAAAACATCAAAATCCATCAAAATTTTCTAAAAATTCTAAAAAAAGTCCATACTGGGACTCATTCACCACCTTGGGCAAATCAGTCCCTTTTCACCACTAAAACTACCTCGATGCCATTTCCTAGATGTATTAGTCAGTTGCATTTTTGTAACATGCACTTGATCAAATCTAGCCTAAATTAGCTCATTTCATGCATGGTTTCAATTTCATGTTTGCATTCTCATACTATTACATAGCATAATCAGTCAGTTATCATCTAAAAATTGCATTTCATTTCAACCTTTTACATTGCATTTTGAGTTATCATAGATTGTTCTTTCAAAATGTTAGTTTCAATCTTCTCCAAATTTTCAAAGAAAAAGTTAGTCAATAAGCATGATTGTCATTCATTCAATGCATTTCCTAGTTATGAGAGTCTCTTAGCACAAGAGAATGAGAATGACAATGTTAACCTTAAACTCACACCCTCTCCTATCTCCCCTATTTGTGTGGATAATGTGATAGAAGAGCATACAAAAATAGATACTTATGATGATCATAATTGTGCTTCTCCTAATACCTCTCGTTTTAGTGACAAAGTTATCTCGGTGAAAGAAGACACAATCATTGAGAAACACAAGGATCTTGTTTGTCCTTCTCATCATCCCCTTTGGGAAGATATTTTAGCACAAGAAAAATAAATCATACACACATTCCTAAACATCACCTTACCTAATTTCATTTGTGAGGATAAGTTTAAGGAAGATAAGATTATAAATGATGAGGATGTACTGGTCTACCACAACCCTCTTTATGATCCTTCCCCCATCTATCCTATTTTGGAAGACATTCGAGACCAAAGGCATGACGTTGACAATGCTCATGATAATCATACTTGTTCTTCTCCTAGTATCTCCCCTAGTTGCAAGTAAGATGCTTTGATGTTAGAACACACAACCAATGAGAGTCATGCGAATTTTAGTCATCCCCTTTCACCTAAGAAAAACCTTACCGAGCAAGCGAATTCAACCATTGATCCTCCTCATACTTGTGATGAAGTCCTTTTAGGAGAACCAACCTTAGAATGTCAAGAAAATTCAGTTTGTAGTTCTCCTCAAAACAATATCATGATGCAAGACAAGAACCACAATAATGATATAGACTCTCACTTGCTAAGGGATGTTAACATTATTCAACCTCAACTCATCCTTTACCCCCCTTCACATAAATCTCCACCTCAAAACAAATCCGAACTTGTCCTTTACCCACCTAAGAATAATGTATCACAACATCTGAGTTATAATACCATTGCTCATAGATATATCACTCAAAATAATTTGCAACCACTGTAACCAATCCCAACACCCTTACCTTTTCCTAGTCCTATCCTCCCTAGACCTATCTTACTAGGTCTTCCTAGTGGAAAGGGGTACAATCTTGTTGAACAACTGAAAAATACTCCTACTAAAAATTCATTATGGGACCTTATTCAAGCCTCCCCTCACTATCACAACACGATCCAATTGGCTTTGCAATGAGTTCATGTTCCTTCTAATACACAACCAAATGATATAGCAGCCATAATTCAAGCTATAAATGCTGACATTGTTTTCCACCAAAGTGAGCTTCCTCCTTTGGAAGTGCAAAAAAAAATGAAGTCTTTTATGATTATTTCTCAATACAAATGAAAAGGGATTAAGAAAACTCTTGTAGCTATTGGTTCTGCTCTTAATGTGTGTGGAGTGAACCTTCTCAATAGACTAGGTGTTGATGAATCAAACATTCAATCTGATTCTTTAGCCATCAGGGGATTTAACAATGTAAGCAAACAACCGCTTGGTGTGATCACTTTACCTCTTACAGTTGGAGTGGCCACATTAGATACACCAATCCATGTTATGCTTAATTATATTTCATATATAACCTTCTTCTAGGTAGGCCATGGATTCATGCAATGAATGGTGTTCCTTCCACTCTTCATTGTAAAATGAAATATATTTACAACAACAAAGTGTACACACTCAATGCTGATAATGAGCCTTATAGTTTCTTACAACTTGAGAAAACCAAAGAGATCCCCTTGAACACATTAACACCAACCACACAAGTGGAATCCACACAACAAAACAATGAAGAACAACTTACATATGATGATTGGGGTTCCTTGGATTTTGAACATGACTTCATGAGAGAGTACAAGATCATACACAAAGATTCAAATAAGGGAAATGAAACAATATATGACTCTTCAAAAGCATCCGCCTCCACCACTTCAGACAAAGAAGCAAACCACACAACAACCTTTGATGCACAAAACGATGAACAACCACCCGATCCAAAAGCAATGAAGAAAATGTATGGAAAAGGTTATGAACTTATGAAACAACTTGGATATAGTGGAAAAGTATGTGGTGCTAGCAAACAAGGTATTCATTTCCCCATCGATCCTCACACACAACAAACAATGCATGGTCTTGGCTATTGTCCTGTGATAGAAATTGCCAAGCCTTCACCCAACATCAACAATCTCACACAACATACTCCTAAATCATCCTTAACAAACATCCATCCTAAACTCCTCAACACTAGTAGTCTTGAACATCATCCTTTCTCAAACATCAAACAAAAAAGTACACCTTCGCTTAATGTCAATGTCATCTCACAAAACACTTATGATTTGAATTCGTTAGATTTTATATCCTCCCATCATGGAGAGCACAAAATATCACAATCTAAAGAGTCTTGCGTAAGTATGACATCTACTACTAAGAAAGATGTATCTTTAACACAAGCTACAAGACCACCTTCTACCATTGATCAAGAGGGTATCTTGTCGAGACTCCTCCAAGATCACTTTGTCACCCTCCCTCCCAGAACTCGTAAGAAATGTTATTACAAGACTTCATTCTACACCTATTAGAGAGTTCATAGTCACTTCACTAATGAATGTAAGGCTTTGAGTAGTAAAATTCAACATCTTAAGGAGTTTGGTATGCTTCCTCATGTGGGGGCACCTACTTCCTCTAATTGATACCGATTTTAACTCTAGCATGCATTTCATCAATCATTTCAGCTCACCTTTGTCTTGCACTAAGTGATGGAAAGGGGTTTGCTAGCCTTGTCCTCGTATGTCACTTGTTGTTGCCTCCTTTGGCTAGTCGTTAACGTTTCATGAATATATAAGAGTGGCCTTGGGATGTGGACAACATGCCTTAAGTTGGCTCACATATGACATACTTCTCTTTTTCATGACATAGCTTCTCAAAAACATATGACTTGGTAAAGGGTTTTTTGAGTAAGCTCTCATGTTCTCCTTCTTCTACTTTAAAACAATTTCTCACCGTATTGGTGCTCACAACTGCTTTAAAGTGGGGCCATATATCACCACTCACATTTCATTGTGCAATTTTCTTTTTCTTGTGATTCCCTCTCTTGGAAACATTACATACAATGTTGCTCAGGATGAGACCTTGCACTTGTCCTCTCTTGGAAACAAGATGAGATAATTTTCACTTTTCCTCTCCTGGAAACATTAGGCATGATGTTCCCTAAGATGATACCTTGCATGAACAAAGAATAATCCCTTTGAATAATACTTACACTATTTTGCATTAACAATGCCTATGATTTTCAAGCATATGAAGTTTTTCTTACCTCATAGAGCTCAAAAATCATTTTCCTTTGTGGCGCCTTATTAAAGTTATCAGGAGGTATAACTTTGATATAGTTGAGCGGGAAGCCGATTCTAAGGCACGACTTTCCCCATAGCCACCTATGTGTTTGAGTGCATACCAACTAGCATATGTTTCTCACCTTTTGGGATTTCTCACCCCATGGACAATCAAAATTTTCAAGGTCCCAGAGTGAGTATGTTGTGTACTTCTCACCCCATAGATGACCTAAAGTTCTATGGCCCTAGAGTGAGTATATCCTTTCTCATTTTCATCTTTTTCCTAGTTCTTGTCATTGCATGATTATGTATCTTGATAGTTTGACTTAGGATCTTGGATCCTAGGGTCTTGCACAATCTCCTTTGATATTTTTCATTCTTGTCATTTGCATCTGTACACTTGGATCTCTCTCTTGAATGTCTATTTTAGTGTGAGTTTGAAGCAAGTTCATCCTCTCACTAAAGTGGGAGCTAAATGTACTATAGAGAAAAGGACCTCTTTCTTGACATGGGAATAATTCATGATAAATTGGAATTTATGAGGCCTTGATTCAGGTATTATGAGGTATTTTATGCATCCACACTAGGTCTTGGACCCTTGCAAATAAAATAACATGCTTTTAATGATGTCTTGTGAAGGCGTTGTGAAGTGTTGTAACATATTTCTACACTCTTCTAGACTCTTTTCATTACAATTCACCTAAAACTCACCTTTTCATCACTTATCAAGTCCTATTTTGAAGTGTTGTAAAGTATTGTAACAAGATTTTATGCTTTTCTAAGCTTAATTTCACTATTTACACCTTTCTTATGCTTTATTTGACTCCTTTATGCCCTTATAAGGCTTAATTAAGTGTATTTTTGAATGTAAACCTGACAAATAACATTAAATGTGACTAAATTCTTGACACCCACTTTAAAGCCCAAGGTGGGACCCAGTTGCCATGGGTGGCGAATGAGTCCCTCTTGGCTCCAAATTCCAAATAATTCAAAATTTATTTTGGGTTTTTATTTAAATATACCTTATGTTGGCCTGCGATGAAGTATCATTAGGTTATTAGGGCATAGATGTGTAAAAACAAGTTGTTTTCTCCTCATTTTACATCCCTCCATTCAATTTTTAAAACCATTCTTCATTATTCATCCATCATTCTTCCATCTCAAGCCAAGCAAGTTAGGGTTTCATCATTTTAAGTCATTAAGATAGTAATTTTCAGACATTCAAGAGCAGATTCTTCATGTTTTGTTGTGGACATTCAAGTTCAATCATCATGGAAAGGTAATCATCTCCATTATTGCATGCTTCATTACATTCTTTCATCATTTTGGTTTAATTACCTAAAAGGGGTTTGACCAAGGCAAACCCCCATGCCATAACATTCAACATTTCTCTCTCTTGTTTGTTTGTATATTTAGACATCTTAGAAGCTTCGAAATCATTAAGAATCAAGTTGTAATTTTTTTTAGGTCTTCTCATCATTGTCCAAGTAAAAATATCAACAAAAACTCACTTTCAGGTTCAGAAATCAGAGTTTTAGAAGCGAACAACTATAGAGAATCAAGGTGTAGATTGCGAGATCTAGATCCCACTTTTGAATATCAGGAAATTCAAAAGTGGACTCATTCACCATGGGTGATGAATGAGTCCCACTTCCAAGTCAATTTTGTTTTTTTTGCATTTTTAGATACCCTTTTGTCAGAAATAGGTTCCGACTTAGTTTTGCAGAACTAGGACTGATTTTCCTAGAATGGCGAGTGAGTTCCACCAAGCCTGAAAACCAGCATTAGCAACATTCCAAAATCCATTTCCAGCCTCTTTCAATATCTCAGGTTCACACTTTCAGTTTCATTCTTTTATGTTCAGTTTTGCATTTATTTCTAAGTGTTTGTGCATTACACAATGTGTTTTCAAACAAGTTGCTTTCCCATAGTTTCCATTCATTAATCAATCTATATTATTAGTTTATTTCATTCAAGCATTGCATATAGGTATATTGCATCCATATTCCATCCATATTGCATTGATTTTGATTGTAACATTTCCCATATTGGCCCTTCTTTCTCCTTTTAGGTGAAAAACCCTAAAAGAGCTAGAAAGGATTAGGCTGACAAAAATCTATGTTACATTAATAATGTTGATCAATTTGATATCATAAAATATCTATCCATTCCGAATATGATCACTCATTTGGTGGCACTTCTACTCACGTCCTTTTTGATTCATGATTGCTTAAGGGATTTGTTATTTATGTCTAAATGATGGCATAGTACTCTATTGGCAAGTTTCCCATGCTAAAGTTGAAATAAAGCACTATGTAGTCATTTCAATATATTTTCTATAGGAAAGATAATCTAGGAAATTTTTTTGCTAGGTGGCTGCATTGTGCTTCAGAGGTGAGTTGTAATTTCAACTAGATAGTTGCTTTGTGCTTCTATGGCGAGTTCACATGTATCAATATGGTAATTAAGTGCATTAAAGTTGCATCAATATTTCTTCTCAGATGAATTAAATGTGGAAATAAATTCCCCCTACCTAGAGTTTTCTCTATTTAAAGTGGTAGGGTGATAACCTCACTACTCTTCTTGCATAATAGTTAGCTAGTATCAGGTTGAGAATGGACACCTTGATATTTCTCACATGTTCAAAGTGCTAGATAGATTTCACTGGTGCTATCACAAACCAACATTTGAAGGTGATTATGAAACACCCCATAAGAAGAGATATAAAAGCGGTAAAGATGATACTCGATGTTGATTTCCTAAGGGAAGAAAAGTGCTACAAGGTAAACTTAGATATCACATCATGATTTGTGGCTTCCCTCTTGAAACTAGGAGAACCAAAATAGCTAGTGGGGGTTTTGATAGCAAAATTGTTAAAACAACATAATCTAGGCATGCTCAAGGCTACTTAAGAAGTAGCATGCTTAGGGTTTGGAATTTTGAGGTCGCAAGACACCCATTGCGTGTGAGAGGGGGGGGCTATTTTGAAATGGCTTCCATTCTTTGGAAAATTCCATACAATTTCATTAGCTCATCATCGAACTCTGGCGAGTATGGGCAATTACTTCCTAAAATAGGTAAACTATTTGTATCCCATGATAGATATCTAATGGATTGTGGACTTCGTTGCCACCCCTCCTATGGTATGAGTAGTTTCAACCTACCCCTTATATAAAAATTTCCTCTCTCTAGTTTCATCACACTCTCTGGCTTGAGGCTTATGTTTTGTTTCTCCCTCCTCTCATCTAAGCATCTGGTATTCAAGGAATTGTGTTTTGTTTTGGTCCCCCGTCTGCACAAATATTTTATAAGTTCTTTTTGTAAGGAATTGTCACTTTATACATGTAATTCAACACTTTTTATATTAATAATATTTAGGATTTTTTATTTTATCTAAACAGAATACTTGGATTTAGTGTGTTAAAGAGTAACAAATTTGCATACATTATTTAGGGCCTTTATCTAATTTATTAAAAATAAATTACACATTTTTTGGAATTGACATAGGAGCACATGTCTCCTTGTGACACAAAACCTTTCAAAATTAATATATTTTGATGATTTTTTTCTATTTATTTTTATTTAATAAAATATATGAGTACAATATTCACCAAAAAAGGGTGCTAGAAAGGCACACCCACAAATTCTAGTAGGACCAAGTCCATAACAAAGATTAAAAAAAAAAATAGGGCCAAGCCTAAGAAAATCTTAGTAAAATAAAATACCAAATGGGGAGGAGTCCTTATCATCAATACTACCCAAACATCTTTAGAGGCTTAATAATAAATTGGATGATAAGTAGGAGGTTTTTTTTCCATGGCATGTCAATTTGTGATATTGCTATCAAGATTCAATTGTGTAGTTTTTACGAGTCAAACTCATTGACTCATGTTTCCTGAGTAGTGGTTCACAAGAACCCGTCTCTCATGATAATGAATGATCCACTTATCACTCATTGCAACTAGGTTATGCTCATAGAGGTGCAACACTAGGCCTTCCTGAGAGGTCACCCATCCTAGTACTACTCTAGCTTAAGTACATTTAACCATAGTGTTTTCTCCAAGGTTAAGCCCACTTAGCTTGCAACCCCATTTGCAAAACCTTCAGCATGTGTTGTGCCTTATGAGCCATTCATTATAGAGCTCCTTTAGCTCATCAATTGATAAGGAGGAGGTTTTTTTTGTAGCATGTCAAATTGTGATATTGCTATCAGGATTCAATCGTGTAGTTTTTACGAGTTAGACTCATTGACCCATGTTTCATGAATAGTGGTTCACAAGAACCCATCTCTCATGATAATGAATGGTCCACTTAGCACTCATTGCATCTAGGTGATGCATAGATAAGTGAAGTATTGGGCCTTCTTGGGAGGTCACCCATCCCAGTACGACTCCAACTCAAGCACGTTAACCACAAAATTTTCTCTAAGGTTAAGGCCACCTAGCTTGAAACCCCATTTGCAAAACCTTTAGCAAGTATTGTTCCTTATGAACCATTCATTATAGAGGCCCTTTAGCTCATCAATTGATAAGTAGGAGGTTTTTCTTCCACAACATGTCAAATTGTGATATTGCTATCAGTATTCAATCATGTAGCTTTTACAAGTCAAACTCATTGACCCATATTTCATGTGTACTGGTTCACAAGAACCCATATCTCATGATAATGAATGGTACACTTAGCACTCATTGCATCTAGGTGATTCTCATAAAGGTGAGCACTAGGATTTCTTGAGAGGTCACCCATCCTAGGACTACTCCATGGTTGAATCTTGATAGCAATATCACAAATAAATTGGCTCCTAGACAGTGAGAGCATGTTCTTCTACAAGAGGGTTATATCATGGCTAGTGATCACAAATAAGAGAAATGACCAACTCCAAATAGGGGAACTTGCTAGATTCAAGATAGTCAAGAGAACCATTGCACTTCCAAGAAGAGATGGTTCAAGGTAGGTAGGAGGTCTGTGACCACTCACCAAAGGCCATATTTTTTGAGAAAGTTGGAGGTTGAAAGCCACAGGGACGATGCGAGAAGGATCCATTGTCACATTTAGTAGATTGGTTGCACCCATATTGACACGCTCAAGGAGTAGAGAAGGCATTTTCCAAAAAAATGACAATAGTACAAGGGCTATTTTCCTAGAAATCAAGCAACTTCAAGTTGTACCAAAATTTACATGAGAATATCAAATAAAATCATGGTTTTAGTATATAAATAATAGTGATTATTAGTAGAACAACTTAATAGAAGAGTGAACTACTTTTATCTTTCCAAATATTGAAGATAATTTTCACCTTAAAAGCTTGCCAAATTTGAGTATACTTGTGCAAGATGGTAAGGACAGAAAGATGGAGGCAAAAAAAGGGTCTTAAGTGGCCACTTTTTTTTCTAAAATTGAGAAATACTGACCTTGGATGAGAAATTGAGGATAGTTATACTAAAAAAATTTAGATAGAAAAAAAACAAGGACTATAGTGCTCTGAGTCTACTTTCTAAACTACTATTTTTTTTAATATGGTAGAGATTAAAGGGTTTAAAAAAGGGAGCCATGAAAATTGGTGTTGCTTTTGTCAAAAAACATAACATAGCATTTATTGTCGTTCCCTCAAAAGGTTAACTTTTTTTTGGTATTTTTAAAATCACTTCGATGAGAAATTAGCTAACATGTAGTTTGTGCTTGATTTTTCTAATAAATTTTTAATTAATATATGTTTTTTTACTAAATTTTAAAGTGGACACATCTTAGAAAATAGAAATTTGGCTGTGCCACTCCTATAATTTTTGAAAAATAATCGAAAATAATTTTTTTATTATGTGTAGAGTGGAGTCTAGTTTATAAAAAATGTAATTTATTTGAAATTTTAATGAATGGATAAAAAAGTAAAATACACCAAACATTTGTTTTTGACAAAAAAACTGACACAAAAATAAATAAAAATAAAGATGAAAGCCTTAACATAATCAAAATGTGAAAAAAATTACATCATTTAATAGATAATATAGAGCCTAACATTAGCCAGGTTTTTTTTTACTCAACCTTGAAACACGTGCAAACTTGACAGTTGCCAGAAACGAGATTATGTAGAATTTTGAAGAAAATAAAAAAACACATTATTGGACATTGGGAAGGCACTTCAAGCCTTTCGTTTGGAAATCCAAAGAAAATGCAAGCCAAAGTATTGGGGATTCCCAAAGCAAGACATAATGTGAATGCATTATAATGTGGTAACGTGCTCATGTTATGGCTTGCCTTACATTTTACTTGGTTTTGCTTTGTTTAGATTCATGTTTCCCAAACCAAACATAATGTGAGTGTCTTATAATGTGCTCACATTATGTCTCACTTGAAATTGTTTTTGTGCAAGTTTGTTAATTGTATGTTTGGTGCATGTATGTTTCTATATATATTTGTATGTATGCGTGTGTGCTTAAATGTATATGTATGCATGTATGCATGTATGTACATATGTATGTATGTATGTATGTATGTATGTATGTATGTATGTATGCATGTATGTATGTATGTATGTATGTATGTATGTATGTATGCTTGTATGTATGTATGTATGCATGCATGTATGTATGTATGTATGTACACTTGTATCTATGTATATATGTAAGTGTTTTGGGTTTAGAGTATATAAGGGTGAGGGTATAGGGTTTAGGGATGAGGGTTGAGGTTGTAGGGTTTAGGGTTTAGGGTTTAAGGTATAGGGTTGAGGGTTGAGGAATTAAGGCTTAAGTAACAGGATGAGGGTATAGGGTAGAGGGTTGAGGGTTTAGAGTTGAGAGATAATATTCACCTTGTTGAATGTATAATATTAAGTGTGTAAGGTATAGGGATTAGGGTTTATGATATTGGGTTTAGGGTTTACGATATGGATTGAGGGTATAAGGCATAGGGTGAAGGGTTGAGAGTGTATGGTTTAGGGTTTAAGTATAGTGTTGAGGGACAATATTTAGGGTTTAGGGTATAAGGGTGACATTATAGGGTATAGGGATGAGGGTTGCGGTTGTAGGGTTAAGGATTTAAGGTATAGGGTTGAGGATTGATGGATTAGTGTTTAAGTATAAGGTTGAGGCTTGAGGGTTTACAGTTGAAGGATAATGTTCAAGGTTGAGTGTCTAAGGTATAGGGTTCAAGGTTGAAGGTTGAGGGTGTAAGGTATAGGAATGAGGGTTGAGGGTTTAGGGAAAAATTATAAGGTTGAGGGTATAGGGTATAGGTTTTTGGGTTGAGGGATAATGTTAAGGGTTTAGGGTTTAGGGTTTAAGGGTTGAGGTATTAGGATTGAGGGTTGAGGGTTTAGGGTTGAGGTTTTAAGGGATAAGTGATTAAGGGTTGAGGGTTGAGGGTTTAATGGTTGAGGGTTGAGGGTTTAAGGGTTTAGGGTTCAAGGTTCAAGGTTTAAGGACTGAGGGTTTAGGGTCTAAGAGATTAAAGTTGAGGGTTGAGGGATTAGGGTTTAAGGTAGATAGTATTGAGGGTTGAGGGTTTAGGGTTTAAGGTTTAATGGCTAAGGTTTGAAGGTTTAGGTATAGGGTTTAGGGTTGAGGGTTAAGGGATTATGTTTTAAGGGTTGAGGGTTTAAAGGTTTAGAGCTTAAGGGTTAAGGGTTTATGGTTTAAGGTTTTAGGGTTTATGAGATTAGGGTTTAATGGATGAGGGTTTAATAGTTGAGGGTTAAGAGATTAGGATTTAAGGTATAGGGTTGAGGGATTCGTGTTGAGAGTTTAATGTATAGTGTATATGGGTGAGGCTTGAGGGTTGAGAAATTTTATCAAAAATTTCAAGTGCCTTATGTATGCTTCCGCATTTTTCATACATGTCAACCAGGGAACTCAGAACTACAACATCTGATTGTAATTCACTTTCAATTATTGTTTGATGGATTTCTATAACCTGTTCTAAAGCTCTCATTTTGGTTGTAGGATAGTAGAATTCTAGACAAAGTTTTGGAATTTGGCATTGTGCACAACAATTGCATTTGCTTAAAATTCTCCAAGGATTTTTCAACATGCCCATTTTGTTAATATCTCATAGTCATCCCATTCCATGAGACCACATCTTGTTGAAACATTTTTTCAAATAGATTAGATGCCTTGTTTATGCTTCCACACTTTGCATACATGTCTATTAGGGAATTCACAATAGGGACATCAAACAAAAGTCCAATTTTTATTATTCTTTGATGAATGCTCATTCCATGTTCCAAAGCTCCCATTTTGACACAAACTAGGAGGATGCTGGCAAAGGTTATGGAAATTGGATTTCTACATATGGCATGAAAATTTTGATCACTTTCTTGAAAAAATAAATTAGGAAAATACCATATTTTTTGTGCACTATCGCTTCCTACATATGGCATTTCATAATTTCATTGCTATCTTCTAAACACTATGGTGAGATCTTGCCTAGTTTGATACCAAGTGCTAATCTAAGAATAATTGTATTCATTGATGATATTGATAGGTGTCAAGAATCTATCATTCTTTAGATAAAGTTACAAGTAATTTATTTTTGATACAAATATTATACTATCTATGCAACTTAAATTGTGCTAAACAATTTTCTACATGACATATAGGTTTTATCAGCTATTAATCTTATATATTCCATCTGCCAAATCAGTGTGGTTCTAGGAATGGATAAAGCATTGATCCAATGGGCCATAATGAAGAAGTATGGAGATAAAACCTTGAAAAATAGTAGGAAGTTGGCAGACAATTATTAGAAAAAAAAATAATACAAGTACCATTAGACTTGTCTTACCCTAGTGAAGACCAATCAAAAAGAAAAAGATTGACACTTGGATATTTTAAAGGATTCTTTAACCTCGAAGAATCAGTTACTTTAAAGATTTAGTTACTATTGCATGTATACATTAGATAATATGTTATTGTAGACACGTAAAAATGTCTAGATGGATCACATTGGCTAACTAACATCATTTCCTCTCAAATCGATCTATTTTCGCTTGATTAATTAAATTAGCCTAGCTATTTAGTTAATTTCATCATTTTGCATCTATTAACCTAATTCATCAAATCGGGATAATTCACCCCCTTTCATGCTAATATTTCATCTTATTAAATTAAGTAAATCAAACTATGTAATTTAATTCCCTAAGTCATCTTATTTAATTAAATAAACCCTAAGTTATTTAATTAAATGTCATTTCACCCTTTCCCCATTCATTAAATCATTTAATTTAATGACAATCACTTTATTCCTCTAAATCCCCTAATTGCATGATTAAACTTTGTTTAATTAGCAATTAAATAATTAATCTAATTCCTCCCACTTGCAAGGGAATGTTCCAAAAGAATATTCCACCTTTGCACATTTTAATTTGGTTTTAATTAACTAAATTATCCTTTTTCCTCACCCATGAGAATATTCCAAAGAATATTCTTATTCTTCAATCATTTGAAAAAGGGATATTTTCACTAAACTTCATGTGCAAGTTAACTCAAAACTTCTTGTACAAGTTAACTTGTGACCTTTTGAACAAGTCACTTTTGACCTATGTGTGCAAGTCAAAAGTGTGTTTGTTTGAGGCAAGTGTGAACCCTTGATTACATCCCATCATGCATTGTCGTCCATTGATGAGAATCCATAATCCATGTCTCTCATCTGCTTCATCTTGGACCATTTATTAATCTTTTCAACCTCCACTCTCCATTTCTCATTTTCTCTCCTATAAATAGATCACTATTTGGAGACAAATTAATCCATTTTTTTTAGAGAAAACTCATGTTGTTGAAATCATTCTTTCTTTACTCATATATAGCATATTTTAGTTCATTTTTAGTTGCATATTAGCTTTAAGCTTCCATTAATCGATTCCATGCATCCATTTAGCTTGTTTATAAATTAGGGTTTGAATCTTTTAGCTTGGAATCCATTTAGATTAGCTTAGCTTTTGCATATCTAGATAATTTTTAGCATAAAATCATATTAAATTAACTTTCATCATGCTCATTTAGATTAAAATCATGTTTACATACACATCTTATCATGGTTTCACTAGTTTTCTTCAATAAAACTAGGTGAAACAAGCTCACTTATCCATAGGATTGGGAAAGGGTCATCGTTCCACATCAACATGACACCAATCCCCATATAGAATAAGTTTCAATGGATTAGAGTAGGTATTTCAAAAGATTTTGTAGTTGAACATGTTAAGTTTTAATGCCTTCCACTTTGATTTACATTGAATTATTTTATTGAGACTAAGGTTTAGTGGCTAAATCGCACTTTGATTCCTCATGGATCAAGTGTGGTTAACCTGTACTAATCCATTGATCACATTTTGGCACTAGAAGGAGGGCTCTACTAACTTTTTTTGATGATTTTCCCTTAAAAATTTTGTGAGTTGTAGGTTTCCAAGCTAGAGTGACACTTTTAGAGGCTGCAATGATGCTATTTTGCAATAGAGCAATGCTCTTATTCATCAGAGCGATGATTTTGCAAAGTTGCTTTAATTGAAAAGCATCACTATAATTGAAAAATGTGTCTCTATAATTTAAAAAAGCATCACCATAATTGGAAAAAGCATCGCCATAATGCAAAACATCTCTATGTACTGATATAGCGACACTATCATTTTCTTAGTTTCATAGTCTATCTTAAAATGGTCGATCTTGGTCATATAGAGGTTTTTTACGAAACTTTTTGTTTTAAATGGGGTATAATTTTATGATCTACACAATGGTATTAGTTTTTTTATTTTTTGTGGAGTTAAATTTTCCATTTTTGCATCTAAAGTCAAATCACATTACAACTTGGTGTAGGTTTTATGGTTTTAATGCTTAATCGTTTATCTAACCCTAAAATATTCTTGTTTTCTTGATTTAATCTAACATTTGGGACATGGATTGTAGGTTTGAAGAGGAGCATGGAGCACTTAATTGAAGAAAATGCATTCTTTTCTTTCAATTCTATAATTGTAACAAGTGTTTAACGCTTTGGGGAAATTATAACCCAACATTCATGCATTTTTCTTTATGCTTTAGGAAAACTAATTTTCCATTGGGCTTAAAACTTACAATCTTAGGACCAACTAGATTTCAGTTAGGCTTAAAACTAATTTTCAAAGTTGGCTAAAATTGAACCCTCGTCATTGTTCTTTAGGTTTAAAATGAATGCACAAAGTTGGATAAAATTGAACCCTCACCTCATCATTGTCTTTTGGGTTTAAAATTGAACAAGGAAACTTCATATTTCATTTGGCGCTTAAAATGAACTCATCACTACTTTGAGGGGTTAAAATTTAAAACTATTTGTTATGTCTTGTGATTTACAACATTGTTAGTGGATGCGTATGCAATTATCTCATGCCATTTGATGATCTTGAGAAATAGAAACATTCCTTAACACTTTGCAATTTAATCACTTACATCTTTCATTTTTGGATTAAAACTGAACTCCCTTTGCGAGTGTGAGAAAAATGCATAGCATGTGTTCTCTCTTTGTTCATGTGAATGAAGATGATCAAGATACAGATGTACTTCCTCACTATTATTTACCTTTATAGGGCCTACCTTAGTGGTAAAAAGTACTTAGCCCAAGGGAATGACCCAAGTGGTAACGAGCATAACCCAAGCTCTTTTGAACCACTATATAAATTTGTGGTTGCAAGGAAAGTTTGCAATCAAGAGTCGTGATACATGATAGCTCTCCCCCAGTATCTTTATGATGTGTAAATCCCTTTTTCTAAGCATTGGGAGACCTCTTGAGGGAGTTTATCATAGTGTCCTTTGAACCAGATGCCCTTATTACAAACCCTTGTGTAGAAGCCAAAAAATCCTTAATATTTGTTGATGTCGGGAATGGTCATTTTGAAGCCACCCCACATTTCTACTATTCAATTGTACAAACATAAAAATTCCTTTTAATCTTTGTATTTTAAGGATTTTGAGATTTGGTGGTCCTGAGAAGTGTGTGCTGTGGAGGGGAGCTAGTGTCACCAAATCTCTAATTGTTTGCATTGTCTAGTATTTGGAGGAATCCTAGTGGGGATTCAAAAAATATAGCCATTTCTAACCTAGGGTTGTAATGATTGTGAGTCATTTTAACACTTTGCTTGATTTCAAAATGATACAAAAACAAACATTCACTATCATCCTCAAAATTTCAAACACTTTGGGCTAATTATGGACCTCTTGAGTTAGCTTTGATATTACATTTTTTCCTAAGGATTTATCCTTAGAAATTTCTAAATATCTTGACATTAATCTAAAATCCATATTTACCAAAGACAACATAGGCAATTATGGCTTTAACCTCATAATTTTCACAAAATGGACATTATTGAAGTTAAGATGTTTTGGACATAAACATCTAGTTTGGAAACATAATCGAGACAAGTGTTTCTGGTAAAATCAATTCACTTAAGAAAATATAAATTGGCAAATGAACACCCCACATTGATGTATGTTCAAACTTTGAATCCCCCAAAACAAGAAAATTGAGACAAAGAAAACATTGCAAAACATTGAGTCCAAAATCATTGAATTTCACTTTTCCAAAATCATTGGGTCCTATTTCCAAAAACATTTGAGTTATATTTTACCAAAATCATTGAGTCCTTAGGGTTTGATCACTTTAAGAGGTATAGAATGCTTCTCATTACCTTGGTGTTGCAAAACAAAAGTTCATTCTAGGTCAACATTGCGTCAAATATTTCATCCTTCACTTCAACAAACTTTGCAAACTTTTGAATACACTAACACTTTGGAATTAGACATCAATCAACCCAAACCCTAAGTTAGCTACTTTATATATGAAATGAATCCTTTTCCATGCATTTGGTTAAGTTAGTTACCATCTTTGAACTAGTTTATCTTGAAGGTCACAAGTCTACCTTAAAGATTCACAAGTTCATAAGCATGCTTTAAATCCAAACATTGAATATCAAACTCTTAAGTCAAAAGTGTTGTCTTAAAACATTTGCAAAGATCAATTTCCATATCATTCACCTTTTTCATCTCCCATTGTCACCATTGGTCCAAAACACCTTAGAGGTTCACTTTTGCAACAAGGTCAAAACAAAAGAAAGACATGGAAGATAAACTTGATTCATCCATCGTGAGTGGTCTAAATCAACCAAACTATCAAAACCTTACAATACCAATTGATTATCAAAGCTCACATTTATACAATTCATACATTGGATCATTATATCCTACATACCTCAATGTTACAACAAATGTGAGTATGCCCAATATAATTTTTGGAACACCTTTCCCTATGGTAGATTTAAATCAAAGTCAAAACCTACAAGTCTATCAACCAAATGATCAATACATGAGTCTTCAACAAAACAAAATTATCCCATCAAACCAATACATACCAAATGTGAATATATCAAATACAAACTTACTAAAAATGAACATATAAAATCCACACTTGGTTAACTATGGGGTGGATACGTTTGCAAATCACACCAATGTTGTTCAAAGTCCAAACAACATACTAGCAACTCAATGTATTGATCCAAATCAAGGTAACACCATGCAAAATCAAGGTTACCTAAACCAAATCAATGTGTTTCCCAACCCCAACAATGTTCAATTCCAACCTATGATGCAAAATATAAACATCATCCCAAATTAGAACATGATCCAAAATCAATTTGTGCATGATCCCATACAAATACCACAAGTGTAAATGTATATTCCAAATATGCATGACCAACAACCAAATCCACTACACCAAGGGTATCAAAATCAAAATCAAGATCAAATTATGTGAGATCAAATTTCTACAATTAGAAAATTCATTGGTTCATATCACCAAGAGACATCTCTGCCTCAAAATCAACACACTCCCCCATTGGTTAAACCATGTCATCAAAACATTGAGTTGTGTCCACAACCACATCAAAAACAACATCTTCAATATCAAGATGTTGGATATCAAAATCAACAACCTCAATAACAAGATCAATCACCACATCTCCAAGATGAATCACAACTAGATAAAAAACAACAAGCACAAGATTCACAAGATAACAACACCCTCACCAAACGTGAAGACACTTGTTTAGGGGAGCCAATTGAATCAACATTAAACATGTTAGTCCATGATAAACTTATCAATCTTCTAGAAGCATTAAATGGAGGAGAATCTAGCATCAAGTTCCCATGGGATGATGATAATTCTTATTGTGAATACCATATCACAAAAGGTCATGACACATCAAATTGTATCGAACTCAAAGATCTCATCCAAGATCTTCTTGATCAAGAAAAAATAACTGTTGAAGACAATGATCAAGATTCAACCATTAATGATGGCAGTGACAATCTCTCCACCACAAATTTTGAAAACAATGATCAAGATCTACCCATCAATGAGAACATTGAAGATTTTTCTACCACATCCAACGATCAAATAAACATACATCAAGAGTCATTTTTTAATCATGATCAAGACCCATCAACAATATCCAACAATGATCCATTTCAAGAAGCATTAACATCATCTGATCATATGATTGAAAACATTGATAATATTTCCACCACCATGTTTTATGACAAAATTCAAGATTCATCTACCAATGATCATGTTGATGATGTCTCTACATCACCTAATGAGTTAGATGACATACCTCAAGAATTTATTCTAAAGAATGATCAACATCTTTCAATAAAGTCTAGTAATGGTCCTTTCCAAGACATATTGACATCCTTTGACCTCATGGTGTTAGATATAGAAGGAATCCTCAACTCATCAGTTGATCCAAATTCACTTGAAGATCAAGAAAATATTGAGTCAATACCAATGCCTAATGAAGACATCTAAGAACCCTTTGTAAGAAATCCATCCTTTAAAATTGACCCATGTCAACACCTTGATCTAAAGCAGGTCAAACACAATTCCAAAATTAATCAAGAGCAAGAATATGTATCTCCAAGATACTACCATGATGTAATGGAAATTCTCCAATCCATACAAGATGTCACAAATAATGATCTTCATGTAGATGATCTTCATCCAAAAAAAAGTCTCATACTCTTGATATTATTACCAAGGATTAAGAGTCTCCTGCTCTTAATATTCTTACACATGATCAAGGCATAGAATAATCCAAAGATATATCAAAAATTGATCATGAAGAAAACCTCTACATAGATGGTAAATCAGAAACATCGTTTGAAGAGCAAGCAAAACTAGATCATGAGGAAGACTCTTATATGGATTGTAGAGTATCAACACCTTTTGAAGAAGCATCAAAATCAGGCACATCCTCCATACAAATTGAAGAGAGTGAGTATGAGGATATCAAGCATTATAAAAAATCAACAAATCTAAACAATCTAGAATAACAAAGAAATGGTTTGTTAGCAACAAAATCAAAGCATGTCAGTAATAATCCCATAATGTTGGGGGAAACTTTATCTAGTGCAATCACCAACATGGGGAGCATGAAGAGTCCTTATGATGAAATGGCTACCAACACTCCAACCATTCATATCATGAATCGTCATCCACACATCTTTCCACCCACTAATTGGGACCAACCACAAGAAAGAGGTCTATATCGAAGAAAAGAGAAAATTATTGAAGCAATAGAATCGACAAAGAAAAATGGACAAGAAAAAATTGAATGGATACCAAAGAAAAATAAAGAAAATCATCCCTATTACACTCCATTAGACAAAGAAACTATGGGGGAAAATCAAAAAGGGAAGTTTATCCATAAAAAATGTTTGTCAATACAAAAGAATGCTTCAAGAGTGACCTACAAAGTATATGAAGAAGTTGGTCCCAATCAAATCTCCATATCCACCTATCATTGCTCATCATCCCAAGTTTGGAGAATCAAAGATTCCAAACTGTCAACCAATCCATTTGCATCTTGTATCCCTCAATGCATGCCGCCATCCACTTTGACATCCATGGTATCCAAATCTCATATTGACCATGTCTTGGTGGAAACTCTTTATCATAAGGACTCTAAGGGAACTCTATTGTGATGTGTGCACCTAGGTAAGGTTAACTCTGGTATCGATAAAGAAGATAAGAGAATCCAGGGGTTACATTCAAGTGCTCGTATCCTAGCAAAGAAACTCCTCCTAGCAGGATATCATTGGCACATCATGACAACAACATCTATATCAACACCAACAACATCTACATCAACACCACTAGGTGGTTCGACATGACCATAAACTTTCAAAAAATAAAAAAATCAAGAAAATAGTCAAGAGAAAATTGTCCTCTAGTGAAAACCACTTTGGTGGTGCTTTGGACAAGTACCGTGATGAAAACCTGGAAAATAAGTGTCATGAGTAGAGTCAAGCATCTATGTGCACCATTTCAGGTGGAGGCATCTCATCCCATCCATAATAAATCCAAGAACCCTTCATTATCCAATCCATTTTTCATCCAATCTAGCCTATCTTGATCTTGGCAAAGGTTCAGTATGTACTTCAAACTTGTTTATGGTAAACATCTTGACATGGTTCACTATCATTGGTCCTATCCTAACCAACATTATCTGAGCCATGAGGCATTTTCCAAAGAGGCATACTCTATCCAAACATGTTATCCTATCACAAGATAATCCTTGGCATCCTAGGCATACCTATCCATCCATCCATTCCTTTATCCATGCATCCACCCATATCATTCACTACATTGCTAGAAACTGGGCATAGCTACTTACATCTTGCTTCGGTAATAAATCGTCAACTATATCCTATAACTTATGTGGTGATCTAAAAAATTTGCTAACAAAAAATAAAATTGGTCAAATCATTTGTAAGAAAAGATCTAAATCACTAGCCCATGGCGCATTTTGATGAGAATATGTTCCTTATCAAGCTTTATATTTTATCAAACACCAATCCAAACAATCCATATCAGTTGAATCTACCTTGCACTTCAACATCACATCAACTCATTCCAAAACACTTTGTTCCAAACATAGTTTCAAAATCTTGATCAATCAAATCCAATCAATCCATCATCATCTTAGGATATCCATCAATTTCAAATCCTCGTGTTGCTTAACAATATCTTTGCATTGATGTGTATCCTCAACAAGGTCATCATGATCAATCCATCAATCTAATCAATCAATCCTAGCTTGGCTTTCAACAAAATCTCAAATAGATCACTAATATCATTGTCAAATATCCATATCCATATCCTGGTCTGTTGAGGGTGGCTGTTGTTTTTTCCGATTTTTTTTTTCCTTTTGAGTAGCCTATTTTTTATGTTGGACTTTTTTTCCTTTTTCTTTTGTTGTAAACTTGGTGGTTTCGGGTCCCTGTAAAACCCATTTTACCCTTTACCAAAAACATTTTGCAAAAAATCCAAAACATCCAAAAACACATCAAAATCCCTAAAAAGTTCAAATATAAAATGTCTAAAAAAATAGAGTCCTTCGATCAAACTATTTTGTCTCTGAGCTTGAAGATAGGCAAGGCCATCATTGATGTGCCTCTGAGACACCCTAGGTCAGTCCTTTAGGAGTTCATCATAATAAACTAGTGTCTTTCATCCATTCATATCTTCATCTTGTAAATGGGTTGAGTCAGTCGAACTATGTGGTTTCTATGTGTATAACGTAGGTTTAAGGACTATCTTTGATTAGCTCCTGATGCCCCAAGGATAGGTCTTTAGGTTAGGTTCTTGGTCAAAACTAAGAAACTCTCGCAAAAATCCAAAAACATCTAAATAATTCTTGAAAAAACCCTAAACATTTGTAAAACTTTTGATATAACCCCTAAACATTTGTAAAACTTTTCAAAATCCTTAAACATCCAAATATCTCAGAAAACACAAAAACATTTGAAAATTTGCAAAAACCAAAAACAATAAAAAATTCAAAAAGACCTAAAAAGCCTCAAAATATTCAAAAAACCCTAAATAGCCTCAAAAAATTAGAAAATCCTAAACATTCATATAAAAATTCAGTAAGACCAAAAACAACCTCAAAACATTTTCAAAATACCAAAAACATTCAAATATTCCAGAAAATACAAAAACCCATCCACCCCAGCTTGCTTTCACCTGTAATAAACTTTCACCCATAATAAATGATCGTCACCTTCACTCTTTGGTGAAACAAGTAGAAAGCAAGTATAGCAAGTTGTAAAGTGTGAACCCAAAAGTCAAAATCTAAAATCTAAATCATAGGTAAATGTGTGAGTGAAGTTTATATCAATGGCTCATCTTAGCATCATCATCCTAACATCAAACAATCCTTTGATCAACATGTCCTAGGATGCATCCTTCCTGTGATGGACATCAATATCAATTATCACTTTAGCTAGACTTAAACTAGGGAAGAGCTATAGATAGCACTGAGTATTTGTCTTTGATATTTTCTTATGATTTATCTTAATGACCCATTCTGAGGATCTATCGATGATGTCTATCTAAAAATGATTTAGAGAGAAAGGAATGGGGCATTGATCATTATCTTTCATTTGTTGTGCTTGTGGATACTCTTGTAAAATAATCTTGGCACATACTCACTTAGTTGTGTGTAGTAAGGTCATTTACGGTATGTTGTTGACTATTGCATATGCTTTGGTCCAATATATTTTAAGCTTCTAACTTACATTCCAACAATGTTTCCGTATGTCAAGGTGTGAACAAGGAATATCCTATTTGTTTGTCGAATTAAAGTCCATTACACTAGATACAATGCCATCCTAGTTATCAAAATCTTGATGCACCATGTCTATGTGTTATATCAAACAATAAGGAACAATAGAAAATCCCAATCCTGAAGTGTGAGCATCTCATCATCCTGCATTTCATCCTAAATTTTGCATTATCTCGTCACCATCTCTAATAAAGTCTCGGTGGATCATGGACTTGTTGGATCTTTTGAAAATAATCATCCCAATCAACAGTTATCCATTCATCTTATTCTTCTTATTCTTCTAGCTTTACTAACAATTCTATCCAAGCATCAAATCTATGTGATCTACATTGACATATACATGAGGCTACCCATAGCCAATGATTGTCTATACATCATGAAATTTGTCCTCATCGACATGTAAGCTTTCCAGGAACTATTTTTCATCCTCTTTACCAAGCAATCTCTCTTTTGTTGGGGCACAGTGGGGCATCTATATCATCTTTAGCTCAACAATCTGAAATGTTGCAGCTCATTGATTCAAAAGCAACCTGAAATCTCAAGCATTTCAAGCATAAGTCTGATTTTCACCTATCATGAGCTCGATCGAAACACTTTATTCTCTAACCAATCTCTCGAGGGGGAAACCAACCATCTTTCGATCATATCAATATCAAATCATCTAACGAACTTTGTTCCTAGCCTTGCTAGAAAATGTTGATCAATCTATCAAATCAACCATCGTCGGGATATATCTTTCCCTACAAATCCTCATTTTATTCAACAAAATCCTTGCATTGTTGTGAATCCTCAACAATGTTATCAATTAATCAATCAGATCAATCAACTTTTGCTTGGCTATCAACATCTCAAAGAGATCATTGATATTCATTTCTGCATCAAAATCAACATCAGTCTTTGAACCAATGCAACAAATACATTGCTTCAAAGAGGGGAAAAGTGTAGACACCTCAAAATGTTCTGATGGATCGCATTGGCTAACTAACATCATTTCCTCTCAAATCCATCCTCTTTTTGCTTGATTAATTAAGTTAGTCTAGCTACTTAATTAATTTCATCATTTTGCATATATTAACCTAATTCATCAAATCGGGTTAATTCATCGCCTTTCACGCTAATATTTCATCTTATTAAATTAAATAAATCAAACTATTTAATTTAATTACATAGGTCATCTTATTTAATGAAATAAACCCTAAGTTATTTAATTAAATGTCATTTCACCCTTTCCCCATTCATTAAATCATTTAATTTAATGAAAATCACTTTATTCCTCTAACTCCCCTAATTGTATGATTAAACTTTGTTTAATTAGAAATTAACTAATTAATCTAATTCCTCCCACTTGCAAGGGAATATTCCAAAAGAATATTCTGCCTTTGCACATTTTAATTTGATTTTAAATAACTAAATTATCCTTTTTCCTCACCCATGAGAATATTCCAAAGAATATTCTTATTCTTCAATCATTTGAAAAAGGGATATTTTCACTAAACTTCATGTGCAAGTTAACTTGTGACCTTTTGAACAAGTCACCTTTGACCTATGTGTGTAGGTCAAAAGTGTGTTTGTTTGAGGCAAGTGTGAACCCTTGATTAAATCCCATCATGCATTCTCATTCGTTGATGAGAATCCATGGTCCATGTCTCTTATCTCCTTCATCTTGGACCGTTGATTAATCTTTTCAATCTCCACCCTCCATTTTTCATTTGATCTCTTATAAATAGAACACTATTTGGAGACAAATGGATCCATTTTTTTAGAGAAAACTCATATTGTTGAAATCACTCACACTTTACTCACATTTAGCATATTTTAGTTCATTTTTAGTTGTATATTAGCTTCAAGCTTCCATTAATGGCTTCCATGCATCCATTTAGCTTGTTTATAAAACACGGTTTGAATCTTTTAGCTTGGAATTCATTTAGATTAGCTTAGATTTTGCATCTAGATCATTTTTAGCATAAAATCATATTAAATTAACTTGCATCATGCTCATTTAGATTAGCTTAGATTTTGCATCTAGATCATTTTTAGCATAAAATCATATTAAATTAACTTGCATCATGCTCATTTAGATTAAAATCATGTTTACATACACATCTTATCATAGTTTCACTAGTTTTCTTCAATAAAACTAGGTGAAACAAGCTCACTTATCCACTAGATTGGGAAAGGGTCTACCTTCCACATCAACGCGACACCAATCCCCCAATAGAATAAGTTTCAATGGATTAGAGTAGGTATTTCAAGAGCTTTTGTAGTTTAATATGTTAATTTTTAATGGCTTCCACTTTGATTTACATTGAATGATTTTATTGGGACTAAGGTTTAGTGGCTAAATCACACTTTGATTCCTCATGGATCAAGTGTGGTTAACCCGTACTAATCCATTGGTCACAGTTATGGAAGATATTTTCTTCTGATGTTTATGTTTTTGCTAAGTAATAGAAGAAGCTAGAAAGAAAAAAAAAATTGTTAATTTTGAGAAGATGTTGTAAGTTTTTGAACGTGTAGTTTTGGACATTTGGAATAAAATTTATTATGATTTGTGCATTATAATTAGGTTTTTTAGTTATTATACTTTTGTGTGAGTGTAAAATCTAGTTTAAGCATTTGTTCTTCTAAGGTTGTTAATTATTTATGAGTTGATGAATTCATTGGTTTGTACTCTTCGGAACTTAAATTAGCCCTTGTTCTAATTGGTTTCATGAGTAGTTTTTTTTCTAAAATGGTATGAGAATTTACATATATCTATAGTGCAAATTATTCTTTAAATCTCTTAAAATCATTAAATCATTAGTATCAGTTTAACCTTTCACTTCTTTCTAGTTAAAAGAACACATGTGGTAAGTTTTAAACTTAGAAAATAATATTCTATCCAATGAGGGAGGTGCACCTTTAAAATTTAGAGAGAAGTTATTTTTATAAGAAATAATTTACCCAACTTTTGGTAAATGCTTACTCCTATATTCGAGCATATATCATGTGATTTGAAAATTTTAGATAGTGACTAATATGTTAACCAACATGATCCAATGTTGAGATCACTTCTAACTTCCTTCTAATGTAGAATGAATGATGTTTTCATAAAATATGTAAGCATACAAGATGCTATGCACCAAAGAGATCAAAATGATACAGTGATCAATACACTTGAAAATGTGTACAGTGATCAATACACTTGAAAATGTGTAGAAGGATCCATCCTTAGTGGATGTGGTAATAAGTAGGCAGTGATCAATACACTTGAAAATGTGTAGAAGGATCCATCCTTAGTGGATGTGGTAATAAGTAGGAAATGAAACTTAGTATGATCTGACTCAATAAAATTGATAGGATCAATCTGTTTATAATTTCTTCAAATATAAGATTCAAATGTTTGACACACTTATCTGTAAAATATTGCTTATGAAATTTGACAAATAATATAAACCAATAAGCATTAGTCAAAGGGTCCAACACACCCCCACCACTATCGGGCCCTCTCCCTTAGTTTTTGACTACAAAAGCAGGGGAAAGAGCCCCTGAACCTGGACAGTGAACAACCAACAGGTCAGGCAGCCAGCAGAACAACAACACATAACAGCAGAACCAAGTCAACGGGCTAACACCACACACCAATGCAACGACCAAACACAAGACAAAACAGCAAAAGGCCTAACCGCTGAGAAACCACCATTACTAAGAAAGCATTAAAAGCTCAAAAACAACAAGAAAAAACATTAAGCCTTAATAAACATAAGGGCTCACAGACCCAGATATTACCAAGACACCCATGCCAGAAACCAAAGAGACAGAAAACCCAAACTATTTTTTGGGACTGCAGATCAAGTCCCATTCCATAATCAGTTGCTCCTTAGTTGAGCAAGATTTGGGTGGCCTAGTTTTGAGTGGAAATGAATATAATACCCGTTGGGAAAGGAGGGGCCCGGCGTTTTCACAATCTCTCCTCCTTTCACGGCCAGCCACCTGCGCACATTGCATCAATAATTAGTAACGTGTGGTGTATAATGAAGTTATACGTGCATAGTAATACGTATGGTTAACCAAGCTCACTTGTATCGGGTAACAATGCAGTGGAGAAACACAGCCAAGTACAACTTGGTGAAGTCTGCCCCAACACAGAGCCTCATCCCGCCTCCGAACGGTGCGAAGTGCTTGCCAATTATTGAATTGGAATCTTCCGCATCCTGCGCAGTGTGGCTTGTAATGTTGGATTCTAATGTAAAGGTGTGACAAGCAATTAGAGTCTACTCAGTACTCACTCACCTGCCATCTCCAGGGATTGAAAGAGAGCGGATCTGGGAAGACAAGAGGGTCCAGGTGCATAGCTGTCGGGCACACCATCACCACCCATCCTGCTGGAATACTATATCCTGCAAGGACATTGCATCGCGCATTTCATTTGCATTCCCATATATATCTATTTCTGCTTGTGCTTTATGTTTGGCATACCTCCAATCTCAACATCCGTTATTGCTTTTCTGAACAACCCCGTAGCAATATTAGCCAGTCTTATTGTCTCATTTATCACCTGCATTAAATAAACAAGGACATACAAATTAACGAGGTTTTGTTTTCACGGTCCATGTGAAACATTGAGAAAGTTCTTCTCGAAGAAAAAAAGGATTTCGATAGCACCACCATCAATGAAACGAATAAGTATAAGACTAAGCGTGAAATACATTGAAGGTGAATCTCATGGATTTGTATTCTGCCCAGGTGAGTCCGGAGCTTTTGTCTTCCCTCCGTGCCAGAATTGCTTCGTGTTCTTCCTGCATAAAGAGACGTTTATCTAGTGTGCATTAGAGTTCGAGTTAAGACTTGCTTCTCTCTATACAGGGGTAAAAAACGGGAGGCATTCTCTACCTGCAGCTCCTTGAGCGCTTTTGGGTTTTCCGTTACAAATTTAAGGGCTAAAGTGAAAGCGACGGAGCTACTCTCAAAGCTGGCAAACAGGAGAGCGAAAACCAAATCCAAAGCAATATCTTCGGTCAACAGCATCCCCTCCTTGTTCAGCTCGCTAACCAAATTGTCCAGAAAATCGCCATGTTTAATATGCGGATTTTCCCTTCTCTCGCCGAGCATTTTGTTTAATTTATCCATCACCCTGGTGCGCCCCTGTTCGCAAGTTATCTAAGCAAAGCTTTATTGGCTGGCCATGCCAAATGCAAGGAAAAACGAAACCAACCTTTAAGCATTGATGATAAGTAGTGCCAGGTATGTTCAGTGGAAATGATATCAAGCCTTGAATGAAGGCCTCAAAGTTACTTCTAAGCCCCCCGTCCGTTGAAGGATTATAGCTGATCAACTTCGTCGCAGTGAATTCAAAAATGATCTAAACCGGGAAAATGCAAAAGTAAAGCTCAGAAGAAAGAGAAAGAGAGCTAGCAAGGAAAGTAAATATAGAAACAAAGTATCTTACAGCAGCAGATGCTTCTTTAATGTCGAGAACACGGTTGTGCCAGTGGGCTATTTTGGATATGACATCTGAGTGAATCTGAGAGAGAAGAGTGTGTCTGAGGTTCTCCTGGCCGACAAGGTTAAGCATCATGCTGCGAAGGTATTTGTACATTTCACCATGCAGAGATCCCAGGTTCTGCTCTCCAAACATCTTGGTGAAGCTCTCCGGGTAACAACTCCTGAATAGCCTCCCCTCCTGCTGAAGTATGAAGTTATTATGTTGCGCGTCCGTGCACACTACTGTTGCCCTTCCCACTATGCTTGTCTTGAATATAGACCCATATCTGCCCCACCCGTATCACTAATCAGTGATCGGATTTATATTTAGCAAGGAAAAGCAAAGCAGGAACGAGTACGAGGTGACAGGAACTTACCTTTTTTTGCGCTGCTCAATGAAGGGAGGCACGGCAAAAGAATGGCTGGGTGCAAAGAACTGGAAAGTTTTCCCAACGATAGGTAAGCCCATGCTTCCCGGTGGAAGAGGATATCTAAGGCCCTTTTCTCTCTTCACCTTCCTCTTCGCCCAAACAATGTACGCTATCAAACCTAAAACCAGAGGAAGCAACAGATTATTGAGCATATCTCCCTTCTCACCCGAATGCAGGCCTGGAATTTGATCCATTGGATAATCCTTCTTAGTTAATGGAAGAATGAGGTGATAAATAGGTTTGTGTTGTAGAGCATAAACAGTGGCACAAATCATTTAGTCGATTTTGGCACAACAAGACATGAGGTATGTGTGGAGAGAACTTTGTTAATGTCGTTAGTATGCATTTTTAATTCTTCTACTTGACCTATAAACTAAAATATTCAAATATATCGATTACAAAAGTACTATATTCTCCTAGTGGGTAATCAAAATTTGGAATGTTTGTGATATATATTGTAAAATTGGATTCACTCTTGATTATCATGAAATCTTTAATAATGGCTATTACTTTAGAGTTATTTTGGTCATACATTCTTGTTTCATTTGTCTTTCAGTTAAATCATTACAAACTGTTTAGTTTCAAGTCATTTGTTTCATTTTTGTTTAAATAGATCTTCAAGAATAGAAATTGAATGAAAGTCAATCATACATATGGTTGTAGATATAATCACAATTATATGTGTTCTTTTTTGTGTTCTATAACATATTCTTTAATTATGGAATTGGAAATCCCTTTAAAGGTTATATTTCCATGTTCCATGTAATCCATCTATTCTTGCATACTCAAAAAAATGAATATTAACATCTTGCATTCAAATTTAAATCTTTTCTTTGACAATCACTATGAGCTATTAACCTTATTTTATAACCTTTTTTGAAGTATGAGATGTAAAAAAACCTCTCCTTGCATATTCATCATCACTTGGTGAAATTATAGTGGTTGGTGCACCCTTATATGTATTTGTTTAATATAGTGGTCTATATTGTGTTGAAGGTACCATAGTTTCATATCCCCATTCCATATGGTGTTTTTAAGTATGAAGGTGCACTCAATAAAGGTGGTCAATTAGGAGTTGAATTTGAATTCATGTGAGCCAAAATTGGGGCTTTTCCCCTATGACCCATGGACCCTGATCTCATAAGTTAACTCTTTTAAAATTTGTCTTCATGTGCAAATATGCTCATTCATTCTTGTTATAAGCTAACATAGTATGTACATTTTCTATGACTATTCTTTGTAGAGGCATTTAAAGACACTCATTTTTTAACAATAATTGACATCCTTAAATCATCAAATATTAAGGATAAACTATTTGTATAAGAATGGTTCAAATTATAATATGAAAATGAACCTAGAACCATATAATCATTTTAGAGTGTTTAAAGAGATTGACCTATGAGAATATGATTCTTATGATTTAATGATAAGATAAAATCATGAGATAGAAGTCGCACATAGTATTTTAGATCAAATCTATGAACTAAAAGATAAATGTCACCTATAAAATTACTAAGAATTATAAAATGAAATTATAATAGAATTGATATAATATTTTATTTCAAAAGTGAAAAACTGAAAAAAGGAATTCATGTCTAATACTAAGACAGTCAAATTTCGAAACTAGATTAACATTATTCATCTTCTAAAGATATCAATTTCTTCAACACCATGAAGGGGAGATCATTTGTGCCAATCAGCTGCAAAAGTTTTTCAAGTTCAATATGTAATCATGTCCTTGCACTGTTCTTGGATTTTATGTTTTGCTGGCTGTTCCAGCCATTTCTGTTACTATGGACTGACATTGTTATCTATTTTTGTGAGCTGTATGCTTGCTATGTGTGGTGCTGTCTCGTTCTTTCTTTTGGCAGTCCTTTTTTAGGACTGCATTCTTTTCCTTATTGTATTTTTTTTCCAACATTGTTCAATACCAAAAAAAACATTTTAAAAACGGAACATCATTATCTATCCCATTTAATTCCCCCTAGATATTATCAAAGCTACTAAACATGCACGGACTTTCCCGTGACTTGAAAATTGTGTTCCTTGTGTAGTCTTCCACACAATCTGAATAAAAAATCACACGGAAACTTCAGAGTCGATCCAGCTCAACCCGCTCGATGGGACTGATAAGAACAGCGATGCAAAATCAGATACTGGCAATCGCTGAATAGACGTCGCCTTGATCTACTTTGCAATCAATCACTGCAATTAGCCTACTTTGCAATCAATCACTGCAGTTAGCCCTTATCGCTAATAAAGGCGACGTCTTTTCAGCGATTGCCAGTATCTGATTTTGCATCGATGTTCTTATCAGACCCATCGAGCGGGTTGTGCTGGATCGTCTCTGAAGTTTCGATGTGATTTTTGATTCCGATTGTGTGGAAGATTACACAAGGAACAAAACTTTCAATTCACGAGAAAGTGCGTGCATCTTTCGTTTCTTACCATTCAATAATTTAGTAGCTTTGATAATATCTACGGGGAATTAAATGGGATAAATAGTGGATAAATAGTGACGTTTAGTTTTAAAAATGTTGAAGATGAATAGTGTTAATGTAGTTATGAAATTTGATGGATTTCTTTTTCAGTCTTTTATTTTAAAATTAAAATATTATATCAATTTTATTGTAGTTTGATTTTATAATTTTAAGGAATTTATATAGGTGAGATTTATCTTATAGTTCATAGATTTTATGTCAAATATTATGTATGAGTTTTATCTCATTATTTTATTTTATAATAAATAAATCATAAGGATCATATTCTCATAGATCAATTTTATTATAGGATTAACATTATGATCATGGAAATAATTTAAGATCAATAAATCATAAGGATTATATTTTCATAGGTCAATCACTTTATAGGATTAACATTATTGTCATGTAAATAATTGAAGATAGTAAATTTTGGCATACGGCGAGCAATTCACCGGTGGAAAATTCATTGCCAAAATTCACCGTGGCAAAATTCACTGTGACAAAAATATTTTAAAAAATATATATTTCGAAAACTTTGAATTTTTTTAATTTTATATAAAATATTATATACACAGTTTTTTATTTTTCGATGTGTTTCTTCGCACAAATATTAAAAATATATATTTTTCCATGTGTTTATTTATGATATTAAAATTAAGTTAATTGATTTATTTTTTATTTTTATTATCATATGTTGAAAAATATATGATAAAATATATTGAAAAATGTTTTTATTTTTATTATAATACAATTAATTTTTTATTATCATAAATCGAATTATTCTTTTGCAAAAAAAAATCATTAAAAAACATTAATGGCAGTTATTTTTCGGTGAATTTTACTTGGAGATGAATTTGTCATAGCGGTGAATTTTCCCATGGTGAATTGTTGGCAATGAATTTTCCTAGAGCCGTAATTTTTAGATATGAAAATGCTCTAGAATGATTATGTGGATCTAGGTTCATTTTAATGGTATAATTTGAACCATTCTTATACAAATAATTTATCCTTGATATTTGATTATTCAAGGATGCTAATTAATATTAAAAAGTGAGTATCTTTAAATACCTCTACAAAGTAATCACACAAAATGTACATATTGAGTTAGCTTATAACAAGAAAGAATGAGGAGGATTTGCATATGAAGGAAATTTTTAGAAGAGTTAAACTTATGAGATCACATTCCATAAGTCACAAGGGAAAATGCCTAATTTTATCTCATATGAATTCATGTTCAACTCCCAATTGACCACATTTATTAAGTGCACCTCCATACTTACAAATATCATATGGAGTGGGAATATGGAACTATAGTACCTTCAACACAATATAGACCACTATATTAGGAAAGTACACATAAGGGTGCACCAACCACAATAATTTCACCGAGTGAGCTATGATTCCATCATAGCCAAGGAAAATAGGGCTAGTCGGAATGACCATTTTCATGTTACGAATAAAGCGTTTTAAAAAAAAAAGATAAAAACAAGAAAAAAAAAAGAAAAAAAAGTGTCTCAACCTTGCATGGAAATAAAAAATAAAGCAAACCAAGAATATAATATTTTGTGATAGATGAAAAGAGGCTATTCTGAGAAGGATCTTTCATATGGGGATAGAGATAAGATTGCTAAGAGAATTTATTATATTTTTCTAAAAAGAAAAGTTTTATCTCTAGAAGATTCTCATATATAATGTAATGCTATATATTGGTACTTTGAGATAGTCATTTGTGTGAGAGAAATGTTAGAGTTAGTTGGCAAGTCTATATGCTGCTGAAATTCCTCTAAATTGAGTTGAGGTGAAGACTCCTGTAAGAACTTGCATTGCAAGTGTATTGTAATCTATTTCAAGATTTGACAATACATTGTGCAGGTTTTGGAGTATGGGTTTTTTCTCTTGAAAGGGTTTTCCCCACATAAATCACTATGTTATGGTTTTATTGTTTATGGTATTATGTGTTTCTTCAAATCTTTGTAATATTTTATTTGAAATTTGCATAATCCTCTTCTCAAGGTTAGCGTAGGAAGTGTTTCCACACACCTTTGCTTCCTTACAAGTGGTATCAGAGCCTGGCCAGTTTTGGTTCTATTTGTTTGGTACATGGTTTTTTGAGCTAATTAAGTTTGAGTGGGAGCTTGTGTAGAGTATTTCATATTCTGTATTGTAGGATAATAGAGATGGGGAGCACATCTGGGAGGATTGAAGTAGAGAAGATTTTTGACACAAAATTTGAGATGTGGAAGTTGAAGATGGAAGATCTGTTGATTGATTGGGATCTATGGGATGTAGTGGATGAAAATGTCCAAAGGCCTACAGATCTAGCTTTGGCTACAAAATATGATGTAATGGATAGAAAAGTTGAAGGTCTAATAAGACTTTTTCTTGAAAATTCAATTATGATAAATGTCCACGAAGAACCCACTTCAAAGAATATTTGGAAGAAATTGGGTGAGATATACCAAGCCAAATCTCTAGTAAATAATATTTTATTGAGGAAAAAGTTATATTCATTGAGAATGGAAAAAGGTGGATGAATTTCTGAGCATTTAGAAACATTCAATATGCTGGTGACTCAGTTGGGATTAAGGTGGATGAAGAAGAAAGGTTCCAAACTTTGTTGTGTTTGTTTCCAAACTCATGGGATAGCCTAGTCATGGCCATTGGGAGAACTTCTGTCATCTTGAAGATGGAGGACATTGTTGGTTCTCTACTCTTCGAAGAGATGAGAAGGAAGGTCTCTCTAAGTGCCAAAGAGGCTTTGAGTGTTCGAGGAAGACCAAAAGAATGAGGAAAAGATGAGAAGCAACATGGTCGTTCCAAGTCCAAAAAAAAGGGGAGATCAAAATCTCCTAGTAATTCCAAGGCAATATGTTGGAATTGTGGAAAACCCAGACACTTATGAAAGGATTGTAAAGAAGACAAGAAAAAGAAGAAGAAGAAGCAAGATTCTAATTCCGAGTCTGAAAAGGAAGATGGAGATGCCTTTATTGTAGCCTTGGCCACTCGTGCAGGTGATAATGTATGGTTGATAGACTCAGGTGCATCTTTACACATGACTCCTAACAAAAACTAGTTTATTAAGTATGAAAAATATGATGGTGGTAAGGTGTATTTGGGTGATGATTCTTTCCTTGATATTGTTGGCCGTGGTAGTATTCATGTGAAATTTTCTAATGGTAGAGTTTGATGATTTGATGGTGTCTTGCATATCCTAGGACTAGCAAGAAATTTATTATTTGTTAGCAAGTTAATAGATGTGGGTGTGCATGTACAGTTTTTTGAAGCAGGTGTGAAAATGGTGAGAGGTGCTATGGTGATAGCGAGAGGAAGTAGATTGGGTACATTATACTAGCTTGATGCATGTACGGTTGAATGCAATAACACTTATGATAAGTTTAAGCCAAAAACTACTTCGCTAAAAAAAGAGATGGTTTCCTCTTCTGCAGATGGTCGTGGCTTTTGGGTACATGTAGACATGCAAAATTAACATTTTTACATTTGATCGGGTTAATTCATCAACTAAACTAGGTTGCGCATTAGGTCCATTCACCAATTAATCAGGTTCGCCTTCATCCATTCATCAGGTAATATCATCTCCTGAGGTCATTCATTCAAAATTAAATAAACATTTTCATCAACCTTTTAATCAAATAAATCAAACATCCATTTAATTAAATCCAAATGCATTTTCCATCATTTTCTGATTTAAATAAATCAACTATTTAAATCAAATAAATCAAAACAGTCAAATCATCATTAGGCTAATTTAATCCTAATTAAATTAACCTAATCATCCACTTGCACAAACAAATCAATTTATTGATTTATTAAAATACCTATTTTCTTTCAACATGGCATCTTGGAAGAATATTCCCCACTCATGCATTTTCAGAATTTTAAATTCTGACATGTTCCCCACTCAAAATTTAAAATTCTGACTTATCCTCCACCCATGCAATTTTAGAATATTAAATTCTGACATGTTCCCCACTCAAAATTTAAAATTCTGACTTATCCTCCACCCATGCATTTTCAGAATATTAAATTCTGACATGTTCCCCACTCAGAATTTAAAATTCTGACTTATCCTCCACCCATGCATTTTCAGAATATTAAATTCTGACATGTTCCCCACCCAGAATTTAAAATTCTGAAAGCCTTACATGTCCCCCCACTCAAACAATTTTAAATTCTTGGCACATGGGCCAAAATGTGCTCATTCCTCAGCCAATCAAAGATTGACAAGTGGCTTCATTTCATTGGCCAATCACTCCTCAAGAAAATCTATAAATTGAAGCCTAATTCTCTATAATTTCATCTAGAATTTGAATGCAAGGTTACTCTCTTGAATTGTGAAATAATCTTGCTCTCTTCATCTCCATTTGCATTTCATCATTTTGGCTTCTTAACAAGGGTTGGGAAAGGGTCACTAGCACATGTGACACCAATCCACTATGGAATAGGTACAACGTGAAAACAAGGAAAGCAAAGGTACAAAAGCAAACAACGAATAACGAAGGTATAAACAAGGAAAGCAAAGGTGAAGCAAAGAGAGAAAATGAAAGGAGGAGGAATGAAGATGATGGCTTGATAAGCTTTAAAGTGTTCTTTAACACTTTAGTGTTTATTTAAAAATGCTTTTTACGAAATTGTTACCTTTTTGCTCCCAGGACACTAATTTTCATTTGAGTTTAAAAGGAACACTTTGATTTTTCATTGCAAAGGGCTTAAAATGAATCTTAGGACAAACTCACTAGATTTTGTTTGAGGTTAAGAATTGAACAATCAAAACTCACTTCATCTTGGTGCTTAAAACGAACTCACAATTGCTTTGAAAGGATAAAATGAATGTGTGTTTGCTTTGTTTTGTGGTTACTTACTTAAACTAAAGTCGTCAAAAATGACGTATGCACTTCTCTCACACCTCCAAGCGATCTTGAGAATCAAAAGGCCTTTTTGGTGATTTTGGTGTAAGATAAAGTGATCACCTCCACACTTCGATTTGGGCTTAAAATTGAACATATTGTGCGAGTGATTAAATATATGGCATGTGTTCTCCCTTTGTTTCTAAACAAAGGTTGATCGAACTATGAGTGTGTTTTTTCGCTATTGTTTATCCTAGAGGACCTGCCTTGGGGAAAAAGTACTCACCCAAGGGAATGACTCAACCGGTAACACTCTAAAGCCAAGAGTATTTCCAGCCGGGATATAAATGTGGGTATTGGTTAAACGCCAGTATCATGCGGTTGGCTCTAACAAGATGGATCCAGAAGGGGACTCTTGCTGTATGGGTCAATCTCCACGAACGGAAAGTCCTTACTAGAACCCATGTACTAGAATTTTCCAAAATCCTTGATCTATTTGTTGGTGCAAGAACGGTCATTCTGAAGCCACCCCACACTTTTACGGTCTTTAGAAGAAATGGAAAACATTCCATGGGAGTTTCATGGGTGTTGATGCTTGGCTGCCCCGTATAAGTGAGTGACATGGAGGGGAGCTAGTGGGGTCAAGCATCTAACCATTCGCTTAAGATAAGTGTAGCTGGACTTGTCCAAGTGGGGATTCAACAAATATTGTCTTACACATCCATAGGGATTGTACTTGTCTTGGTTTGAAAACATAGTGTTGTATTCAAAAACATTTGCAAAACAAACATTCAACATGATTTTCAAAATTTCAAACCCTTTAGGAGGCAAATATCATTGACCAAATTCTTGTGTTGTTGCTTTCCCTTAGGATTACATCCTTAGAGGTTCCTAAGCACTTGAATTTACATCTCAATTTTCCCCCTAAAGTTAAAACAATAGGTAATCTTTTGCTTAAATTCATCAAAATTTCGCATAATATACCTTGTGAAATGAGACGAAGTTGAGACATTGAACATTCAGTTTGAAATCTAATCAAGAGTGTTTTTGTAGTAAAAGGAATTCATTAAAAAAGGTTAAAAACAGTCGGACCCCACACATGTGTCTCCAATGATTTCACACAAAGTCAAGATCAAGAAACCAAAGGTGAAAGCCCTTAGTTTGATAGCCCACCAAGAACACCTTTCTATGTTATACGAAGTCAGACAAAGATTGTTTTTCAACTTTTACAAGAAGGCTTCAAGAAACAATCTTGGTCTATATTCGTTCTATTATTGCCAAAACCCAAATCTTTTCAGAGAGTTTGAACATCTTTTTTAGAGAAAAGCTTGTTCTTCAATATCGAGATCTAGGAAAACAAAGTGTCCTTTTAGGTTCACCTTAGGATCAAATCAAATCAAAAAAAACTTTTCATCCACCCTTCAAAAACACCAAAACAAAACATCATCTCGCAATCACCTTTTGGAGAATCTTGAAATCATCCCTAATACTAGGCTTTTTGGGCAAAACCAAGACCATCAAAATCATTGAGACTAAATCCTTGAAAACATTTATCAAAATCAACTTTGGCTAGGTACGTGTAGATGCATCCTTTTGCATATGCCTAGTCAATATCATCTTGTTTAGCTTAGTATATGGAGATGAATCCTTCGTCATATGCTTAGTAAAACTATCATCTTGTTTGGATAGGTGTGGATAGATGCATCCTTCTCCTCGCACATATTCAAATTATCATCATTTGAGCAAATTCATCCTTAGGTAATCATCCAAACATCTTAGGATCTATTTGCTCAAAATCCAAATCCAACTCAAGGACAAAATCCCAAATCCAAAAAAAAAATCAAAATCAAAATCTACAAAGTCCTAAAAGCCTACTGTCTCATTCAAGATTTATCAAAATCCAAAAAAAATCGTATCATCCATCCCTAAACACCATCATCATATCATAACATTTGATCCTTAAAGCATCCTAAAAACTTTCTACTTTTGGGACATAAAATATAGATCAATTCAAAGAACCAAGAGATTCATCTCCCATTCCTGAAAATTGATCCTTGTTTTATGGTTCAAACTAGATCTCAACACAAGAAGAGCATGGAAACCAACAAAGAAACACCCGCTTCAAGTGACTTGAGTCAAACTACTCCGGAAATGAATCTTATTGGGTCCAAAATGCTCACAGTTAACCTTCCCACAACATCACAAAATCCGCAAGAGGAAGACCAAGGAGAGGACCTCACTTTTGGAATGTCTCGTGAAGAAATGACGGAAATGCTACAAAATCTAGAAACCATAGAATCATCAACATCATGATGAGATTTAAAACTTCGTTGTACATGCTTGAACTAGCAAAACAAGGGGCCAAGTTTCCTTCCGATTTTGACGTGAGCACTATAGTAGAGACATCTTTTCCACCAATCTCATCCACCATCCCCATTTCATCTACACCCCCATCTCAAAACATCACGCAGAATATCCCGCAACTCACAACGTCATTTGCTCCAACTCAACCCAACGTTAACAAGGGAAACACATTTCTCAATGCTCTCCAATCACATCCCCTTGTTAGTAACCAAAACTTGGACGCAAACACCACATTGGAACAAAACATCTCCCAAAATTTGTTGGACAAAAATGTTCCTCACCTTACATTAGGACCCATCATCAACATCTTTTCATGGAGCACCACAAACACCTCTTCTCACGAATTCACAAGAAGAGGGAGATATGTTCAGACCAGGGGGCATATTCGACACCACGCAACAACTGACACCCCTTACATTTCCACCTATCCCACCACTACCATTATCGTCCATACCACTCCTTGGTTTAGGGCTTCCCCCTCTACCAAGCATCAATCAAAACAATATCCCAACCATCAATCAAAGCATTACACCAAACACCCAAAAATTTTCATTAATATCGCAACAACAAATGACAAATACGCAAGCACTGGCAACATCATCAAACACCCCCACATCATCACAAAGAATGGTCTCCCAAGGGCCAATCACATCAACGACGCCACTTACTACACCAAAATCACCATCCACTAATCAAATAACCAACACAACGTCACCATTCACTACCACCATGAATGCTATTCCAAATCCACCACCACCCCCACCACCACCAACATTCACCACATCAAACCAATATGATGTAGCATTGCAAGTGGCCTTCCAAAGAGGATACCAACAAGTCCAAAAACAAAAATCCGTACACATAACTGCTCAGCAAGCCGCTAAAGTTGCACAAATCGCCCAATCTGCACAAGCTACTTTACAAGCACAACAAACACAACAAGCACAACAAGAAGAAGAAGCTGCTCAAGCATTGCAAGCACAAAGAACCACTCAAGTGCAACTCTTATTACAACAACAAGTAGTGCAAGCTCAAGCTCAAACTCAAGCACAAGCTCAAAAACAAGCACAACAAGCACAAGCACAAGCACAACTTCTTGCACAAGCAGCATAATGGCAAGCATACCAACAAGAACTAAAGCAATATAAAAAACAGCAAGAACTAGCAGAACTGGCAGCCCAACAACAAGCGTTGTGGGAAAAATAGCAAGCACAACAACAAGCGTTGTTAGAACAATAGCAAGCGCAAAAACAAGCACAAATCCTAGCACAACAACAACAAGATGAACAACAAGTGTCATTCATACAAAAGCAAGTAGAAGCCTACTTCACCCACCAGAACATAGCGATAGCATCAAACAATGCACCAACCAACCCATCCATCCAACCAATGACTCAAACACCCCAAAACACTTTCATCCCACCCCTTGATACGACGAATGATGTAACGACACAACTCAGGTTGCTCTCGCAACAAGTGCTTGACCTTCAATCAGGGTGAACGACCAAAACACCAAGCAACTTGTGTCCCTATCCGTTTGATAGGAGCTTAGAAATGAAACCATTCCCTAAGGGATTTGAAATCCCTAAATTTGACAAATACCAAGGGATGGGAAACCCTGAAGATCACATAAGGGAATTCCAAGTTCATTGTATGGAGGTCGCATATGACAACACGTATCTGATGTGGCTATTCCCTAGGAGCTTGGCAGGCCACGCTATAGAATGGTTCTCTCGCTTACCCTCTGACATCAGAACATTCCAAGAAATCAGGGATACATTCATTACAAACTACGCATGTAACATCACAATGGATGTCAGTCTTGAAGAACTATACACTCTAAAACAAGGAAGGAATGAATCTTTTGCTTCATTCCTTCAACAATGGTGATCCAAGGCCAATCAGAGCAAGTGGACCATGCCAGAAGAACAACAAGTCTGCATGATCATAGCCAACCTTGAAAACTGCTTGTCATTTCATCTCAAGGTTCAGGGAATCACCACATATGATCAGTTGATCCCCAAAGTGCTTAGCATCGAAAGAGCCCTTGGGACTCAACCTATGGAATCAACATCATATCATGAACCACAAACAACCGCCCATCATCCAATTATAACGATAAACCTCACACATGGGCAAGGAACAAGAACGTTACTAATGATGGTGTCGTAGATGCCAAGGTGGTCATTAGTGGTCCACACCCAAACACACCCACACCGCAAATCCAAAATCAACGCCAAAACACCCAACACACAACATATCAAGCCCATAACAATCCTACTATCAATAACCTTAATGATCAAAAAGAACCACCCCAACGCAAGAGTTATCCAAAATGAAAATACACTATTCTAGGGGAACCACTTGAAGACATCATGAAAAAGCTCATCGATGAAAAACTCATCAAAGCACCTACATTTGAAAATTGCAAAGAACCTGATGTCAAACCCCCTTGGTACAATGAAAATCAACTCTACGAATTTCATAAGATTAAAGGTCACACCACAAACAATTGTATGAGACTTAAAAATATCATTCAAGATCTCATTGACAAAAGAATCATCAATGTGGAACAACCGACAAGAAATTAGGACCTTAAAATCTACATGAATCCGATGCGAAATCATGGTAACAAGGGAAATAGTAACAACAAAGATAAAGGAAAAGGCAGTGTAAATAATGTATATGAAATAGTTGTCGCCTCCCTAAATGAAGAGTGCATGGTCATTACCATCAAGGGTTTCCATGCTAAAGATTGTGGAGTCACCAAAAGAGGCGGGAAAGTCACCATTGTAGGCTCATCCCAACCAACCAAAGGCCCTTCCTCTAGGTCTGCTCCTAATGGTTATAGTGTAGTAGATCATCTCAAGAGAACACCAGCACACATCTCCATTATGGAGTTGTTAAAAATATCATCCGCACATAACAAGATCCTTGAGCAAGCATTAGCCTCATCCACTATCCCCGTAGATCTTGATGTGGAACAATTCCAAGCTATGGTTGGAAACATCATAATACCTAATCTCCTTACATTTTCTGACCAAGATTTTCCCACCCAACCATCTCACAATTGTGCACTTCACTTGGAGGTCATTGTGAACAAGAGCAAAATAAAAAGGGTTTTGGTGGATGGAGGTGCAGGTTTGAACATTTGTTCTCTTAGCCTTATCAAGCAACTAAAAATAGCAAAAGATTCCATTGACAAAGGTAAAGGAATCACAATAAGAGCATACGACGACCAAGAAAGGGTGTCTCAGGGCACAATCAAACTCCCTATTCAAGTAGGGCTGACGCTCATGGAGACTACCTGTCAGGTCCTCGATTTTCCATATAATATCCTCTTGGGATGCCCATGGATCCATGTGATGAAAGCCATAGCATCAACCTTCCACCAATGTGTGAAATTCACACATAATGGACAAGAGGTTACCATCCATGGAGATCCCAAACTATTTTCATATTGCAAAAATCTTAAGGCCAAGTACTACAAAATCCCCCAAGTGCCAAAGAATGATGAGGGCCCATCTAAATCATACATCGACCCCGCCACCCTCGCATCCACCTCTACGAAAGAGACACCCGCCATTCCTACCATCTCTGACATCAAGCTCATTATACATGAAGATGGTTGTAGAAGCTATAGGCTCCCTAATAATGCTTTTGTGATAGGAGAGTTACCACAATCTCCTAGATCATGAGGATGCCCAAAACAAAATCAAGCTTCCACATCTCAAACGTCTCCTGAAGACTATCCTGAATTCACAAGCTGGGGAGATCTTGGCCAAGAGGACATTGAGGCAGACCCATCTCACATGCTATACCAAGATGAAAGACAAACATCTAATTTACCAATGGATGAAAGAAGCAAAGGTTTCCAAATGATGCTTGCAATGGGTTATGACAGAAACCAACGATTGGGACAAAATGACAATGGGCTTATGATACCTATCATACTAGAGATGTGACCCATAATAAATCTTGGTCTTGGATGTACCCCTCCGAGAATAACCATACGTGGCCGAAGTCCTCCAGTTAGAGCTGCCAATGCCTCTCCTCAGCTAGTGCTAGTACAAGTACACTCACCAATAGTCACAGGTAGCAACACACATAACTTTATATTGAGCCCTATATTAGTAGCAATGACAAAGATATCATATCCAATCTCCCTAGATTATTCAAAGATACCACTTTGTGTATGATTAGTACCCTTTCCTTCGAATCCGATCATCAAAATCACGAGATTTGTTTAGTGTACCCTCAACTGATTGACTATGACCAACGAGGACCACTAGTTCTCGATACATTTGAAAACAATGAAGCACTCTCAGAATTCATGGGATTGAGGGATAACATCCTAGATGGGGATCATAAGGCAAGGTTCATAATGGAATTAGACACACAAGCTTATTATGGGGAAACGATTGAATCCTTCAGTCGCAAAAATGAGAAACTAAGAATCATATCCAAGACCTTGAGTGAAAACCACACTGTGGCACTCTCTGACAAGAAAATAGTAAAAAGAAAGGACATATCCAATGGTGAAAACCTCTCTGAGGCGCCTGAGGATGAAGGATTCAATCTTCCCTTAAGAGCTATTCATCAGGAGAAATCAACAGTCTTGGCCGAAAAGTGCGATCTGGTCAACATAGGAATAGAGGAGACCCCACATATCACATTCTATGCAGAATCACTATTAATAGAAGAACAAGAACTTCTAGTAGCGTTCCTAAAGGAAAGACAAGTAAACTTCACATGGAGTTATGCTGACATGCCAGGGCTTGATCCCGAGACTATGGTCCATCACTTAGCGGTGTATCCAGATGTAAAACTTGTCAGACAAAAACTCTAAAAAATGCATCCTCAAATTGCCTTGTTGGTTAAAATGGAGCTCAAAAAGTTGCTAGACGCAGGATTTATTTGACCAATTGATTACTCAGAATGGGTGTCAAATTTGGTACCTATTTCAAAACCTGACGGAGCCATCAGAATCTATACGGATTTCAGAGATTTGAACAAAGCATGTCCCAAGGATGACTTTCCACTTCCCAATATCGATATGATAGTGGACATGACAACAAGGCATGAGATGTTATCATTAATGGACGGATTTTTAGGATATAACCAGATTATGATAGCAAAAGAAGACCAACATAAGATAGCTTTTACTTGTCCGTGGGGGACCTACTACTAGAACATGATGCCATTTGGCCTAAAGAACACAAGAGCAACATATCAAAGGGCCATGACATTAATCTTCCATGACATGATTCACAAAATAGTCGAAGACTATGTTGACGACATCCTAGCTAAGTCAAGAAAGAGAAAAGATCATATAGCAACCCTAAGTGCTATCTTTGACAGATTAGAGGAATACAAGGTCAGAAGAAGTCCCAAAAAGTGCGTCTTTGGTGTACAATCAGGAAAATTACCAGGATACATAGTTTCCATGAGGGGTATCGAGGTGGATCCTACAAAAGTCAAAGCAATCCTCGAGATGGAAGCACCAAGGAATTTAAAACAACTAAGAGTTCTCCAAGGAAGGCTCTAATCCATTAAAAGGTTCATAGCACAACTAGCAGATAAGTAGAACCCATACTCTCACCTACTCCACAAGGGAGTAACGTACAAATGGGATACCGAGTGCGAATAGGTATTCAACAAAATAAAGGAATATCTACTGACACCACCAGTCTTAATGCTACCCATTCCTAAGAAGCCACTAATCCTATATGTGTCAGCAACAACAGCAGCCCTTGGGGCTATTAGCCCAGCATGATGAAAATAGAACCGAGAGGGCTATCTACTATATTAGCAAAAAAATGGCTGGTCATGAGCTAAACTACTCATTCATTGAAAAAGCATGCCTAGCAGTAGTGTTTGCATCCCAAAAATTCAGACATTACATGTTGGCACATAAGATAAAGCTCATTGCAAAAATTGATCGCCTTAAGTATCTCTTATCCAAGGCAATTCTCACAGGCAGAATGGAAAAATGGGTAATGATACTGTCAGAGTATGATATAGAGTATGTGGAGAGGAAAGCAATTAAGGGATAGGTCATCGCAGATCAACTAGCAGAAGCACCTATCTATTTTGAGAATCCTCTTGTCTCAGAGTTTCCAGATGAATCCATCTTTAACCTCAATGTAGCTGATCATTGGAAACTGTACTTCGATGGTTCATATACACAACATGGATCAAGAGCTGGTGTCTTCTTCATCACCCCACAAGGAGACTGCATACTGAAGTCATATAAATTAGCATTTCCTTGCACTAACAACATAGCAGAATATGAAGCATTGACTATAGGCCTTAGGATAGCGGTACAATGGAACATCATAGCTCTCAAGGTATATGGAGACTATCAGTTAATCATAAATTAGGTCAATAATGAGTATCAAACTAAGGATGATAAGCTCACTCCATATAAGAAACTGGTGGAGACTTTAAAGGAATCCTTCATTGACATAACATTTGAGCAAATTCTGAGAACCAACAACAGAGCAGAAGATGCCATGGCTACAATTGGGTCCTTATTAGACATCCCTCACAACATGCAGAAATACAAATTCTTGATTGAGAAAATTCTCGTTCCAGCATTCGAGGTACCAGAATCAGAATATGTGTGTGTAATCGTTGGTCCTGGTGATCCTTTGTATCATGATATCTACACTTATCTTCAAATAGGAGTTATACCTACTGACCTACCATCAAGCCTAAAATGAACCTTTATTAAAAAGGCATCTAGATTTGTCATCTTAGGAGATACCTTATACCGTAGAAGCATAAAAAGTACCTTACTACACTATTTAAATGTTGAGGAGGCACTAATCGCTCTAACCGAAGTTCATAATGGTATTTGTGGTTCACACTCGAGTGGAATAACCATTGCCAAGAAACTACTAAGGATGGGGTATTATTGGCCCACAATGGAAGGAGAAGCACATGATCATGCCAGAAAGTGTCTACAATGTCAGCAGCATGGGGACCTCTTCCATGCTCTAGCTCAAGAGCTCCATCCTATCGTCACACCATGGCCCTTCTCGCAGTTGGGACTCGATCTCATTGGGAAAATCACACCCACCTCATCCAATAGCCACAAATTTATCATAACTACAACTAAGTACTTCACAAAGTGGGTGGAAGCCATACCCATGACATATATTACTGGAAAGAAGATTTCTAAGTTCATCTTGAACTATCTCATATGTCGCTATGGTGTTCCACAAGCCATTATCTTAGATGATGGGACACCATTCAAAAATCAAGATTTCCGTGACTTATGCAAAAAATTCAAAATCCAACATCGCTTCTCCACCCCGTACTATCCCCAAGGCAATGGCCAAGCAAAAGCTACAAAAAAAACTATCCTCAAAATCCCTCAAGAAAACAGTCAATGATGTAGGTCTCAGGCATTATCTTAATCCCGCCCTTTGGGCCTATCAAACTAGCATCTGTACACCCACCAGTCCCATTGGTCTATGGATCAGTGAGATATCCCTCTAGATATCACTGCAAAACCTCATCACAGATGAAGAATACAGAGTATCAGAGACTAAGTTAGAGCTACTAGACGAGAGATGAATAGAGGCTTTAAATCATTTGCAAGTCTATCAAAATAGACTCAAACGAAGCTACAACAAGAAAATCAAAAGCATGACTTTCCAAGTCAGAGAATTGGTCTTAAAAGAAAATCAAAAGAATGTCCCAAACCCAAGTAGCAAAGGCAAGTTCGAACCTAATTGGTTAGGACCATTCATCATCACAGCAAGTTACAAATTAGGGGCATATCAATTATCAACACCCGAAGGGGAACCTCTGCAAGAACCCATGAATAGCTCCCATCTCAAAAAGTTTTATGCCTAAATATTTCAAGGTTTAGAACCAAAAATCAAAAAATGTCCTAAAAGAATGGTTACTTTGGCGAAAACCTGGCAAACAGGCATCTTGGTGACAACAAAAAAATCAAAAAGCAAAAAATCCAAAAAAAAAAAAGGATCAAAAATAGTAAAGAAAAAAATCGTCCTCTAGTAAAAACCACTTTGGTGGCACTTTGGGAAAGTACCTCGATGAAAACCTAGCAAACAGGCGCCTTGCGTAAATAAGCACTTTCCATCCACCAGGATCTTTGCGGCTTGTTTGGCATCATCCATCCATTTCGCTTCCATCACTCATCGCATTCAGGTCTCCATCCATCATTCATCCACTCACATCTGTACCATAGCTTGGTCCTGTGTTCGTATCATGATTCCTCCTAGTACTACTCGGCCCATCCTTAAGGTCAGTCTGTCCTGCCTTTATCGGAGTAGTCTATTGCATCACACTGGGGGCACATTCTCATCAGATCAGATTCGTGTATGATCTTAAAGTCCTTAAAATTAGAAAATACAAAAACACCAGAAAATCAGAAAATCCAAAAACACCAGAAAATCAGAAAATCCAAAAACACTAGAAAATCAAAAAATCCAAAAAATCAGAAAATCAAAAATCGAAAAACAAGTCAAAAAGTCTGTCAAAAATTCAAAAAACAGAGTCGTCTTGTCGAACTACATTGTCTCTGAGCTTGAACATAGGCAAGGTTGATCTTTGATCATCCCCCGAGACATTTAGGTCAGTCCTTTAGGAAGTCCATCATAATAAACTAGCATCTCATCATGTATATCGTCATCTGTAAATCGATCAATTCGTCAGTCGAACTACGTGGTCACTGCATGTATAACGTAGGCAAGACTAATCTATTGATCAGCCCCCAAGGCCCCTAGGATAGGTCCTTACGTTAGTCTCTTGGTCAAAATCTTAGAAAATCCTAAAAAACATTGGAAAATCGAAAATCAAAACATTCAAAAACCTCAAAAAATACCAAAAACAACCTCAAAACGTAGCAAAACTCCAAAAACATCCAAAAATTTGAAAAAATTCATCCACCTCATCTCACTTGCACCCACAATAACACCATCCATAATAAATTGGTCGTCATCCTCAACCTTCGGTGAAACAGTTAGAAAGAAGTCTAACAGATTAAACGTGAAAACTCAAAAGCGTCAAAGTTTCAAGTCTAAGTCAATATGTAAGCAAGTTGGTCAATTCTTTGCGTTGATAGTCCATCATCTAATAGTCTCATATCAATCATCTGATAATATCATGTCCTAGGATGAATCCTTCCTACAAGGGGCATTACTTATCAGAAAGAACACTTTGGATAAATGAAATGACATGTTGCCATCCACTAACATGTCCTAGGATGCATCATTCCTACAATGGGCATTATCTTTTGACATTAGTTTTTGTCCTTATTCTTAAAAAACACATTCCCTTACGGTTAATGATATTGAAGAACATCAGCTTGTTTGTGTGCTTTATCTTTTTCTTTTGACTAATCTCATTGCGCTCAGTCCAAGGACCTCTTGATGATATCTGAATGAAGGATTTAGAGAGATAGGAATGGGGCAACGATCATTATCCTTTTGTCTGCTATGCTTGTTGGACGTTCTTGTAAAATAACTTGGCGAATACTTGCTTTGTTAGATATGTATAGAGGATGCTTTGGATAGCTCGTTGACTATTACATTGATTGGTTATACCTTCCCGTATTTTGGTCCGAGATTTAAAACTTCTAAAGTGCATCCTAGCAAGGTTTTCGTATGTCAGGTGTGAACAAGAATACTCCTATTTATTTGTTGAGTCAAAGTCCATCACACTAAACTGTACAATTCCATCTTGGTCCTTTATACCTTGATGCATCGTGCTTAGGCATGTTATCAAACATAAAGTAACCCTTTTAAAATCCCAATCCTTGATAAGAAAATCATCCATTTCTCATCATCTCTATATCATCATCATTTATTATCATCATTTCTCATCATCATCTCTCATAATGTTGGTTTGTTGAATCCTCTTGTCACCATCTAATTTCTTCATTTTCCGCACAAACATCACAACATGAATAGTTAATCATCATCACCAATACATTCATCATGCATCCATCATGCATCCATCTCATCATCATAATATAGATCTTTTAGTCTAAGCATCTCTTAAATCATCATATTGGCATAAGTCATACATTTGCATAATCACATCATCTCATCATCATAATATAGATCTGTTAGTCTAATCATCACATGACATAATCATCGCATATCACATCATCCATCTCATCCATCATCACATCATCTCATCATTTAAGTTGTTTCGAATAATATAGATTTGTTATTCTAAGCATCTTAAAATCATCTCATTTGCATCATCGACCATAACCATCCATTTTGCACCTCTTTATCACGAGATCGACCCTCAAATCGAATCTTTTCGCTCGATCTCTCGAGGGGGCAATGTACGAGTGTACTTCTTTCCACTGGGGCATCTAAAAAATCAGATTTTTTTTCAATTTTGATCTCGACAAGTTTATTCTTTGAACCAACGCAACAAATACATTGCTTCAAAGAGGGGAAAAATGTAGACATGCAAAATTAACATTTTTACATTCGATCGGGTTAATTCATCAACTAAACTAGGTTGCACATTAGGTCCATTCACCAATTAATCAGGTTCGCCTTCATCCATTCATTAGGTAATATCATCTCCTGAGGTCATTCATTCAAAATTAAATAAACATTTTCATCAACCTTTTAATCAAATAAATCAAACATCCATTTAATTAAATCCAAATGCATTTTCCATCATTTTCTGATTTAAATAAATCAACTATTTAAATCAAATAAGTCAAAACAGTCAAATCATCATTAGGCTAATTTAATCCTGATTAAATTAACCTAATCATCCACTTGCACAAATAAATCAATTTATTGATTTATTAAAATCCCTATTTTCTTTCAACATGGCATCTTGGAAGAATATTCCCCACTCATGCATTTTCAGAATTTTAAATTCTAACATGTTCCCCACTCAGAATTTAAAATTCTGACTTATCCTCCACCCATGCATTTTCAGAATATTAAATTCTGACATGTTCCCCACTCAGAATTTAAAATTCTGACTTATCCTCCACCCATACATTTTTAGAATATTAAATTCTAACATGTTCCCCACTCAGAATTTAAAATTCTGACTTATCCTCCACCCATGCATTTTTAGAATATTAAATTTTGACATGTTCCCCACTCATAATTTAAAATTCTGAAAGCCTTACATGTCCCCCCACTCAAACAATTTTAAATTCTTGGCACATGGACCAAAATGTGCTCATTCCTCAGCCAATCAGAGATTGACAAGTGGCCTCATTTCATTGGCCAATCACTCCTCAAGAAAATCTATAAATTGAAGCCTAATTCTCTATAATTTCATCTAGAATTTGAATGCAAGGTTACTCTCTTGAATTGTGAAATAATCTTGCTCTCTTCATCTCCATTTGTATTTCATCATTTTGGCTTCTTAACAAGGGTTGGGAAAGGGTCACTAGCACATGTGACACCAATCCACTATGGAATAGGTATGCAAATTTCATGCTTTTAGTTTATTTCATTTCTTATTATCTTTAGAAAGTATGTTTACATTATTCCATAAGAGTATCTTGATTGATTTTGCAAGTACTAACCCTTGTATAAAGTTTTAGTGTGTGTTTGCAGATTAATTAGGTACTCACAGTACACAAGGGTGCTCTGTCTACCAAATCAAAGTTGCCTATAGAGAATACCATGTTATGGTACCAAAGGCTTGGCCACATTGGAGAGAAGGGTTTAAAAGCCCTAAAAAATAAAAAGCTCATTGAGAGTTTGAATGATTGCAATCTACAGTTTTATTTTTGTGAACATTGTATTTATGGAAAATAGAACCGCATTCAATTTTACTTGTCTTCTCATAAGTCTTCATGTATCTTGGATCTAATTCATTCTGCTGTATTTGGTCATGTTGATGTTTCTTCTATTGGTAAATTAGTTTATTATGTTACTTTTATTCATGATTTTAGTAGAAGAACATGGGTATATTTTTTAAAGGGTAAATCTGAAGTTTTCATTCATTTTAAGGAGTTCAAGGCTATGGTAGAAACTTAGAATGGAAAGAAAATTAAATGTTTGAGGATTGACAATGGCAATGAGTATGATTCTATAGACTTTGAAATATTATGTATAGATTGCAGGATTAAAAGACAAAAGACAACTCTGTATTCTCCGCAGTAGAATGGAGTTGCAAAAAGAATGAACAAAACATTGATGGAGAAGGCTAGGAGCATATTGAGTGGAGCTAGTTTAGAAAAAAAAAATTGGGCTAAAGCTATTTCCACTACTTGTTATTTGATAAATAGATCTCCTACATCAACACTTATTGATAAAACGCTAATGGAGGCATGGTCAGGGAAAAAGCCTTCACTTAGAAATCTAAGAGTTTTTGGTTGTGAGGCATATGCACATGTGCCTAAGGAGAAAAGAATAAAATTAGATTCTAAGGATATCAAATGTATCTTCATCAGCTATAGCTATGGTGTGAAAGGATACAAGCTTTGGGACCCTATTGCACAAAAGGTAATTTATTCCAGAAGTGTTATTTCTAGAGAGACTAAATCTTCTCCTATTAATTTTCAGCTAGAAAAACATAAAGAAATTGAACATAAAAAATATGTGATTCAAATTCCTTCTACACCTAAGGAAGTTGAATTTATGCCCCAAATAGACAAGAAGTTGAGGAGAGCTCATCAAGCTCTGAGTCTTTAGGAGAGGAGGAAGAAGTGGAAGAACCTCTACCTCAACTTGTTTGAAGGTCTACATGGGAAAGGCAACCACCTCAAAGGTATGGGTATTCACCTAATGATTGGAAGTGTATATTTTCTTTAAGTACTAACGTTGATGAATCGAGATCTGTGCAAGAAGCTTTGGGTACGAATGATGCAGAGTCCTTGAAAATAGCCATGGATGAAGATATGGTAGCTCTTAAAAGGAGTGATACATGGGACCTTGTACCATTTTCCAAGGATCAAAAACCTATTGGATGTAAATGGGTGTTTAAGGAAAAGATTGGTTTAGATGGAAATGTTGAAAAGTATAAGGCATGGTTGGTTGCGAAGGGATACTATCAGGTTGAGGGTATTGATTACGATGAGATATTTTCTCCTGTTGCTAAAATGACATAAATTTGATTTTTATTATCTATTACAACAATTTATGATCCAAAGGTGGAACAAATAGATGTTAAAATTTCATTCCTTCATGGTGATTTGGAGGAAGAGATTTATATGACACAGCCAGAGCACTATGTGGTAAAAGGTAAAAGCAAGTTGGTTTGTAAGTTAAAGAAATATTTGTATGGCTTGAAACAAATTCCTAGGATGTGGTACTAGAAGTTCGATACATATGTGTTGAGTTTGGGATTTGTGCAGTCTAAATCTAATCATTGTGTATATTTTTTATCTAATGGTGATTATTTCCTGGTAATTGCTTTATATGTTGATGGCATGTTGTTTATTGGGAAAGGAAAAGGTTTGATTGCAGAATTGAAATCTCAACTCTCTATGAAGTTTGAAACAAAATATCTTGGTGCAACAAAACACATACTTGGGATGGAGATAAGAAGAGATCACGAGAACAAAAAGCTATGGCTTAGCTAAAGTATGTTTGTTCTGTTTTGTAAAGGTTCAACATGCAGGATTGTAAACCACTTTGTGTTCCTGTTGCATTGGGAACGTAGCTGTCTATTTCACAATGTCCTACATCCCCATTGGAGATGGAAGACATGAACAGAGTTCCTTACTAGAGTGCAGTCGAAAGCTTAATTTATGCTATGGTTTGTACAAAACCAGATATTTCCCAAGTAGTGGGAGTTCTTTCTTGTTTTGTGTCTAATCCTAGAAGAGTGCATTGGGATGTAGTTAAGAGGGTCTTTAGATATTTGTGAGGTACATCAGAGTACTCTATATGTTTTCATGGTACATGAGATCAAAATTCCTTGAGTATTTGTGGTTTTGTGGATTCAGATTGGGTTGGTGATGTTGATAGCAAAAGATCCACTAGTCCATATGTGTTTACTCTTAATGGTGGTGCAATCAGTTGGATGAGAAAGTGCCAGGCTATGGTTGCTTTGTCCACTAGTGAGGCAGACTACATGGTAGCTAATCATGCCTGTAAAGAAACCATTTGGATAAAGCATTTGTGTTCAGATGTTGGATTGAAACATGGAGTAGTTACAGTCTATTGTGATAGTTAGAGTACAATCTCCCTTGTGAAGAACTCAACTTTTCATGCCAGGACCAAACACATTGATGTTCAGTATCACTTTGTAAGAGATATGGTTAAGGATGGTAGGGTGAAGCTAGAAAAGGTAGAGACTGTGGCGAATGTTGCAAATGCATTAAAGAAGCTTGTGAGCACAGAGAAGTTTAGATGGTGTTCCAAATTAATGGTCCTTTCAGCCCCCAACAATTAACTATCTATTATCTATTGGCTCATGCAAGGTGTTCGACAAGTGGGGGAATGTTAGGAATAAAGCATTTTAAAGCAAAGAGATAAAAATGAAAAAAAAGAAAAAGAAAAAGGAAAAGAAAAAGTGTCTAAACCTTGCATGGAAATAAAAAATAAAGCAAACCAAGAATAGAAGATTTGTGATAGATGAAAAGCGGCTATTTTGAGAAGTATCTTTTATATGGGGATAGAGATAAGATTGCTAAGAGATTTTATTACATTTTTCTAAAAAGAAAAGTTTTATCTCTAGAAGATTCTCATATGTAATGTAATACTATATATTGGTACTTTGAGATAGTCATTTTTGTGAGAGAAAGGTGAGAGTTAGTTTGCAAGTCTGTATGCTGCTAGAATGCTGTTGAAATTCCTCTAAATTGAGTTGAGGTGAAGAATCCCGTAAAAACTTGCATTGCAAGTGTGTTGTAATTTGTTTCAAGATTTGATAATACATTGTGTAGGTTTTGGAGTGTGGGATTTTTCTCCCGAAAGGGTTTTCCCCCATAAATCACTATGTTATGGTTTTATTGTTTATGGTATTATGTGTTTCTTCAAATCTCTGTAATATTTTATTTGAAATTTGTATTTAATCCTCTTCTCAAGGTTAGCGTAGGAAGCGTTTCCACACACCTTTGCTTCCTTACATTTCCCACCCACTCACCCCTACTATTCTTAGTGTCAATGAGGTAGATTAGTTGTTGTGTTGGATTACTTTGTAGAAGTATTTAGAGATACTCATTCTTTAATAGCGATGCAACATTAATACTAGCAATCACTGAATAGCCATTGCCTTGATTTGTCAATAACATATGTGCACTTCTACTTCTGAGACCAAACTATCACAACATTATCATTTTAATTCAAATCATCTGTAGAAACGTGATTGTTATAAACTTATTGAGGCCCAAGTCAACATATTCATAGCTTTCTTTCGTCCTTCATGCCAATGCTTTTAGAGGATAAATTCTTGGAATTTTAAGTTGAAGTAAGGAATTTTGAGATCATGAGACATTGAAGTAAACAACCCAATCAATATGGAAGAATTTATCTCACAAATTTAAAAGGTAGTAGTTCTTTTGGGTAGATTTAGTACAAATAAAGGGGCGCCTCCCAAAATTAGATTCTATTACGGATTCTAATAAAGAGAAATAGGATTTCTCTATAAAACTATGCAATTTGATAGCCTCTATATGATCCTATGCTTCCACATGCCCTTAAATATAGTGGAAGACCCTATAGATGTTTCCAAAACCTAGCCCTAAAAAACCATCAATCATGAAGATAGGTTTGTGCATTTCCCTCATTGATATGATTTTTCATGACCATAATTTCAACCAAAGGAGAAATAAAATTGTCCTCTTCACTTGATTGTGAATAGACACTTTTTGATGCATTTCTTTAGTATTTCTACTAGTAACGAAAAAAATTATGTTCCAAACTAGATAATTACGAATTTACCAAAAATATCAAGTATAAAGAATTTTTTTACTAGAATGTAGTGACTTTATTAATTTTTTCAACCATATATGTTATGTTATGTGTCACTTGAGTGATTGTTCTTTAAGGGAGGCTATGAATTATGTTATGTAAATCATTATTGTATTACTATTGATCATCAAAGCTTGCACCTCTCCAACAGTCTTTTGGGAAATTCAATGAGTGGGGGACAAATTGTGTCTCACTTAATACCTTTTAGATTTTTATAGAAATTCAGCTCTTATTTGGGGGTTTTGAGATAAGGGGAGAAGAAAATGTAAAAATAAAAAATAAAATGCGATGCACCAAAGCTTTTACAACATTTCAAACCCAAATCATTCCTATGAGTGATATAAATAGACACATAATGCAACTACACTTTGTTGTTGGAAAGAGAACAGAAAACAAAGACTAACTTCAAGCACAATACTAACTTTGAAATCTTTCCATAGGAAGTGTTCATTAAGGTCTGATCAAACATAAAGACTTCTTACGATTATCAAAATAATATCTTGGAAATCACATGAACTCTTACTCCTAATATAGTATAGTACAATAAAATAACAACTTTTAGAAAAACAAAGAAGTCCAATGACATGGTCCAATTTTCCTAAGTTACTATTCTATAATACAAGCATACAACATAGAAATTCACTACTTAAACTATTTAGATTTAGCTTGAAAGACATAGTGTTTCATTCAAAATGAGAATATAAGGAAAGAAAGCTTGAAAAAGGCCATACATGCACAATCTCAACAAATTCTCCTCAATAGTTTGTGCTTTAATTATCAAATGAATTTTGAAACAAAGGTCAGATTCCAATCCAATAATATTTTAAAACATAATAGATATAACATGTCAGAGTAAAGTAGTTATGCAACTTGTTTCTAAAAATAATTCAAAAAATCGTAAGAAAACTGAAGAAATTTTTCTTAGCCAAGAAACTGTCACTTGGAATCCAACCCTTTACTATGTTGTAGCCTTGGTTATATAGCCTCAAAAATAAGAAAGCACCACCTCAACACATAAGTAATTACTACCAAATGTTGCCACTTGATAACTTGCAATCTAATCATGGATACTTGGTTAGGCCACAAAAAGCTTTGCTCATTAATTCTCAGCTATTGCATTTATGCCTTCTAGATATTTAGCAAAGATAGGGGCTTGTAGATGATCAAATATTAGAAATAATAGCCTGGAAAGAGGTCTTGTTGACTGATCACATCATCTTGAGGTGCTGACTTAGAAATTCATCAGAGAAAACAAGAGAGGAAGAAGGCCAGCCAACTCTGACAAACTCCCAAAAATTATTACTTCATAGGAGGAGCAAACTACCCATGGGAAAGAGGTGACATGTTGACTAGGAAGAAACCTTTGAGCTTATGAATATAGCTCCCAAAAGAATGTTTGAAACATCAACATGTGCTCCGAAATTTCTCTCAAAAGGAAGAAGAGAGATGAAAGTCACACAACCACCACGTGGCGCATTGTGCATCTTTCTCATAATTATCCTTAAGCACAGGGACAACCTGAAACTAAAAAACTTTACACAAGCCAAAAATTAAAATGACCAGGGAAAAAATGCTTCATAGTTTTGGCAACTCACAGGGGTCTTAACTTTATAGAGATACAAACCTAGGCCTTTGGTTGTTCTTGGAGTTTGATGAGAGTGGCACACTAATCCTTCTAGTCTACATCAGTTGGTAGGACAAGGGTCTAAATTTGTCTATATGATTGCTCAAGATCAAAAATATCTTTAAAAGAGATGTACCCCCATCTGGAACAAAACACACCCAAGTGATAATATATTTGACAAAGAGGATAGACCTCTCACTCGACATCATCAATTGTGGGCATCACACTTGAACTAATTTCTACTAAGGCCTGGATATTGCATCGAATTGCATCAATGACCTGCTCCATTGTTAGTGCATCTTCATTTGGTGAAATAAGAGGAAAACCGAAACTAACCAAGATTTCAAAGTCCTTGATCTTGACAACATGCTTATTCAACACTATCTAAAAATCTTTACATTTTACTGGAAACTTATGAGAATTGATAATGTCATTGGCCTTGATGGAGGTGATCCGTTGATTAGTAATTTCTACTCTTTCTAGGGCCTAGTTAGTGGTGATGCATAATTTAGAGACAAAAAATTGGGAATCTGCCACTCAAGATGAACACTTTTACATCAAAATGATCAACCATTGGACCAACCTTGGCATTTAGTTCTCGAACATCCCTTATAAACTATAAGACAGGCCCCAAAACAACAACACTAGCTAAGATCAACTCCCAATGCATAGCTATTAGCCTCTTTATTATAGGGAGGGGTCCAGACCCTCACACAACTAACTCCTAGTTGAAACGAGCCTCCCTTTCCTTTATATTTTCTTCCATTTGGCCCTTTTCTTGAAGAGTGTTTGCTATTTCAGAACTCAATCTTCTGACTTCTTGTCTAGACTCTTCTGCTTCCACCTGGATTCTCTAAAGATCATTGGAGTTTTGGGCTTGAACATCATTCAACTCTCCTTCTAAATTTTCAATTTTAGTGCAAAGCTGAATTGCTCACTCTGAACATTTGCAAGCAACTTAGATGCATCTTCTTACTAGCCTTGAATTTTCCTTACGTGAGTCACTTCAGCTTCTCTAGCTCAAACCTTATTTTGCAATTTTCTTATTGTTTCTTTCACATTTTTGAACTCCACCTTGCGCTTCTTTAATCTCCTGCTCAACCTCTCATAGTCAGCATGTACTACCTTCTATGTAGCTTTGGCTAGGACCACCTTATTGTGCGAGCGAGTTTCACTCAAGTCTAGGCCCACAACATGGATGTCATAATCTTCCATTTGCATTTTCTCCTCGAGCTTTGAAACTAGTGGCTTCATGGTGGTAATAAGTAGAGAGTTTCACTCTTCATTGAAACATGCCTCAATCTTCTTTGTAGCAGGATTCTTGACATTCTTTGAAAATATTTTCTGCTTTCCATCCTTTTGGACCTATCTGGTAGCATCGAAATGACCCTGAAGGGTCTGAGGGACATTCACACTCTGTGTTGCAATGGAAGTGTAGACATGCAAAATTAGCATCATGCAGTTAATTAGGTCCATTCATCAAATAAACTTAGTTCACCTTCATCCATTCATCAGGTAAATTAAACTCATTAACGTTAATTTCATTTCTAAGGTTATTCATTTAAATTAAATAAATTAAACATTAACCTTTTAATTAAATAAACCAAATTTTATTTAATTGAAATCTCATCCCTTTTTGATTTAAATAAATCTAATATTCAAGTCAAAAGGGGTCAAAACATCCTAATCATCATTAAGCTAATCTAATCTTGATTAAACTAACCTAACCACCCCTCACATTCTCTAGGTTTTCCCACTTGCACAAATAAATCAATTTATTGATTTATTAAAATTCTTATTTTCTTTCAACATGGCATCTTTGAGGAATATTCCCTCAAGTTTGAATTAAAAAGGCAAGTTGAAATGTACATCCAACAACGAATTTAATAAGTCTTACATATCTCTTTCATGTTCCCCACTCAACAATTATAAATTTGAAAGTCTTGCATGTCCCTTTCATGTCCCCCACTCAACAATTTTAAATTTGAAAGTCTTACATGTCTCTTTCATGTCCCCTACTCAACATTTAATTCACAATTTTAAATTTTAAATCTCCCTCTCTTTGGCACATTGACCAAAATGTGCTCATCCTCCAGCCTATCACAAGTTGACAAGTGACCTCTTTTCATTAGCTTATCTTTAGTCCCACATCCTCCATGTTTGGCATTCTTTTGTCACTTTTGGCCATAAATAGAGGCCCCCTCTATTGTTAAACTCCTCCACAATTTGATCTGCACTCTAATGCAATGTTATTCTCTTAAATTGAGAACTAATTTTTCTCTTCACTATTGCACTTCATCACTTGAGCTTGAGCAAGGATTGGGAAAGGGTCATTGGCACATTTGACACCAATCCACTATGGAATAGGTACATGCTATGCTCTTAGATGGCTTTTAATCCTTTTGTTATTTGTTGCATTTTGAAGCATTTACATGTTATTTCATAGGAGCATTTTGATGAATTTGTAGACTACTAACCCATGCATGAGGTTTTAGTGTTTGTAGATTTTAATAAGTGCTCTCATATTGGCTCTAGAAGGAGGGCTACATTCCATGCTTACATTTGGTTTCTCATGAGCTGCTATCTTGGTTTTGTTAAATACACATTGATTTGTTAATTTATCTTTGTTTTCAATTGTGCTTTGTTGATCTATTTGTGTTTCTTGTGGTATATTTGGCACTCACCAATTCCTGCTTGCACCTGTAGATATTGGTGCTTCTTTGCTATAAGATTTAATAAATTACTCTTGAACAGTTGAAGCACTAATAAAGTTCCCAAACACATTGATTTCATCAAGAATGCAATTACACTTTATATTAACGTTTCCTTTTGCTCACAATTTTTTACTGTGATCAATGTTTTCTTGCATGAATCTGCACTATTTACTATTTGGGTGAACTTTACACATCTCCATAAGTCAATGTGTTCCATGAAATGACATCTCTTTTGGGCATTAAGTCCAATAGTTAGCATGCCTTCTATGAATATTCAATCTCATGCATGCAGCCTTGTAAAGAACCTCTTTTAGTGTATGAAAAATGCTATCAAAGGTTGTGGAATCTATCTTTTATGCCAGATGAACACATTTATTGCAGAATATTTAAATCCAGTTTCCTATGCCTTCTTTATGCCCTACTAATTTTTCCTCACAACCCACATACTTTGTATTTATTCTTCCGTATCTGCCAAAGTATTTCCAAACTTATAACATCTAGAAAAATATCACAATACTTTAATTCTATCATGCTTTGTCTTTATTCTTACTATTATGTGCTAGAATTCTGTCATTGGTCGAGCTAGGCCTGCACACAAATAGGAACTTTAGAATTGTGTATACCACATTAACACATAAGTCTTCTTACACCTATTTTGAAAGTGTAGAATGATGCTAACATGCCACTTCTGAGTGTACAGTAATGAGGCGACAGTCTTTTGAACTATGGCAACTTTTTTTAGTCGTATGCTTCCTTTGAAAGATTTAAGATGAGAATTTAATGAAGCATTAAAAGGTCTAGCTACAATATGTGCGTATGGCAAAGATCAACCAAAAAAAAGCAATGAACAATAATGCTCAGCTACACCACATCACACGATCATCACATGTTTCAAAATACATTGCCTCATAAATACCTCATAGTTTCATCTATTCATACATTGTATTGCTCTTTGCTTCATTTTTTTATTTACTATCTTCACCTCATAACAATTATTTTGAAAGAGAAAAATATAGGTGTCTAACAAAGGAATGCGCTCCTCCAAACAAGCATCTAAGGACATAATATTTGACACAACATTTGATGATTTTGCTTCCATCATAGCCAGTTATAGTCTGCTTACAACTTTGAAATTTCTAACTCTATAGTTTTGAAGGAAATAATGCAGGTTGTGCGAGGGTGTTTATAGCCTGTAGGAGTTTGATGGCTATCAAGTATGAGTATGAGAACTTCATTTTAACTAGCCAGTGATGTCACAAAAATAGGTACGTAGGTGAATGCATAGCAAAGCCCCCAGATATGCTATGTGGTCTCATCATAATTGTTCCAGACTTGTTGTTCTGGTCTACATTAGAATTCATAAGATCTGGAGTAACAAGGGCTGATGTCGTATGATTTGCACTTGTTTCAACTATGCCTATCAAATCTTCATCTGCAATATCGCCAAAATTTTGATCTTCTTGGTTGACTAGAAGATCATCCTCCTCAATAAATTTAGTCCCCAAACTCCCCAGCCCCTCTATAGGGACCTCTGCTACAGTAAAAAGTGAGTACATTGCCCCATTGTAGAATCGTGTCTTTGCCACATCTTCTGATTTTGACTTGGGTAGAAACCAAACCATTCTAAAACTTAAAAGTCCTTGAGTTGAAAGATATCTAACATCTTTTGAGTTGACAACAATGTTGGTTAGCCCATTCACAATGTCCACATGCAATCAAATGAAGAAGCGTATCTTGGTTGCATGTTCTGACATAGATGTGGATATAAACAATAAATCTAAGGCCACTATTCTCTGTAATGTAACATCAAGCATGTCTTATCTTGAGAGCAGTGTTGGTAGGTAAGCAAGCACACTCACATTTTCCATATTCAATCTTCATGTTCGTGTTTACATAGGTTTGTCTCAGGTAAGGAAAGTGGGACATTTTTATTAAAAGAGTACATTGGTACATCGCATTCCTTCACTATCTCCTAGCAAAGGCCATGGGACAGGCTCTATATCAGATTTGCACATTTAATTAAAGATCCCTATCTTTGTAACAAATTCATTCTGCTCATGTCTTGCAATCATTTATCTTGTTAACATCTTTCAATCAAACAAAAAACATGGTTGTCTAGGCATCCACATTCTATTTTTCCTCTCTACATATTTACCAATGTGGTTGCAAATGAAAATTCCTGACAAACATATTATTTTTTCTATGGGATTAAAGTCTATACTATCTCAACATGCCAAGTCCATACTCTGTATCTCATTTAATAACATAAGATGGTGTGAGAGGTCACTGTAGACTTTACTGGTAGTTTAAAATATGTTGAGATTGCATGTACTTAACAAAACTTGCAAATGAACATTTTTCTATGAGCTATCTATGTTGAGTGCCCCATTCAATGCTCCTTGCTTGTGCCAACATCAATTTTTCCTGCGCTGATATTGGTTCATGTATTTAAACTCCACTTGGGTCGGCCCTTGAATCCAACTCTCGGCCCCAAATATGAAATGAAAACTAGTTCGACGTTGGGCATTCAATGTAGGTGGACTGACCCCTTTTTGATGGTGTGCAACATATAAAGATGAAGTTAGGAAGGGGTAGTTGGCTTTGATTTTATATGTTGGGGAATAGAATAAAATAAAGTATAAGATTGGTAACATTTTTTACGATAAAAGATGATTTCATAAGATAGCATATCTAATTTTTTTTTTTTTTGTGTATAACATCTTTTGCTACCTTATTTGATTCCCTTTAGATATTGGCTGTTGTATTAAAGAGAAAGATATTGACTTTATTTTTTGTTCATATAAATAGGTTGGCTTAGTGGCATCTTTGCTGCATTGATGACTGTAGATAGGATACTCATAGCATGGAAAAGCGAGCTCAATAATCATCATGATTTAATTTGTCTTTTTTAGGCATTTTGAAAAATATTGAAACACATCTTCTGGAGATAAAGAGTCCTACTTACCTACGTGTCTATCTTTTTTTGAAGCTTTTCAATCTATTGTTACTATCTACCTTAAACGCATAGTTTGATCAAACCTAACTGATATTAGACCTCTTATCGACTCAGAGTGAAGGAAGTAGGTTCTAAGTGCATAGGTTGGGAACTTTGTTTCATGTTTTAAAGCAATAAGAATCAACTTTACACCCGCCAATTCCATCTATTTTAAAGTCTCTTTTAAATGAATAGGTGCGGATTTAGACCTGCTAAGTGCATAGGTTGGGAACTTTGTTTCATGTCATGAATATGCTAGAATGAAAGTCTTTTTCTCAGATCTCTTGAGAGGGGCACCCAGTTTAAAGTCTTTCTTTTTGAACTATGAAAATAACTTTATTTGCATAAGGTACATTCATTGATGTCATGTATTTTGTTGAATGAACACTAGAGCTATGGTCAAAAAAGAATTAGTGACAGTTGTCTTTACTATCTCAAATAGTTGTTGAAGTGGAGGGTTTTGAATAAGATCCCTCTAATATTTAATTCATGAACTCAAAAATCTTTTAGAGAATATTTAAACATAAGTTTCTCTATATGATAAATGAATCCTTAGTCACAAATTAGGATTGAATGTGATCACAAATGGGGACAAGTGTCTATCAAGATTTTGATGCTATTGGAGATTGTTTCTTATCTTTATTTTGGAGGGGGTCTAACAAATTTGGTGATCTTTATCTTTAAATAAACTTTTCATGCAAAATCTTACTTTATTGGGAAGAGAAAAATTCAATCTTTATTAGAAAACCGTCTAGTTTATATTTGTTTTTAAAGTCTAGGGAAATCATGATTCACTTATGAAAGCCTCATTTTATCCAAATCATTTATCCTTACAAATTTGGATCATGTTAGTATTTGAAGTTAATAATCAAAATGAATTGGATATTTTTTATCCTCACATGATTGTCTTTTTGATGGAATAGGAAAACAAGGAAAATGAGGAAAACAAAGAAAAGCAAAAGGTAAAGGTGAAATCAACATTGGAATCAAGCATTGGAGTTGAGCAAAAATGAAAGAAAAGTTGGAGTTGAAGAATTGAGCATCAAAATTTGAAACTCACAAAGCATTTTTTAATGCTTAAGGGCTTCCATTTCATGCCTTAATTTTCTGTTTCATGCTAGCTCATCTTTGGTTTTTAAAATGAACATTTCAAAATGCTTGGAGAGTTTGTCATATGCTTTAATTTTCTATTTTAGGCTAACTCATATTTCGTTTGGTGCTTTAAAACAAATTCATCATTGCTTTGAGGCTTAAAATGAACATGTGTTTTTCATGTTTTGTAATCTCTTATTCAAAGTAATCTCATCTAAAAAGGCGTATGCACTTCTCTCATGCTTCATGACGATCTTGAGAACAATTTTTTTTTTGATGACATTAATTTACATAAAATATTTCCTCCACACTTCAATTTGTGTTTAAAATTGAACAAAATCTTGTGCGAGTGTGAGTGGGGGCATTATCGCATATATTCTCTCTCTTTGTTGCCATCAAAGATTGATCGAGTTACAAATTTTGTCTTTACTTGCTTTTTTTTATCCTAGAGGGCCTGCCTTGGGGAAAAAATACTCACCAAAGGGAACGACTCAACTGGTAACACTCTAAGCCAAGAGTATTTCCAACCGGTATATAAATGTGGGTATTGGAGTAAATGCCAATATCACTCGGTTGATTCCGACAAGATGGATCTGAAAGGGGAATCTTGTCATATGGGTCAATTTCCACGAATGGAAAGTTTGAAATAAAACCCTTGTTTGTAGTGGCCTATTAACTTATTCACTGAGTTTATCGAAGTAGTGCATTGGAACTTATATTCCAAGAAGTTACTTGCCATGTCCGATCTTGGTTAAAGTATAGAGGTTAAGACTTCATTCTTAACATACCTTTATACTCTCTCCTTGGTTGTATGTAAAACCCATCTCTTCTTCTACGAAGGGCATGAGGCAAGCCCACTAATAAAAATGCACCAATTGAGCTAGGACATCATATTGCTTGTGGTTACAAAACGCTTTGCTTGATTGGAAACATCTTGGAAACAATTACTCAACATCATAATCCAACTTTCAAAACCTTTTGGAGACAAATACAATTGAATCAATCCATTTGTTATTGCTTTCTCTTGGGATTTAAATCCTTCGAGGTTTCTAAACATTGGATTACATCTTGATTTGTCTACTTAAGTAAACAATAGGAAAACCCTTGCCTTAAATTCATCGAATTTCCTCATAACATATCTTATGGGGTTTGAAGAAATTAAGACATTGGACATCTTAGTTTGAAAACTTAATCAAAGAAAGTGTTTTTGGTAAAAATAATCCATTAAGAAAAGAGTAAAGACAATTGGACCCCACACATGTGTCTCTAATGATTTCATGCAAAATCAAGATTAAGAAACCAAAGGTGAAAGCCCTTAGTCTGAAAGCCCATCAAGAATGTCTCTCTATGTTATACGAAGTCAGACAAAGACTGCTTTTTAACTTTTACAAAAAGGCTTCAAGGAACAATCCCAATTTATATTCATTCTATTACTGCCAAAACCCAAATCTTTTTAGAGAGTTTGAACATCTTGTTTAGAGAAAAGCTTGTTCTTCAATACCTAGGTCTAGGCAAACAAAGTGTCTTTTTTAGGTTCATCTTAGGATCAAAGAAAATAAAAATATTTTCATCCATCCTTCAAACATCAAAACAAATATCATGTCACAATCACCTTTTGGAAAATCTTGAAATCATCCTTAATGCTAGGATTTTTGGCAAAATTAAAATCATAAAAATCATTAAGACTAAATCCTTGAAAACATTATCAAAACCACCTTTGGCTAGGTATGTGTAGATGTATCCTTTTGTATATGCTTATTCAAAATTTATCAAATCATCTCATTTAGCTTAGTGTATGTAGATGAATCCTTCTTCATATTCTTAGTGAAACTATCATCTTCTTTGGATAGGTGTGGGTAGATGCATCCTTCTCCCTGCACATATTCAAAATTATCATCATTTGAGAAAATCCATCCGTAGGTAATCATCCAACATCTTAGGGTCTTTTTGTTCAAAATAAAAAGAAATCAAAATCAAAATAAAGGAAAAATCCCAAATCCAAAATCAAATCAAAATAAAAAATTCGAAACATATCCGAAAGTCCTAAAAGCCTAGTATCTCCTTCAAGATTTATCAAAAGATCATAACATCCACATCATCCATCCCTTATATCATCATCATATCACCTTTCGATCCTCAAGATATCCTAAATTTTTCTACTTTGGGCAAAAAGTAAATATCAATCTAGAGAAACAAGAGATTCATCTCCCATTCTTAAAAATTGATCCTTGTTTTATGGTTCAAACTAGATCTCAATACAAGAAAAGCATGGAAGCCAACAAAGAAACACCCGCTTCAAGTGATTTAAGTCAAAACAATCCTGAAATGAATCCCATTGGGTCTGGAAATCTCATAGTTGACCTTCCAACATCATTGCAAAACCCACAAGAAGAAGCCCAAGGAGAAGACCTCACCTTTGGGATGTTGCAAGTTTCCCAAGCAGCCCAAGCCGCCTTACAAGTGCAACAAGCCCAAGCTTTATTGCAACAATTAACAACAACAAGCCGCTCAAGCTACACAAGCCGCACAAGAATTGCAAGCACAAAAGGCCGCTCAAGCACAACTTCTATTGCAACAACAAGCAGCACAAGCACAAACTCAATATCAGGCACACCAAGCCCAATATCAAGCATAACTTCTTGCACAAAGACAAGTAGCGCAATGGCAAGTATATCAACAAGCAATAAAGCAATATCAAGAGAAACAAGAAGCAGTTGAATTTGCAGCCCAACAACAAGCGTTGTTGGAACAACAACAAGTGCAACAACAAGCACAAATCTTAGTGCAACAACAACAAGATCAACAATAAGTGTTGTTCATACAAAAATAGGTGGAAGCCTACCTAGCTCAGCATAACATATAGATACCATTGAACAACACACCAAACAACCCACCCATCCAACCCACAATCGAAACACCTCAAAACACTTTCATCCCACCTGCTGATCCGCAAAATGATGTGATGACACAAATCAAGTTGCTCTCACAACAAATGCTCACTCTTCAATTAGGGTGAACAACAAAGACACCAAGCAACTTGTGTTTGTATCCATTTGATAGGAGCCTAGTAATGAAACCATTCCCCAAGGGATTTTAGATCCCCCAATTTGACAAATATCGAGGGACGCAAAACCCTAAAGATCACATCAGGGAATTCTAGGTTCATTGCATGGAAATTGCATATGACGATACTTATCTAATGCGACTATTTCCTAGGAGTTTGGCAGGCCACGCTATGGAATAGTTTTCTTGCCCACCTTTAGGCATAAGAAAATTTCAAGAAATTATAGACACATTCATAAAAACTATGCATGTAACATTGCAATGGATGTTAGTCTATAAGAACTCTTAGCTCTGAAACAAGGAAAGGGTGAATCATTCGCTTCATTCCTACAACGATGGTGATCCAAGGCCAATCGGAGTAAGTGGACAATGCCCGAAGAACAAAAATTTTGCACCATCATCGCCAACCTTGATGGCCTCTTGGCATTTCATCTTAAAGTTCAAGGAATCACCACATATGATCAATTGATCCCCAAGGTGCTTAGTATTGAAAGAGCTCTTATGAATCAACCGGTGGGATTAACATCATACCCTAAACAACAAAACAACTACCCGACATCCAATTACAAAGATAAACCTCGCACATGGGCAAGGAAAAAAAATGTTACTAATGATGGTGTCATCGATGCCAAGGTGGTCATTAGTGCCCCTCGCCTACATATACCCGCACCACAAATCCAAACACAACACCAAAACAATCATCAGATAACACACCAACCACACAACAATCTGACAATCAACAATCTCAATGACCAAAGAGGACAACCCCAACACAACAAGAATTATCCCAAGCGAAAGTACACCACTTTGGGGGAACCACTTGAAGACATCATGAGAAATATAATCAATGAAAAACTCATCAAAGTGCCTACCTTTGAAAATTACCAAGAACCAGATGTGAAACCTCCTTAGTATAATGAGAATAAACTTTGTGAATTCCATAAAATCAAATGCCATACCACAAATAGTTGCATGAGATTGAAAAACATTGTTCAAGATCTCATTGATAAAAGAATCATAAATGTAGAACAGCCTACAGGAAATCAGGATCTTAAGAAATATATGAATCCAATGCCGAATCATGGCAACAAAGGGAATAACAATGATAAAGGGAAAGGAACCCACTCAAATTTAAATCATGTGTATGAAACAATCGTTTCCTCCCTAGATGAATACTGCATTGTCATCACCATCAAAGGCACCCACGCCGATTGTGGAGTCACCACAAGAGGCGACAAAGTTACCATTGCAGGATCATCTTAGCAAAACAAAGTCCCTACATCCAAACCTATCCCTAATGGATACAATGTCCTAGATCAACTCTAGAGAAGGCCAGCACAAATCTCCATCATGGAGTTGCTAAAAATATCATCTACCATAGGAAAATCCTTGAAGAAGCGTTGGCCTCATCCACTGTCCCCATAGATCTTGATGTGGAGAAATTCCAAGCTATGGTTGGAAATATCATTACGCCTAATCTCCTCACATTCTCTGACTAGAATTTCCCCGCTCAACCATCTCACAACTGCGTGCTTCACTTAGAAGTCATAGTACACAAGAGCAAAGTCAAAAGGGTCTTGGTGGATGGAGGTGCGGATTTGAATATATGTTCTCTCAACCTCATCAAACAATTGAAAATCCTAGAGGATTCTATTGACAAAAGAAAGGGTATCGCAATAAGAGCATATGATGATCAAGAGTGAGTGTCCCAAGGCACGATCAAACTCCCTATTCAAGTACGACCGACTCTCATGGAAACCACTTGTCAGGTCCTGGACCTTGACTTTCCATATAACATTCTTCTAGGATGCCCATGGATTCATACAATGAAAGCAATAGCGTCAACTTTCCATCAGTGTGTGAAATTCACACATGAGGGACAAGAAATTACCATCCATGGACATCCTGAACCTTTCTCGTATTGCAAAAATATCAAAGCAAAGTACTACAAAATCCCCCAAGTACCAAAAAATGATGAGGGCCCACCCACACCATACATCAATCTTGCCACCCTCGCATCCACTTCTATGACAAAAACACCCGCCACTCCTACCATTCCCACCATTTTTGACATTAAGATCATCATCCAGGATGATGGTTGTGGAAGCTACAAGCTCCCTAACAATTCTTTTGTGGTAGGAGAGTTACCACAATCTCCTAGATCACGAGGATGTCCACAAGAAAACCAAGCTTCCACATCACAAATGTCTCCTGAAGACTATCCCAGATTCACAAGATGGGGAGACCTTGGTCAGGAGGTTATTAAGGAAGACCCATCAAATATGCTATATTAAGATGAAAGACTAGTATTGGAATTACCAATGGATAATGGAAGCAAGGGTCTACAAATGATGCTCGCAATGGGCTACAACAGAAATAAAAAACTGGGACAAAACGACAATGGGCTCATAATACCTATCATACTAGAGACACGACCAATAACAAACCTTGGCCTTGGATGTACCCCTCTGAGCATAACCATACATGGCCAAAGTCCTCCTATTAGATTGGTTAATATTCCTGCTCAGCCAGCTATAGTAGAAGTACGCTTACCAATATCCATAGGTAGAGACATACATAACTTTATAACTAACATTTATAATAGTAGCGATGATAAGGATACCATGAAAAATCTACCTAGGTTATTTTAGGATACTTCCCTTTGCATGATTAGCACCCTCTCCTTTGAACCAAACCAACAAAATCATGAGATTCGCTTAGTATAACCCCAACTGATCGACTATGACCAACAAGGACCACCAGTTCTTGATACATTTGAAAATGATGAGGCACTCTTAGAGTTCATGGGAATGTGGGATAACATTCCATAGGGAGACCATAAAGCAGGGTTCATAATGGAGTTGGACACACATGCCTATTATAGGGAAACAATTGAATCCTTTAGTCACAAAAGTGAGAAATTAAGAATAATATGCAAGTCCTTGAGTGAAAACCACACTGTGGCACTCTCTAACAAGAAAAAAAGTAAAAAGAAAGGACACATCCAATGGTGAAAACCTCTTTAAGGCACTTGAGGATGGGGGATTCAATCTTCCTTTAAGATCTCTCCATCAGGAAAAGTCAACAGTCTTAGCTGAAAAATGCAATCCAGTCAACCTAGGAATGGAGGAGACCTCACATATCACATTCTACGTAGAGTCACTATTAGCAGAAGAACAAGAGCTCCTAGTAGCCTTCCTAAGGGAAAGACAAATAAACTTCGCATGGAGTTATGCTGACATGCCCGGACTTGATCCAAAGACCGTGGTTCACCACTTAGTAGTGTATCTAGAAGCAAAGCACGTCAGACAAAAGCTTTAAAAAATGCACCCTCATATCGCCTTATTGGTCAAAATGGAGCTAAAAAAGATACTAGATGCAGGATTCATATGACCAATAGATTATCTAGAATAGGTATCAAACTTGGTACCTATTTCAAATCCTGACAAAGCCATTAGAATCTGTATAGACTTCAAAGATTTGAACAAAGCATGTCCAAAAGTGACTTCCCACTTCCAAATATTGACATTATAGTAGATATGACAGCATGACATGAGATGCTATCACTAATGGACTAATTTTCAGGATACAATCAAATCATGATAGCAAAAGAAGATCAACATAAGATAACCTTCACTTGTCCATGGGGGACTTACTGCTGGAACATGATGCCATTCGGCCTAAAGAATACAGGAGCAACATACCAAGGGCTATGACATTGATATTTCACAACATGATCCATAAGATGGTTGAAGACTATTTCAATGACATTCTAGCTAAATCCAAAAAAAGAAAAGACCACATAGCAACCTTAAGTGCTATTTTTGATAGATTGGAGGAGTACAAAGTCAGACTAAATCCCAAGAAGTGTATCTTCAGCGTACAATCAGGTAAATTGCTAGGATATGTAGTATCCATGAGGGGTATCGAGGTGGATCCAGCAAAAGTGAAAGCAATCCTTGAAATGAAAGCACCAAAGACATTAAAAAAATTGATAGGCTTTCAAGGCAGACTCCAATCCATCCAAAGATTTATAGCACAATTGGCAGATAAATAGAACCCATATTCTCACCTACTTCACAAGGGAGTAGCATACAAATGGGATGCCGAGTGTGAAGAGGCATTTAACAAAATCAAAGAATATCTATTAACACCACCAGTCTTAATGCCACCCATCCCAAAGAAATAATTGATCTTATATGTATCAACAACAACAACAACCCTTGGAGCTCTCCTAGCTTAGCATGATGAAAATGGAATGGAGAGGGCTATCTACTATATCAAAATAACAATGGTCAGGCATGAACTAAACTATTCATTCATCGAGAAGGCATGATTAGTGGTAGTGTTTGCATCACAAAAATTCAAACATTACATGTTGGCACACAAGATAAAACTCATTGCCAAAATTGACCCCCTCAAATATTTACTATCAAAGGAAATGCTCACGGGACCAATTGCCAAATGGGTGATGATATTGTAAGAGTATGACATTGAGTATGTTGAGCGGAAAGCAATCAAGGGTCAGGTTATTGCAGATCAACTGGTAGAGGCACCAATCTATTCAGAGAACCCTCTCGTTGTAAAATTTCCTGATGAATCCATTTTTAATCTCAATATAGCTGACCATTAGAAACTATACTTTGATGGTTCATACACACAACATGGATCAGGAGCCAACATTTTCTTTATCACTCCCTAGGGGGATTGCATACCAAGGTCTTATAAATTGGCATTTCCTTGCACTAATAATATTGTGGAATACAAGGCTTTGACTATAGGTCTCAAGATAGTAGTGCAATGGAGCATCATAGCTCTCAAAGTGTACGAAGATTCTCAATTGATCATAAATCAAGTAAACGATGAATATCAGACCAAGGACGACAAGCTCACTCCATACAAGAAATTGGTGGAGACTCTCAAAGAATATTTCATCGAAATCACATTTGAGAAGATTCCTAGAGCCAATAATAGAGTAGCAGATGCCATGGAAACAATTGGGTCCTTACTCGACATCCCCAACAATGTTCCAAAATATGAATTCCTGATAGAGCAACTTCTCGTGCCCACATTCGAGGTACCAGAATCAGAATTTGTGTGCAAAATTGTTGGTTCCGATGATCCTTGGTACCATGACATCTATACATACCTTCGCATACGGGTCATACCGCTGATTTACCCTCAAACCTAAAGCGAAACTTCATAAAAAGGCATCTAGATTTATCATCCTAGGAGATACTCTATACTGTAGGAGCATAGACGAAACCCTATTAGGCTACCTAAATGCTGAGGAGACATTAACTGCTATAACTGAAGTACATAACAGTATTTGTGGTTCACACTCGAGTGGAATGACCATAGCTAAGAAACTGCTAAGGATGGGGTATTATTAGCCCACAATGGAAAGGGAAGCACATGATTATGCCAGAAAGTGTCTACAATGTCAGTAACATGGGGACCTCATCCATACTCTAGTTTAAGAGCTTCATCACCATGGCCCTTCTCGCAGTGGGGACTGAATCTCATTGGAAAAATCACACCCACTTCATCTAATGACCACAAATTCATCATGAACGCAACAAAGTACTTTACTAAGTGGGTGGAAGCCATACCCCTGACGTACATAATTGGGAAGCAGATCTCAAAGTTTATCCTAAACTACCTCATATGCCACTAAAGTGTTCCACAAGCCATTATCTCAAATAATGGGACACCATTCAAGAATCAAGATGTTCGTGACTTGTGCGAGAAATTCAAAATCCAACATTGCTTCTCCACCCCATACTATCCCCAAGGTAATGGCCAAGTAGAAGCTACAAACAAAACCATTCTAAAAATCCTTAAGAAAATAGTCAATGATGCAAGTCATGACTGGAATCTATAGCTTAATATCGCCCTTTAGGCCTATCAACCCAATAGCCACACACCCACCAGTGCCACCCCTATTTCCTTGGTCTACGGATCAGAAGTGGTACTCCCCATCGAGATCGAGCTCGCATTCCTTAGGATATCATTGCAAAACCTCATCACAGATGAAGAGTATCAAGTATGAAGATTAAATGAGCTGGAGCTACTAGATGAGTGATGTATAGATGCTTTGAATCATTTGCAAGTCTATCAGAATAGACTCAAAATAAGCTACAATAAGAAAATCAGAAGCAGGATGTTCCAAGTCGGTGAACTAGTGTTAAAAGAAAATTAGAAGAATGTCCCAAACCCAAGTAGTAAAGGAAAATTTAAACCCAATTTTTTGGGACCATTCATCATCACATCAAGTTACAAATCAAGGGCATATCAGTTATCCACACCCAAAGGAGAACCCTTGCAGGAGTCCATGAATAGGTCCCATCTCAAAAAGTTTTATGCTTAAATCTTTCAAGGTAGAGAACTAAAAGTTAAAAAAATAATAATAATTAGAAAATGTCTTGAAAAAATGGTTACTTTGGTGAAAACCTGGTAAAAAAAAATCTTGATAACAACAAAAAAAAAGAAAAAGAAAAAAAACCAAAAAAATCAGAAAAATGATTGAAAATAGTAAAGAAAAAAATCGTCCTCTAGTGAAAACCACTTTGGTGGCACTTTGGGCAAGTACCTTGGTGAAAACCTGGAAAACAGGCACCTTGCATAAATAAGCACTTTCCATCTATCAGGATCTTTATGACTTGTTTTGGATCATCCATTCATTTCCCTTCCATCATCCATCATATTTGGATCTCCATTCATCACTCATCCACTCGCATCTGCACCATCACTTGGTCTTCTTTTCGTATCATGATCCCTCCTAGTACTACTTGGCCCATCCTCAAGGCCAGTTTTTCATGCTGGGGGCATGTTCACATTGTATTAGATTCGTGTATATTCTTAAAGTCCTAAATATCAAAAAATATAAAAACATAAAAAATCTGAAAATCCAAAAAAATTAGAAAATCAAAAAATCAAAAAACATCAAAACATATCACAATCCCAAAAATAGGTCAAAAAGTCAGTCAAAAAGTCAAAAATAGAGTCGTCTTTTCAACTACGTGGTCTCTGCATGTATAACATAGGCAAGGCTAATCTGGTGATCAACCCTCGAAGCCCCTAGGATAGGTCTTTAGGTGAGTCTCTTGGTCAAAATCTTAGAAAACCCCAAAACATTGGAAAATAAAAAAATAAAAACATTTTCAAAATCTCAAAAAATACCAAAAACAACTTCAAAACATTCCAAAAACATCAAAAACATCCAAATATTTGAAAAAATCCATCCACCTCATCTCACGTGCACCTGCAATAACACCATCCATAATAAACTGATCGTCATCCTCAACCTTTGGTGAAACAGTTAGAAACAAGTCTGTAAGGATAAAAGTAAAACTCAAAAACATCAAAGTCTAAGTTAGTACGTAAACAAGTTTGTTAGTCCTTTTTGTCGATAGTCCATCATCCAATTAGTTCCATATCAATCATCTGATAACATTATGTCCTAGGATGAATCCTTCCTAAAATGGGCATTATTTATCAAAAAGAAAACTTTGGATAAATGAAATGACACGCCGCCATCCACTAACATGTCCTAGGATGTATCCTTCCTACAATGGGCATTATCTTTTGGTAATAGTTTTGGTTCCTATCCTTGAAAACATATTCCCTTTTGGTTAGTGGTATTGAAGAACATTAGCTTGTTCGTGTGCTTTATCTTTGTCTTTTGACTTACCTTATTGTGCTCAGTCCAAGGACCTCTCGATAATATCTGAATGAAGGATTTAGAGAGATAGGAATGGGGCAATGATCATTATCATTTTGTCTGCTATGCTTGTTGTACGTTCTTGTAAAATAACCTTGGAAAATACTTGCTTTGTTAGATATGTATAAAGGATGTTTTGGATAGCTTGTTGACTATTGCATTGATTGGTTATACCTTTTCGTGTTTTGGTTTGAGATGTTTGAAACTTCTAAAGTACATCCTAGCAAGGTTTTCATATGTCAGGTGTGAACAAGAATACTCCTATCTATTTTTTGAGTCAAAGTCCATCACACTAAGTACAACACCATCCTAGTCCTTTATACCTTGATGTATCGTACTTATGTGTATTATCAAACATAAGGTAAGTGACCCTTTTAAAGTCCCAATCCTTGATAAGCAAATCATCCATCATCATCATTTCTCATCATCATCTTTCATAATGTTGGCTTGTTGTATTTTCCTGTCATCATCTAAATGTCTTCTTTTCTGCACTAACATCGTGTTAGGAATAGTTAATCATCATCACCAGTGCATCCATCCTGCATCAACAAATCATTAGCATTCAACATATCATCTCACATGCATGTTCATCATCAGAATATAGATTTTTTAGTATAAGCATCTCATAAAATCATACATTTGCATTATTCATTAGACATTATTGCATCATCCATCATCATATCAGATCATCATTTAAGTTGTTTAGGATAATATAGATTTGTTATTTTAAGCATCTCAAAATCATCTCATTTGCATCATCATCCATAATCATCCATCTTGAACCTCTTTATTGTGAGATCAACCCTCAAATCAAATCTTTTTGCTCGATCTCTTGAGGGGGCAATGTACTAGTATACTTCTTTCCGCTGGGGTAATTGAAAAAAATTGATTTTTTTTTGAATTTTGATCACAGCAAGTTTATTTTTTGAACCAATGTAGAAAGTACATTGCTTCAAAGAGGGGAAAAATGTAGATATGAAAAATTAGCATCATGCAGTTAATTAGGTCCATTCATGAAATAAACTTAGTTCATCTTCATCCATTCATCAGGTAAATTAAACTCATTAAGATTAATTTCATTTTTAAGGTTATTCATTTAAATTAAATAAATCAAAAATCAACCTTTTAATTAAATAAACAAAACTTTATTTAATTGAAATCTTGTCGCTTTTTTATTTAAATAAATCAAATATTCAATTCAAAAGGGGTCAAAACATCCTAATCATCATTAAGCTAATCTAATCTTATTAAACTAACCTAACCACACATCACATTCTCTAGGTTTTCCCACTTGCACAAATAAATCAATTTATTGATTTATTAAAATCCTTATTTTCTTTCAACATGGCATCTTTGAGGATTATTCCCTCAAGTTTGAATTCAAAAGGAAAGTTGAAATGTACATCCAACAAGGCATTTAATAATTCTTACATGTCTTTTTCATGTCCCCCACTCAACAATTATAAATTTGAAAGTCTTACATGTCCCTTTCATGTCCCCCACTCAACAATTTTAAATTTGAAATTCTTACATGTCCCTTTCATGTCCCCCACTCAACAATTTTAAATTTGAAAGTCTTACATGTCTCTTTCATGTCCCCTACTCAACATTTAATTCACAATTTTAAATTTTAAATCTCCCTCTGTTTGGCACATTGACCAAAATTTGCTCATCCTCCAACCTATCACAAGTTGATAAGTGGCCTCTTTTCATTGGCTTATCTTTAGTCCCACATCCTCCATGTTTGTAATTATTTTGTCACTTTTGTCCATAAATAGAGGTCCCCTCTATTGTTAAACTCCACAATTTTATCTACACTCTAATGCAAAGTTATTCTCTTAAATTGAGAACTAATTTTTCTTTTCACTATTGCATTTCATCACTTGAGCTTGAGCAAGGATTGGGAAAGGGTCATTGGCACATTTGACAATAATCCACTATGGAATAGGTACATGTTATGCTCTTAGATGTATTTTAACCCTTTTGTTATGTGTTGTATTTTGAAGCATTTACATGTTATTTCATAGGAGTATTTTGATGAATTTGTAGACTACTAATCCATGCATGAGGTTTTAGTGTTTGCAGATTTTAATAGGTTCTCTCAAGAAGCACTAGAGGGAAGCTCAAAAAGAGTGATGGTAGGGGAAACTTTAGACAAGTGAACATGGGGAGATACAAAAGGCAGTGTGATCATGGAAAAAGGTGAGATGCCAAATTGGGAAGGGGAAAAACAAGTAGGGGTAAAAACATAAACATGTTGATGGACATGTGCTTTCCCTTTATTGGATGGCATGGGAGTAATGGGTGAAGTGGTGGTTTCAATAGATCTAATAGGGGCCCTTGATAGGGTGATCAATGACATAACAATGACTTTGGTGGATGACACTCCTTTAGTGTGTGAGATGGTATCGGTGGATTTGCTTAAAATGGCAAGGGGCACTTTTAGAATTATTAATTCAGGGGTTAAGAATGAAGGATTTATTTCCATGAGAGGAGGTAAGGGGTTGACCAAAGACATGGAAACAAGGAGGAGAGGGGGAGCGAAACTTACCTAAGCCATGGTGGATGAAGCATTTTGTAGTACAAACTCCACTTCTTCTTGTCAGACTATCACATTGGGAATACCCAAGTCCTAGATCCTTCTTCGTTTCATATGACCAAACCTAGTATGTTTTGATCCTCCAGTTGCAGAGTCTTTCGAAACCCAACCTTCAACAATTATAGTGGATGACCTTGGAGACCGTTGGGTCCTTTTTCCTTTATTTGAGTGTCAAAAGTATAGGGAGCTTGCGAACCTACTTTCCTTGAATTTCTCTAATTGTCAGACTCTCGTGGTCTAGAAACCTAAGGTGGAACCCTTTCTTCATTGATTTCATGACTTGTCTCAGGATTGCTATTGTCAAAATCAACATTCTTGTCATATAAATCTTCAAGCTCCTCGTCAAGCAAAAAGTTACTGAAGAGGGCATGTCAACATCTCATCTCCTGTTGGAATCTCTAGAAGTCAAACTTCTTTCTTTCCGACTAGCCTCTTTTCTTCAATTATGTATTGATAGATTTGTTTATTGGGAGATTCCTTTGGTATCCCGCTTGTGACTCATAGAAACTTAATGATTTTGGTCATTCCTTTGGAATGTGAGCCAGGTTAATGTATACCTCTGGGCTTTCTCGAGCTGGGTTACTTCTTTATAAATATTCCCTAACCTTATGTCTTAAAGTGAAAAACCCATTGGGATTATAATCCCACTTGTAACAAATGAGGACTAGACCCAAGGGTACCAATAAATTTGTGATTTAATCGCCAGCCTTCCACTTAGTCAGTATTACCAGACTCTTAACAATCATGAGAGGAAGATCGTAAAGCTTAGTTTTATTCCTTCTAGTACTATAAACTCTATCAATGGTAGATACTTGGTGGCATGCCTCTAGTGCAAAAACCCTATCAGTTACAAATCTTGGGAGTTAGAAAACTTCCCTGTGAAAACCGTGGAACCTAACAAATGTGAAATTTTTTCCCAGGAAATAATCCAATGCGACAAGTGGATTCTCCATCCATCCCATAACCTCCTAAAAGAAACAGATGATGGGGCAGGGCAACAAATCCTAGAGTACTAGTGGCCTCAGAAAATTATATGTAAATCGACAATAATCTCCTATCTTTGAAAGCATAGGGGTCCATACAAAAATTAGCTGGAAACAACCCCTTTCATCTAATCTAGATATCGGTACATTTCTCCCCACCCACTCAAAATTTTGATGTAAAACAAAATGAACCAAAATAGAAGAATACCTGAACTTGGACTCAGTATGGTAATTCTTCAACTATCCTTTGATATTCCCAGCTATTATCTCAAAAAAACATAGCGCCTCAAAACCTTTTCCATTTTGAGCACAAGGCCTAGGGAAAAATGGAAAGGATTTTCTTCCTCATCATTGTCAAGGCCAAAAACCCAGGCCAACATTGAGAACACAGATTGTGTATCTTTCTTAAATTTCTTACATGAAAGAGCTAGAGAATCTGCCCTCTCTATAGTTTTTTCTTTGTCTCATCCTCATAGAAATTAGTTCACCCAAACATATCTTCCCATAGGGAATCCATCTTCTCCTCATCAAAAAGCGTATCACCACAACTCGTAGGGAAACATAGCATATCCCATATAGCTTTGGCAGAAATGGTAATCTTGATCCGATGACTCTCAATGGATTCCATTTTTTCATTAAACATGTCTGCACATGCATCAACCAACTCTAGGTGCAGATGTACAATAGGTAGCATAAACTATAGTAGACTATTCTAGAGTTGAAACACAAAATCCTCTAATGGTGCATGTTCCAACATCCTCTAAAACAAACCTTCCCTAAGATTTTTAGGGTTGGTGGACAACTAAGTTTCACAAACATTGTTAGTGATTTCTTGCACTACCTCCTTTGAATGTGCTTAGCAGGTTGTATCTTTTTGCAATGCTCAAATGGTTGTTCCTCTAGTGCTAGGGCATTAGCGAATGAATAATTCCCAAAAACATTAACATAACCAAGCCTTCTATTTGAAACTATAGCTTGTCTACCAGAGGTGGATGCTTCTGCCATGATTGTATAAGAAAGTTGTAGAGAGCTTTGGTCGGCCACTTTCCTTTTTCTTCTTTAGAGAAAATTAGTTTTGAGTGCAATTAATTTTCTGACTCATGCATGTACTTAAGAAAAAATTGTTACTACTAGTTTATTAAATGCTAACACTAGGGCAATATATGTGAACATCAAATTCATATCCCTTGGGAATGCCAAAGACACTGCGAGGATGGAATTAGTACATTTTCCTTGCCACCTCTTTCACAAATTAATTTATTGCATTGAAAAGCATGCTTTTTTTCATTCGAAACATGGTAAGGTGATGTAAGGTACCCCTAAAAGACATGACCATCATTTTTTTTAGATTTTTATCACTTTAATCGATGTCTTTTCTCATTAGTAGGCTGGATAGAATTGATGATGATAAAGGAGACATGTCAATAATCAGCGTATGAGGAAATTTACTCCCAATGCCCAAATTTATTTCTCAAAGCATTCTGTCTGATCCTCTATATGATTTATCTACCTTGCCTCATTTTTTTTGAAAACTTCCCATTGCCATCTGACTAGAAATAGATATTTTTTTGGTTGAGTTTTCCAGTTTACCTTTTTTATATATAGCTACACCACCTTTTGCAACATTCATTTGAATGCATAGTCTCCTAAGTTAGTGAGCCTTTGGCTTATTCCCATTCCTCCATAATTTTTTTTCTATTAGAATGTCTACTAGCCTTGGTACCCATATTTGGCTCCTTCCATGGAGACCACATCACTACTTTGCGAGAGAGATCACCATTGACCGAATCAAGCACCTAGTGAAGAAATGTGACCCCCTTGTCATGGTAGCATTCAAGTGGGTAGTCAGTGTAGACTTTATTACCAATGAGAACCAAATTTAGAGCAACTAAAACATGCTTTCCTGGTTTGTGGCCTCATTACTGGACTTGAATGTGTCTAAGCCCATGATAATTGAGTTGTACTAAAATATGTTTGACACTTCACTGATAGAAGGGATGGAAAAGACAGAGTGAGTGGCCATCCCCAGTGTTGGTATTCCAACCAATATGGACTTCCACAAGCATGTGGACTATAGAATAGATGTACCCTATTTTCCCTTGCTAATTGATTTCCGCACCATGGATGTTGAGACACACCATTGCTCTTCTCAGCCAATGGCCACTTTTATGTGTTCACCCTAGGTGCAGATTCAGAGAGAGTAGACCCTAGGTCTACGTTGCATGGCCTGTATGTGTTATTTTTTCACCCACTTTTTACATCCACATCTAGAAGAAAAAGAAAGAAGAATAAGAAGAAAAAAAAACTTGATGACAAGGAGGCTTAATTTTACTGTTTTTTGCTCATTACCTCCATTTAACTTCTTTTTACCCCTTACTCCTTCTGGATTTTTCTCAAGAGAGCCTCATGTTCAATTCTGAGCCTCAAGCTATACATTATAAGTAAATTCTTAATGAATATAATATAATATGGCATTTTTCTTCTTTAGTGTTCTTCTAGCTATTTATTGTCAAAATTTTGAAATATTTACAAAAAATTTACATATAATACATAGCTGTTAAAATTTTCAAAGAACTATGTATTTTAATGGAAAATATTTAGATAAGTACCATTCATCAGTATATCTAAAGCATTCCCTTTCATATCTTTAAATTCATACACATTCTTTCCTTTGTATGCACTGATTCAGAAAGGCCTTTTTCCATAGTGCTTCAAATTTCATGTGTTTCCCTGGTTTTTCAGTATGATTAGATCATACTTTAGTACTGAGCCCCCTCTTTTTAATTCTGGGTTAGAAGCCCTTTTTTTTAACCCTTGCTTAGTCATCTACTGGCAATTGATCATGTCTCCATGAGCTTTTCCTTTGTCCTCCTCTAGCTTGAGGGGTTGTTCTAGCCATACCTCCATTTCACTTCCTTTTTTAATCTTCAAAGCGTTCAGTAGTAGTAAAGTAGGAATTTCTATGCAAATGGGTACCAATACCTCTTTTTCGTACACCAATTCATAAGGGGAGATCCTTAAGATTTGATTGGATTAATTTAGTTTGCCCACAAAGTAGCTCACAAATTTTTATGCCAATCCCTCTATTGACCCAATATGCTTGTCTAACCTGATTAGACTTTTGTTGGTCAATCTTGCTACCTTGTTTCATTATGGGTAGTAACTTTATGATCCTTTTAGGGAAACCCTACTTCCGATAGCAAAAAATGTCATTCCTGATTTCACAACAACTAGGACATTGCTGAATATAGCAATTTTAAGTTGGCCAAACTTGGCTATTAGCTCTCTAATGAAATTGGAAAATTTTCCTTTGATGATGTATCCTTGCATGATGGATTTGAAACCTTTCAGGGTCCTTGAATGGAATACATTGGGATTCTCTTCATTATACCCTTCGTTCCTCTAAGTGAGCACGAGAAATACCCTATGTTGGCCACTTTTTTTGTAAAACAAAAGACTTTCAAAAAAATTTGGGCTAACTAGCACCAAGGTTTTAGAGAGAAATGTCTTTAATTCATCAAAATTCGTGTTATGGGAAGTCCATTCAGAAGGTAGGTTCTCTCTAAACATTAAGGTGACTAGTCGTGCAATGCTCATGACATCTACTATGAATCTACTAATAAAATTAATTTTCCCCACAAGGAATCACAACCCCTTTGTTGCTCAGACCTTTTTGAGCTTTATGGATATTCCCTCTTTTGATATTTGGAAGCTAAGAAGCTTTCTTTGAGGTACTCTGAAGACCCATTTTTCTAGATTTAAATAAAATTTGAACTATTGGTATTTTTAGAAAACCTTTTCTAGGTGATTGAAATAATCATTTTTTGATCTAGAAAAGATTGTCAGGTCGCCCAAATTTTTGAGGATAGTTTGGCTAATCAATCCTTCTAAGGCCATGCTTACTACCCATCGAAAAAATGCATTAGCATTAGAGAACTCCAACAAAATATTTGAATATTCAAACATTCCCAACTTAGTGGTAAATGTCATTCTATGTTAGTCAGACTCATTCTTATAAATCTGATCACATCTTGAGGAATTATCTAACAGGTAGAAAATCGCTGATCTAGTCACCATCTGTAAAATCCACCCTACCAATGGAAATATGTCTATGGTCTTGGATTTGGCCCACTTGGCAAGCTCCTGCACCATCAAGGTTTCAACCTTCAGGTTGACTAACCTTTGTTTCTATCAGGAAAATTTGGGTTGTTTTTCCAAATCAATGGTATATTGAAAGATGCCCGGGTCGTATCTTCTAAGACCATATCTAAATCATAGATCCTTTAGAATTTTCTTGTTCTTAGAAAGGTCTCCCCTTCCACCTTTTAGTTTCCAGTCACTTCCAACATCAATCTCTTTATCACCCCCTGAATCTTTAGAGAATCTTTGTTTGCCATTCCTTGTGTCTCTGAGAAAGTCCAACTTTGGTGGTGGACATTTAGAAGCTGCTTGAATGTCATCACCCATAATTTTCCAATTTTCTTCCTTGTCAATAATTGAGGGTCAGACAATAATTTGTGTCATGCTTAGTTTAGTTAGGTCAAAAACTAGTTCAAATTGTTGACCATAAGGAATCATCTAACCAACAAACTATTTCATAACTAGGGAATTACTTGTATGTTGAAGGCCTCAAAATTCTTGATGATCTCCCATATCCTATGTCTATATTACTTCATTCGGGAATTCTTTGTGGTTTCTTGGCTACAGACTTGGCTCACCATTATCTCTAAATCTCTAAAAACTTGTTCTCTCTTTACAACCATTTTTTTAGCAAGGATTAGACCATGGAACAAAGCCTCATATTTAGCATCATCACTCAAACATGAAAATAGAAAATGGTAATCTCTAAGATTTTTGGATCCCATCAAGGATAGTAACGGGAAACCCGCTCTGGAGCTGAATTTACACTTGGCTTTGTCAAAATATAGGGTCCATAGATGGTTATCAGATTCATCTTGATCCTTTATCATTTTTAGAAAAACTTGATCACCATTTAAAATTACATAGGTGCCCAACCCTATTGTATGGAAGTTACCAAATGGATTAGAACTGGTGAATTGGTTGAGAAAAACTTCTTATTCTAGTGTCTATTTGATTGTATCCCCCTCTTCTTTTGAAATTTCTACACAGTACCTCTCCTGCTAGGGAAAAGAGGTATATGCATCCCCAAAACATAGGTTTGCACCATTCGCAATATGTTCAGGATGTAAGGATTCAGATAGGATCTTCATCTTTTCCCTGTGCTTGGTTCTCAATATTAGGTGGGACCATTCAAGTTCCAAGTATCCACCAAGCTTGGTGGTGAAATCTCTTGATAGAAAAATTCTGAACATTGGTGGAATGTCTACCACTACTTCTTCTTGCATGACTGTTTGGCTTGGGCAGAAGAAAAGAGTAAGGGACAAGTCCTTTATCCGACCAACGGTCAAAACCTTCTTCCTATGTAGTTATGTGATTCCATTTTCAAGAGACTCGTACTTTAGCTTCAAAGCACCCACCACTTGTTTTGGCATGACAATGGTGCTAGCCCCTAAATCGATCATATTGTTATGCAACAATTTATCTCCCACTATAAGTGTTAAAAAGAAAGGCATGGGATTTTTTCTACTTACCTCTTTCTCCTTTGTGTTGCCCACATCATTTGCATAAGCTATAGCTTTTAGAGCCTAAGGGGCAACATGGATCTATTGTCTTTGCTTTGATTGCCTAGCTAAATTGAATCCTCATGTGAAATTTTCTCTTCTTTTAATGCTTCTTGAAGTAGCATTTTTTGTTTGGGAATTGATATGTCTCCCACAATGATACATGGGCTAGCACCTTTTTCAATTTCTCCAATGTGATTGTGCTTGGTATTTTGGTCATCTTAGCCTCTACCAATGGTGTGTTGTGCGGTTGTGGAAAAGGATAGATGATGAGCGATGAGGCTAGTTTTGTCAATAGGAATGATTGACATGGTGGAGGATGTGGTGAAGCTTGTTGTATGTACTCTCTTTTGATCCTTCTTTTTGACCTTGTTTTTTAATCTAACTACACTTGTGGAACACCAGTCATCAAAGTTTCATTTGTGAACACAACCTCTTCCTCTTCTAGCCATGAGACTAGAGATTGGTCAAGTGCTATGTCTAGCTCTTGCTCCAGTGACATACCTTGTGTTTGTGCTTTGAAATGTGCATTTTCCATTTCACTTGATTCATACTCATCTGAATTTAGGAGCATGCCCTTGCTTCTTTGCTCCCCTACCCTCTGCTATATATTCCCCCTTGGGAAATTTTGGGGAATATGACTCACTACATGGAAAGCACCAAACATTTTCATCCTCTACAAAATTGTTTTGGCCCGGGACTAGTTCTTTATTCAAGCTATCATTGACTATTTGCAATGGAATGGTGATCAAAACTATCTAGTTCATGGATGCTATCTATTGACTTCCTCCTCTAGAGAATCCTTGATATGGATTCTATTGATAAGGTGGTTTCTCTCCACCATAGGTTTGCATGATCTGCTTTGGGGGCATTGCTTGTTGTCATTTGATAATGACCAACTTGTTAGCGAAAGTCCACATGAGATCCTTCATGTTGCTGATATCTACTACCATTGAGGAAAATCCCAATGTGCTTGCTTGAGCAGTGGGATGCATGTTTATAGACTGTGAAGTGACCAACATTAATAGTGTTGTGGGAGTGCTTGAACTAGCCTCTCCCTTTGGACCATCAGATATTTCTGCAAAGACTGACATCGAGGATTGTGGCAGAAGCTTTTTGACATCAATCAATTTTTTTTTGCATGCACTTCCACCTCGTATGTAGCAAGAAAGATATCCCATCCCATAGAGGTTATCATGACTACGATAACCAAGTAAAGGCCTTTAGATAGGAGATGAATTCCATGGTGGTTTGACATCGAGCAGTGAGGGGGATCCTTTTCCAGGTCTTATGGAATATGGTGTTAAGGTCGCACATTGCTTCATGCAAAGCCCTCTTGATGGTAATCAGTTGTTGTAGCAATGAGGAACAGTCTCCCTTCTCTAAGAAGCATTCAAACAGGTGCTCTCTAAGCTGATCCCAGGAGAGGATAGAGCCTGAAGCCAAAGATTGATACCAATATTGGGATTTCCCTTTGAAATAGGTAGCCAATAGTCTCAACATGACGTTTTCCTTTGATGTGTTATGTACCCTACATACCTTTGCTATATCTTGAAGGTGTTCATAAGGGGTTTTGAAATCTTCTCCAAATAATCTTGGAATAGCATTAAGGGAATTAGCAAGTATAGTAGGCCATACATCTGTGGGTGTGGGTGGTTGTAGCAAACTACCACTATTCCATGTTACAAAGTTCCTAGGAGTAGGGGGAGGTAAATGAGCCATATAGAAAAGATTTATGTGGATCGGATATACAAGTATTCTAATTTGGAAATTTAATCCTTTGGGTGGAGTAGATAAAGATCTAGTTATTGGGATCTTACTTCTTACTCTATTGCTCCTTACAGGTGATAGATAACTTGTACATCTTCTCCTCTCAAGAGTTGAGCAAGGTAATTGAGAGTACTCAAAGTGACCTCTTAAAGATGCTCTTGTTTGGACTCTGGGCATGAAACTTACAGTTTCCTTCCTTAGCCTGATTCAAGAAATATTTTTGACTTCTAATTAGGCATTTGGAAAACTTCTTGTCCCACTGGGCATGTGAGAAAAAGAACTATTGATCATCAAAGCTTGTGCCTCTTCGACAGTCTTATGGGAAATTTAGTGAGTGGGGAAAAATTACATCTCACTAAATACCTCTAGGATTTTTATAGAAATTTGCCTCTTCTTTGGGGGTTTTGAGATATGGGGAGAAGGAAATATAAACATAAAACATAAAAGGAAATGTTGCAAATCTTTCACAACATTTCATACCCAAATCATTCCTATGAGTGATATAAATAGACACATAACACAACTACCCTTCATTGTTAGAAAGAGAACGAACAACAAAGGCTAACTTGAAGCACAATGTAGAACTTCAAATCTTTCCACAAGCAATGTTCATTAAGGTCTGATCAAACATAAAGACTCCTTATGATTATCAAAACAATATCTCAAAAATCACATGAACGAGCTTCCTCCTAATACAATAGAGTACAATAAAATAACAACTTTTAGAAAAATAGAGAAGTCCAATGACAGTATAGTTTTCCTAAGTTACTATTTTGCAATATAAGCATACAACATAGAAATATGCTACTTAAACTATCTAGATTCAGCTTGTAAGAAACAATGTTTCATTCAAAATGACAATATAAAGAAAGTAAACTTGAAAAAGGCCATACATGCACAATCTCAACAAATTCTCCTTAATAGTTTGTGCTTTAATTATCAAATGAACTTTGAAATAGAGATTGAATGTCAATATGAAAATAGTTTAAACCTTAATAGATATAACATGATAGAGTAAAGTAGTTATGCAACTTTCTTGTAAAAAAAATTCTAAAACTCCTAAGAAAACTGAAGAAACTTTTCTTAGCCAAGAAACTCTCACTTGGAATCCAACCCTTTATTGTGTTGTCACCTTGGTTATATAGCCGCTTGAAAAAGAAAGCACTGCCTCAACATAGAAGTAATTACGACTAGATTTCATCACTTGATAGCTTGTAATCTAATCGTGGATCCTTGGTTAGGCCATGAAAAGATTTTCTCTTTAATTCCCAGCTACTGCATTATGTCTTCTAGATATTTAGCAAAGATAGGGGCTTGTAGATAATCAAATCTTAGAAATAACAACCTAGCAAGAGGTCTTGTTAACCAATCACATCATCTTAAGGCAGTGAATTAGAAATTCAACACAAAAAACAAGAAAGGAAGAAGGCCAACCAGCTCTAAAAAACTCTCTATACATATTACTCTGTAGGAGAAGCAAACTACATGTGGAAAAAAGGTGACATGTCGGCTAGTAAGATACCTCTTATCTTATGAATATAGCTCCCAAGAGAATGCCTGAAAATTCGACATGTGTCTTGAAATTTCTCCTGAAAGGAAGATGAGAGATGAAAGCCACACAGTCACCACATGGTAAATTGCGCATCATTCTGATAATTCTCATTAAGCACAAGGAAATTTGAAATTGAAAACCTTTACACAAGCCAAAAATGACAATGACTAGGGAAAAAATGTTTCATAATTATGAATTCTATTATTGTGGTAGATTTCATTGCAAAGGTCATCCATAGATTTTATTGTGGGAACTGATCTTTGCCTAATCCAATTCCACAACCCTTGTGATAGATATGCTTTATTGCTAATATACTGATGGTTTTAGTTGAAGTTTTATTGTGTTATTCTATGATTGTAAAAATATCTACAAAACCATATTATGTTAATAGTAAGTTTTATGAGGCAAGTGAATCATGCTTATGATGATGGTGGCTTTAAGTAGCAATTGATAATAATTTTTTAAAATTCTTATGAAATTTTATCTTTGGAGAAGGTTTTTCATTTTATAAATAAAAAAATATTGATCTATGATGACTGTGGTGCATAAAAAAAAAAATTCCTCCAAAAATAAAATAAAAATTTATTAGAAATTATTATTTTTAGGAGTAAATGGTTTTGACCTGAAGCTATGAATCGATGAGGTTACAAACAGGGCACCTCATCTCCAATTTAAAAATTCAACAATTACACCCTAGTAAGGTTTTGGAACCTCTGAAAATGGGGTATATGTGGATCAAGTTCTATCACACACACTTTCAAAGATATTCCACTCAAGGATAACCCTAGATATCTCAATGCAAAAGAGAAAGAGATGTTGCAATAGTGTTGTCCTAGGGACTGAGCATGATCTAATGAGGGGTTCACCATGAAGTTTAGACATGGAAAAGATAATGAAATGTAATATGAAATGAAAAACCATAATCAAATGCAAACTAACTCTAAATGACCTAGAAAGATGAATGAAATACAAAAAAAAATTGTAAAATAGAAAGTGTGCACTTGGGAAACTAGAGAAGTAAAAATGGAGGTCTGAATCACTAAAAATCTACTATCAAGGCTTGTTGGGACTCATTCACCAAGGTAGATGAATTAGTCCTATTTCTAGGAAACTATACAGGAACAAATTTCTACCAAAAGGGTATCTAGATCTACAAAATCTTTAAAATGCATTGGAACTCAGACTCATTCACCAGAAGTGGTGAATTAGTCCAATTGGGATTTTCTACAAATTTCAAAGATGAATCTACTCTTCTATGTCCGATTTGTTCTTCTTGATTTGTTTTTAGATCTAAATCTCTTATTTACAACATTTAGATCTTCTCCAAGGTTCTCCAAAGCTTGATGACAACTTTGACAATGTTGATCACTTGACAAATTTTCTCCAATCCTGCTCCTTATGAAATATGCAACCTAAACCTACAAATCACACATAAAGGAGAGGGAAAAATGTTGTGGGGTTAGTGGATAAGGGTTTTCCTTGGTGAAATCCCTTGTTGGAAATCAAATTTGAAATGAAAGTAAATATGAATGGAGAATGATGAATGAACAAAATACAATGTTGCAACTCACCAAAACCTAGCAATAAGGTGCTACAAGTATGCTTGAAATGGATGCAATGGATGTAGTTCTTAACTCTTAATTGAATGGAGTTTATCTTTCTTGAAACACTTCCCTAAATCATAAACACTACATCACAATTGTTAGCACAATATCAAACAAGATATATGAAGTCATCGAAATGATGATTGGCACTTTAATGTTGCTCTAAAATGCTTGATAATCTGCCCTCGAATGCATTTGAATGCTCTTGTGGATGATCAAATTCTCTTGTGAACTCTTTTGAATGCTATGTGAGAATATGAGTGAAAGAACCTTGTATTTACACTTGACTATGCAAGAATTCCTAAAATTACAACACTATAAGCTGACATCAAAACTAGGAGAATAAAATCTCGCCAAAAATTTGAATTTAGTCCACACAGGACTCATTAGCCCAAGGTGACGAATGAGTGAAATTTGAATTTGGGCCACACAAGGCTCATTTTCCCAAGGTGGTGAATGAGTCCCACAAGCATAGTGTATGGGACCAAAACTGAAAAATACTTAGAAATGTGTGAAAAATGGTTCAAGGCCAAAAGATCCATGTGGTACCCATTCATCCAAGGTGGTGAAAGAGTCCTAGACCCCTAAATCTAGGCCACACAAGCCAAAAACCTAAATTATGATTGGGTATTGATTGGTGTTAGGATTATCCTCGAAAAGATGTAATAAATGAGGCTTGTGGATACAAAATGGGGCTAATTAAGGCATAAGAAAGCCCAATTATTAATTACATGTCTAGAAAAGTGTAAAAATGTGTTACAACACTTTACAACACTTTAAATAAGGAAATATTAAAGTTCATTTTGATTATTAATAGGTTTGTTATGTTTAATTATTTGATAAAACCCTAGAAAATTGTGAAAGTGTATTACAAGACTTTAGCAAGGTTCCATCAAAAGTCATTAGTTCACAGGGGCCCAAAATCTAATGTGAATGTGTCAACCACATTACAACACTAAATTAAGGAAAAATTAAGCCAAAATCACAAGGAGGGCCTGAGCAAGCCTAGAAATGTAGAAGGGTTAATTTTTTGGTGATTCCATCTAGCCCCCACTTTAGTGAGAGGATGAACTTGCTTCAAACTCACACTAAAGTAGACAATCACACATCAAGAGTGCCAATAAGATGACATAATGATCAAGAGGGATGATCAAGCCCCCAGGATCAAGATCCCATGGAAAACCAACATAGGCACAAAGAACACATGAGAATGATATAAAGAGAAAAAAAAGCACAAGCATGCACTGCCAAAGATGTAAAAGAGAAAAGGGTAAAAGATAATAGAGAATTGGATCAAGCTTCAACCATTTTTCCATCACGATGTGGATAAGATCTAGGTTGATTTTCCAAAAAATGCATACTCACTTTGTGGCAATAGAACTCCTGGCTATCGGCTGGGTGAGAAGTCCAAAAAGGTGAGAAACATACACTCATGGCTTGTATGCACACACACACACAAACGTGAGTGGCTATGTAGAAATTCATGCCTTGGTTGGGCTTCCCACTCAAACCATACCAGTTATACCCCTTATAAATTTAATAAGACACCACACAAAAAATGATTTTCGAGGCTTCCTTGAGATAAGCAAAACTTCATGCTTGGAGATCCTTGAACAAACAAGATGACTCCATAGACATGCAAGTTGTGTTATGCAAGGTTTCCATATAACAATAAATGTAAAATGCAACATGCAAAGAACATTTAAAGGATACTTGCTTAGTTCATGTGAGGTCTTTAACTTAGGGAGAATTACCTCGTAATGCTTTCAAGGGGACCAATCAAAGAATAGAAGATTCACAACTTGGGGAGTTACAATGTGTCACATCAAACCACTAAGAGGAATGTAATATGCCTAAGAGATCCACTCTTGAAGGGACATTACACACTAATTTCATCCACAAAAGAAATAAATGTATTATAGCGGAAATAAGAGCACTACATGCGAGGAACCCTTGAAATGAAAAATACAAAGAATAATGCCAGTAGCATGCCCCACTTTAAAGAAATTCCTAAACACCTGTGATGTAGAAATTAATCTAAAAAGTAGCAAATGATAAATAAAATAGAAAGGAGAATAGAGACCCAACTTGGAAATCCTCATGCCAAGTCATATGTTTCCATGTAAAAGTTAGTATTGTCATGTAAAGAAAGAGGGTTCAAAATGAAAGCCTAGGGATCCGGATTTAGGGGTTAGTATGTTCTTTGCTCGAGATTTTTTTAGAGGCTTCGGAACATCATCGTCAAATACAGAACGAGAAGAATGACGAAAGGATCAAAACAAAAAGAAAATGCTGATTAACGCTGGATAATGGCAATGCGCAAACCGGAAAACGCTGGAAGAAGCGAGAAGAATGCTTTAGTGAACATGGAAGAGGAACATGGATGTCAGCATCGCCACAAAAGAGCGAAGAAAAATGAAAAGGGTGAAAATCAAGATGTATGAGATAGATAAGAATGAAGGTACAAATAGAGGAATGTCACAAAGATAGAGAGAACATCAAACATAACATCATGAGGGGATCACATCACACACATGCAATCACAAAAAAGAAAATGGAAAAGAAATAATACATGAGACTAGTAAGGCACATGCGATTCAACCAATGAGAAAGTCATCCACCTCCCAATCATGTTTGTTGTATACCAAAGGTGGGAAAAGAGCTAACGGGGCAAGAGAAAGTGCTGAACTAGAGGAAGTACTAGGTTCAACACTCATTGCAGGAGATTTTTCATCTAAGCTCATGGACTATGGAAACAATGTATTCAATTCACTATGCACCTCTTCATCAATTTTAGCAACCTTGTCATCATCATCCAAATTAATCACAGTAGGAGGTCGAATGATAATGTCCATAGAATAGTTAAACTCTTGTTGTGGTTTTTGTGTTCTAGGATAGGGGTAGATTCCTCATGCATTGCTTCAGTCAGGTTTGGATCTTGGTTTTCTTTGTTTAATTAATCATGTAACCTACAAGCAAGGACATGACATCTATGCCTACACTCTTTAGCACCTTTGTTTCTTTTAGTTTTGTTTTCAAGTTGTGTTTGTGTAGGAGTGGGTTGATCAGTTACCATGGGTTTCTTTTCTTCCCTAAGGGGAGGAATGGAAGAAACCACCAGGGGTTGTTCAACCAGTTTCTCTTTGAATTTGTAAACCTATTTTATTCTTGGAGGTGTGATGAGGTTTTTTCATTGTCTCTTGGTCATTTGTAAGATGTAGGTGAATGTTTTGTCTTAGGTTGGTCTTGGTTTTTTGGGACTTCTTTAGGTTCAAGCATTGTTTTGTCAAGGATGGTAGGTTGAGAGGTTGATGGGGTCATGTTTAGGAGAGACAATTTGACTATTTTCTTTGCTTTGAATTTTTGGTAGGATAGGAAAAATAAGTATTTCTCATAGTTTATAGGTTCCATGGGTTCGAGCAAAAAGGAATCTAATGAAAAATTTCCTTTGGATGACAAAGGGTTGAAGCCACTATGATGGAGAGTGTATATTGCATTGTCAATGAGAAACTTAAAACATTTATGCACAATTGAAGGGACAACTTTCACGGAGTTAATCCAAGGGTAGCCTAACTTCACATGAAATTTTTCCAGCTGCGGGATGATGGAGAATGAAAAATATAATGTTTTTGATCCTATTTATAATGGTAAGGTGATTGATCCAATCGTAAGGAAAGAAAATCCATTGTGTGTGTGTCTTGATCCATGATTTCAGCTTATTGTATATATCTTGATAGAGATCATGCAAAATTAGGAATTCCTCAGTGATCACATTCTCTCCACAAGTGGGATCTATTAGTATCCCATTAGTGGGCTTGTGATAGATACAACTTGTTATGTAGAGAGGACCATTGGGTGCATGTTTAATTATATCCTTAGAGGAGAGGGTAATGTCAAGAGGACTCTTATTTCGACCCTTACAAGGAATGACATCTATTACTCCTACCATTTCATCTATAGGATTGTTAGTGATAGTATCATGTTGAATAGAATCATTGTTATCTTTATCTATGTCAAAATTCATCACAACATTCTTTATAGTTTCACTGGATTTGAAAAATGAAATATTATGTTTTGGCATTGGGTTGGTGAAAATTTACAAGTTTTGGTTAGAAGGGGCAATGGAATTATTTCCTTGATCACTAAAAACTCCAACGGATAGATGGCCAGAATCAATGAGGTCTTGCACAAGATGTTTAAGACACTTGTAATGTTTTGTGTCATGTCCATTTTCTCAATGATAGTGGCAATAAGAATTTGATTTAAATCTTGGGGGTAAAAGCTTATTAGGATCGGGTGTTTTGATTGGAGGAAAGGTAATCATTTGTTGGTCTAATAGTTGGGACATTGTGTTATGAAGGGTATTGAGTAAGAGAATGAATTATCTTTTCGAATCTCCATAGCTAAAGGGTATCATGGCTTTGATAGTAGCTACTTGGTTATTAGAATTGTAAGTTGTTTGTTGAAAGGGATTGAATTGAAGGAACCTATACCATAGAAAAATGGCCCCTTGTCATTTTCAAGGCCTTTTAGATCTAGTTTCATGGTGTTGGAACTATGTTGCTTTGATTTTATGATGTATCATGGCTTGAACATGCTTATTTAGGTACTAAAACTCAAAAAATGATGTCTTGTGAAGGTGTTGTGAAGTGTTGTAAGGAATTTCCACATTCTTCTAGACTCTATTTATTGCAATTCACCTAAAAATAATCTTTTTACACATCAACAAGCCCTATTTTGAAGTGTTGTAAAGTCTTGTAATAAAGATTCACAGTTTTCTAGGCATATTCCCCTTATTTACACCTTTCTCATACTTTATTTGTCCCCTTTATGACCTATAAGGCTTAATTAAGTCTATCTTTGAATGTTATCCCAAAAAATAACATTAAACACTACATATTTCTTGACACACATTTCTAGGTCCTAGGTGGGACTCATTCACCATGGGTGGTGAATGAGTCTCCCTTGGCCCCAAATTCAAAAGATTTCAAACTTCCTTTTAGGATTTTATTAAAAAATGCTTAATGTCAGCCTGTGATGTGGTATGAATAATTACTAAGGCATAAGAATTGTATAAATAAGTGTTTTTAATCTCCCATAATACCCCCCTATTCATCCAAGCATTCATTCAAGTACTCATCTCCATCATCCATCAAACATTCAAGCATCTTGCATCATCCTTTCAAGCACTATTCAAGCACTTTGGATCAGCCATTAACACTACTTTAGATTTTCTATCTTCAAGGGTTTGGTAAGTTTCCGACAAATGCATGTTATCTATTTATCATTTATTTTCATTTCATCATTTTATTAAGGGTTTGATTACCACAAGTGGGGTTTGACCAAGGAAAACCCTTATTTGCTAACCCTCAACAATTTCCCCCATTTTTATATGTGTGTTTGCAGACTTATATGTGTATATTTAACAAGTATTTAGGTGTTGAAAAGTGGAGAACAAGTCAATTAGGTGCTTCAATTCAAATCATCAACAAAAAGTCATTTTCAACCCCGAATCTGACAATTTCAGAAGTAGATACCTATAGAGAACAAAATTGTAGATGTAATCCCACATAATCAAGTCTTGAATTTGTAAATTCGTGTAGGTGGACTGATTCACCACCCTTGGTGAATGAGTCCCATTTTGTAGGCCTAAAAGTGATTTCATTAGATTTCATTGCCTAACAGACAGAAACCTATTCCCGACAACTTTTACCAAGAGGAGGACTAATTCATGACCCTGGGCAAATGAGTCCCACTGTGAAAATTTAGTAAATTTAGTCAGCATTCTAGACACTCCAGATTCATTATAATTTGTCTAGGTGCACTCGAATTAAACTTATTTCTTTCTATTATGCACAATTCCTTCATTTTCATATTTGTTTGCATATCACAATGTGTTTTCAAACGTAACTTAAATTAAAACTTTTGCATTCAGTTTAGTTCATTTCAATTAATCAATTGCATTTATTTTTGTTCATTTACATCATACAACATATCATACATCCTAAATTGAGTGTCACATAAGTATTTTTGGCTTGATCTCTCTCCTTTTAGGTGAAAGACCCTAGAAGCGCAAGAGTAGCCAATTGGGTAGCAAAAATATGTCATAGAACCCAAAATATTTTGTTTTGTAAGAGGTTGAGAGTTGTTTTGCTTTGCAGGCTCAGATTTCTTGATTTAGCTAGAGGTGAACTTTGTATCTCGACTACTAATTGAATTTTGATAATCATGGAGGGCAACACACAAGTGCGTGAAGGATGGGTATTTCATCATAATAAGCTTGTCGAGGATCATGATGGCCAAAAAGTGGCAATATGATGGGTATTTGTAGAGTATGTGGTCAATGAGCTTTTTTTACCCAAAATTAATGAAATAAAAGGGTTTTAAAGGATATTCTCAGCTTCCACCAATATAAATTATGTTTTAATTTGAATTTAATAAATAATTATTATTCATTTTCTATTTAAATTACGTAAAGTCCCCGATTGATAGGCTGATTGAAAACATCTATAACTTTCAAATGGTATCATATTTTTTGAATCTGAAATATGGGTCACATTCTATGCTTCACCTACCATAGGATTAAAAAAGAAAAATTGAATTTCATGAAATTTTGAACAAGTTAAGGTGGTCGACATACAAGTTTTTATATTTTTTAAAAGTTGTAATAAAAATTCATAATTAATAATTTACTTGGAAAAAAATTACAAAAAATATGCATCACATTGGGACATGAGTCCTCTACTTATATCTAAAATATTATAAAAAATATTATCATTTTATTGTGGTTAGGTGGTTAGACGACACCTACTTATTTTTTCCCGAATTTAAGTACTATTGCATTGAAATGTCAAATTTTCACCAAATAGATTTTATTTTTTTTAAATAAACCTAGTAGTTTAGAAATTATATTCAATTTTCTATAGATTCTATTCTTACATATTTTGAAATAATATAGATAACTTATTCAAATTTTTAAGTCAAGTTTCCTAACTCGCTTTTTCAATTTTTGCCACTTAAGGGCTGTTTTTCCATGATGATCCATACATACCCTTTACTTTGCAAAATTTCTATGAACATATTTTGAAGGTGAGGGTCGGGGACCTTGACATCGATTTGGGAATAAAGTGATTGATAGCATGAAATAAAATCAATTATCTTTTCTTACTCTTTTTCCTTGCATCTCATCTAATCCTCCAAGGTCATATTAGAGTCATATGCATTTGGTAATGGTTTACAAATACATAAAAAAGTTCATTGAATGAAAGAATTGAGTTATTTAGTAAAGAATAAAACCATTCTAAGGCAGTATCTTTCAAGGACCTAGGAAAAATATTTTCCAACAATTTATCATCAAGAACAAAGTCACTACATAAGGTAGTATAAGCATTAACATGGTTAGAATGATCTCCTATCCCTCCATATTTCTCAAATATAGGAACCTTTACACCTTTTGGCATAGATGTTCACAATATCTCCAAGGAAAATGAACTGATTTTGACATAATATGTAGGTGGGCCATTTTGATTTTGGTTTATAGTGGAAATTTGTGTTTGAAGGGATGAAATGGTTTGGAAGAATTGAGCTATGAGAAGGTCATTTTTTATTTTATGAGATGGAAGTGAGAGTGGGGAGGGATTGTATGTGTTCATAGGATAAGTGAATGGAATTCTTATAGGTGGTAAGGTGGTAGGAGATATAACTTGTGATGCCACATAGGAACTAGGGATGCTAGTAGGAATACCCAATGAAGGAATCACATTACTAACTTGTTGCATTATTGTTGTGACTTTAGGGTTGGTATAGGAAGGCATTGAGGCTATTATTGTGGGAGGAGGAATTTGAGTTCCTCCTTGACTTGTAACATTTCTTTTTGGAAAAGGAAAACTAGTGGTTGAGGTGATATGTTTGCCACAAATTTGAACTATTTTTTTCACAAGGTCAAGGCCATCTTCAATTTCAAGCATGTGGTGAATGTTATCTGTAGAAGGGATGAAACTAGCTAAAATGTTGTCATTTTTTACTTGATTTTGTAGGTGTGCTAGGTCCTCATGAATGTGAATTATGTTTTGTTGCAGTACACTATCATTCCTTGGTTTAGTTTGCATACTACTTGAAGGGAAAGAGTTGTTAAAGCTATTATCCATATCGAGTGTACTAGTGTCAATACTAGGAGTGAAAGAGCTAGAAAATCCAAGGTCCACAACAATTGTGTTATCGTGGGATGGCATGAGTCTCAAACTTCGTATCATCACTGTATTAGAAATAGAACACCAAATACTCATGCAAATTCTACTAAATGTGAGGTGAATGCAAATGCAATGTAAGGAAAGAAAAATGAAATGCTTACAACTAAAATTCTTGAAATTGAAACAAAAAATCAATAACAGCAAATGGAAACTCAGAAATTGAATTTTAAATGCTAGAAAATGTAATGTAGTATGTGTAGAGGGTTTGATTTGCCTAGGGTGGTGAATGAGTCTTAGTGATGATTTTTTTGAATTTTTTTTAGAAATTTGGAATTGGATTTTATGCTTTTTATGTTTTCTAATCTATGTCTAAGATGTAAATGCAATTTTTGAATAATTTTCAATGAAATTAAGTGAAAAATTTGAAACCCTAGAATGCAAGTTAATCAATGAAAACCCTAATGCAATGATAATGCAAACTAATTATGGGATGTAAATGCACTCCAAATCAAAATTTTAATGTCCTAAATGTAGGTTCACAAAAATGGAACCTCTAAAAAATGGACGATAGGTGAATCAAGTTCTATCACACCCACTTTCAAAGATGTTCCACTCAAGGATAACCTTAGAGATCTCAATGTAAAAGAGAAAGAGATCTTGCAATAGGGTTGTCCTAAGGATTGAGTATGATCTAATGAGGGGCTCACACCAAGTTTACACTTGGAAAAGATAATGAAATTTAATGTAAAATGAAAAACCCTAATCGAAAGAAAACTAACTCTAAATGACCTAGAAAGATGAATGGAATGCAATAGAAAACTGTAAAATAGAAAGTGTGCACCTTGGAAACTAGAGAACACATAATGGAGGTTTGAATTACTAAAAAAATTACTGTCAAGGCTAGCTAGGACTCATTCACCAAGCTAGGTGAATCATTCCTATTTCTGGGAAATTGTACAAGAAGAAATTTCTACCAAAAGGGCATCTAGATTTGAAAAACCCTAAAAATGTATTGGAATTCGGACTCATTCATTAGAAGTGGTGAATAAGTCCAATTTGGATTTTTTGCAACTTTCAAAGCTGATTCTACTCTTCTTTGTCTACTCTATTCTTTTTAGCTAGTTTTCAGATCCAAATCTCTAATTTGCATCTTGTAGATCTTCTCCAAGACTTGATACCAACTTTGACAATGTTGATCACTTGACAACTTTTCTCCAATCTTGATCCTTATGAAATATGCAACCTAAACCTACAAATCACACACAAAGGAGAGGGGAAAATGTTGTGGGGTTAGTGGATAGGGGTTCACCTTGGTCGAACCCCTTGTTGGAAATCAATCCTTGAAATGAAAGTAAATATGAATTGAGAATGATGAATAAAAAAAAGACAATACATTGAAACTCACCAAACCCTAGTAATAAGGTGCTACAAGTATGCTTGAAATGGCTGCAATGGATGTAGTTCTTGACTCTTGCTTGAATGGAGTCGATCTTGCTTAAAACACAAACCCTACATCACAATTGTTAGCACAATAACAAACATGATATATGAAATCTTTGACATGGTGATTGGAACCTGAATGCTACTCTAAAATGCTTGATAATCTACCCTTGAATGCCTTTGAATGCTCTTATGAATGCTCAAATTATCTTTTGAACTCTCTTGAATGCTACACGAGAATATGAGTGAAAAATCCTTATATTTATACTTGATTATGCAAGAATTCCCAAAATTACAACACTACAAGTTGACATCAGATCTAGGAGAATAAAATCCCATCATAAATTTGAATTAAATTTGAATTTGGGCCACATGGGACTCATTCACCCAAGTCGGTGAATGAGTCCCATTAGGCATAATGTATGGGACCAAAAATGAAAATTACGTAGAAATGTGTGAAAACTAGTTCGAGGCCAAAAGACCTAGGTGGGACCCATTTTCCCAAGGTAGTGAATGAGTCTCAGATCCTTAAGTCTAGGCTACACAAGCCAAAAACACTTGAATTATGATTGGGTATTGATTGGTGTCAGGATTATCCTAAAAAAGATGCAATAAATGAGGCTTGTGGATGCAAAATGGGTCCAATTAAGGCATAAGAAAACCCAATTATTAATGAAAATTCTACAAAAGCATGAAACTATGTTACAAAACTTTACAACACTTTAAATAATGCAATATTAAAGTTGATTTTGATTAAAAATAGGTTTATTACATGTTTAATCATTTGATAATATCCTAGAAAAGTGTGAAAGTGTGTTACAACACTTCACAACACTTTAGCAAGGTGTCATTAAAATTAATTAGTTCACAAGGGCCCAAGACCTAATGTGAACATATCAACCACATTACAACACTAAATCAAGGCAACATTAAGCCAAAATCACAAGGAGGGCTCGGACAAGCCAGAAAAATTAGAAGGGTTACTTTTTGGTGACTCCAAGTTTCAACCTTGATGTGAAGAACAACACCACAACTTAACCATCATATTATGTCACTATTGGAATTTTTAAGAATTATGATTCCTTGTAAAAAATATGTTACTAATTTAAGCGATAAATAGTAACATATTTTAGAATAATAACTAAATTATTTTTATTATTTTATTAAAGATATATTTATATTTTTCATATTTAATATGTATCTAGAAGATTTTATTTAAATTTTATTGTAAACTAATTTTTTTGATAGTTTATATTTTGCTTAAAACGTCAAATGAAAGGAATTGAAATGACCAATTTCTCATTAAATTTCATATCATAGGTAGGGGTGGCCATAAAATTTAATCCTACTCGAATAATAATAATCTCGATTTGATTCTCCACGCCTACCTCCCTTTTCTCTCTTCTTCATGAGCTAAAAGATGAGTGGCCAATTATAAGTAGTGACCATAACCACATCAACATAAAAACAAAATTTTCCCCTAAAATAAAATAAAATGTTGTTAGGAAATAAACTATATTTTAGTTTATACAATTATATTTTTTAATTATTTATTAGAATTTTGAAGAAATGTGATTCTTTTCAAAAATCCTTTGTTAGTTTAAAAGATACATAGTAAAATATTTTAAAATAATAAGTAAATTATTTTCATTATTTTATTAAAGATATAAATTTATATTTTATTCATATTTAATATGTATCTAAAAGATTTTATTAAAACAATTTCATTAACTAAACATTTTTGATAATTTATATTTTTCTTAAAATGTCAAATGAAAGGAACTTAAATAAACAAACCATCATAAATTTTTCATATGATTGGTAGGTGTGACCATCAAATTCCTAGTCTACCTGAATTGTAATAATATCGAGTCAGTTCTTCATGTCTACCTCCTTTATTGTCCCTCTTTGTCATGAGTTAAAATTTGAGTGACCAAGTATAAGTAGTGGCCATGAGAATGCCAACACATTATAATAGAAAGAAACTCAAGACCTATTAGGACTAAAAGGATGCTCATAGGGTTCAACATAAGGAATGGGGAAGATGGTCTAATAGGGATGAATTTTAATTTTAGGGACTGACATGGTCTTTTATGTGTCCTTTTGGTAGTAAAATATTATGTTTTCATATAGATAAAGATTTCAATACTATAAATCTTTAATATTCAACTTCATTATGATCTATCAGATATGTGGACCAAGGTTTTTTGAAATAACATTTTTATGAGTAAAAGACTTTTGGTAAAAAATGGTGCACATAGATCCATTCTACTTCAATAACATATACCCCTTACATGTTCACATTGACTTGTTTTCACCATGCATATCCACACCTTTTAACCAAATATGTTCATATTTAATTGGAATAATTCCACACTCAACTACCATGTGACCAATTTTACTAAGTACACCTCCATACTAGTGTGTATTATGTGGAATAAAGATATGGAACAATAGCACATTGAAAGATATTGTACTTTACATTTAAAAATTATGTAAATATTCACCAATAATTCTATTCATCTCCAATTGAATGCATCTTCAATAAATTTTAATGATGTATTCTCTAGTTGTTTCATTGATTACTTACACACATAATGGATAGAAAATCTAGGTTTTGATAATATTTCTTAGTTGATGAAAATAATTATGTGATGAAGATTTTTTTTTATGTAGAGCATAAAATATTGCATAAACCATTTACTAAATATTGGCACAAAAAGATATGAGTTATGTGTGGAGAGAATGTGGAGAGAGCTTGTCTATTTTTTAAGTGGTCACATTTAGTTTAGTCATTTATTTAGCTTCAAAGGGAATGTAATGATCCAATTATTTTATTTTGTTCTATTTTGATTTGTTGTGTGCTATATATATTTTAGTATATATTGTTATGGGTTAACTGGGTACATGCAGGATCATCATGGAAATAGCCCTGCCGCATGAAATTTTAAAATCGTAGTTGTAAGTAATCTCGATCGCAATTTCTGAATAAGTTATTACTAAAATATGCAAGAATAGAATCATTTAGTAATTGATCGCAGTTTCAAACCACTAGTTTTATTTTAAAAATTATTTGGTGAAAATTTCGAAATTTCAATGGGAATAGTACTTTTACTAAGGAAAAGCCAAGAAGGCGTTTGATTCTGATCAATTCTAAATCATTACTGTAATGATAATATTTTCATAATATTTAGATAGTAGAGGACTCATGTCCATTTGATGCATATTTTTAAAATTTCCAAGTAAATAATAATTATGAATTTTTTATTACAACTTCAAAAATATAAAGTCTTATGTTTGATCACCTATCTTCATTAAAACTTCACAGTTCATTTTTTAATAGAGCAGAAGTTATAGAATGTGACACATAAAGCGATTGTAACAGATACCATTTGAAAGCTATAGATGTTTTCAATCACCTATCAATCAAGACTTTAGTCATAATCCTCAAACAGTGTCGAATAATAATTATTTATTAAATTCAAAGTAAAGCATAATTTATGGGTATTTGTAGATCATGGGATGGGCCAAAAGAGGCGATATGATGGATATGTGTAGGGTATGTGGTCGACGACTTTTTTTAACCCAAAATTGATGAAATGAAAAGGGTTTTTAAAGGAGATTCTCAGCTTTCTACAAATATAAATTATGCTATAATTTGAATTTAATAAATAATAATTATTCATTTTCTATTTGAATTACTTAATTAAAAGTTTTAATCGATGGGTCGATTGAAAAACATCTATAACTTTCAAATAGTATCACTTTTTTTTGAACTGAAACATGCGCCATATCTCTATGCTTCACATACCATAGGATTAAAAAAATAAAAATCATGAAGTTTTGACCAAGTTAAGTGGTCGACATGGTTTTAGGCTTTTATATTTTTAAAATTTTAAATCAAAAAATTCATAATTAATTATTTATTTGGATGCAATTTATAAAAAATATGCATCACATTTGGACATGAGTCCCTACTCTATATATATAAAAATCTTATAAAAAAATACTATCATTTTATTATAATAGGTGGTTAGACGCACACTCACTTATTTTTTCCTTAAAATGAAGTACTAATGCATTGAAATTTCACCTCCTTTTCACCAAATAGATTTTATTTATTTTTAAATAAGCCTATTAGTTTAGAAACTATATTCAATTTTCTACATATTCTCTATTCTTACATATTTTGAAATAATATAGATAACTTATTCAAATTCTGAGCCTAAGTTGCTCAACACTATTTTTTTGAATTTTTGCCACTTGTTGGGCCCTGCTTTCCGCGATGATCCCGCATTACATACCCTTTATATTGGGGAAAGTTGAGAATCCTCTTTAAACCCTTTCATCAATTTTTGGTTAAAAAAATTTGTTAGTCGCATACCCTACATATACCCATCATATCGCTGCTTTTTGGCCCATCATGATCCTACACACCCAACTATTATTTGTGATGAAAATACTTCCTTGTGTCTCACTTGGGTTATCATTTTCCATATTTTACTATCAATTAGTTTAAAATACCTAATGTGCAATAATTGTTTTTAATATTTGTGAAATATATTGAAAATTTGGATTCATTATAAATTAGCTTCAATTCATTAATAATGGATCATGCATTGTTGAGTTGAATACTAATTTTTTTTTTCATTAGCCTTTATCTAAAAAAATTGCTAATTAATTGTTGAGTTTTAAATCTTTTATTTTGTTTTGATTAGATTAAAACTAGAAGGGTCAATAGCCATTACAAAATAGCCATATAGGCAGACTAGGAACTCACAAGCAATGAGAAAACCAAAAAAGTAAATAGAAACTAAAGATTAAACAATCCAACCAAGAGGAAGATAAACAAAAAGAAACCCACAAAGTTAGGACCAACACAAAACAACCTAATACCTACATGTCTCCCAATAACTTGAGACCAGTGATCACATTCCATTCTTCAGACGAGAACTAGAGCTTCTTTTGGAAAGTCACATGCCCCTATTGAATGGCATAGGTATCCATTGTGACATCACGAGCCAAGGTGCCCACCTTCATTCCCTTCTTCTACATGAGACCATAATCCACACCTTCCACTAGCCACTTCCCCTATCTCTTCCTTAACTCATACTAAAAAATATGAAGGGTGAGGGAAATATTCTTCATGGTTTCTTTGCTATAATCGATGATAACCCTCAAGCACTACCTGGTATTCTCCTAGTTGTTATGGATGGCATCAATCTTAGTCAGTATATTCTTCTTTTCTTCCTCAGTATCAACAATGGCCCAAAGATCATCTATCTCTTTTTCCCACCTTTCCCACATCTCAAATGACATGGCCAAAGAAGCAACCATGTCCCAATGCATCTTATTCTCCACCTCACTAGGCCACAAGACTTGCTATTCTAGAACCTTTCCTTCTATAATTTGTATTTTTCTTTAGCTATGACAACCTAAACCAAGAGAGATTTCATAATATGCTTCTAACCATTAATATTCTCTAAAATTTAATTCATTTTTTTCATTATAGGGTCAGAAAGGAGGAAAATCAACCTAGGTTTAATATCATGTTTTATCTAGATTGATGCACAGGTTTGGAGAATTTTGTTGGGAACCTCTGAGTCATGGCCCTAAACTAAGGAGTGAACAAGAGAGTTATCCACTGTTAGATTCCATGAATCATCATCTTCATTAGAGTTGTTAGAATCCTTTGACCCAAAATAAATGGGCATGGGTGTGGGCTTGGATAGGGGAGTACATTTGATAGGGACACAATGGGGTTTATCATTAATAGGGGCTTTACCTTGGGCCTGGGTTCTATGGCGAATGAGAGTAGGTGTTCCATTGATAGTGATAGAGAAGAGCAAATCCATTTCAAATAAATACTTGTAACCTCCACAATAAGCTCAAGGGTCACCATAAAAGAAACCCTACCAATAATAATACTCCCATCCACCCAAGAATTGGAAAACTCCAAGAAATTTTAGGGTTAACACCCTTCATCCCCTCCACATACAAGGCCAACTTTCCTCATTCAAGAGTAGCCCATACCTCCTTATCTTGCTTTCAACCATCACAGTTATTAGGTTCATCCTAGACCAAATCCCCTCCCATCTTTTATTTTATTATTGGTTTAATTCTTTTTACTATTTGTAAAAGGATATGTCTAGAGAAAGGAGTCTTGTGTGGTAGACGAGGATGAGGGGAGACTGGACCACATGACCTCTTACCTACCACAAGAAGCTTTAGCTTATTGATCCATTTCCCCCACCCCACATTACCATACTATATAAATATAGTTAGGATATTATTGTCTAGTTGATATTGATCATATATATGTTAAGACTTTGATCTTTTAATTGTTTGGTCTAATTAATTTTTTTAGTTTAATATTTATTAATATCTGTATGAGACTCATATGCTTTTTAATTCATATATTTTTGTAAATTTATTTATCTCACATATTTAGGAGGTAGTAGTTCCTTTGGGTAGATTTAGCAAAAGTAAAGGGGATTCCTTCAAAAGCTAGATTATATTATGGATTGTAATAAAGGGAAAAGGGTTTTCTCTACAAAACTATGTCATTTAGTAGCCTCTATATGGTATCGGTTCCACACACCCTTAGATATAGTGGAATACCTATAGGTTTTTCCAAAACATAGCCCTAAAAGTCCATCAATCATCAAGATAGGTTTATGCATTACCCTCATCATTATACTTTTTTGTGACCATAATTTCAGCAAAACGAAAATCAAAATAGTCTCTTTCACTTCATTGTAAATAATAATTTTTGAATTATTTTTGAGCATTTTTATTATTAAAGAGAAAGCTTGTGGAATAAATTTCATTATAAAGGTCATCCATAGATTTGATTGTGGGAACCAAACTTTATTTGATCTAATTCCATAACCATTTCAAGAGGTACACTATATTGCTAATATACTAGGGGTTTCAGTTAAAGGTTTGTTGTGTTATTCTATGATTGTACAAATATCTAGAAATTCTTATTGTGTTGATAGTAAAGTTTGTGAGGCACAATGTTAAGTACAAAGCCAAAGAATACTCATGATGATGGTGGCTTTAAGCGAAATTCAATTATAAATTCTTTTGAATTCCTATGAAATTTGATCTTTGGAGAAGATTTTTCCCTTTTAAAAATTAAAAAAATCTTGAGCTTTGATGACTATAGTGCATAAAAATAAAATTTTCCTCCAAAAGTAAAATAAATTTTTATTAGGAATTAATTTTTTTTATATATTATATTTTTTAATTTCTTATTGGAATTTTTGGAATTATGATTCCTTTACAAAGTGTCTTTGTGAATTGAAATTATACATAGTAACATATTTTAAAATAATAACTAAATTATTTTCATTATTTTATTAAAGATAATTTTTTTCCTCATATTTAATATATACACAAGATTTTATTTTAAATTTTTCATAAACTAAACACTTTTCACAATTGGAACGTCTCTACACCTTTTATCCAAATATCTTCATATTTAATTGGAATGTCTCCGCAGTCAACTACCATGTGACTTTATTTACAAAGTACTCCTCTAAACTTGTGTGTATTAGGTGGAATAAAGATATGAAACAATATCACATTGAATGATCCACTTCTCTTATTTTGTTCTATTGTTATTCACTGTGTTGTATATATTGTTATGAGTATAGTACTATATGTAATGAAATGGCTTCTTCTACTCCACCCGGGTTATCATTTTTTAAAATCCTAGGAAATAATTTTTTATAATGTTTTTAAATTTTAAAAAAAAAATTGTATTAACTATCAATTAACTTTAATGTCTTAATAATGGTTTCCTACATTGTTGTGTTAATGATACATTTTCTCTACAATTCGATTTTCTTAGCTTTTATGTAAAAGTATTATTGACTAATTATTGAGTTTGAAATTTTTTATTTTCTTATTGCTTATTTTTTTACTATTTGCAAGAATATGTCTCTAGAAATAAGACTTGGATAGAAGTTAAAAATATATTTCACCATGTTTATGAATATAATTATTTCTACTCTCTTTTTTGTTTTGTTAGGTATTCATTACTTATGGACTTTCAAATCTCTTTATGACGGATATTATGGAAATACATGTATAACATGTTGTCCAAAATTAACACAACAATTTGACATGAATAATTAGCATGCAAATTTAATTCTTCTACTCAAAAATCATTGTGACATGTTGAAGTTAAGTCATAAACTAAATTAATCAAATCTATCAATTACAAAAGTATTATAATTTACTCGTATTCTCCTAGTGGGTATCAAAATTTTGAATGTTTGTGAAAAATATTGTAAAATTGGATTCACTCTTGATTATCATGAAATCCCTAACAAAAACTACTACATTGCTAAGTTTTAAGCTACTTTTTTTCTACATTTTTGTTTCATTTTTCTATTGCTGAAATGATTGCAAACTCTCTTTTTTTCATATCGATTTTCTTAGGCTTATGCTGCCCTCTTTCCCCTGACTTGAAACAATTGGCTATTTCCTTACAGGACTTACTCTCATTATCCAAAATCCCCATATCTGATGTCAAGGATGATTTTCTTTTTTCTTTGGAAAGTAAGGGAAACCTTTCTATTAGGACGGCTTACAGTTTGTTGTCAAACAAGGGCACTCAAAGCAAGATTTAGAAATGGGTTTAGAATTGTCACTTGATTCCAAAAATAAATTTCTTCTAGTGGATGGCTTGTCATAACAGGATTCTAACCTAAGATAAGCTAAGGAAAAGGGGAATTTTGATCCTAAATATATGTATGTTATGCAAAAATAATGAAGAGTCAATGTATCACTTGTTATTACATTGTCCTTATGTTGTTGGGTTTTGGGACCTGGATTTCCAAACGTTGGATACTCACTAGACGCTAAATAAGGATTTAAAATCCTTTATTGAAGGATGGACTAGACCCCATCAACACCCTCTCCCCTTGGAGATCTGGTGGCAAGTCCCCCCCATCATCTCCTAGCATCTATGGAAAGAAAGGAACAATCAAATCTCTAGAGACACTGATAGGATCCCAAAGGAAGTCTTTGGCATTGGATCTAGACTTATTTCTAAAAGTACTTTCCTCTTTAAGTGAAAACCTCCAAAAATTTCCCCTATTGAATGGGAGATCAAAATGGAAAAATCTTGGAACATAAAACTTGAGACCAACTCCTTTGATAACTCCAAGTCCCTAGCTAGAAAAAACAAAGTTTGGAACCCTTGAGGTTTGGGTTGGTTTAAACTGAATTTTGACAGTGCGACCAAGGGGAACCTTGGTATAGCTAGTATTGGTGGTGCTATAAGGGACTGCAAGGAAAAATTGGTTGTTGGGTTTTTTAGAGGAATTGGCATTCCATCTTCTATGATAATTGAGTCACGGGTGTTGCTTAAGGGCGTGAAGATCGCTGAACACAAGGTATAAAAAATTACATATTGAAGGGGACTCTAAGACTATGATTAACTCTATTAATCATGGTCGGTTGCATGGTTGGAACATCAGGGATATCTTACTAGACATAAATTTATTAGTTTTAAAATTGGAAAGGAAGTACTTGAATTGCATCTATAGGGAGGGTAAGCAAGTGGTCAATGGTCTGGCCAACTTGGGCTCCACTTGGAGTCTTTACAAGTGTTGGAAAAGGCTTGAGGTGCTACCAAAAAATATACACAGATTAATCCTTGTGGAGTAGAGGAATATAATTGCTTAATGATGGAAAACAATAATATTTATTATGGGTATAGGTGGCACTACACATCATGACCTTGGATGATGAGGACTAGGCCAGGTGAGGTGGTGAGTTTAAATCGATTTGCAAGGTGATTATTTTATTTCATAACTATGTATGATGGGGTCCTTAGCCTTTATGGACTATATTTTCAAATGTACTACATATCCCATTATTTATCTTTAGGAATGTGTGTAATGTGATATTCATCACCAACTTGTTTGATAATCCTAATTTAATCAACCTTATGATGAGTTTAAGATCTTATGGGATGTACTTAATAATTTCAAATCTTGGCGCTATGGCTAAAAGGCATTGGGAAATGTGTAACTTCAATGGGACTTTTGGTACGATGGGTATTAATTACCCAAATTTCATTATCATGGATTTTTTCTTAGCTTATTTTTCTTAGTAGATGATGATGGCCTTGAGGAGTTGGCATCTTTGGGAATGACTGCTAAAGTTTGTAAACATATTATTTCTTTTATTATGTCTTTCTATCCCAAGTGGTAGGGGAATGATGATTTAAGAAAGGGTAAAACCACTAGTGGCTAGTCCATTTTCTAGATAACTTTGTTTCTTTGGGCCCTAGTTCCTATGCGTTGTGGGTCATGATGGGTGGCAATAAGTTCAATACTAAGCCTGAAAATTATTAAGAGTTTTGTAGGGACCCCATAGCTTGGAATATCTATATGGAGGGAGGTTTAGCACTGCTTTTAGAGAGTCTAGTGGACCATAATGAGAAAATTTTGGCCCAGTTTGTTAGTTTGTAGAAGGATAGGAATGTCACCATGGGAGGAATTTTGTTCAAGGTGGATGAGGAAGTGATTGGTAAGGTGATGGGCCCAAGCTCCTACGATGGAAATAAATATAAAAAGCACACCAAAATAGAAGACCTAGAGAGTCTCAATGCCTTCTTCAAGGATAATGAGAAGTCAGTTAAAAAGTAGTCAAGCTTTAATTGTGAGGTGCTGCTAAAACCTTGGGACAAGGTGCATCTTGCTCTTATGAAATATGTTACTTTAGAAGGTATATTCAAGGTGTTTTAATTTTACCATTTTCTACCTTCCCTTCTTTCTGCTAACTTCCATAGAAAATTTGATCAAAGAATCCCAAGATGTTTCCACTCTTAGTCTTGATTTTCTACCTCCCCTATAGCTGCACAAGGGCCTAATCCTTATGCTCTATCACTTCCATTTGGCTGTGTGCCCTCCTAAGAATATCTTGGTTGTGCATGTGGAGGAACTAGAACCTCTTGACCTTGCCTTTGATAAACTATCTCCTACTACTTCGGTGGGTCCTAAGGGGAAAACCTCCATGCATAAAAATGATCCCCATGTTGAGCCTAAGTCTAAACCCCCATCAGAGAATAAGAAGGGGGAGGTTAGGTTGGCAAATTCCAAGGTTGTGGCTAGGTTATGTGAGCTAGAAAATAAACCCATTAAGAAAGACAATAGACCCACTGCATGAAGAAGGGGAAAGAAGAATCTCCCAGCTAGGTGGACATGTCATCCACTAGCAATGAAGGAAAAAGTCTTGAGGAAAAAGAATCCAAGGGTTAGGATATTAATATCCCACTCCCAACATAAGTGCGCCTAAGGAATATTTAAGGCTCCGTAGTGATGGTATAGTGATCTTAAATTCTCCTCGTAATATGAATGTCCTTCTTCCTAAAGAACAACCAATGATTCACAACAATGAAAAGGATGTAGGATCACCTTAGGTCCTCCTCCTCAACCTCCAACTCGAGAAATTGGTAATTCTAGAAAGCAAATGAGGCCCTACAAGCTACAAAAACTAAAGTTCCCTTTTCCACCACTTGAAAGTGAAAGGAAAATATAATTGCTTTTGAACAAAGAAATAATAACACTACCACCAATGAAAGATAGGCTCATACTATGTCCTGATGATGCAAATGTTGCACATTGTCAATACCACAAAACTCTCAGACATAGTACCGCTGAGTGTCATGCATTCAAGTTAGTATTGAAAAAATTTCACTTCGATAGCAATGATTTCCATCAAGTGATTGCATAGCCTATTATTTTCTATCCCTTTGTCATGTAATAGTTGTAGAACATTATATTCTCACTATTACATGATCTTTCCCATCACCTACCTTGGCTCATTCTTGGCTCGCACTTAGTGGGGGAAAGAAGTAGATAGCCTTATCTTAGTAATGCACTTTTCATTGTCCCTTAGGTTCATTTTCTACCTTCCACTTATAAAAATTAAGATTGGGAGGCAGATGATCTGCTTTGAATCGCCTATGCCTTACTAGCTTTTTGCACTATTTCCTTTCCTTTTGGTTGATTCCATGTGTGTAATGTGATCCCCGGTGATGTATTGTTTGATGTTTCCTCTCTATGTGCATTCCTTTATTTGTACCTACATTCTCCTATATGTCATAAATATTTTCCTTTTCATTGGTCTTTAACTTTCATTTACATTTTTGTTTTGTTTTTTCCTTTTGGGGATGATGCAAGGCGTCGAGACACCCTATGTCTCTTCCATGTTGACCCAAAATATTTTTCATTATCTTTTCTTTTCCTTTCATTTTTGTCTTGTGTTTTCCTTTTGGGGATGACACAAGTCATCAAGACACCCTATGTCTCTTCCATGTTGACTCAAAAGGTTTTTATTTGTTTTTTCTCTCTTTGTGTCATTCTTCTAGTTCTATGTGTATTTGGGGAATGATGATAGTTCCTAGTTCTCTAATTTCATTGCAACAAAGAAAAATACTAACCCCAAATCCATAGATCCCTTGTGTGTTTATGGGGGGAAACCCTTTTTTCCTTTTTCATGTTTGGCTCCTTTAAAGTAATTACACAACATGGTGTTTAGTAATTTATTTAAAGTGGGGGTATACATTGGCATTATTTTGGCATTATTTTGGCACTACATTGGCATTATCTTGGCATTTTTTCCATGTTCCTTGATGCGATTTTCTTATTTCATGTGATGTGTTTTACTCTTTGTAGTAACATTAGGAGTAATTTCCTTCAAGAGCTTGATCTATCTTAGCATATCACATTCCTCATAGTGGTGATGTGACACACTGTATTTCCTAAGTTACGAATCTTTTATCCTTTGATTGGTCTTCTCTTGGAGACATTAGGAACAATGTCCCATAAGATTAAGAACTCACATGAACTAAGAAAAATCCCTTCGAACATCCCTCTTTCTTGTTGCGTTGCATTTTTCTACCATATTAAATTCATGGAGGTATGGCTTTGATATGGTTTCCTAGGGATTACCTAGTGAACAACTAGCTTTACTAGCCCTTGTGAGTGTGCATTTTCTTTCTATCCTTACCATAGTCATGGGGGTATGAATTTGATATGGATCTCTTGGGGCTCACCTAGTGGATAACTAGCTTCACTAGCCCTTGTGAGCATGCATTTTATTTGCACATAGTGGACAAAAAATTCCATTTGTAAACCTTTTTTGGACAAAAAACCTAGACCTAGTCCGCATCACGTTGGATGGCCAATAAAAGCTTGATCCATTTCATTTTTCTTTTTCTTTTTTCTATCTTTGATGGTCTATGTTTGCGATCTATTTATGGCTTCATATATCATCTGCAAGTTTGTTCCTTTGTGCCTATGGTGGTTTGCTATAGGTTTTTGATCTTGGGGACTTGGCCACTGTCTTGGTTATTGGCATCCTATCTTACTAGCATTTTTACATTTGAACCCCTCTTGATTGCATTGTTGGCCACTTTAGTGTGAGTTTGAAGCATGTTCATCCTCTCACTAAAGTGGGGGCTAAATGTAGTGTGGGAAAATGCATACCCTTGCATTTTCACACTTGTTTGATCCTTCCTTGCTTTATTTATCCTTGTATATGTCTTAATTGGTCCTATTTTGAATCCACAAGCCTAATAAATTATATCTTTTAATGGCTAATCTTGATAAACATCAAAGGCTAAATGATAATTTAATGATCTTGGTTGTGTGTCTTTGATTTTTGGATCAAGACTAGGATGCCACCTAGCGAGTCCTTATCCTTGAAAGGTCTTGGGACCCTCTTTTTAAAAGCACCTTAAAGAGGCCCCTTTTTGGATTTTGTGCCTCGAGTTTCAAGACTCGAGACTAAGATGCCACCTAGGGTGCAAGGTTCATTCACTCATTTCTCACCAGGAAAGTTGAATGAGCATAATTAAGTTCACAAGATTATTCAAGAGAAATTCATCAAGAATTTGGAGCCATCATAAATATTCAAGCAACATTTCAAATATATTCTTGCATCATGTATGTTTTTTAGCTAAAATTTGTGATGTAAGCTTTTGATTCAAGTAAGCGATTCAAGTCAAGATCTATCAAGCATCCATTGAATTCAAGATCTACATTCAAGCTAGCCACTTCACACAAGTTTGTAGATTTCATAACAAGGGTTTTGTGAGTTGCAACATAACACCTTGTTCATTCATCATTTCCTTCCATTATTTCATTCCAAGGTTTAATTATCAATAAGGGTTCTAACCAACCTGGAAATCCCCCATTTAGTAATAATCAACAATTTTTTCCCATCTTTTGTGTTTATATTTGCAGATTTAGGTTGAAGATCATTTGAAGTGCAAAGTTGTAAAGTTGTAAAGTTGCATTAGAAAGTTGTCATCGTCATAGAAATTCACTTATAGGCCAGATATAGAAGTTTCAAGACCTAATATCTAAGAAGAAGGAAGTACAAACATTGAACCTTAGGATCACATTTCAAAGTTGGGTATGTGCAGGGTCATGATGGCCCAAAAAGTGGCAATATGTTGGGTATTTGTAGGGTATGTGGCCGACGACCTTTTTTTTACCCAAAATTGATGAATGAAGAGGGTTTTTAAAGGAGATTCTCAGCTTTCCACCAATATAAATTATGCTTTGCTTTGAATTTAATAAATAATTATTATTCATTTTCTATTTGAATTACAACTAAAGTACTGATTGATAGGATGATTGAAAAACATCTATAGCTTTCAAACTGTATCACATTTTTTGAATCCAAAACATGCATCACATTATATGCTTTCTATCCTATAGGATTAAAAAAAAGAAAAATTGAATTTCATTAAGTTTTGATCAAGTTAAGGTGGTTAAAAATACAAGTTTTTATATTTTTTAAAAGTTGTAATAAAAAATTCATAATTAATTATTTACTTGGAAAAAAATTACAAAAAAATATGCATCACATCTAGACATGATTCCTCTACTTATGTCTAAAGTCTTATAAAAAAATATTATCATTTTATTGTGGTTAGGTTGGTCAGACAGACACCTACTTCTTATTTTTTCCCTGAAATTTAAGTACTACTGCATTGAAATTTCAAATTTTCCCCAAATAGATTTTTTTATTTTTTAAATAAACCTAGTAGTTTAGAAACTACATTCAATTTGATACAGATTTCATTCTTACATATTTTTTAAATAATATAGATAAATTATTCAAATTTTTAGGTACCATGATGATCTTGCACATGCCGAGTTGTAAAAATTTAGATTAGAAATAAGTCAGTAGTAAGGGAATCTTAGTCCTTCAAATGGTATTTTGCAAAGATTCTTTCAGATTCTATTCCAACATCTAAATATTTTGCATCTACCTTGAAAAAAAATGAGACTAAGACAATAGTAAGGGCATCTTTTTCCTCCCTAGCATATTTTGACAACATTTTTGCATTTCCAGAATCCTTATTACCTTTCCATACTTCCTACGTACACACATCCTAGCTTGTTGTTACTTAGTTTTTTCATTTACACTCATTTTTTGGCTTGCATTATTAGGTTCCATGAGTTGAATATCAAGTTTTCTTTTCCAATATTTTGCTTGGTGGAAAACCCTTCAAAGCCTAAGGAATCTTCCTAGGTCTCCCTTATTGAGTGACTCACCTTTGATTTGATAGTCAATCGAATTTTGGATCCTAGGTTTCCTTGAATGGACCATTCCCCTATAAAGGAAAAATTAAGGATTATGGATTCCTTTCTTGTATTGTGAGTCCCCTTCCCCCCACAATTTTTCCAATAGTTCAAAAATCCTATAGAGAAAATCTGCACAAAGGTGATGTTGTTACCATGCAAAATTTCTTAATATAATGTCATTGAGGGATTCATGGGTGTATTCATAATGGTCTGTAAGGCTCTTAGCATCATTGTTATGTTCAAAGGGATCATATTCTTCACAATCAATGAAAATAACATTAATAACTTTAAATGGTTTTTCAAAATGGTTGTTATAAGAGGAATCATAAAATTAAATTGGATCAATGACTATGAGTGGGTATATTTTGGATGAGGGTTAGTGCAGGATCATGGGGGTCCAAATTGGGCCTCTAAGTGGTAATAAAAATTCAAAAAAAATGAGTTAGATAACTTGGCATAGAAATTTGAATAGGTTATTAACATAATTTAAAAAATATGTAAGAAAAGAATTGTAGCAAATTGAATGTAGTTTCTAGGCTACTAGTCCTTTTTTGGAAAAAAAGTAAATCTATTTTGCAAAAAAATTAAATTTCAATGTAGTGGTACTAAATTTTCAATAAAAAGATAAGAAGTTTTTGTATGTCTGACCACCCTAAGTACAAGAAAAAAAAATATTTTTCTAAATCTTTTAATGTATGTAGAGGAAACATGCCTAGACGTGTTAATTTTTTTTTGTAATATTTTTCCATGTAAATAATTAGTTATGATTTTTTCATTAGAACATTTCAAAATTATTAAAATGTGTGTGTTTGACCACCATAACTTGGTCAAAAATTTATGAAATTCAATTTATTTTTATCCTATGGTATGTGAAGTATAGAATGTGACACATCTTGTAGGTTTGAAAAATGTTAAGTAGTTTGAAAGTTGTAGAATTTTTTCAATCAACTTATCAATTAGGACTTTAGCCATAACGTATGTAGAAAATCAATACTAATTTATTGTAGCAACAGAAAAAGGTAGCCTTTACCCTTACTTGGTTTGGATAATTAGCATTAAAACTAAATTAGTGGTGTCTTAGAGTAGTGTTGTAATTTTTTGTACACATTCACATCATTCTAAGACCTTTATTTGATTAAAGCATGCCTTAATTGGTCCTTTGTAAAGGCATTGTGAAGTGTTGTAACACACTTTCACACTTTTCTAGGACTTATAAATAAGGCCCCTTTCTGAATAAAATGTACCTAATGTGTACCTTATTTAGGTGTTGTAATTTTTTGTAACACACTTTCACATTTATCTAGGGCGGGCTTAATTAATTATGGTTGATTGGAGTTAATTAGCCATTTTAATTCAAATTTAAGTCTTATTTATGACACCTCCCAAAAATCTATCCTAACACCCAGTAACTAAATAATATAACATATAAATTGGTAAAATTTAGGTCCTAGAAAATGGTCCCAAGACCCATTCACCCAAAGTGGCGAATGGGTCCTCCCTTAATAGGACCCCCATTTTTAAGTTAATCTAGAATAGGCTTTTAGTCATTTTGCCATCCCTTGGGTTTAGGTCCTGGTAAACTGAGATAGGTCCCATTCGCCCAAGTGGTCAATGGGTCCTCCCTTAATGAGAACCCCCTTTTTAAATTTTATTTTGATGAGAATTTAATAATTCTTGTTTCTAGATTTGTTATCAGCTTGAATTGTTTGAATTTTGGGGTTAATCTCATAATTTAGTATAAATAAGGGGTTAATTCACATTGTTTCTCCTAGAAATTTTTTGAGACATCCTAATACTTCACAAAGAACATTATAGAGCATTTCAAGGTATATTTTAAGTCTATTGCAATAATTCAAGATCATTTCATCATGTCAAGGGTTTGATGCAAGCATTCATGTTGTTGAGCTAAGATTGTGAGTGTAGCATTAAAGATCTATTGCAAGAATTATTTCATATCATATTAAGGGATCAATATCTACATTCTTCATGACCACTACATGTTATTTTTTTGATTTACATTACAAGATACCATCCAAAGTGACATCAATTGCATTATTTCATGTGTCATGCTTCATTTCTTCATTTCATCATTTGGTTTAATTGTACCTACAAGGGGTTTGATTGAGGAAAACCCCCATTGACTGAAAATCAACAATTTTTCCCTCCCTTGAATGTGTGATTGTAGGTTTATAGGTTAAAGATCAAGTGGAGCAAATTTGGAGCAAAATTGTCAAAATTATCAAGTTGCAAAAGTTGTCATTCAAAGTGCAAAATCAAAGAATTGAAGCTACATAATTAACTACAAACTTCCAGGTCTTGATAAGTGGGATTTTGAGAGTGCATACATCAAGGATCAAAGCCATGATCTCAATTTCAAAAACCCTAATAGGGAGCCATTCGCCATTGGAGGCAAACGAGTCCTTTTTAGCTTAAAAACAAGTTTTTGATAAGGTACATAGCTCTTTATGCTCTAAAAACTTCCCTCATAGTTATTATTGATGAGAGCTATTTGTGTCTCATTTTATGCTACATTTTATGCCATTTTCACATATGCTCATATCCATTTCTATATTCCATTTTCATGAAAGTTACAGGTGGTTTTCTAAATGTAATGTTTCCTGATTTATTGTTGCGGCTGGGGTCTATTTTCTACCCACTATTATAATAGATCTATTCTTTATTTGTGGATAGTAACAAAGGATTTACTTGAGCCTTTCCTTCTCATTTCATTAACAACAGGTCAAGAAAAATTATTTATTATTGTTGTTATGAACTTGGAATATAAATGTGCATGCTATGTAAACTAGGGGAGAGAAATAATTGAATATATTGGACATTGTTTCTAAAAGAATTATTTTGAAGTTTATTTTAAGAATTATCTGAGATTATCTTCAACCACTTTACTAGGAGGAAGGGTGTCCACTTTGCTACTAGATTAATGCATATATTTTATTTATTTTGCATGGTGTGTAATTTCAATTCTGTTTTGTATTATTTTAATTATGTATTCTGGTTGTCGTTGATTCTTGTAAACAATTTTGTAATTAATTCTTGTAAATAATTGTAGTTGATTTTAACTATCTATTCATTTAGATTAAATTAGTTGTTATAATTTTTGTCCGAATTAAATATGTTGTTGATTTGAGTTTTATTCTTTCTCTTTGTATTTTATGAATTTGGTAATTGGTGTTGTGCTTTAGAATTCATTGTGTGTGCAGATCCTATCACTAGGAAGTGATAGTTCCTATAGTTAGTTTTATTTCAATTTACAATAGGTTTTCTGTTCATAGTTGCACTCATCCCAACTCATCTCATGACTTTCACCCCTTGATGGTATATTTCCCAGACACCTCTCACAAGTTTACACCCCTAGATTGACACGTATAGACCAAACTGAAATTCATTATAAACCATTAAATATTTCTTATTATTTATACCCATTTTTAGCCTATCATTTTTGTTGTCGTTTCCAGGGAGAGGTGTCAAAGACATGTTAGTGTGGCGAGTTGAGTTAGAACCATTGCACCTTGGTGAAAATATACACAATTGTCGACCTTGTTTAGATGATTAACCTTGGTTTTCTTTGTTTAAATTATATAGATGCATTATTTGTTTTTGTAGGTAGATCTTAGAGGATATTTCACCAGTTTTATATATTCACACCCATTGTTGTGAGTTAATTGAAAAGAAGGAAGTAAGTTTGAAGAAACAACATAAAAATGTTGAAAATGTTGCATTTTCAAGGGAGTTCAAACATGCCAATTTTTGGAGAATTTTTTTTCAAAAATGAAGAACCAAAAGGGCACACCCCTAGACCCCCACTTCTAAATTTAAAAATAAAAAAAGGAAATAGGTGGGGAAATCGTGTCAAACTAAGATGATATTTTTCTACCTCCTTTATCTAATGAATGCAACATGGATTATCTTGATCTTCCATTGTCACTAGCATCTACAAATGATGTTCCCATGTCTGAGCAAGAACAAATAATTGATGAATTCTGAAGACAATGGAAGTTTTAAAATGATGATTCAACCATGTGTTGTTTTGATTGTTGCAAGGAGGAAGCTAAGTGCACATGGCAAGTTCATCAAGAGGATGTGATGAAAAAGATACAAGCTATAAGTGAGCCTCCACAAAACAATAGTGAACATGAACAAGTCTTCTTTGTAAAACAAGAACAAATTCACACATCAAATTCGGAAGATCAAGGTATGCATGATGATTTTAACATGGATTATAATTCTATTGGATATGTTTCTTTACAAAATACTTCTTCACTTGGTATGTATGGTGAATGGAATAATGTATGCTCACAACAATGACTATACCCATCAATACCATCTTCATTATACCCATCCTACTTCATCCCACCCACTTTATATCCACTACAATTCTTACCATTTTCATTATCTCATATACCATTCACTTCACCATATCCACCAACAACAACCATGATTCCTAAAAAAAATTACATGATAAGGTGTTTAAGAGTAGATATAATAATGGGAATTCATTACTCCCTTCACATTCTAATAATGTGCTTGAAATTGGTCAATCACAATTGAAACATGTTGGTGTAATTAAGTGATGTGATTTTGGTTTACTTGAGTTGGAAGAATAACATGCTCTATTAAAGGATACTCATTTTAGTTATTCCTATTTATTTGGCATATCACAATCTTTAAAGGATATTCACACATGTAAAGAAGTAGTTCAATTTGAATATATTTTGATCATTGAATTGATAAGTGTGTGTGCTGAAATTTACTATGCACCAAGAGGTGTTATAATTGATACATTAATCACTCAAAACATGTGTGATGAAAGCCTACAAGATCTATTATTTCATGTTTTGATTACTTCATATCTAGATCTTTGGAAGCATATGGTGAAAATGTGTATTTTTGACTCGCTTGTTGATTTAGGCCCAATGACAATTGATTTTATGCCTGAGCACAATTAGATGGGTTTGAATGCATTAACGACCATACTAAACATTGACAAGGATGTAATGTTACAATGATGTAATGCTACAAAATAATGATTGTTCATTGACAATGATCAAGGTATTAATAATTATATCTGTCATTCCTTCATCTTAAGATGAACATTCATTGAGCATATCAAGATCATATTATATATCATTGCATTTCTTGATTATTTGGATTATCTTAAATGACCATTCATTGCATTATGAATTCTTTGGATTATCCTAATGCCCCCATTGCAGTATACAATTAAGTTGGGGGAGTGAAAATCACTTAAGTTATGGATCTCATTGGTTAATTCTTGATAACACCTCCATGCATTATTTCTTTGGTTCTTCCAATAAAACCACCTGTGTGAGCTTTTGACCAAATTAAGGTATGAATTCTTGTGTTAATTAGCATTGAATTTATATTATGTGTACAAAATACATCGTTGTAATTCATCCATTTTATTATTGCAAATTTTCTCATACTTTACCATTCATTTTTCTAATTAATAAATCAATTATAATGATGAAGTTATTAAATGCATGATATTATAGTACTATACTTGATCTTCTTGGTCCTGAGAATATGGTTGCAAGTTTCTTATAGTGGTTACCTAACCATTTTGCACAAATTGATGATGCTTCTCTTCATGATCTTATTTGATGATGCTTCTCTTCATGAGATTCTCTTGATGATGCATTTTGTTAGCCTTGCTCACTAGATGGCGAAGTTTATTTTGTGTTGAACTCTTGGAAATCACCAAGGGATTTTTTTTGTGTGACCTTCCACTACCTCAACTTGTTTAATTATTTATGCACATACAAATTATACCATTCTCCAACCTTTCCTAATTCATTTTCTTCATTGTATCACTTGTAGGCACCACTTTTGCTTGAAAAACATAGAAAATTTTGTGAGGGCAACAAATTTGACTCTATATATTTCACTTTTTGCAAAAACACACAACGCAAACTATCCAAACACACTTTCTAATATCCCATTCCACTGATTTATTACACCTACATCTGTGGAATGGTAGGTTAGGACCTTAAAGGACTCTCAAACTCTTATTGAGGGTTTCTCACAAAATTTTGTATTTGATCACTACAAAAAATTAAAACTCAATGCTAATCCTTCAAATTGACTTAATGTAAATTCCAAAAACACTATCCTTCAAAATACGATGAAAATCAAGGCCTGATATTGCTGTACAGGTCGTACAAGAATAAAAACTAGAGAGAAAACTCAAAAAATTACAGAACAATGAGTTTTATTTCAAAATTTGTTTTCAAAATTTAAAATTACTCCTCTTGCTCATCCCTACAATGCTTTTATATGATTTTTCCCAACCAATAACTTACTTTTTAACTTCCTTCATTGGCCCATCTCTTTAAATTTCCTGAAATGACTCTCAACTTCTATTTTGGAAAAACACACAACACAAACTATCCAAACACACTTTCTAATATCCCATTCCACTGATTTATTACACCTACATCTGTGGAATGGTAGGTTAGGACCTTAAAGGACTCTCAAACTCTTATTGAGGGTTTCTCACAAAATTTTGTATTTGATCACTACAAAAAATTAAAACTCAATGCTAATCCTTCAAATTGACTTAATGTAAATTCCAAAAACACTATCCTTCAAAATACGATGAAAATCAAGGCCTGATATTGCTGTACAGGTCGTACAAGAATAAAAACTAGAGAGAAAACTCAAAAAATTACAGAACAATGAGTTTTATTTCAAAATTTGTTTTCAAAATTTAAAATTACTCCTCTTGCTCATCCCTACAATGCTTTTATATGATTTTTCCCAACCAATAACTTACTTTTTAACTTCCTTCATTGGCCCATCTCTTTAAATTTCCTGAAATGACTCTCAACTTCTATTTTGGAAAAACACACAACACAAACTATCCAAACACACTTTCTAATATCCCATTCCACTGATTTATTACACCTACATCTGTGGAATGGTAGGTTAGGACCTTAAAGGACTCTCACACTCTTATTGAGGGTTTCTCATAGATTTTGTATTTGATCACTAAAAAAAATTAAAACTCAATGCTAATCCTTCAAATTGACTTAATGTAAATTCCAAAAACACTATCCTTCAAAATACGATGAAAATCAAGGCCTGATATTGCTGTACAGGTCGTACAAGAATAAAAACTAGAGAGAAAACTCAAAAAATTACAAAACAATGAGTTTTATTTCAAAATTTGTTTTCAAAATTTAAAATTACTCCTCTTGCTCATCCCCACAATGCTTTTATATGATTTTTCCCAACCAATAACTTACTTTTTAACTTCCTTCATTGGCCCATCTCTTTAAATTTCCTGAAATGACTCTCAACTTCTATTTTTTTTGCATTTTACATAATTGATAATGTGTGAACCCCAATCCGAATACCTGCAAGATAATAAGAAAAAAACACATTAGATAATCAATTGCAAGAAAGGACAAGGATTCCCCATGAAATCCATTAACATAACTCAAATTAGGAAAAAAAAATGAAATGCACAATGAAATAACAAAATAAAGATTGAATCCTAATTAAGCAAGCAAACTCTTGATCCCATGGGCAAATTGGTGCCAATTTGAAGTGAAAATTGGCCATTTCTCAATTCGTAATGATGCAATCTTGATGTTATGAAGAGATTTGATCCACTTTGTTGATGGTGATGAATTCTCCAATAAGAAAATCTGCATAACCTAGCTATGATTCAATAAAAATGGATGAAATTTGATAGATATTTGAGCAATGTGATAAATTTGCATAATTTGTGGATGATAAAATGAGGATATAAGCTCTTTATTTATAGAATGCCAAGATGGATGAATGTCCAAATTTGAGCAATGTGGGACTAACATTCATCTAACGGCAAGATGCCACTTGTCAATCTATGAGTGCATGGAGGATGTGCAAGTTTTGAGGATTGTGCCAATAAATGCATATTTTTGAATTTCAAATTTGTTGAAATGACTTGCAAGAGGGAAGGGAAAATGCAATAAATACCACTTGGCTCAAGGAAAAGGACATGTAAGATGGATTAAATGCCTTGTTGGATGTACATGTCAACTTGGAATTTGAATTCAAACTTGGAGGAATATTCCAGAAGTTGCCTTGTTGAGGAAAATAGAGGATTTATTAAATCAATTAAATCTATTTTCATGTGCAAGTGGGAAAAGCTAGAGGATGGGAAATGAATTAGAATTAAATTAATCAAGGGTCAATTAATTTAATAGGAGATTAGATGATGTGACTTATTTGACTTAGATTTTAGGATCTATTTAAATCAAATAATGAGAAGAATGTGATAAGAGATTAATTAAATAAAGATTTTGATTTATTTAATTAAAAGAGATTATGTTAGATCAAATTAAATAAGGTATTAATTTATTTAATTTAAATAGATAGACTTTAGAGATTTAATCAAATAAAATTTATTATTTAATTAATTAGGGATAGTTATATCAAATGATTAATTTAATTATCGAGAAGAGGTGACTTAATTAGATAATTGATTTATTTAATTAAGAGAGGAATATTGATGAATTTAATCAAATAGGGGAATTTGATTAAATGGTTAGACTGATGGATGATTTAGGATGAAATGATGTTAGTAGTTAGAATCAGGTGTATAATGTCAAGTGGTACATTTTATGTGTCTACAGGTAACTTTTAGCATTTTTTTGCAATTTTAATTTTTCCATCCTTTTGACCACCTAGTGACCTACTTGTGACCTCAAATACATTATGTATGACCCTTCATGACCTTATTACATAGATTTACATGCTTTTACATTGCTTTACAATTGAAATACAAATTTTTCCTTTTGAAGGAATTCATTGATGCATGTGCTCCTACACCAGATTAGAGCTAAACCAGAACTATTTTTTGCATTTGTAGGTGCACTTATCTAGTTCATATTTGGTAGTGAGCCAAACCTTTTTTATCTTGGCCTTAATCCATCTTTTGGATTTAGGTTGCGATCCTTTCAAGGACAATGAGTCATAGCAGTGAGCCCTGTAATATCTTATAATTGATTATAATGTATTGTGAGCTAATCATCACTGTGGTTTTTTCCACATTGGGTTTTCCACATAAAAATCTTGGTGTCAATGTGTTATGATCTCTTTTATGTTTTGGTTCACTATTGCAGCTAGATGTGGATTAATAATTGGATGGTTAATAATTAATTCTATTAGTAGAATATTGATTTGTGCCCCCACTTAGTATTCGGTGTATTCAACACATTATCAATTAATCTAGATTAATAAGTGTGTGGTATTATGTTGGTTTTTTTTATAAATTCACACATTTGTATTTTTAGGCTATCATGATGAGTTGAGGTCATAAACAAATTATTTGTTCCTCTCTTAATGATAGTAACTATTTCAAAATAGATATCAACATTATATTATGTCACTCTATATATCTATATGGGTTTTCTAAGAGACACTTAGATTTATTAACACTATATTTTGTCTTGGATATTAACATGAAAAGTCTAGATTTCAATTGAGATATCACCATGGGAAGTCTAAGACTCACTTAGATTGTAACATCAAATTACCTAATTAGTTGTCTACAATGGAAATCTAAGAGTCACCACTTAGAATTATATCATAGTTGTCACATATGGGACATGAACAAGGTCTCTACATTTAGGAACTAATACTTTCATCGATTGAACACCAATCATTCAATGAACTTTGTGGGCTATTAATGTTCTAATTATTATAATAATTATATGTGAAAAATAAATATAAAATAAATGTACCACGATTGATGATCAAAGAATGAGATTTGTTGAAAAATATTATGAACTTTGCTTGTTTGTACCTTGAGAAATGCTTGATATATATGTCTTTATAGTGTCTTGAATTTTGAATTGATCATGTGCTCTGTTTTGGATTGTGTTGAATGATCTAGGTCATTTTTTTCATTACCATTTTTTTTTCTTTTGAGTTCTAACTTCACCCTATGCAATGTGTTTTCTTCTTCTCTTCTCACCTAATTGACCTTCATCTCCTTTTCTCTTTTCATTGAACTAAATTTTGATTATATTTTAAAATTCCTTGAAGGGGATTTCATTGTTCCATGAAGGAGAAAAGTTATTCTAGATCAATTTAAAAAATGTCTATAAATTTTTTTGAAGATAGTAGGTTAAAGCCCTATCATGATGTATGTATATTTTTAAATTCTTTTTAGAGAAACAAATCTAAATTTATTGCTGCTTATTGCTCCTTTAATGCTCTAAGATGAGATAGGGTGATTTAGAGATTGTTGACGTGAAATTTACATAATTGTATACACTTTAAATAATAGCACATAGCATCAAATCATGAACATGTTTACTTAATTGGTTCAAGAAAGGAAATTAAAGGCCATCCTACCAAATTTTAAATTTTAATTTTAAGAAGATAAGGGTCAAGTTTGTGATTGTAAAAATGAATTTATATGAACAAATGATTGAATCCAAACAAATTATATTTAGAATTGTTTAATTTTACAGTATATAAAAGTAAAACTCATATAAATATATTAAAATATTTAATATAAAAAATAAAATGAAGACTATAACTAGATTTATACAAAATTATATTAAACTACAGAAAAAATAGCAAAGATACACCAACTTCCCATTGCGCTAAAGTGATTTATTCATAAACATCATCATCATGAAAGGAAAAGTAAAATAGATTAAAATTAAAAAAATAAAAATGAAAAGAAGTAAAAAGTAAAAGAGGAGAGAGGCTTTGAATACATTGACTTACATATTTACACAAAAGGCGTTTCCTTATTTGAACTTCACGGGCTCATTTTTTCTACGGGCAATTGAAAAGCAAGGAGAGACTTGGTTGACAGTGAAACATATCTCAGCAGTCCATCATTTTTTTCCATTTTTGACTGTTTTTCGTTGTTTTTCCAACTTTTTTTTGTCATTTTTGTTGCTTTCCCTGCCGCTATCAATTTCCACTCCTCCGAACACTTCCTCATTGGTAATTTTGGTGAGTGCAGCTTGAAAATAAGGTTTTGATGAGGATTATAGAGTATGTTTATTAAAATGAAAATTACTGTCATAATAATGAGCACATTTAGGTTTGTTTTTCCCCTAAAAATGAACAAATTTAGGTTTTCACATTACAACATCCTTTCCCTTTAATTTTTTGTTTTCCCACATTGCCCTGGTGCATTATTTTTGTGAGTCATTTTATTTTAGCTGTCGTTTAAATTCTCGTTCAGTATTTCTCAATGAGTCATTTAATTTTTCCTGTCGGTTTAATTTTATTTAAATACAATGTAAGACCTTGATGGACGTTTTTTACCGCATGTGGAAACATCCCTTCAGTGGATGCTCGAAGCCATTAATTTTTTATGCTATTATGCCGTGGAGTCTTAAACAATCGCTTGTCTTTTATTTTTATGTTTTTACTAATTAATTTAAATAATATTATATATTTATTATATTTTATTTTATATTTGATATATTATATCAAATATAATACATAATAATAAATAAAAATAAAATCTAAATTTAATATATAATTAAATAATAAATATTTATTAAATATTTAATATATTTAATATTAATATATACTTTTAAAATATAATAATATTCTTACAATATATTTAAAAATTTAAATTATAAAAAATTCAAATATAATATATAATAATAAATAAACATTATGTTATTATATACTATAAGACTATATTATTATATAACATTATATTATATTATTAAAATTAAATCTTAGATCTTAAAATTTTGGCCGTTAATGAACCATTCAACATGAAAAGAGTTGTTACAAGTCTTTTAGAGTATGTTAAGTTTCAAAAATGGTTTTAGAGTATGTTTATTAAAATGAAAATTATGGCTCTAATAACGAGCACATTTAGGTTTTATCATTATAGCATCCTTTCCCATATAAAATATAATAATTAATTAATTTTAAATATATAATAAATAATTTGGTTTTTAATATATAATGCTATATTATATAACAATATAATAGTTAGTACTTTCCTTTATAGTGTTCTAATTATAAGTTTATAAACTTTGTTTATAATAACTTAATTTTGATTGTAGTAGTTTTGTAACAAGGAACAAATACAACAAGAAATAAATAAGATAAAGAGTAGTTGGAAGATATGAAGAGTAGGTAAATTAATGTGTTTTGAAATGATTGATTTACAATCATAAATGCAAAGTACTATAATACTCTTATACTATAATAATTACACAATTATTCAAAAAGATAATTAAATTTGTGTAAATCTTTATATCGAATGATACAATGATAATTACACAGTTATTCAATAAGCTAATTCAATTTGTGTATAATCTTTATATCTAATGACTACACATTGGTATAAGAGTATTATAGTACTTTGTATTTATGATTGTAAATCAATCATTTCAAAACACACTACTTTAGGTACTCATATCTTCCAACTACGCTTATCTTATTTATTTCTTGTTGTAATTGTTCCTTGTTACGAAACTCAGTACTACAATAAAAATTAAATTATTATAAATTAGATATAAAGAGTATACACAAATTGAATTAACTTATTGAATAACTTTGTAATTATTCTAAGCATTCAATTAATAAGAGAAAGCTATGTTTATTTTGTGTAACTAGAATGTTCATTGTTACAATATAGCTTTGAATGTGTAAATTATATCAATTAATTTGTTAGATGATTTTTTATAAAGAAGAGCATTTAAGTATTAAATGAGGAAATTTTTTTTGAGACCTTTTCATGTAGGAGGTGAGAGTATTTGATCATGTTGATTAAGAGAATGTTGGGATTTAAAATATATATTTTGTAAAAAGTGACATTATCAAAGAAACTAGCATATATATATATAATTTTAATAATAATATATATAAAATACACCAAGAGATATCCTTCTTGAGGCACCATCAAATTTTTATTATAAAAATTGAATAGGCACCTCACGTATTTTATATATATTTTGGAAAAAGTGACATTGTCAAATAAATAAATAAATAACACTAAATACAATAATTGTTTATCTAAACATAGAACATAATGTTTCTAAAAAGTTATAAAGTGAGTTTATCTTTTCACCCTCAATTTATGCTTTGAATTTTCTTGTTGTTTATCACTTGCAATTCACATAAGAAAAAAATGATTTGTAATAGGAATTGATTGCAACCATGAGAATAAAATTTGATTATTAATTTCACGCTTTGTTATGTTTTGAAAAGGAGAAGAATAAAGATTATAAGTAAGTTTATGTTGATTTTAATGCTGATTTTAGAACATAGTCTATACAAAATTGTAAAAAAATTGTTTTTGTAGATTTATGCAAATATGATGGAAAAATAGATATTATTAAAATATGAAAGTATATTTCTGATTTATGTGCTTATTTTGAAAATATAGGACTTCTGCCTTGATTTTATTTCTTGATATATCTGGTTAGAATGGAACACATGCATTTTCCAATCAAAAGCCTCATCTGAAAAAATATTGTTCAGAGAATTGAAAGATACATAAAGGATTTGATAAGAGTTTGATCTCCAAGGGAAGGGATGATGTAACCACTTAGATTTTCACATCTTTGAGAAGTAGAAGGTTGTTGATAAACCAACAATTAGAATGAGAACTCCACCAGATTCATTTGATATTAAAATAAATTCCAATAGCAGATGATAAAGATCAGACCCTTCCTGCATTTTACAAGGGTGTCAAATTCATGCTAATAACCATGTGGGAGACAATGCTCTTACCAGGGACCTTCATCTAGATATTGACCACAACTAACACATGATTCAAAGTAAAAAATAAAATTTGAAAAATATTAATAGTTTATAAAATTTAAAATACTACATATTAAATTATAAAATTTATTTTCCAAACAGTATAAAGATGTTTCTTTAAAATATGTCTAATGATTTAGTAAAAGGTAGTTCTGATCGATTCACATGAAAGAAAAACAAGTTTCATATAAGCTTGTCATTTTTACATATACTCGAGCAAACTAAAAGTTGATACTATATGTTGCTAACTTATTCAACAATAAGAGTAGAAACTATCCCACAAAGCACTAATAGTGTTAGTGATAGAAAGTAGTTTGCAACACTTTCCTCCATTCTTTATGGCAGAGTGTAGCCTATAAAACACAAAGAAGAGAAAATCATTGTCAAGTAAATTCTGTAGAACTAATAGTTGGTTATTATAAAGAATAGCCTTATAATGTTGATGGGAAGAGGAGTATATAGAATTTTAAGTATGAAAGATATATAAGAAATGTATATATGAGTAAAGGAACTTTTATTCTTACTTTAAGACTCACAGTCTGAGTGCTTGAGCTGAAGTTGTAGCATTTTGGAATGGTCAGGTTGGAATGGTCAACACAGCCTGTGGATTGAAGGCCTTTTGAGATTCACCAAACATTATCAGTGCACAAATATATGCAAGATTTCTTGCCACATCAAGAGCTACAACACAACATTTGGAGGAAACAAATACCTGTCAGTCTTGGCTTGCCTCTGCACATGGTGCCATTTTCAAGGCTGCAACTTCCACTAAAGTGTTCCCACACTCCCCTACACCCATTACCATCTGTGCCATTAAAGCTATTGAAAATAGCATAACAATGGTGGACTTGAATAGAGACTCCATTTGATTTCCTTTTTCTTTTCTTTTTTCTCTTAGATGAACAATGTCCGATTTTTGTAGGATGGTCTGATTGTTTGTGTGGATTTTATAGGACTATGAAAGTGGTGAAAATAATGGATGAGAAGGTGGGAAGTCTTTGAATATTAAGCACCCAACTTAGTGAAAGATGGGAATGAGAGGGATGGAGAAAGGCTGTATTTAAAATTATTTTTTCATTATAGTGGGTTTTACAAGTGTTGCTTACTTTGTTGGTCTTATGGATAATTTAAACATTGACAAATGTTGAGTGGCAGGGTGGTAGTATATGTTTATCCAGGTTGATTGATTATGACTTTTTCACTATTTCTCATCCAAAATATGTCACTTAATTTTGTTTTTTTGGGTAGTGTGGCAGTAGTTTGTACTAAGGTGGTTATATTCTTTGTTTCATTTGAAGTTGTATCAACTCAACTCTAATGACAATTTTGTACATATAAATGTTTGAGATCATGCAATAATCACACAATATTAAAACCTTTGATACCAATTCAACCAGCAACAACCATGGTTTGATTTATTTCAGCATTTTCTTTTAATTTTTTCTCCCACATAAATGCAATTAAATAACCATGAAAAGCGTATACCCACATTCCATAGCATACATGTAAATACATATTTGAGGACACACATTTCAATTAGGTTTTTTAAAATTTAAACTTCATAAAATAAGAAATAGAGACATTGATACACCAAGAAGAATGATAAATTTATAAACATACCAGATCCTTGTTAAAGGGTTATGCCTCCTCAACAAGAGTTCCAACTACAACCATTAATTTTCAGGGAACTATTTGGCAGCAAAGAAGCCCACACTGATTTTTTTTCCAAGTAATACGAGCTATACCAATCCAAAATTTATGAAGAAATACATGATATTGCAAACAATACCAAAGATGACATTTTTGCAGTTGATGTACTTGTAGATAAGGCAATGCAACCAACACTACATTTTTTGCAACGAACCATGGCCTTGCCTAAGACATCACAACAAACTTGACATATTCATAATATTTGCATTGTCCTTTAAAACATGATTGGACTTCCTCAAAAAATAGCAATTCACAAGATTTACAGATGAGTTTTTTGCATAGCCATATTTAGGGAAAAACAAGTACCCACACCTAGACTACCAAACAAGTATTTTGAGGCCCTAAAATGTTACACAGAAAATCAAGATTCTTATAAGAGGGAAAATTAAGTTTAAAAAAAATCGATAGATAAAAATTACTAAATTGTTCCCAAAAATATCAGGATTATCATAAAGGAAAAAATAGAGTTAAAAAAAGTGATACAGATTAGTTAAATTAAGAGCTTACAGACAAAAAATACTAGAAAACCAGTCACATGCAATACAAAGTATAGGATTTGAAATAATAAGCAAATAGGATAAATTTCAGATCTTATAGAAAAAACACTTAGAGAATTATTGAGTTTTAGAATCTTGTGTGAACAGTGACTTCGGGGATTTACATGCCATCGTAATAAATAACAAAATGAAGTCATCAAAGATTCTTTAGGGTTTTATAATAAGATGTATACATAACAAACCAAGATGCTTTGCAAATAATGGGTCAAGTATCATCATGTTCCAAGGACACCGATGATAGAATACTTACCTCATGTCCCCATGCAGCTACTTAGCTTATTTTCATTAGCAGTCACTGCTCATTTTTTCTAGGAGAAATTTGTGGAGCTGGTTTCCCCATGTATATTTGATTTTGTTGCTTATATTTAAGCAGTCATTTTAAATTGTATTTTTTAAAATGTGTATTTTTTAAACTAGTTTTTCCTCTATTAAAATAAAAACATAATTCAACTGTATATTCTTATATTTAATTATTATTCCTTGCCATTAATTTTTATGAACTGTATATTTTTATATTTAATTACCATTTGTTGCTGTTAATTTTGATAGGGAATTCAAATTTGTTATTATTGACTAAGAATTAACAGATGAAGACATTCAGATCTGTTATAATGCTCTCAATCTGTATAAAATTGAAAATTTAATTTTCTATATGAAAATATTTTACCTTGTTGTTGTGTAGTTGCAGTGTATCACAATTTTCTGCTTGATAATTTAAATGAATGAACAGTATTGTATTAATAATAATAATTTTTGTAGGGAAAATTTAGAGGGAAAATTTGGAGGGAGGGATTGGAGGTAAATAAAAAGGAGGGAAGGAAATTTGTGAAGCCACCTAACATTTTTCACAACAAGCAGTTGCTACTTATTTTTAGCCCCCCTATTTTTTGACAGTGTATTTTTATTTCTTAAGCAGTCGCTACTCCTTTAAAACGGGAAAAGATTCCAAATTATCCTTTCCTAAAAATCAAATTTATGCATGGGAACACTCCCACTGCTTAAATTTAAGCAGAAAATAGAGTTAAGTAGCCGCATAGAGACATGAGGTTAGAATAAAGGAATAATTCTCTCCCTACCCCACCTCTAAAATAATTCTTTCCCTACCCCACATCTAATATGGAATATAATTAATTGCAGAAACACCAAACAGTTTATCTAAAGTCTACATCAAATTGCGTTTATCAAATTTCATTTGAACTAGCTTCCAAAAGTGGGCTATCTTAAAGGAATATAGCAAACCTATACTACAATCAACATAGTGTGCCAGTAACTCTTAAGGCAACAAAACTAATATTGATCTTGTCCTTGATGCTATTCAGATGATACAAGCTATTTATGCTGAGGAAGATAATTACGAGAGACAAACTATTTATAAGGATGTTGGCCAATGTCACATGTGTCTAGGAGAAATGGTTCTGAGAAGAGATATTGTGTGTTTCATCTATGGGAAAAGCAAGCTTCTCAAATATATACAATCAAAATCAGTGAAAACTTTGTAGCCAATGGTGCAATTGTTACAAATACATTTTACAGTTATAGAGAAGTTGGCAAAAGTAAGAGTCACAAGAGTCTTCCTAATATAGAAATGCAATGGTCAATCCCAAATGCATATGGTATTTTAGGCCGGGCTTAACGAGCAAACTCTAAGCTATGACAGCTAGCTTTGACTTCCTACGTGGCTCGTGGGCCTGTCTCTTACTCTGTTCCATCATATCTTTTCTCATTTTCCTTCTGTTCACCATTCTGTTTTTCATTGTGCTCCACTTACTTCACCGCAGTCACTATCACCGTAGCGGTTATATTTGAATATACACTTCCACCCAATCCATGCTCCACTTCATCACAGTCACTATCACCATAGCAGTTAAATTTGAATATACACTCTCACCCAATCCATTGAAAGTTGCAAAAGAGGTTTTCTTTAAGCCCAGTCGTGGAGAGTGAACGTGAAACATTTATCGCCTTGAAGCCGCTGCAATATTGCTTCTGATACAAACCTTATTTACCCTGATAATGAAGCAATATGAGAATAGCTCTACATTTGTGACTGGGAAGACGCATGTGCTAAAACTGTGGATTATCTGAACATGTGTCTTTGGATTTGTGACCTTTATCTTTCTTTTATCTCCTCTAATTTTGGAATGTTTGATGGAGCATGTGAAGAAGAGGATTGAGAATAGCGATCCATATACAACCTAGACTTAACATTCAGGGAGAAATTGAGAATAGCCTTGAAACCATGTATTTGGAAAGCCACACAGTCGCATGCTTTTGTAGTTTATTTGGCTGTATCAAAGGCACCAAGCGAAAGTGTTGAATAATATTTCTCTGGGTTTCTAATATGTGCAACATATTTGCTACTACTCTTTAGGCTATTTTTGAAAGGATGTCGATTAAAAGAGTATTGATACCCAGAACAATAGTGGGAAACTACACTAAACAAATTACCTTTCATCCTCGGTGGTGTGCTCTTGATTATCTCAGATTTTTTTTTCTCTTTACATAATTTTGACAGATATTGTTGAGGCTGACTCTATTTTTTTTTAAATATTACTTGAAAAATATTGATTTTTAATTCATTCCTTGTAATTTCTCTTGAGAACCACAGCATTCCCATATAACATTCATATCCTACAATTAAAACTGCACTTCAACATCTAGAAAGGCCGAAGATTAGGTGGTGTATTCAAAACAGCTATTTTAAATGAGCGATGCATTAAGGGGGTTGGCAATTTTAGACTATATTTAGAGGATGCATGAATCATGTACGAGTATGCAGTAAGTTTGATTTATTTTTGTAGGATGGTAGAAACACCTATTAAATATAACGCTTCTTTGTAAAAAAAATTATTTATCTATGAATTTGAATGTGATTGTTAAATATAAATTTAATATTAATAATTTAATAAATGAGATGTTGGAGAGATGTGTGGGTGATTGATATAGATTAGTTCTATTGCTTTGATTTTTTGGATAAAATGATTGTTATGATCATGACATTTGATCACAATCTCATCTTCTTTTCATGAATACATTCTTGAGTTGGAATTATTTGACCTAGGCTTATTCGTTTATATGTCAACTTACACCTCAACTAATACAATTTAACATTGAAGTTGAAAAACCACAATTTTTCTTTGGATAAAGTTAGATTCTAATATGTAGAAAATAAATTTGAATTTTGTGAGATGAGATCATACCAACAATCCTATCAAAGGGATAAGACTACACCAACAAATTTAGGTTGATAAACTTGCAAAAATATTTAAAAATTAAATGAAGGATAGAGTGGCTTAACTCTAAAACCAATGATAGCGAATCATTGGTCATAATACTATGGATTTTTTTGTCACCTCTTAAAAATTTGTAGCTTTAGTAAAACTTTAGTATGCTCACTATTTCAAAATTAGAATAGTTGTCAAAAGCCTTGGAGTTCGATGTCAACTGTTGTAGATATAATCTCAACTAGGTCACAAATTTGAATGTTATGGTACAAACATGAACTAAAAAAATACAACCTATTGGAACCTATGGAGTCTAATCTTCAATATTTAAAGTGCTTTTGTGGATGGTTATGTCTATATAGACCTCTAGGGGATCTTTTGGATTGCGAGGGTTAAGTTATTCTTGGTAAGAACCCCTTTTTACTAGCTCATTGTGACTTGAAATGAAGATTCAATGACAATATTCACTAACATCCACATGGCCTATGAATGAGGTTCTTTTGTCCTTTAGGAGATCAAAGTGTGTTTAAATGATTTCTAAGGATATGGATGCATTCTATTAATGAAATTCTTTATCTACTAAAACATAGTGCAATTAATTGCATAAACATATACCAAGTTGGCTCATAATGGTAAGTAGGAAGAGGTGGAGACTTCAAATTTAAATTTGAAGATTTAAAATTTGGGTTCAATCTTGAGCACATATAGAGTATTCAATTAAATAGTTTAATTATATGATATTATATATTGTTTAATTTAATAAAAATATGTATAGTTGTAGCAAGGAGTAAATTGTAATGACATGAGTGTGTTATAAAAACTCTTAATATGTACATATGCATATGTATTTGATACATAAAGTGTGGGATGATGGCCCACTCTTTGTATTTTGAAGATTATGATTAAATAAAACAAGTAAACTTTAAACTTCAAATTCAGGGAGCTAAGAAGAAAAGTCTTCTACAAGACATGAAATATAGAAGAATCTAGAGAAAGAAAACAATTTGTAGGCTAGAGAGACCCAAAAATTGAGACAGTGTTTATGAATTAGTAGGACATAAATCTTCCCTTATAAGAGGAAGGTATCGTGACCATTTGGAAAGAATCTTCCTCCTCCTATTAAGGAGGGCATCAATAGTCCATTAAGTGTCAGCATCAACAAAATCTCCTACTTTGTTTCATGATTTGTTTGCCTCAATTTTCCAATATTTATTTTTAATAGAGAGACCACAATTTAGTTTGGAGATTTAACTAATAGTTTAGGAGATAGTGGTTCTTTTGGGACATGGAATGAGATTTCCTTATTTATCAATGGAATTTGAGAAATCAATTTCTTACTCACCTATGAAGAAGTCATCATCCTCTAGTTTATATGTTCCAAACCATGCATAAATCCTTTCTCATTATTTGATAGCTAATTAATACCTCCAAATTATTCTCTAAGAGGACTCCATGATCTAGTGTATTTTTAATGTGAATAGATTCTTTAAATATACTTAAGGACTATACATGATATTGTATCATGTCTTTGTGATGTTGTAATTAAGTAATGAAAATCTTAAAAATTTCCAAGCAAGTAATTTATAGAAAAATATATATTAAGTTTCTAGTAGCCAAAATGGGGTGTTACAACCTACTTAGTTGGCCTTGTTAAAGTTATCCTAATGTAGATCCTAGCATAAATGGTAAGCTCCTTACTACTTGTAGCATCTAAATAGTATTGATATTAACTTAGATATTTCCTAATTTCTTCCAATCCTTCTTCATACTCAGTATTCCTCACAATTTATAGATGTGGACACACACCAATACATCATATTATAACTCTTTGCTTGGGTAAAAATTTGGAGACTATGTATGAAGGTAAAGGCCTATGCTTACCATAGACCATTGGTCAACTTTAAGAATGATGCCTCCATCATTCTCTGACTAAAAGGTGATTTAAATAAATATATAGGGGAGAGAACTAATACTTTGTCTAAGGTAATCAATCCATTTTGTCTCCTAGATATGGCTTGACTCAATTATGGGATAGCCATATACATATGAGTTTTTTAATTATCATATTTTTCATCAAGTCTTTAACCATAGAGTGAATCAAATCATTTGGAATATCCTTGGATATCTTGAATTTGAAATCAAAAGGGGAAGCCTTATATAGTTTCTCACATTATTTCAACTAGTACCACTTATTTAGCACCTCTTTGGTGGTAGTTTTGTAGGGCGCACCATATGACTTATGGCCAATTAGGGAATCAATTTCCCCTCTTATCTAGGTGATAGTTAATGAAGCAATGAGATAAGTGAACATTCACTACCTACCTTCTTGGCTATTGCTTATGGGGCACCAATAATTATCACCTTGCTCCTCTCACTCGAAACTTCTTGCACATCCTAGCTTGCATATTCCTTTGTGCTTCTCACCATTAACTTAGTTTGATATAAAATTGAGCACACTAAACTATATTACTAAATACAATAATTTATTATTATATCAAATTTATATAATTACTTCAAATATGTATCATTTTATGATATAATCACTAAAAATATCTTTTATATATAGTTATTAACATAATTTAATATCAATATATTAATATAAAATTTACTACAAATATTTATTAATAAGTATTTATATTATAGTAACGGTTTCTAGGCCCTTATGGGGCGGTCAGTGTGCATATCATGAATTATTTTACCTTGGAGGTTCGGTATACTACTATTCATAGGTGCCACTTTCCCTTTCTTTGTCATATTTGTAGAAATGAAAATATTAATATACGTTTCTTTATGTTTTGTTCTCTCAAACAATGCAAGGCTAAGGGAGCTTCACCCCACTTCACCAGGGTCTAATTCAGTGCCTCTATAATTATACCCCAGTCATTACTCCCTTGTCAGGTCCTTCTTCTAGTAGTAATTCTATTGTTAATGTCACCTTTGAGAATCAACCAGACCCCCTCCCCTACCCTTCTTAGGTCAATACTCTTGGTGAGGGTACTTCCACTGCTAGAACTCCTCCCAAAACCCCCTTGTTGTTCCCTCTGGTTTGAAACAATCCTCTATTAAAGGTCACCTTAGTAAGGGAAACCTTGTTGCTAAAAATTTGAGAGGTAAGGAGACTAGCTCTACCACCGTGGGTAACCTAATTGGATCTAAGAGGAAGGGTTTAGACAATGCTAAACCTAAAATAGATAAAAAGTTACTATAGAGATTAGAGATGAGGAGGAACAAGGTAAAATGGATGACTCTAGCAGTGGGAAGAGCGAAAGAAGGTTGGCGAGGCTTGTCGACCAATCGACCAAGGGTAAGAAACTATGCTTCACAAAACCTGGTGATGACCCTAAAGAAGAAGCTCTAACCTCCATTAATCTGAGTAAAAAGGAATTGTCGGTGGTTTTGGGTGAAGACCTATTAGAGGATTCTACTAGCAGTGATGAGGATGAAGATTTGGAAGGTAACGACCAACATGTGGTTGAAGAATCAGAGGATGATGAAGTGGAAGGGGTCAATAATATGGAAAGAGAAGTAGAGGAATTGGTTATGAAAGTTTTAGAATAAATGGAAGAGCAGGCTATGGAGAATAAGGAAGAAGATATGCAGGATAAAGATAGACCCCTTGATTTTTATGTCATGCAATTCAAGGCAATGTAGGAAAAAGTGGACAAGATGGACAAAGCTTCAAATAAGTTAACGACTAAATTTCTCTAGGCATCATGGAAAGGGCTATTTTCAATACTGTGAATGGTGCGACTAAGGTAAGGAAACGCCACAAAAAGATGAAGTCCTCTCAGGTGGAGGAGTTGCAATTGGATGAGGGGACTGCTGGTTTTATGGAGTAGTATAGTGAGCAGATGGAGTAGTTGGCGAATGAATGGAACCTAACATGCTATCCAAGAGAGTAATTTGGGTCTTTTGAGTCTCTATTTTCTAGCTTCTTGGCTATGTTATTTTTTGGGCCTACATGCCCCTTTTTTTATTGGACTCGACTCTATTTTTTGGCTTGTTATTTTTTGCTTGTATGTATTTTATGTTGTTTTGTATGTTTAGGTTGATGGTTCTGATGTAGGGTGTTGGTTGGTCTAATACCCCTACTATTTTTTAGTGGTTGTTTTGCTGGCCTATAGGCCTAGTCTCATCTTCTCATTGGGTTCAGGGGCCCTTTGCCCTACTTTTGTTATAAAAAACATAATACTTAACAAATATTATATATAATAATAATTTTAAATATATAGTATAAACTTAATTATTAATTAATGTTGAGATGCTTTCTATAGTGGCATAAGTACTCTCATATCATGACTTTGTAAATTAAAAACCCTTAACTTAAATTTTCCTTCACTTAAATTTGATAGTCATTTGCATGCCAAATAATTAATATAATTTAATAATTTAAACTTTAAAGTGGACAAAATTTATTGTATATACATACATACATACATATTTGTTATATCAATTTAATTTGAGTAAGAACATCTTGAAATGAAATGATAAAAATATATTAAAATTATTAAATATTATCCTTCCATGGATCAAAGGTTCCCCTTTATATTTTTATTATGCTACACTTGATTATGTATTTATCAATCTAAACATTTTTCCGAAAATATTTAAGTCAAATGTCTAGGCAAGAAGTGTTTATAGACTTTGTAGACACTAAAATTATTCACTGATGGTCAACATTTAATTATCAGATCATACAATCTATTAATTACTAATCACCATTAATTTAACATTTTTTTTTATTAATTTAACATTTATTAATCATCATTTATTATCATTTAGATTAATTAAAATATATTAATTAATTATTATTTTTATTTATATATTTTATTATCAAATTAAATGAGAGCTAATTATTTATTAGTTGTTATTAGATTTCCATGGTCCATCAATTAGAAATATGTAAGCTTTTGGATTCAATTGTGTGATTTTTTAGTTCAAGATTTCAGATCAAGTGATCCATCATCAGGGAAAGGAGAATGCCAATCATTGAGTGTGATATGAAATATTGATATAAAAACTTATTTCTAATTATTTATTTTCAAATATAATTTATAATTTATGTGTCATAAGTTAACTCCATCTTGTTTCAAAAATTCTTTGACACTCATTAGTTGATTTCATCTTCAAACTAAAACTTAATCCTTTCATTTATCCATTTATTAAATTAAATAGTGTCCCTTTATGAAAAGAAACAAATAAAATTAATTGTCTAAAATTAAATATTTTATGCAAAACTTAATAGTATAATGATTTAAGTAAATAAAACTACATTATATATGCATGTGTATCAGTAGATATTTAATGAGTTCAATGTAGGATTGGGTAGCACTCTCCATATTAAAAAAATGTAAAATAAAGAAAAGTAAACTTCAGACCTTAGAATGAAGGAGATAACAAGAAAAACCTTTTGCAAGACTTATGAGAAATAGAATATGTTATAGAAAGCCAAAAATTTATAGGTTATCTATGAATCTAAATTTGGACTTAGAGAAAACCAAAATTTGAGAGGTGTGGATGAATCAATAGGAGATACATCTTCCTTAGGAATGGAAGGGATTATGATTATTTTGTAGAAAGCTTCCTCCTTCTCCTAGAAAGGAGGGTTTCTATAGTCTATTGAGTGTCACCATCAACAAAATCTCTTCCTTCTATTCATAAATATTTTCCTTAGTTTTTTTTTCTGTTTCTTCTTACTAGAGAGACCACAACTGTTTTTGGATTTTTTTCATGCTTAAGGAAATGATTTTTCTTTTAGTACATGGAATAAGATCACCTTCTCCATCAATGAATTTTGAGAAATCAATTTCCTTCTCACCCCATGAAGAATTACCCATCCTTTAACATCTATTCTAAGCCATGTAGAAATCGTTCCTCATCCATCAATAGATGATTAATACCTTTAAATTATTTTCTAAGAGTATTTTAGAGGGGATGGGGTTGCAAGATCCAAATATTTTTAGCAGATGATAGGGATTTCAAGATGAACCATAAAATTTGTCATTTCTTAAGGATGGTTGAATTGTTTTTATGATCACACCAAATGAATTCAATAACTAAATAGATAGATTTATTCACCCATTTATTTAGAATAATAAATCAAAGTTAAAGAGTTATTTTTTATATACATCCTACAATTTTATGAATAATTAGATTACAAGGCCTTCAAAATGCAAGATGTATATCTAGGTTCCCATTTAAAAATTTATTCTAACTAAGAGTTGTGAAGCCCAAAAAAATGTCCATTATATTGTGATAAATTCTCTAAATGTTAGTTTTACATGTCCTTCACATTATTTTATAAACAACAAGCTTAAGGAAATTCCTCCAACTACTATAGAAATAAAGGATAAAATAGAAATTATTATTATTAAACCAAAATCCACAATAATCATAATTATTTTATTCAATGAGAATATTAAACCTTTTATAAGTTTATATTCATATAATAGAATTATGAGTTGGGTAATAATGCATTGACTATTTAGATAGTAGGCGATATACTAGAGTTGATCGGTTCTAGGAAATTCACCACCATCAATTCATTCACTGCTAACAATTCATCACAATTCATCTTGGGAAAATTCACTATCATGACCAATTCACCTTAAGGAAAATTCACACTAACATTTTTTAATATATATTTCCAAAACTTTGATTTTTTTTTGCAAAAGAATAATTGAATTTATGATAATAAAATTGTAGTGAATTTTCCTTGAGGTGAATTTGTCATGGCGGTGAATTTTCCCTTGGTAAATTTTTGGTGGTGAATTTACCCACGGTGAATTGGTGGCAATGAATTTGTCCGATGCGACTTGATCATGATAGAAACATTTTACATCATAGTAAAAATTATAATTCTTGCACCTAACTAGTTTCTACCTAATAAGAGAGATATGATCATATAATAAATCTCAACTAAATCTTCCACATTAAACTTGATTATTATTGCTAATATTTTTTTTTTAGAAAGCATTATACTATACTATGCTAACAACCACCATCTATTGGGAAGGATGTCTGGTTGAAAATAAATAACCAAACAAATTAGCATGTTGATATTTTCATTATTTCATTTCATATATTCTAACTGTATTACATCTATTTTCTTATAATTAATTTTTTTAAGTAGTTAATATATTTTATTCTGTTAAATGATTTTGTAACTCATAGTTTTATACACTCAATTATAGAGGGTACAAAGTGAATAATCCATCTCTTGAAAAAAAAAATCTATCGTTGAATCCAAGTCTAAAGCATCAAAACTTAGTGCTGAAATTTAAACTAGAGAAGTCCAAATTATTTAATTGAGGAAAAGAAAACTTAAATTTTTAGTGGTTTCATAAATTTAGGAAAATGTTTATTGTGAGAAAACAATTATTTGTGGATTTATTGGGTGCAAGATTGTAAAACGATGGAAGCAATTTTGTGAGAGAATGTGGTGTAAATTTTCTAAAAAGGAAGTCGTTGAATTGAAATGATTAAATTCACTTTTTCTTAAATTATTCAAAATCTTTGTTCAGCTACATCTATTGCTTCTTAATGCAAATTGATATAATTCTTAATTGATTGTTTAATCCTTCACAAACAACAGGAAGAGCAACAGTAAATATGATGCATAGATTGGAAACCCAGATAAAAATTATTCAATACTTTCGCTTGGTACCTTCGATACAGCCAAAGAAACTATAGAGGCGCATACTGTGCAGCATTCCAAATACGGTGTTTAAGGCTATCCTCAATTTCTCCCTGAACCTTGAGTCCGGGCTATATGTGGATCCATATTCTCAATCCTCCTCCTCACACGCTCCATCAAATATTCCAAATCAGAGGTGATAAAAGAAAGATAAAAGATCAGAAAACCCAAGAAACATGTTCAAATAATCCCCAATTCCAGCACATGCTTCTACCCAGCCGCAAATGTAGAGCTATTCTCATATTGCTTCCTTATCAGGGTAAATAAGGTTTTTATCAGAAGCAATATTGTAGCAGCTGCAAGGGGATAAATGTTTCACGTTCACTCTCCACGACTGGGCTTAAAGAAAACCTCTTTTGCAACTTTCAATGGATTGGGCGGGAGTGTATATTCAAATATAATCGATACGGTGATAGTGACTGCGGTGAAGTAAGTGGAGCGCAACGGAAAAGAGAACGGTGAACGGAAGGAAAATGAGAAAAAATATGATGAAACAGAGTAAGAGACGGGCCCTTGAGCCACGTAGGAAGTCAAAGCTGGCTGTCAGAGCTTAGAGTGTGCTCGTTAAGCCCGGCCGGTATTTCATTGGTCTTCCTGGCGAATTAGCGCTCTTAATGTTGTTACAATTCTTAAAGTTTTTGTTCAGTCATCAAGCATTTGCTATACTTTTAGGTGTTTACTTTATTTATGGGACTACCAGATATCATCATTTATTGCCAGCCAGTAGTAAGTATGAATTTAAATTCCAGTGCTTGGTTTCTAGTAACCAGCATTTGTGCTTGTAATGGATGCCAATATAAACAAACAGCAATTGCACTACCATTAGTGAATAAATAGAAACAACATTAGAGAACTGAAAGATAAGAGAGTTGGGAGATAAAATCTTAGAAACACCCCCATGGGTGAATGATTCAGCATCCAATATTGTTGGTCCATCTGAAGGCGGTGGAACATTTTGATGCAGGAGTTTTAACTATCCTTGTTCGAGCCTTTCTACCTTCAGACGGCGGATCTGCCATCATATACACTGATGCAGATGCTTTGTTTCACTACAATTGACTACCTTTGATTTTTGTGCGTCACCTAGTTGCTTCAGGATCAATAACAAACTCAATGATAATCTCAAGATTCTGCAGAAATTGAGTTGTGTTGTCAACGATGCCGATGAGAAATAATGGGAAGAGTTTGCAGGAAAATTATTACGAAACCCTACCAAAGCAGAACTTTTTTTTAAAATGGGCCGAAACAAAACCACTCTTCCCACGGTTGCTCTCCAATATATTCACAGTAAGAGAAAAAAATTATCTAAAAATATCGATACTTTAGAGCTACTAGATTGTTGAGGTCACGACAAGATTTTTGCAGTGAGAATTTTTGGTTGCGAGTTAGAATTTGTTTTCAGGCGTGGGGCGAGTAATGTTTCGCCTGCCTGGAAGTTGTTTTTCCGGGCGTGAGACAACTTTTCGGGCTAAAGCTGCTACAAACATTAAGCAAGAAATAGCGAACTCTCGTTATACACAGGCCAAAGAGAAGGGTAGGGTTTTATCGAAGGATTTTTCAAAATTTTGACAAAACTTGAACACACCACAGAGAAAAATAAAAATCGCCGTTAGCTTTTCAACCTCCCCGCCATGTTTTCTTCCTCACCATTTCCATTATACTCTTGCACGTTCTCCATCAAATTCGGTTTTGGTAATGCCCTAAAAAATCGTTCAAACTACTCGCATGACTGAAAAAACATGCCATAAAAAAGTCCCATAAAACGTGTTAATGCCATAAAAAACTCCGATAAAACTGGCGATGCTTAATATGCCGAAAAATCCGTCAATAACAGTCTAAAGATGACTCTGACGCGTTCGTTGTACTAGAATTTCCAAGAGAACTCTGACCCGTTGTTCTATAATTTCTTAGTCCTTTGTTTATTAGTATATATATTTTAATAATAATCTATATAAAATATGTCAGAGATAGTAGATGGGGTGGTTATTTAATTTTTTATACATTAGTAAATTGGAATAGCCTGAAATTGAAATAAATACAGGGATCAGAAAGTTTTACCTGTCAAACCCCATTTTACCATTGATAAATATCTCTCCACCGACCACAGATTCTTTAAATATATCTATAAATCCTTCGGTACCTTCGTAATACTTGCTTGGAGTCCTTCAAGTTCTTGTCCAGTTCTCTCATATATCTATTGTTGACGAGATTGTAAGGTATGGGCGAGTTCACCTGTTTCAGGCCGCACTCAGGGAAAATTTCTTTTTTAGGTTACAAGTATCATGTTTTCCTTAGTTTTAAAGGAGCGGATGTCCGAAAATCTTTCGTAGATCATCTCCTCGAAGCTCTCAAAACAGCTGGAATTCATGCTTTTCTTGACAATGAAAGAATTGAGAAAGGCGAGAATATTGGATTGAGCTTGGAAAAGGCGATCGAGAATAGTGCTATTCTCATTCCCATCTTTTCAAGTGGTTACGCAGACTCTTCTTGGTGTTTGGAAGAGGTGAGACACATGTGGAAGTGCAGATCCACAACCAAAAGACTAATCATCCCTCTCTTTTATGATGTCAATCCCTCATGTGTCCGCTTTCCTCTGAAAGATAAGGGCACATATGCAGAGGCGTTCGACAAGCATTACAGTAAAGCTAATCTTCCAGGTAGATTTAATTCCCACATAATTGACGAATGGAAGGCTGCTCTTCATTACGTTGCCTCCTTATCTGGATGGTCTCTTCAAATGGTCGCAGGGTACGCATTCGCGGTAACGCTCTTTTCCTGCTCTCCACTAAGTTTGTAACTTTATGGTTCTAACTTTTTCCAATTTGCAGGTATGAAGCGAAATTGGTGAAGCAAGTTGTGTCTGACATCACTGCATTGAACTGCTTACCACGACCAGTTCCTCAAAACGCTGTCGGACTTGAGCAAAATGTTAGGAAGGTTAAGGATATGTTAGCTCTACATCTCCCTGACAGAACTATTTGTTTGTGCATTTGGGGCAGCACGGGCGTTGGTAAGACGACTCTGGCCAATGCTATTTACAATGAACTCTGTAGCAACTTCGAAGCTTGTTGCTTTATATCAGACATCAGCGGCGCTGAGGAGCGTGGTGGTATCATAGGATTACAGACGCAAATGTTAATGGACTTGTTAAAAGTTGATATCAAAGTAAACGACATTGACCACGGTAAATCGCTTCTGCAATTTCACCTGAGTGCCATACGACCTCTTGTCATCTTAGATAATGTTGACCACAGGAAGCAGTTGAACAGCTTTATGTTAGAGCACTGTAGGCCTGGAACCAAAGTAATTGTAACCACAAGGGCAAGCAATTACGAATGGAAACACCTTCAAGAAGATGCAGATTTTAAGTCATTTGGCTTGCATGAAGCACATCGATCATCAAAGATCATCAAGGCTTCTGGTGTGGTTCCGCTTACATTAGAGGTTCTGGATGCATTTTTATTTGACAAAGAGAACAGTGATAAATCCTGGATAAAATCACTTAGAATGCTTGAGAATCTCACTGATCCGTTCAAGATCAGTTATGACTCTCTTCTACCATCTTAGAAAGTGATATTCCTAGACATTGCATGTTTGTTCATTGGCCATGATACAGAAGAGCCATCCTCAGCATAAATTGCGTACAAAGATTCACAATGAGATTAACTTTGACATTAGGTTAATGGTGCTGGCAAAACTGCTAAAATAATGATCATGCATGTCACGGTTTACTGGAGTTCTGGTATATAGTTTGGGTGCAGATAAAATTAAATTTGAAGCGCGGTATGCAGACTTTATTTTTAAAAATATATTGTCTTACTTTTGTTAACGCTCTTGCTACTGTTAGATGAAGAATAGTGACTATCTTTAGTGCTTTTCTTTTAAAGAGGCGCGACATGTTCCTTTGGGGGCGTTTTAGTCTCTATAAAGCAGTCACTTCTTGTTGTTTGTAATCAGACCCAAAGAAAAACAAATTCAACTTGAAAGTCCTAGAATATGGCAATTAATGTTTTCTTCAGTCTGTGTTGGCTGTTTAACTCTAGTTTATGGTTGTAAGTTGATGTTTTTTTCATTGTGATGAATATTAAACTTGAAGCGGTTAATTAATTTTTAGATTAGTTTTAAAATCTTTATTTGGTATGAATATTAAATTTGAAGTGGTTAATTAATTTTTAGATTAGTTGAAGCAATGAAAGATTAGTCTCAAAATATTTATTTGGTATGAAAGTAGGTTATAGTTTTGGGTTGAAATTTCTCTAACAATTGAATATGTCAAAATATTAATTTTTTATTTCATTTTTAATTTAATAGAGATAATTATGATTATTGGAACATCAAGATGACTCTTTTAACATGAAAACATTTATTGGAGATTGTACATATAGGTTATGAAGAATCATTTAATTTGACCAATCTTGTAGCTAATGATACAACTAAAAAGAAGGCTACAAAGAAAAACTCTATAGTTTTATTTCATATTCAAACAACTCTATGTAGGATCATAATTCTAAATAATTACAAGTACAAAGGCATCCATGGATACTTGGAAGAATTTACAAGAAACTAAGGCATTGATCAAGTCAAATTCATAAAGCTATAAACATTGAATGGAGAATTAAAGTTGAATACTTTCATATATTGAAGAGATTTAAAGCCTTATGGAAATGAAAGTGATTGCAAAATAAAATGCATAAGGACAACTATGGAGGATTTATTTTCATAGATTTTATGGGTTTTTATGTTCTTGATAGCAACAATAAAGAATCCATGACTACTTACACACCTTAACAATATGATATAACTAATAATAAGAACTATATAGTGGTAAAATGGACACAAAATATGTCGCAAATAAAAGGATTGTGTAACAATTTTTGTGCTAACACAATTTTTGCAATAAAGTATATTCTTTATTAGAGTCCCCCTAGCACACTTGACGAGATGACTCTTATGAAACCTAGCATGAGAGAAAGCCTAGTGTTAATCATTTCCAATTTTTGGTTGTTTAACCTATATTCATGCAGTTGATCAAAAGAGTTAAAACTTAAATCCAAAATGTGAATCATGTATTTTTGTAGGGTATAGTGAATGAAGGATTTCACATTGCATAATCCTTTCAATAATAAAATTGTTGTCCCAAAAGATGCAATTTTTAATGAGGGGAAGTGTATGGTCATCAAAAAGGTCATGTTGAGAAATCAAAATCTATTTATAATGGTCCTATTACTAGTGATATTGTTAATAATTATCCTAGTAATACTTTACTTCAAAATAGTGCAAGTCCATCAAGTAGTCCCTCTTCTAATTATTGTTCAATTCTAGCTTAAAGTCTAAGTTCTATAAGAAATATAAGAGGTCTAAGTGAAATTTATCAAAGAAGTACAATTCAAAGACATGAAGAGAATCCAAGATGTGAGACAATGAATTTATATTCAATTTCACAAGATAATTTTGAACCATCATGTTTCCATGTTATATATACTAATGAGGGTTGTGTGGAAGAAACACATGAAGAGATGTATTCAATAAACATGAATGATACCTAAGATATTACAAATCTTCCACACGATAAGAAATGTATTGTTAATATGTAGGTCTAAAAGACTAAGTACAAAAATGATGGTAGTGTTGAGATATATAAGGTATGGCTAGTTTCTAAAGTTTCTACATAGAGGTATAGAAGAGATTATGAAGAAAAATTTATACAAGTGTGAAGATAAGATCACATTAAAATGGTGGTTTCACTAGAATTCTAAAAGAAATGGAGTATATATTACATGTATGTGAAAAATACCTTCATGAATGGGTACTTAGAAGTGGAAATCAATGTCCTAATAACCATAAGGTTTTGAAGTGCAAGATAAAGAACAATAACTATAAAATTTGAAGAAGGATTTGTATAGATTCAATAAATTACCATGATAATGGTATGATAATATTTATGGATATTTTTAGTAAAATGGATTCAAGAGAAGAAAGAGTTACCCTACTCTTTACTACAAGAAAGAAGTTAATGGTATACTTATTTAACCTTTTTGTATATGGTTAGTAGTTCTAAGATGAGTGTAAAATTTAAAATTTCTATGATAAATGAGTTTTAAAAAGAATATTTAGGTCTCATGCAATACTTTATAGGAGTGGAGTTCTATAAAAAGTAAGGATGTAATTTTTATTTTTCAAATAAAATATATAAAAGATATATTGAATAGATTTAATATGGTTTATTGTAAACTAGTCTCTACACATACTACCCATAGAGTTATATTATGTAGATAATATGGTACCAAAATAGTTAATGAGATAACATACAATTATTTTTGGAATTTTAATGTTAATAATTCACAGAAGACTAGATACTTCTATTTCAATTTGTTTTGCATTTATTAGTGTGAATAAATTCTTGTACCTAGTTAATTCCTTACTAGGGAACTTAGGGGACCTATTCATGTGTTGAGTTTACTTAGGTCCTAGGATTCCTTCTAGAAGTCTTAGTTTTCTTTTCTATATCTTATCTTATCCTAGGTGTAATATAATCTTCTATTTTTTCTTCTCGCTTTTACATGCTAGGGCTATTTGGTGTTGCAAATTAATGGTCATATGTGCATCTTGGTTATTCACTTTAACATGGTATTATAACATGTGATTGATTCCACCATGGTATTAGAGATTTGAATCTAGCAAGCCTCATCATTTTTCTTAGAGAGCTTCTACCATCAAGTTTTTTTTATTGTGATTTGAGTTTCTTTTTTGATCTTGTAAATTCTTGTATGCTCTTCTCTTGTGCTCAATATGGTATAGAGAATCAAAAAGGATTTACAAAGATCTATTAATCCTATATTAAATGTATTTATTTTGGTGATATTTGGTGATTGCAACTCTTTTGGCTATGGTAGTAGTATTTTTGGCTATTCCATTGCATCTAGGAGCCTCGAGAAAGTAAAATTTATCTTTTATTTCACTCAATTTAGCCACTATTTGAAACTTTGGAAAATAAGGGTTTGAAGCTCCTATCTAGAGAACAACTTTTTACAATAGCACTTTCGGCCAAAAGAAACCTTCTCATTGCATATGAAAGGTCGATTCTATGAATTTTAATATAAAATTTATCTATATTTGGGAAAAAAATATTTTCAAGGAGAAATTTAGTAGGGAAGTCATACAGTCCCCCTACAGTCAACCAATTTTCCATGTCGTAGAAATTTAAAAATAAATAAATAATAAAATAATAAATATTATAAATTTTATAGCTCTTGTTAAGTGCCCCACACATGGCTATATAGTGAGCAGTTAAGGTTGCTTATGTGGATAAACCACTAAGTGAACTATTTAACATCTACTTATCATTAATGGTTATCCACTTAACTGATTGGTAAAATTTTAAAATACAACCAATTTTTTTTATTTCTCAGCTCGACCACCACTTAGATGTCACTTAGTGGCCACCAAGGACCTCCCTATAGGCCAAACTATGCCTTTTTAAAAATTTCACAACTTTTTCCTCGGGTATCATTTTTTATGAATAAGATATCATCAAAAAATTGGTTCAATAAACTTCATAGTGGTGCAAGTGAATGTTTCTAATTTTTGCTAGTTTTACCTGCCTAAAGCTACATTTTCTTGTATTACTTGCAACTGGCATAAATTTTTCATATGAAGCCAAAATTTTAAAAATAAAAAAATTGAAATTGCCTTGAAAATCACAAGGAATCTATTTGTAACCTGTTATCTATTTTGAAAATCCATTTTAAAAAAAATGTATAATCAATGTGGGTTATAAACAGTTGATTTAAGCTATCACTTGTAAAAATTATAAAATTTCTTCATTGTAATTTGTTGGGGGGCTGCAAATATAGTTTTAAAACTTTTTGGAGGGGAAAAGCACAACTTAGGTGCCCATTTATTTTCTTTCTCTTGGTATTCTTATGTTCAACATGATAGATATAAGGAAAATTAAGCTCCTAACTCCATACAACCATCATACATGGAAGTTAAAAATATCCCAATTGTTACAATCAGAAGTTTTATGAAAAATTTTAGATTCTCAACAACTTGTATTCATAAGGGGATTTGAAAAATTTATTCATAGAAGTAAGATGGATGAAGTAGGACCCATAGGCTTACATATATTCGAGAATTTTTTGTTTCATATTGTGAAGAGTAAAACACGTAAGTATGTTTGGGACAAAATTGTAGAATTGTATGTTCAAGTCAATCAATTTAGAATATTGCAGCTTGAAGAAAATCTAACATAACTCTATCCAAATGCATTTCCTACTATTCAATATTTCCATGCATAATTCAAAATATTTTTCACAATTGAAAGGATGTGGGAATAATAAATCTAAAGAAGCATGTATCTTCTTGATTTTTTCTTTAAGTTAAGAGATCTTTATCAAGTATTTTATTCTACTTTTTATTCTACTATGGATGTCATGGGGAAAAATTCTAAGATGCCTACTTTTGATTTGTTTTGTGAGTGTCTTACTATGGAGTAGGCCAAGTTGATTTAGATGGATGCACTTCCTAGTTATAAGAACCAATCCTAAGATAAAATCACCTTTAAGTAATGAGTCTCCCTCCAAATTGAAGAAAAAGAATACTCATAAGTCCACTCCACCTCCTAGGTCAGTGTAGGATGATGGGGGTCCAAACTAGGCCTCTAAGTGGTGATGAAAATTTAGAAAATCAGATTTAGGAAACTTGACATTAAAAAATTGAATAGGTTATTAACATAATTTTAAAAATATGTGAGAACAAAAGTTGTAAAAAATTGAATAGGTTATTACCATAATTTTAAAAATATGTGAGAACAAAAGTTGTAGAAAATTGAATGTAGTTTCTAGGCTACTAGTATTTTTTTGGAAAAAAAGTAATTTTTTTTTACAAAAAATTGAAATTTCAATGCAATGGTACTAAATTTTTCAAGAAAAAGATAAGAAGCAGGTGTATGTCTAACCGCCCTAAGTACAAGAAATATATATATATATATATATTTTTTGAATTTTTCAATAAAAGTAGAGGACAGATGCCCGGATGTGTCAGATTTGTTTTGTAATTTTTTTCCATGTAAATAATTAGTTATGATTTTTTTATTAGAACATTTCAAAATTATTAAAACCTCTGTGTTTGACCACCATAATGTCATGTCCCCATTTTTTACGAGCATTAGAGTTCGTAAGATTGGCCTATCACGAGACCCTCGTAGGCTGATAGAGTGGTTAGAGGGTTGTTTCGGAGCTTGGCTCAGCTTCTGATTGGTAGTTTTGATCAATTGGCTTTCGTTTGGGCTCGATCGGAGACTTTTTTGCAGAATTGCTATTTTTAGCAGTTCCTGGCAGTCAGCGTGGGACCCCTGCTATTTTTAGCAGTATGGACTTATGGCATTTAGAATCACTTCCGTTGTCGTCAGCATCAGACGGCTCGAGCATCGGGTTAATAATGAGCGAGATATTAATATTTAATTGTATTAATTAAATATTAATTATTTAATGATTATAATGTAAAGTTATAATATTAAATTATAACTTAAGTGATTTGTCTTGAGGGGTGCGCCCATCATCAGAAAGGGGTCAGTTAATAATTATAATTTATTATAATTATTTGACGGAGAACTATTGAAAAATTAAAAGAATTAAAAAGTCAAATATTTAAAATTCCCTATCTTTAAGGAAATTGCACTTTTGAGCAATAAAGAGGTTTTGCCTTGGGAATTGAGCCATTATGACATTTTATGAATTAAAAATTGATCAGTTTTGCCAGAGAACGGAGACCTTAGGGTTTGAGTTCAAAATTCTTGGAGAACGAGCCATCTCCATTGAATCAGTTCAGAGGGTGTGAGATATCACCCGATTTACTGTCAGTTGTGAGATTTTCTCATCCAGAGGAAATCACAGAGCTTCAAAGGATTGATTATCTTCAGAGATCTTTCAGTGTTTGCACTCAGCATACCTTCCATTCATCTAGACGTCCATATTCAGAGATTTTTGAAAGCTACAGGGAAGCCGTACATTTTAGTTTATTGCTGATTACTGTTTACCAGCCGTACAAACTGTACGTGGCCGTACATCTGCAAGCTACTTGGAGATTCAAATCTCAGTGGTTTTGCCTGGGTTTTGATTCAGAAGAGATATATTCATTTAGGCGCCCATGATTGGAGATCTGAGGAGTTTTGAAAGAGGTCATACAAATTAATGATAGCTGCTGACAGCCGTACTAGTAGGTACAGCAGGCCGTACTTTTGCCTGGAGCCGTACTTCTCAAATAAAAGATACGCCTATCTTTTTGTCATGCAACCTTCTTCATCCTGGAGCACTGGGGTTGCTGGAGACTGTTGAGATCGTCAGATTTGGAGGAGGGAACAATACTCATTGCAGCCGTACCAATTTCATCAGAATATTTAATGCTGTATCAAAAATTAGGTTTTACAAATCAATCCCTTTTTCCTTGCATGTCATCAGATCTTCAATGTAATTGTCTCAGAAGAATAAAAAGAGTCTGGCAATCTATATTCTCAATAGATTTCTTAGTTTTCAGAGTTATATCATGTTTATAGAATTTATCTTACAATTATTGCAAAGTCACCATATTGCATTTTACGCACAAAAACCAAAAACGGTCAAAAAGTTTAAAACCTTCAGAAAAGATAAATAAAACCGTCAGAGTTAAAAACAGGGGGGAAACTAGGGTTCCTACAGTGGTATCAGAGCTAAATCCTGCCATCATGAGGGTTTAGCCATCTTCTGCGGCCGAAACAATTTGGATTTTACCATGTATTATACATGAAGACGTGCTCTGATTGACAGGGACCGGAGTTTGAGCAGGCAGCCGGGGAACATGGCTGACAGGAATTACAGGTCTGATAGAATAGATAATCTTAGAACAGAGATTCCTCACGATAACAGAGATCGGAATAGTGCAGAGGTCTCGCATGCACTTAGAGATCTTCGTGCAGGTCAACGACAGTCAAATGGTGTATTACAGTAGTTGGCAGATGCACTTCAGAGACTGGGTACTTTGAGGAGATCGTCACCACATCGTGACGATGACAGGAGTGTTGCAAGTTCACGGAGAGCTCCTAGGACAGTGTCACGGACAGCAGATAGGCCTACTAGGCCCACTTTCACGAGACAGGAGCCTGATGAGGTTATATCAAGTGAGAAGCATGAGGGTTTGTTCATTGATACATTTAGGACAGCGAATGATGAGTGGCAGTTAGTATCACCTGAGATCAGCGGAAGGATTACTATTGACAGAACACCACAAAACATAGAAAGAGAAGTAAATAGCATGTTTCAGGAGTATAGCATTCTACCGCAGAAAATTAAAAAGGAACTTCCTTTCTTGAGCTTCATGGATTTGCACCTGAGACTTTGTCATAAGACAGAGTGGGCAAGAAAGGAATATCTCACTATAGCTCGTGAGTTGTTTACATCTGGAAGGGATAGAGAATCTACACATAAGCATGATACAACTCTTCGTCAAAATGATTTGATATCTTCAGTCTCCTATGAAGAAGGCAGAAATTTATGTGATGAATTTGATAGAAGTGCAGATTTAATTCGAGAACACGCTAGCACAGCCTTGGGTAATGAATTACCTACATCATCCTTGCAAGAGGTGGCCCAAGAAATTTCTACCATGGAGGCTACTTTTGATTTTTATGACAGCGATGATGAAACTTCGCGTGAGCATGAGCCAGCAGCTATTTCACAGATGCAAAGTAACCCTATTGAGTTGTCAAGTGAAGAGACTCAAGAGTTGAGTACTACAGATGCAATGGGTGTTGATACTTTATATCATGGTGAGTCTGATTTTCTGGATCAGACCTTTGAAAACCAGCTAGAAGATTCATATGTTGATATGGAATCCCAGGATCATGCGTTGGATGGGCATGTAGTTACTTTTGGAGTAGAAGTGTGTGAAGATACTGTCATACCAACAACTTCTACCGTACCAGTTGAGCCATCTTTTGAGGTACCGAGCAGCAGTACCTTAGGTGTTGAGGTGTGCATGGATGAAAGCACACATGATGCTGCTTATCATGAGGTGAGTGATGACGGATCAGCGTCATATCATAGTGCATATGGTGAACCGAAAATCTTGTATGGGGGTCGTAAGCTTCAAAATCCTCATCATTTGGTTAGGCAACTACAAGTGAATGACAATATGATTGCCACCGCCCTTGAACATTTTGACGTTGCTCGTCAGATGTTGACTACCTATGGTTGGAGTCCTCCTTTGACAGATGAGCACAGTGATAGTGGTTTTTCCCTTGCAGTGAGACATGCACTCCGAGAAGCAATTGGAACGATGAAACAAAACTACCTAAAACTACTTGCGGACAGGGATTTCCTTCTCGAGTGGGATTGCAGTTGTTATGATGCATTGAAGGGAAAGGAGGAGCAGATCGATGAGCTCACTCATGGGCTTGAGGTGAGTAGGGACTCATTGCATAGCACCCAGTTGGCTCTTCGAGAGTCACAGTTACAGATTGAGAGATTTACCGTGGCGTTGAGTTTGGCACAATCTTCACCATCTTTGGATATAGTTCAGTCTTCCGTGGCAGCGGTTGGTGAGGAGTTTACACCCATGGTTCATAGCAATGGGGGAAATGTTGAGGATGTGGTTACATCCATCACAGTTACAGGAGCAGTGGATATAGATGGGATGAGTGCACTAGATGAGAGTTGCAGTGGGCTCTGTGTTGCACCAGGTTCTCTTGAGATTAGTCCCATGATAGGTGATGCACGACAGATCATTGATAGTTCCTGTGACATGGTTGTTGATTCACGAGAGAGTTGTGTGACAACCCTCAACACTTGTCCATCTTCACAGAAGATATTCGGAATCTCATCGAGTTGGGAGATTGGTACTTATGTTGATTTGTTTCCCTCTCCTGGAAGCAAATCCATCATTTCATCCGATGCAGTTGACTATGATCGGCAACTGGTTGAGCCAAGTCAGGAGTACAATTCAATTTATTATTCCAGCGATTCAGAGATGGATGATTCAGATCAGTATGGGGTGATTGTGTAGTTTGTGAATAATCCATTATTTGAATTTGATGGTGGGTTGATCTATAATAATCCATTGTTCGAGTTGGAAGCTGATCATATTCTTGATACTAGTTCTGGGTTGGGTGATGATCTTAGTGTTTGGGATTGTTCCAGTGCATCGCAATTCCATACAAGACTCACAGAGGAGTTTAATGAGGTGTACATGGTGAGGAGTGCTTATAGTTTTTTCTTTGATCCCCCTGTACATGATTCATATTCGATGCACCATACTTGTGCACAGGGTGATTCTCTCGGTACAGTCAAGGGGAGTAATTCATTATTGTGTGCAGAGTTACCATCTTCACAAGATGGTGTTGGTGGCTGCAAGTACTTGACTCACTTGTTTGTGGGGTATTACTTGCAGGGACAGCAGTCAGTTTTACATCATGCCGATATGTATTTGACAGGGCTTGCTACTTCTATGTCGCAATTTTTTCATACGGGTACATGGTTACAGGGCGACTATGGTATTAGTTGGCATGATGGCTGGGTCAGTTATCACATCCATGTGGTTGTAGCAGAGGACAGGGAGAGAGTCAGTATAGCAGATGCTTCTAGAAGTTATTTTCTCCACATGACCGATGGGTGTGAATTCAGACTGTATTGGGATCCAGGTGGTGACAGTTTGGGTACTGAGTATTGGATGGGTCCCATTGGGTCACTTCACTATTCTCAGCATGGTGAAGTTGGAGGCAGTAGAGCGCAGTGGCAGTCTGAGGATGACAGTCATGATAGACTTTTACTCTGGGTCTGGGATCCAGGGATAGCTTGCGCAGTTGAGTTTTTGTTGATACTACAGGAGATAGTTCGAGATGAGTGGGACATTTCACAGTTTTTCTTTTGGGCCTCCCGAGGATTGGAGTTTCTTTGCAGCGGAGATTGCTTGGGGTCAAGCAATTTCAGGGAGGGCGGACTGTCATGTCCCCATTTTTGACGAGCATCAGAGTTCATAAGATTGGCCTATCACGAGATCCTCGTAGGCTGATAGAGTGGTTAGAGGGTTGTTTCAGAGCTTGTCTTAGCTTCTGATTGGCAGTTTTGATCAATTGGCTTTCGTTTGGGCTCGATCGGAGACTTTTTGCAGAATTGCTATTTTTAGCAGTTCCTGGCAGTCAGCGTGGGACCCCTGCTATTTTTAGCAATATGGACTTATGGCATTTAGAATCACTTCCGTTGTCGTCAGCATCAGACGACTCGAGCATCGGGTTAATAATGAGCGAGATATTAATATTTAATTGTATTAATTAAATATTAATTATTTAATGATTATAATGTAAAGTTATAATATTAAATTATAACTTAAGTGATTTGTCTTGAGGGGTGCGCCCATCATCAGAAAGGGGCCAGTTAATAATTATAATTTATTATAATTATTTGACGGAGAACTATTGAAAAATTAAAAGAATTAAAAAGTCAAATATTTAAAATTCCCTATCTTTAAGGAAATCACACTTTTGAGCAATAAAGAGGTTTTGCCTTGGGAATTGAGCCATTATGACATTTTATGAATTAAAAATTGATCAGTTTTGCCAGAGAACGGAGACCTTAGGGTTTGAGTTCAAAATTCTTGGAGAACGAGCCATCTCCATTGAATCAGTTCAGAGGGTGTGAGATATCACCCGATTTACTGTCAGTTGTGAGATTTTCTCATCCAGAGGAAATCATAGAGCTTCAGAGGATTGATTATCTTCAGAGATCTTTCAGTGTTTGCACTCAGCATACCTTCCATTCATCTAGACGTCCATATTCAGAGATTTTTGAAAGCTACAGGGAAGCCGTACATTTTAGTTTATTGCTGATTACTGTTTACCAGCCGTACAAACTGTACGTGGCCGTACATCTGCAAGCTACTTGGAGATTCAAATCTCAGTGGTTTTGCCTGGGTTTTGATTCAGAAGAGATATATTCATTTAGGCGCCCATGATTGGAGATCTGAGGAGTTTTGAAAGAGGTCGTACAAATCAATGATAGCTGCTGACAGCCGTACCAGTAGGTACAGCAGGCCGTACTTTTGCCTGGAGCCGTACTTCTCAAATAAAAGATACGCCTATCTTTTTGTCATGCAACCTTCTTCATCCTGGAGCACTGGGGTTGCTGGAGACTGTTGAGATCGTCAGATTTGGAGGAGGGAACAATACTCATTGCAGCCGTACCAATTTCATCAGAATATTTAATGCTGTATCAAAAATTAGGTTTTACAAATCAATCCCTTTTTCCTTGCATGTCATCAGATCTTCAATGTAATTGTCTCAGAAGAATAAAAAGAGTCTGGCAATCTATATTCTCAATAGATTTCTTAGTTTTCAGAGTTATATCATGTTTATAGAATTTATCTTACAATTATTGCAAAGTCACCATATTGCATTTTACGCACAAAAACCAAAAACGGTCAAAAAGTTTAAAACCTTCAGAAAAGACAAACAAAACTGTCAGAGTTAAAAACAGGGGGGAAACTAGGGTTCCTACACATAACTTGGTAAAAAATTTATGAAATTCAATTTTTTTATCCTATAGTATGTGAAGCATAGAATGTGATGCATCTTGTAGGTTCGAAAAAAGTTAAGTAGTTTGAAAGTTATAGAATATTTTCAATCAGCCTATTAATTAGGACTTTAGTCATAATCTATGTAGAAAATCAATAATAATTATTTATTAAATTCAAAATAAGGCATAACTTATATTGGTGGAAAGTTGAAAATTTTCTATAAACTCTTTTTGTTTCATGAAATTTAGATTAAAAAATAGTCATCAGCCACAAGGGTGAACTTCAAAAAACTAAGGAAATATTGTAAACACATTTTTTTGGTTGACTTTCTAGGTTAGGCAATCCCAAGCCAAAAACCAAGGCAAACCCAAGGGAAATCTCAAGGCTACAAATTTTGTCAAACAAAATAGATATCCATTTTGGAAAGTGGGAACCCATTTTTTCAACGGATATCTATTTTGAAAAACAAAACAAATATCTGTTTGAAATGAATATCCATTTTAAAGACCTAAAAAACCCTCTTTAGTAAAATGGGAATAAATTTTGTGTTTCTTATTGAAATTTTGACTTTTTACAGGCGTTAGGAAGACCTGATTGAGAGCTCTACACAATGGACTATGTGGTCTTTCTATATTGTACACAAAAAATAATTATAATCATTTAAAATTTAGAATTGTTTTTTGAAACATCAAATGCTCACTACTTTTAGATGCAAAGTCTCATTTTCATGATTTTTTTGTAACACTCATCTCAAAATACTTGAAACACTAGAAGAGTAATGAATAATGAAATATTTATATTTCTGTAGTAAGGAAATGAAAAGATCATTATAAATAATCATATATATTTGTCCCTTTCTCTACCTCTCTATATATCACTATGTCTCCCCTTAAGCTTTGGACCTATCCCTCCCTCCTTTCTTCCCTCTTTGTCCCTCTTTATACCTATCTTTCTTAGTCTCTCTCTCTCCTTGAGCTCTAGACCTATCTTTCTACCTCTATCTCCATGCCTCCTTACTTCTCTCTCTCTCAATCTATCTCACAATCTATCTCACTCCCTCTCTCTCAAGTCCCTCCCACTCCCAATCCCTCTCCCTCTCTCTCTCCTTCTCCATATCCCTCTCACTCTCCATCTCCCCTATCCCTCTCTCTCTCCCTCCCTCCCTTTGAACTCTCTCTCTCAGGTCTCTCTAGCTCCCTCTCTCTCTCCATATTTCTCTTAGGTCCCTACCACTCCCTCTATCTCTCTCTCCCTCAATATCCCTCTCTCTCCATCCATCTAAATTCTCTCTCCCTCTTAGGCCTCTCTCTCTCTCTCTCACACACACACACTTCATCTCCATCCCAGGTCTCTCTCCCACTCTCTCTCCTCCCTCCCTCTCTCCCTCTCCATCCCTCCCTCTATCTCTCTCTCTCCCTGTCAAGTCTTCCCCTCTCTCTCTTTGGTCTCCCCACTTCCTCCTCTCTCTATCCCTCTCTCTTTCTCTCTCTCAGGTCTCTTCCACTCCCTCTCTCTTCTTTCATGTCTATCTCTCCCTCTCTCTTTTACTCACACTCTCCATATACCTCTTACGTATCTCTCTACCACTCTCTCTCTCAAGTCTCTCTCTCTCCCTCTCTCCCTCTCAAGTCTCTCTCTCTCGCACTCTCCCAACTCTCTCTCTCTCTCAATTGTCTCTCTCCCACTCCCTCTCTCTCTATCAAGTTTATCCTTCCCACCTCAACTAGATCTCTCTCTCTCCCCTCTCTCCCTCTCAAGTCTCTTTCTCTCCCTCCCTCCCTCTCTCCCTCTCAAGCCTCTTTCCCTCTCTCCCTCTCCATGTCCCTCTCTCTCTCTCCCTCTTAACTTTGTATTTCTTAGGTCTCTCCCACTCCCTCTCTCTCTTCTCTTGTGTTTCCCTCTCTCAAATTCTCTCTCTTACACTCACACTTTGTCTCCCTCTCAGGTCTCTCTCTCTTTCTCTCAACCCCCCTCTCTCTCTCTCACTCTCTTACTTTCCACCTCCCTCTCAAGTCTCTCTCCCACTCCCTCTCTCTCTCAATTGTCTCCTTCCCACCCTAACTAGATAACTCTCTCTCCTCTCTCCTTCTCTCTCCCCATCTCTCCCTCTCTTCCTCTACCTCCCATTATCTCTCTCTCCCCACCACCTCTCTCTCTCTTTCTCCCTCTCAAGTCTCTCTCTCTCTCTCCCCCTCTCTCCCTCCCTCTCTCCCTCTCAAGTCCCTCCCTCCCTCCTCTCTCTCTCTCTCACACACACACTCTCTCTCCATCCCCCTCTTAGGTCTCTCTATCCCTCTCACTCCCTCTCTCCCTTGATTCCTCCCTCTCTCTCACATATCTCCCACTCCCTCCTCTCTTTCCCCTTCTTGCTCTTTCTCTCTCTGAGTTCTTTGCCACTCCCTCTCTCTCTTCTCTTATGTCTCTCTCTCTCTCTCCATCTCCCTCTTAGGTCTCTCTCTCCCATATTCTCTCTCATGTCTCTCTCTCTCTTACACTCTCCATCTCCCTCTTAGGTCTCTCTCTCTCCCCCATTCTCTCTCCCTCTCTCCTTCCCTCTCTCCCTTGCTCTCTCTCTCTCTCGCTCACTCCCTCTCTCACTTCTAGGTCCCTCCCACTCCCACTCCCTCTCTCTTTCCCTCTCCATATCCCTCTCTTCCTCTCTCTCCCTCTATTTGAAGTTTCTATCTCTCTCTTAGGTTTCTCCCATTCTCTCTCTCACACACAATCAAGTATCTTTCTCTCCCTCTCAATTCTCTCTCCATCTCCCTCCCTCCCTCCCTCTATCTCCCTCTCTCCCTCTCAAGTCTCTCTATCTCTCTCTCCCACTCCCCCCTCTCTCACAGGTCTCTCTCTCCCACTCCTCTCTCTCTCTCAAGTTTATCCTTCCCACCACAACTAGATCTCTCTCTCCCCCTCTCTCCCTCTCTTTGTAAGGAAATATTGGAGAAAAAATACCTTCCAAATGCAAAATTCTCAAGAAAGAAGTGCAGAAAAAATTATTTAATCAAGCTCTAGTAATTAAGATGCACAAACAAAAGAATAGATAATTTAACACACATAGAACTAAACACCAGATTTATGTGGGAAAAACCTTGCGAGAGAAAAACCCACACACCAAGTAAAGTCACTTTGTATTACAGTAAATCAATTACATAGTTACAAGCTCCACTCTCAAGCATTAATTCATAGCAACATTATAATTCCCAGATCAATCCTCATATGTAGATTCTTATTACAGTTGCTCTCTCACAGTATTACGATGCTTGTATAGCACACAATGTAGAAAATTAATGAATCAATCCAACCCAATCAATCAAACCCCCACTCATTCTAGAGTGATATAATATATTTGACATCTAGCCATTCAATTCTAGAAAACCAACTGTTTCACCAGTACACGAACCACCACAAACATGTAACTCCTATAGCTGCACTGAACTCATTTCAAAATCCACATAACTTGTGTAGTAACTACCCTTCAATCCATCAAAATTCAACAACCAATCATCACTCTCCAACCTAGCACTAGTCAGTTCCCACCACAACATTCTCCATGTGTTATCCAGTTGACATATGTACACCACTTAATCAATTCCACACACCACATGGGATTCACTTGGGACCCACCACAAAAGGCATGGGGTTTGCAGGCACCGTTGGATTTTTATAACCACAACCATCGATCAACTACCAAAATGATGTCATTTCATCACCACTGACCAATACCGCACACCTCGTAGGATTTTATCAAGACCCACCACAAGAGGCATGAGGTTAGCGGGTGCCTTTGGATCAAACTTATTGCAACTGTTGATCAAGTTATATCATCACATCACCATGGTACCAACTGCCATTGTGACATCCAAGTCACCACTGACAAACCAATGCCACACAATGCCACTATGTTGCTAGAAAAATTAACTTCAAAACCTCTATTAGAGGTTATGAAGTTCTCAAAACCTACAACATGCCGACAAAAAAGAGAACCTCAATGTCATTATGTTAGGAGGTTATGAAACTTTAGAACCTTGTGACTTAGGTTAGGAAATTCTAGTTTTTAATGATTGTACGACATTTAGGCCGATAAAGGGAAAAATTCCAATCTTTAAGGGAAGTTCCAAGCCAACAAGTTGAGGCACATTTTCCAACATTCTCCCAATTGACAAAGGCTTACTGGCTTCTTCCAAACTCGAAGTTATTGAAAGTCATAAGCCCCAAGGCCCATCAAACTGGCACACCACTTGTACTTATTTGTGCTCACTAGTTTTGTCAATGCATCAAAGACATTCTCTGGAGTATCCACCTTTTCAATACTAACCTTTCCATCCTCTACCATATCATGAAAAAAATGATACTAAACATCAATATGCTTCATCTTGGCATGGAAAGTGTGATTTTTTACCAAAAAATAACACTTTGATTGCCACAACAAATCATAATCTTCCCTACATTAAACCCAACATTAGAACACAAACATTTAAGCCAAATGACTTCTTTACAAGTAGGTGTTGCTACCATATACTCTACCTTAGTAGTAGATAAAACAATGACAACCTTCTGGTTTCTCATCCAACTAACTGCATCATTGAATAACATGAAGATGTATCGACTGGTGGATCTTCTACTATCAATGTACCCCTCCCAATTAGAATCCACATACCTATAGACACTAACAGATCTATGTGATCATTATGCAAGAATTATTTTGGAGTGCTCTAAGAATCCCAATGTAGAAGAAGCCTCTGGTAGTGCAACTCAAACAAGGAAGAAGAGAAAAAATATTTTCAAACAAGAAGTTGCAAAAGGAAGAGAATCAGAGAGAGATCAACATGAGCATGAAAGCATAAAAATTCAAGGAAATTTAAAAGAATTGCAAAAGGTAATTCTCAGTGACAAATTTGATTCATCTATATTAGTTGTGGAAAATATTACAAACATGATTACTTATTTGAAAGTATATATCTCAAGACTAGAAGCACATGTTAGAATTAGGTCCATAGAAGAATTTAGAAGCTATCCAGAAGAAATGTGAAAATGCACATCATAGAGTGGTGAAGGAATTGGAGAGTTTACATGTTTGTGAGGAAGAGGCTCAAGAACTACTTTCTTTCTGCCTGAATTGGTCTAGCAGTACACTAGATGTAAGAGATCAGATAAGGATGAATGAAACTTTGATGAGTACTCAATCACATATGTATAGATTGGTAGAAGATAGAGATAATTAGAGATGGTCCTACATTGTGCAGTGTTAGGATAAATTCTTTTCCCTGCAGGATCAAAGAACATATAAGTGATTAGGAAGATTTTGGCACTCAGAGATATGGTAAAACTTAGGAATATTCTTGTATCTAGTGCTCTTGATAGTATTCGTAATATATCATAGATTAATCTTAGCTCCAATAACTTTGCAAATGGTATAGATTCCTTGACTAAGATTGAACTATTACACAAGACTCTTGTAAATGAAAAGGATGCATGGGAAGAAGGAAAATTTTTAGGGAAGGACACCCTAAAGAATCTCAAATGCTCCTCATCTTTAGGTTGATTCAACTCTTTGTGTTCACATATTTTTGGTTAATTATTGATGCATACTCATATATATCAGACCCCATCCTTTTCCATTGATGTCAAAGGGGGAGAGATGGAGATAAATAGAGGAAAAACCATTTTTTTTAGAAGAACAATTTTGATAGAGGGAGTATTTAGTTGGTTTATATCAAAAAATGTTTTTGACATGCATGTTTCCACCAATGCCAAAGGGGGAGATTGTTGGAACTATAGAGCTTTGCAACATGATCATGAAGTGTATATGGATTGTGTTGGCTATTCCTATGTTGTCATTGATGTCAACATGGTGACAACTATACAAGAAGATTACTTAGTCAACTAGAAGTTGTTCTCTATCAAAAGTGTTCTTTTCTGATGAAATAGTTCATTGGTTTTTGAGTTTTGAATTCACTGCAAGAAAATATATGACTCTAATGTATTAACTGTGGTATTATGTCTCATTTAAATAGCTATATCCTAGATCTTGAGAAGTTTTGTGTGGTGAGCAGAAAGCTATCATTGAAAATTTTTAGCTTTGTATTCCACTTTGTTTCTTTGCTCAGGAAATTAGTGTGGGAGACTCTTCATTTTCTTAAGGACAACATTCTAATGTTGTAGTTCTAATGATAGTCTCTATGATGGTAGTGTGATGATAAATTGATGTAATATCAAATCTAGAAGATTTTTTCTTTGAGGATTGAATATTGGTTGGAGATTCTTTGGTTAAGTCTTAGTCATAGTTGAGCTAATGTATGGCATACATTAAGAAGACTTGATATACTTTATGGGCATGTGTAGGATCATCATGGAAAAAATAAGCCCTTAAGTGGAATTTTTTTTAGAAAAATCAGTGTTAGGCAACCTAACATAAAAATTTGAATAAGTTATCTATATTATTTCAAAAATATGTAAGAATAGAATCTATAGAAAATTGAATGTAGTTTCTAAAATACTAGGTTTATTTAAAAATAAATAAAATCTATTTGGTGAAAATTTGAAATTTCAATGTAATAGTACTTAAATTTTAGGGAAAAAATAAGAAGTAGGTGTCTGTCCCACCCTAACCATAATAAAATGATAATAGTTTTTTTATAAGATTTTATATATAAGTAGAGGACTCATGTTCGGATGTGATGCATAATTTTTTTAAATTTTTTTCCAAGTAAATAATTAATTAGGAATTTTTTATTATAACTTTTAAAAAATATAAAAACTCATATGTTTGACCACCTTAACTTGGTCAAAACTTCATGAAATTTAATTTTTTATTTTTATAATCCTATAGTATGTGAAGCATAGAATGTGATGCATGTTTTGGATTCAAAAAATGTGATATCATTTGAAAGTTATAGATGTTTTTCAATCAACCTATCGATCAAGACTTTAGTCGTAATTCTAATAGAAAATAAATAATAATTATTTATTAAATTCAAATTAAAGAATAATTTCTATTTATGGAAATCTAAGAATCTCCTCTAAAAACCCTTTTCATTTCATTAATTTTGGATTAAAAAAAAGTTGTCATCCACATACCCTACAAATACCCATAATATTGCTACTTTTTGGCCCATCATGATCTTGCACATACCCTTATGATTTTTTTCTAAATTGGTATGATGTATTACATGGATACAAATGCATTAAATCTTATTTTTTGCCAAAAATAGTGTTTTTGATTTTTTTTCTTTCATCTAATTAGGCTGACCTAGTTGTTGAATGAGATACACTTGCATATATATGTAAGACTCTTTGATGGAGAAGGCTAGTGAATTGAATAGGTGTGTAGTTTGTGGAGAAGAGGTGTGAATGTGGAAGGAGAAGAAAGAGAAGTTTTGTGAAGTGAAAAGAGGATCAAGGGATATGTGAACATGCAAGCCTAAATGCTTTATCATTAGAGGATAAAAAAATTCATTGAGTGACTATTGTGAGAAACAATACTTCTTATTCAAAGCTTCATTAGAAATGAACCCTGGAAAAAAAAGGTTTATTCTATCAATTCACACATTTGGTAGTGAGCCATAACCTTTGTATCTTGATAATTAGCCATCTTTTGTATTTAGGCTATGAGACTTTCAAGGACAGTGAGTCCTGGCAGTGAGCTCTATAATATGTTGTATCTGGTTATAATATACTGTGAGTTAATCCTCACCGTGGTTTTTCCCATTTTGGTTTTTCCACATAAAATTCCTGGTGTTCATGTGTGTTGATGCATTGATTTTTTTTCATGTTCTCTCTTTTTGATTCAATTAAAATTGTGATAATGTTTAGATGGATTTTATTTGAATGGTTTTATGGAATACTAATTAACCCCCCTCTCAGTATTTATGATATTCAACAAATCCTCCCCTAGTTGTGGGTGAGGCTATTTACATCTCTAATGTTGAGGAGGTAGAGAAATATGTTATGGGGAATAATATTTGTGATACCAAATGTTCTATATGCTAAAGGCAGATACTAGAACTTTGATATCCCAAAACTTTGAGTGCCCAAAAAATAATAAAGGAAAGAAAATTCAAGAGGTATATGGTGATGATGAGTTTAAGTAAGAGGATCTCCTTCATTATGCTATGTAGGCTTTAGAGAATGATGAATCAAAATATGAGTTCAAAGAGATGTAGGGTGATGATAATAATGAGGAACAAGATGGTGAGGAAAAAGGTGTTGAGGTTGATGTAGATTATGACCAAATTTTTAATGTTCTTCTAGATGAGGATGAATTTTTGATCCCTCCCTATCCTAGGCCCTTAGAGACCATGAATGAAATTGAGGAGAATTTATCTCCTAACATTATTTTACAAAACACTAAGGATAAAGATAGTGCTACCATAAGTAAACTATAGGCTAAGGTGATTGAGTTGGAGTAACTTGTCTCCAACAAATCCAATGATATAATTGATCATTTGGAATGGCTTACCCAGGATTATAATGCTTTCCTAGGGAATTATGAACAAATATATGATGGGTAGTATCTTTGGCCACTCCAATATTACCAAATAGAAGAAGAATAGGGAAAAATAAGATGGTGAGGAGAAGGTGAAGGATGAGAAAGTTAAGGTGTAGAAGGACAAGGAGGACTAGGAAATAACCCTTGATGCCTTCCTTGGAGACTAGATCCTGATCAACTACCTAGGCCTCTATGGTTCTTTCTTCCTCATTTTTTTCCTTTTAGTTTTTCTAATTTGTTAGTTTTGCATGCTCTTTAGCTATTTGTTCAAGCATATATTGCCTCCTATTTCTTGGGTTTGTTTTATGTTTCTTTAAACTATTGGGATCATGGCCCTTTCCTTTCTTGTTTAATGAAAAAGAACACAGGACAACTATGAGAATAAAGCACATGAAATCCAAGACTTTCCCCCAAATTCATCGTTAAAAGTACGCTATGATATGATGGATTGTGGTGACCTTGAGTACAAGTAAATTATGAAGTTGAAAAGGAAGATAAACAAAGATTCCAAAATAGCTAATGAAATAAAAAATATCTAAAGTACCCTTCTCCATTAGAATGATGGATGTGGTAGATGCAACCTAATTAGAGGAATGATATATCTTGTGATAACCAAGGATGGATAGGTAGAACCTAATATTCTCATGAAAAGAGATAATTAAGATAGCTGAAACCCTAGGGGCTAATAATTTTTTTTGAAGGACTAGTATCATAGGGGATTCTTGAAAAGTAAACAAAACCAAGGATGGGACCTAGTGGCATGTATGCACATGGATGAACCTAGCTGAGAACCTATGGAATTAAACTATTTATAAGCTATAAAATATTTACAAGGGATGCAAGATTTGTTGGATCCTAGTTTATTGTATAAAAATCATGACTATGTATAAGGATTGTTAGGATATGTCATAAAGTCACGCATGAAGCTTAGGTATGGGTGGTTAATCAAATGATAATATGATGAGGTGGATAGGAGGTGATAGTGGATTAGGTGAATATGGAAAGGTGGTAGGAGTGATGACATGTCGATAGATGGCTTTATATTGCATGAGGGTAACCTATAACTTAACAAAATGAGAAGGGACTAGGATGGGAGGATAAGGTGATATTATGGATTGTATGGTTGGAGGATAGGGAGATAAGGATTTGGAGGATGAAAGGATGATAGGGTGAAGGGGTATAGAAATAAGGATTTTGAGATGGAAAGGATAATTGGATGGATGGATGGCTGGAATGTAATCTCCAAGGACTATGTTGTAAATGAATAATATGGACCACTCTAGATATAACATGTATGATGAGGAAATAGAATGCTCATGATAGGATGGGTGATGGGAGGATGAGAGGATAGGTAGATATATTGAATATAGGATGATGGGGAGGATAGGGAATATGATAGTTTGGATAGATGGAGTGTATGCTAAGAGGGGTCCAAAGCATGTATAGATATTTTCCCCTTCTTTTTTAGTTTTTGTATCAAGATCACAAGGAGGATATAATTATTTAAATGGATAGAATTATAGGTAGGAAAGGTGAGGTAGGTTGGATGGAGGAGATGAAGGAAATGGATGCTTAGAATTATGGTGTCCCCAATTATGGAGATAAAATGGATGGGGTATTTAAACATGATGCAATTTTTTTATGTTTTCATCATGGTATTTTTCCAAGTTTCTTGTTTGTGAGTTTTTCACCATAGGACTAATTTCTTCTTATTATTTTTTATTTTATTTTATTTTTTTGTTTAGTTTCTTTTTCTTTTGGATTATATCATTTTTTACTTTTTGGAGTTTTATTTTTATTTTTGGATAACCACATGGATGGATATGGATTTCAATATAGATGTATATAATTTTATTTGGAAGATAGGCAATACGGATATGGAGGAAGGACTCAAGAATTTAGTTTTGGATACCGGTGAGGTAATATGAATCCATTTGGAAGTGACTACTAGAGGTTGGCTCAACCTTGTTAGGATAGATGGATTATGTGAGGCCATGGATGAGAGGGAATTGAAGGGGGAGATGAGGAGGATAATGGATGGGATGTTGGAAAGTGTATGGATGGAATGATGGGGGGGATTATTATGGGGATATGTTGCCAAGACCAACATTGGTAGATAATGTGATGGATGTTGAGTGATTTGAGGAAGAATAGAAGGAAGATGTGGGGATGATGGACAAGTTAGGGTAGTGAATGTAGGAGATGGAGGATGGTGATAATTAGCTTTCAAATTAGAAACTTTAGATTCCATGATGGATTTTTATTTTGAATGCATTGCATTTTTTTATTTGGTGGGACTTTGTAGCCTTTGATTGCACTTTTGGATTGGATTTTTCTTTTCTTCATCATGTCTTTTTGAGGGGACATGGAAATATATAGGTCCATGTATATTTTTGGTTGTTTGAATTTTTTTGGCATCCAAGTTTCTTCCAATAGCAATGGTATAGGTGTGAGGAGATTGATGATTTGGATATAATATGATTAGAGTGATGGAAGGATGATTTTGGAGGGGATGCATAGATGGGAGATGTTGGATAAAGTTCATTTATTTGTGCCTTTGTTGATCTTGATTAGGAATAACAGGAATGATTTTTTTATGATGTGTAGAAAGTGTTGATGGTGTTTTTATGCACTTCTCAACACAGGTAGTGTGTAGGTGCACTACCTCTCTTGAAAGACAATCTTCCACAATTGGATTGTAGAACACTATCCCAAGGTCTCTCGGGTGTCAGGTCATGACAATGCTTAGATACCTCAGTAGTTTGATGTGATTTGCTGGAATCACAAGGTGGTCATATAGGAAATACAAAGCATGGACACAAAGCATGGAAGTTGGATCTTTGAAATGGAGTCCTTAGGATGGGAAGTTGTTATGCACAGGCTGTAGGTTCAAACAACAATTTTAGACTCCATTTTGTTGTTGGATTTGGCTTTACAATGTGCAATAAACCTTAGCATAGGTCAGTTACTAAAAAAAGGAAAAAGGGCGAAGGAGAAGAAAAGTTCCTAAGTCTAAAATTAACTATGAATAGTGACAATAGAGTTCCTGCAATGGACAAATCCTTAAAACAATATCCCACTTAACCAGGGATTTCACAGTATCATGGAAATTGTGCTATTTTCTAAGGTCTACAAATATTTCATCCCTCATTCACCATGTACATGCATGAATCAAAGATAAATGTTTGGAGCAGATTTGAAATCAATTCTAGGCTAACTTTGCACAGCTATCTACCATTAGCAAATAGCAAAAAGTATGGACAAAGAAATCATCAAGAAGGCAGGAATTTTCATAATCACCCAACAACATTCCTAAGATTTATCCAAAGAAAGAAAATAGCTAACTAAACAGCAATGAGATCTAAGTCAAGTATCTAACATTGGAGAATGAATCAAGCAACATGAGGGAAACCAAGAAAATACACCAAGTCAATGCCTTTTTCTTATAAATTTTTGTAGCATGCCTTTACAACAACTCAACTCTCTCTTTGCAAATGAGAGGAGTGCCCTATTTATAGCTTTTCAAAAGTTAAACGAATGGCCAATATTCATTCTCATTGTGTGGCCAAGATTCATTACAAAATAGGGTTTCACCTACCCCAAAATAGATCTCAATTTAAAATTACAATTTTGTTTCTTCCCTATTTCGTCTTCTAGCTGATGGCACTATAGCTCTTTCATCCTTTAGTGGATTCCTGTTTTGCTGCTGTAGCTACTCTTTAGGAAGGTCTTCGTCTTTGGCTGGGCTGTCCTCCTGCTCCTCGGAAGCTGTGTGTTCTATGTATTTGAGGATGACTGCCTAGAGCTTGTCTATTTTGAGGATTTCACATCGTAATGCCTGATAGCTCCATTCCTTAGCATTTTCTTCTAGCCTTTTCCAATCTTCATCATACTTTGAGCCTTGGTCCCTAAACAGCTCTGATTGGTCAAAAGTGCGGGCAGCAAAACTCAGGAACTTCGTTATGGTTTCTCCAGCTGTCCCATCCTTCATCTTGTCCTGGAAGTATGGTTTGATCTTCTTTGGATCCATTTGCACAGTGGGCATATCATAGCCTGTCATTAGCTTAAGATACCAAGCACATTCCGCCCAGATTTCTTTGATCCACTCAATGTCTAGATCCACCCTGCTCAGGATTTGCTCCAACCTCTCCTTCCGGTTGTCGAAGTCTCTGCGCCACACATCCATTAGCCAGTGATCTAATTTTTTAAACTCTAGCTTTTCCTCCCATGTGTCCTCAGGCATTTGAAGGATGGCCTTGATCCTTGGGAAGGTGGAGTTGTAGGTTGCGGGGAAATTGGTGCTGAGCCTCTTTGTGCTCTCCAAAGATTATATCAAGTCAAGGAACTTGTTGGCTGTCTGCACAGCCCTGCTGATTCCCATGTTCCTGACGAATGAGACCTGTCAGAACCAGTCCTCGGTGGTTTTCTCCAAGTTCTTCCTTCTCTCCATTTTATCTATTTTCTCCTTAGAAAGCAATTGCGGTGCAGCCGTGGATGTGGTGGGTAGGTCGTCCACTGAGGACCATTGCTGTATATAGTCTGTCAATGCTGCAACCTGTGCCTTGAGCTCATCCTTGGAGATTTTGTTCTGCTTTATTAGGTGCACCACTGTGTTCATTGACTCCTCAAGGTGCTCGACCTTTTTCTCTCTGGTTGCGGTCCCCAAGTTAATGGTTGAGATTTTGTAGCTCACCCCAGCTTGGCCAATCATGGGCGTTGCAATTTGTGTCGCTCGGGAACCGGAAGCATCCATGCTTACCTTGGATAGGACCTTGGGCTTCTTCTCCTTCTTCGTTGTGATCTGGGATCCAGCCAAGATGGCCTCCAACCTCGCCCTTGGGTCCTTCAGCACTAGGGTCATTTTCTCAAGTTGCCTTTCCAACCACTCAGGCACAACAGACTTCCCCTTAGGTGAATCACGTCTACCCTCGCCCTTCTCAGTCAAAGGCAAGACTTCTACCTCCTTTTCCTTTTGGGGTTCTCCTTTCTTTTGGGTAGCATCCTCCTCCTCTTCGTCGGAGTCATGAATGAAAATGAGGCGTTTGACAGGCAGCTTGGTGGACGGCTGTTGGATGGGGCTTTCTTCTTTTGCTGCTTCTTCTTCTTTCTTCTCCTCAGTAGCCTCGGCCTCGGGGCCTTTGATGACATGGGCTTCAGCCTCGGTCAAGTCCTTTATCTGTTGCTCTTCTGGTGGCTGCCCCTCTTCACCATGTGGTGACCCTTTTGCCTTCGCCCCAACATCCTTTAGCTGCTGCGCCAATTCTTCCTCAAAGTCATCATCGAATGTTTGGATGATTTCCTTGGCACCCAAGCCATCCTCCTCACCTCCACTCTCGGAAGAGCCCATCTCCTCCTCCTCATAAACCACCCTATCAATGGTTCGATGCTCATACTTGGGGTGCTCATAAGACTCATCAGCCTCTTCCTCGATGGACTTCGAGGCCTCCTGCTCCCGCTCTTCCAACTCCTTTGAGATTTGCATAGTGGCCTCCATAGTTGGTGGCCCTGTTGGCGGTTGTGAAGGTTGAGCCATTGCAAGGACTTGGGCAAGGGATGCCTAGAGAGTTGGATCCATTAGGATCTAGGAGAGCTCAGGGGGGAGACTTTGCATGTGCCTTGTAAGAGCCTCGGGCATAGTGGCAAGGGGAACATGTGATGTTATTGTTGCCAGAGGGAGTGAGGTAATTAGCGACATGGCATCAGAAGAAGGGGGAGTGGTTATGCCAGAAGAGGAGTCAATGATTATTACTGATTTGACTGGAGGAGAAGGGCCAAGATGGACAGAAATTTCCACTGCCAGTGGGGAAGCGGCGATCGCAGCTAGGGAGGTGAGCGGTGCAATAGGAGGGGCAGGGAGAGCCAACAAGGGCCAGGATTCTTCTGCACCTACTACTTGTTTAAGCCATTTGGGAGACGAGCCTCCTATTTCTTTCTTCACTGGGGCCCTCAGATCTGGAGACTGTGCAGTCTCTGTTCCTTTCCTTTTTTGGGACCTAGTGATCAGAGGAGACTTGGAGGTCTCACTAGTTGACGTGGTGGTAGTGACATCCTCCATGGAACTTGGCTCACTTTTGAGCACCTCATATGTCAGGACTACTCGTCACTTTAGATGTGCTACTTGCCCATCGATCCACTCCCTGGTACGAGTTAGAATCGGCTGGGTTATGGTGTCCAGGTCATCGACCTCTTGTTCATCCCAGTCAATTGATGGTATTGGTAGGTTGGCAACCGCAGGGTACCTCAGGTGCATGATTGTGGACTCGTCCTCTTCGACTTGGTCTGGTACTGGAAATGGTTGCACTCTTCTCAAGAACTGCACCGTCAGGTGCATATAGTGCCTTACGTGCACTTCTTTGTCATCCTGGCAGTTGGCCCAGAAATCCTCAATGTGATACTGATGGGCATATGCTAGCCCTAGTGCTTTCCTGACGTGGCCATGTGGATCCATTCATAGGTGAGCGGTGTACCAGTCGAAATGGTACTCCTTCAGCTCCTTCTCAGAGTTGCTGGTGCATTGTGACATCTGCAGTCGATACATGCCCTAACCAAGGGTCATGGGGTAGGAAATCCCTACTATCTGCTTGTTGCTGAAGATTGCTTGGATGTGTTGGAGCTTCCGAGAAAGCTCTAGGAGGATGATTCTGTTGTTGGGGTACCGAGGTAATCTATTCAGCCTTTCGGAGAAGCCCTAGGCCCAGATGTACATGAATTTTGGATACTGGATGAAGAGGAAGGCGTATTACTTTAGAAGCGCCCTGGCACTGTGGGAGACCCTCCTCTCGAAGTCTCCAACGATTAATTTGATGATATGGCCAATGAAGGCATCATTAACCCTGCAGTACTCTTTCTTGAAATTACGGTACTGGAGTTGCGGGTATTTGTCATAAGCTTTAAGTCCTCACTTTTGCCCTTGATCAGGTGCTACAAACAACCCACTGTACTATCTTTGATCTGCTAGGGAGTAGACAAGATAGGAGGTCATGTAGAATTTAGAAATCTTTTTCACATTGATAAACTGCTCATGGAAGCAGTTGCTTATGATGCCTCCCCAGTAGAATGAAACCTTAGTTGTAACGTCCTCATTTTCCCATAGGATCTACTCAATATAGTACGCCATCCACTCTTGGAAGTAGGCGGCCGTTGGAAGACCCATGACCCTGTTCAACAAGGTTACCAGGTCATGGTAATCCTCATGGAAATCGCTACGGAAGAGTTCCTAGGGAACCTTCGCAGCGCTGCCCCATTTTTCCTTAAGCCAATGCAGATTTATTGACTTCTTGCACCCTGTCGGATTAGCATCCCACACTGCCTAGCATTCTTCTAATGTGGGGACCTCCATCTGCTGGAATGTGGGAATGTGGAATGTCTAGGTGATCCCTTCTAGTGACATATCTGCGAGGATGTTTCCCTCCCTATCCACAATTATTTTGGTATCTATCTGATAGGCTTCTTGGCAAGCCATGACTAATTCAGGTGCCACGAGAGATGGAGGGAAACTGGAAGCCTTGGCTATTCCACTCTGCCTTATCAATCTAGCATTTTTCATTGTCGGGTTGACCCTGACCATCTGCATGAATTCATCTATAACCACCTGGCCAATATTGGTGTCTATAATTTCCTTCCAGTCCGTTGTGACCTTGGAGTGGAGCGGTTTGCCCTAGAATTGATACTTCATTTGATCTTTGTCTTCCTTTCCCCGAGGGGTCCTTCATGACTTCTTACCCTTGTCCTTCTCGACAGATGCCCCTGAAGTTCTTGCACCTGATTCCATATATTCTGCAAGCAAGGGCAAGGTCAGCATAATAGATCATCAAAAGCATTCATGTTAGTCCATATCCTAAAAACATCTACTTCAAATAATCAATCAAGTATATCATGGATTTTATTTCTAGACGTTATTGATCTTTGTTTCAGAGCATTTGGACAATCTAGGCCCAGAGGGCCAGACTTCCCTGACAAGAATGTTGTCTAGAAGGGAAAATGCAACAGGAAGCCCCTGGAGACCTTTTTTGGCTAGATTCTAATATTTCGAGAAGCTCATGATGAAGAGGGCCAAAATTTAGGACATGGGTCGAAGTTAGATTCCAGATTGGGGATCGTTTGGATGGATTTAAGGAGGCTCGGAGGTTCCAAGTTGGCAAGCTGTCGAGAGATGGCAGTTAGTGATGGCAGACAACAGACGAAAATCCAGCAGTGAAAGTACAGGATTTGGGGCCTGGAGGGCCAAAGGGCGGTGGCATGCGTTAGTTCATTCTGGAGGGCTCGGGCTGGCAACACCGGGATGGCGGGCGAACTTCGCCGTTTGTGACGGCGAACACCCAACGAAAGTCTGGGAGGGGAAGTCCAGCAAGGGAAGCCTGGCAGCATGAGTTTTTTTGTTTAAGTTCAGTGGCAAGTGGCATGGCAGAGCCCAGAAGTCAGGGCGCCGGGTGGCATTTTTTGTTAGAAATGGTGGGTGAGAATGGGAATCCTAGGGCACAGGGCTCGACGAGCAGGCGGGCGTGAAGATTTTTGGCAAGATTCCATGGTAGATGGAAGCTGGGGGCCCGACGACCGAACAAACGGGGTGCAATTTCCCCGACGGTGGGAGAGCGGTGGACTTCTAAGGATGGAAGTCCGAGAACCGGGGCCCGGGGGCGTTTCAGCCATGGACGCGAAAACAAAAGCCAACGGTGGGGAAAAAGGCTGGGGTCCGAGGGTCGGACGACATTGATAAGTTCACCGAAAGACTTCGCCATAGGGAACGGTGGAAAATTAAGCAGGGAAACTCGTCGTCCAGGGCCTGAAGATGAAAATGATGCAACGATTTAAATCGCCAACGGTTAACCAGCGGGAGAGTTGGCAGAGCCCGGAGGGCGGGACGTCGGGCGACATTCGCCATTGCGGATGGCAAAACATAGGCGGAACACTAGGGGAGGAACTCCGGGGTCTGGGGCCTGAGGGGTCCGATGGACACATGTTCAGTTTAAAGTTTGTCAGCGAGGCGCATGCTGGGATTCGGTGGCTGGGAGGCAAGGAGAGGTTTTCCATTTAGGCATGACAAAATGCAAACGAAATTCTGGGGATGGAAGTCCAAAGGGCCAGGCCCGGAGGGGCGAATCGCCGTTAGCAAATGTTCAAAGTTTGATATTTGGACAGCGAAGGAGGGTCTCGGGCCCGAGGCACATGTTTTCCCTATGCAAAGAATAGCCGCACCAGGGAAAAGTCCCAGATCAGCGGGGAGGGCACCCCATGAAGTTTGTCGATTTTCCAAGATGTGGGTTTGGTGCACAATCTAGTGTTCTACCACATTATACCCTCCTAACAATTTGTTAATTTATTTAAATCCTTCAAAATGATAAAATGAAGCTCAGGAAGGCAACCAAATGGCCTACCTCAAACACGCTAAGTGGCTAGACATGGGATCTACCTACATTGGTCGGAGTGATGTTGAGGGCGATGATCATGACGTTGTCAAAGGCAGTGGGCTCCAAATGATAGCTTCTCCAATTTGCTCCAATCTTGTTTGATGAAAATGATTGCCTGGATTGGGCATTTTATACCCCACCTGCCATGAATGCATGCATTAAATGTAGGTACGACCATGAGAAAAGGTTGGTGGATTCAAAGTCAGAGACGGTTGCGAGAACACCAGGGCTCGACGGTCGGGGAGGCGTGACATGACGACTGCTTTTAAGATTTCTCGTTGGTTTGGATGGTGATAGCGGGGAGCAGCTCGGGGCCTGGAGGGCGGGATTCCACCAGGGATCCGCCGTCAGGGATGGCGGAACTGTCATGGAATTCTGGAAATGGAGTTCTGGACAGCCAGGCCCAAAGGAGCCCATGACAGATAGTGGACGACACCACTTCGTGGACGGTGAAGATGATGGCGGGACCCGAGGGGCAAGTCCCCATAGGAGGTTCACTGTCGTGGACGGCGAAACCAAGATGGAACCCCAGAAATGGATCTTTGAGGTCCGGGGTCTGAAAGGCGGAAGGCCGCAGGGAATTTCAACAAGGTTTTGCAAATGGCGAGAGGTGGATCAGACCCCAGGGTCCGAAAGAATTCCCAACAGGCGCCATAGGAAACGACGATCCAAGTGGGGAAATCCGGTTAGGGAATTCCGGACGCCCGAGCCTGGCAAGGCCTAGGGCGGTTTTAGGGCCAAATTGCTAGAGAGATTCCATGAGGCTTCAGAGTGCAGCAAAAACCAAAAGTGGAGGCATGATCGATTTATGATGGAACTTTGGAGCAACATCAACCATCCAAAACATCAAAAAAAGAGGGGCACACAAAACGAGGCGGTGCCCAAAATGACCTGACAAGGTGAAAGAAAAGAGGGTCCCCATTCCAAATGAGGTGTGTGTGCTAGGGGTACAACAGAAAGGATAGGTGGTCGATGGATGAGGAGAGGAATGAGATGAGATAAAGGATGTGATTTCAGTATATAAGGGCCCAAATGGATTTACTAGATAGAGGAAATGTGATAATGGATTGTGGGACATAAGGACCCAAAATGGATTTAGAGGATGAAGGAGGGATATGGATGTTTTAAGTGCATATGATGGAGGAGAAGGGATAGAAACAAATGGTTTGGAGGAGTGATGGGAAGTGATTAGTTTTGGAAGAATGAATAAGGAGACCTCTAGTTTGTTGTCTTTGTTGTCATTGATGCCTACATTGTTTTATGTCTGAATATATACTTGCTTGGTAAACTATGTTTGTGCTACACCAATCTGGTAACCTAGTTTAGAATCTCTCTAAAATGTATGTCATCTCATATAATTTTGATATGTTCTTCAAGAGTATTAGATGAAATTTTGATTGAGAAATCAAAAATTTTAGTTGAACAGGTTGAAAGATTTAAATGTCAGAAGTTCGGCTTATAGTTTTGTTGTATTTCTCTTTTGGTCGGCTTAAGGTGCATGTTTCATGAATTAGTTTTAGGTCTTGGCTAACCTAAATTTCTATCTTGAATTTTTAGTTTTGAGCACCAAAGAATTTTGTTTTGTGGCCGATAAGATATTTTTGAATTATGTAGGCTTACATCTAATTAGGCCAACCTAATTAATATATGAACCATGTGTACATGGAATATATTTGTATTGAGCATATGTGTATATATATATTTGAGATGTACATAGAGGTATGCATGTTTTTGAGGTATAGACAGAGAGATGGAAATTAAAATGAAGTAATATGTTAGTTGAAGATAGTTGTTATACACCTGTAATCTGATGTATGCCTTTCTATCTTTTAGAGCTTAATTGGAACTATACTCAACACTTACAAGGTGCATTCCTTTAAATTCACATCTTTGGTAGTGAGCCATATATTTTTGTATTCTTGTGATAAGCCATATCTTTGTACTCCAGTTGTGAGCCTTTCAAGGAAAATGTGTCTTGGTAGTGTGCCATGCAATATTTTGTAATGAGTTATAATATATTGTGAGTTAATCCTCACCATGGTTTTTCCCACTTTGGGTTTTCCACATAAAAATCTTGGTGTCTATGTGTTGTGTGATGTTATTTTCATTTCCATGTTCTTACTTACTATTGCAGTAACATACATTGTGATAATTGAATGGTTAGAAAACAATTGGTTTATTAGAATATTGATTCATCCCTGCCTCTCAGTATTATGCGTGTTCAACACCTATTGTTTCAATTTGAAGAAGTATTAGTTAAGTTTCACAAAGGTTGTACTAATGTTTTTTTATTTACTACTTTGGGATATGTAACCAAGACCTTGTACTCATGGATTCTCTTTGATATCAATGGCATCCAAGATACTTTTCTTATCTAGGCCTAAACCTTTTCCTTGATAGATAATTTTCTTGAACATTTGGTTTAAAGTAGTATGCTTACTATTTCAAAATCAAGATGCGAATCCATTATTAGTTCGAAATAAATGGGTGGTGGATATTATTTGTTCTTCTACTACAAGAGAACTACCATGGGTGAAAGCAAGAGGGCCGAGAGAATATGGAGGTGGTGTTGGGATAATTTGGGTAGGTTTTGGTAAAGGATCATGAGATGGATTTAATGGGATGGTAGGATCTTGATTTTAAGTAGGAGGTGATAAGGGATCAAAAGAAGGATCAATTGGGATAGTAGGATCTTGATTTGGATGAGTGGGTGTGTAAGTATGCTTTAGAACAAGAACTTAGAATGTTTGGATTTGCATGGGAGATGTCTTGGTGGGGAAGTGTTGGATAAAATCCTTATATGGGGTGGATGGAAGGATAGAGGATTGAAGAGGTTCATGGGATATGGGTTGGATAATGATAAGAGTATTAAATGGGGATTATGATTGAATAGTTTTGATGGGTTGCATGATATTAGGAATAAGAGATAGGGATTAGGATTGGATGGTTTTGATGGGGCTTAGGATTACATGGTGTTGATGGGTTTGATTCTACTAGGAGTAGAAGATGAGTATTAGATGGATTAAATTGGTTGGATGGTGCTAGGATTCAGAATAGGAATGATAGTTGAGGGATGGAAAAGGGCCTCATTGATGATGGCCTTAGATGGTTGAGTGGGGTGACATGAATCCATAACTATAGAATGTGGATTTTGTAATGGTTTCTTTGCTAGGAGTCCTTGAGCGAATTATGGAGTGAGATATGTGTAAGTTTTAGGCTTAGATGGAGAATTGTGATTAGATGAAGGGTTATGAATAGATAGATGATTAAGAATGAATTGAATATTATATGGAAGGTTAAGAATAGATGGAGGATTAGATGGAGGATTAGGAAAAGATAAGGATTGGGAAAATATGGAGGATTAGGATTAGACGAAGGATTATGAGTAGAGCCCAAGGATCTTTCCATAAAGGAAAGGTATAATAATGTATTATTTAATTGGTACAAAGGATATAAAATTAGTTGAATTAGGGGTGAATTGACAAAATATATGTCAATTTTAGGTGTCTAGACATGTTTATGTATGAAGTTTCATCAAGCCTATTTTCATGAGGGAGGTCATAAAGAAAATTATAAAACCTATCTTGAAATCCATAATTGAATCTCCATCCTACCTTTAGGAGTAATATAGATTATTATAAGAAGTGGAAAGGCCATATATATGTGTAACTAGTTCATTGAAATTAAAAATAAAAACATCTTATTCATCATCAAGCAATGTTGGTGTATGATGTTGAGCATTTGTAGATGCTAGTTTATTATTGGGTTGCTTAGTACTAGGGCCAATCATGCATATTTGGCATACTAAATTGGAAAATTCTTATGTGGAGGGATTGGAGGAATGTGTATAAATATTAAAATTTTGATTTGGAAGTTCACAACCACTTGTGCACCTAACATTTGAGGAATTATTATAGTAAATAGGATGATCTGTGATTACAAAACATAAACTATGCTAGAAAATGAATGTATGCCTCTCATAAATATATATCCTCTCATTAAAAAATTGTGTCTCAGAAGATGAAGATAAAGAAAAACCTTCATGTACCTCAATTAGATACTACACCAATGTAGAATAAAATTTGTAATGCTACCAATAGGAAAATTTCAATACCAAAATATTAAAATCATAAAAATAGAGTTGCTAACTAATAAAGCGAAGAAACCCTTGAAGCACCTTTGAAATCCAAGGTAATACAATTTTTGGTTTCATTCCACTAGTAGACTCTTTGATTTTATTTCAACCAAAAAATATTACTAAATTAATAGCCCACCAACTTATGCGAACACCATTCTCCTTAGTAATGAAACCATTCTTGTGGTCCTAAACCTCCTATTTCACAATTCTAGAAACTAATTTCACCTAAGGGGCTAAGTGGTGTCTTGTATAATGTAAAAATAAAGTTCATAAATATACTGAGGAGGGTTATTGGTGAATTGAAAAGAGTAGATAATCCATCCTACACTTTTGGCTTTGCTATTCCTAGGATGGTATTCCTAGAGGTATCCTTAATAGAGTTTTACACCAATTAAAATCTATCATGATTATAGCAACAACAACTACTCTAACTAATGTATGCTTGACCCTTATTATTATTATTATGTCAAAGGATAAGTAGCTATGTAAGAACTTTTATATTGCCACTAAAACATATGCACAACATCACTATCTTAGTATAAGAATTTAAAGGTTTCCTCTATATATTCCCTAGGTGCAACCATACTTCATGAAGTGTATAGAAGCCTGTTTACTCATTCTAATATACTATTTATTGATTTAATTCCTTTTAAGGATTATATACTTAACTCATTAATTTCTAGGATCAATGCCTATCCATTGGTCAATTGAGTCATGGCTTAACAAAAAAAATACAAATTGAAACCATAAGGAATGATGAGCCATGCATTTACATACACTAAATATGTGATATCAATAATAAAGTATGCTTAATAAATCATCACAAAATTACCTAAATCCATGTATAATATGGAAGAGATCATTGCTGGCTTCCTATAATGATCTAAAAACTAATCCCTTACAATTATGATTCAGAGATTGGACATATAAACTGAATAGCCATTTCAATCATCATGAAGGTGCATTTAACTTGTCAACTCAAGGACATGAACTTGAAATGGGTTAGCATAGTTTGTGCACTAAGGATCCAAAGTAGCCATAGTCATTCTACAACTAAGATAAACATAATGTTGAAGGTAAATTGCTTACAAAGAAATAGCATAAGTGCTAAACATCAACCAAAAACTATGCTAAGCTGAAATGCATAACATAAACAAAAATCTAAGCAAACAAACAAGAAACTACTCTTTCTGCTTTGGCTATAGGAACAATCATAGAATGGAATTCTAGTGGCTATAGGAACAATTAGTTCCAAATTCTTAACTAATTACTAAACATAAAGTAATAAATAAACTAGAAAGTAAACTAAACTAAGGGACCAAATACTCACCAAGTGCCCCCCCTTAGATGAGTATCCTCTAAGACTAATGCAAACTTAGATGCATAGACTTATGACTTCATTTTATTGATTGGAAAACATGAGTACAATAAAGAAATGTAACTATATTGTTAAAAACTAAGAATGCAAGTACATCATTAGATGACGCAAACTCCTGAGAAGGAGCATTTGAGTATTATTTATAAGAAAATAATCTATTAAATAATCACCTAGCAAGGTAGTCAACTCTAACAGATTAGGAGGACACCACTTTAGGGAAAGCATGAAAAGTGGAGAGGTGGTTACGGATATGTGAAATCTGGTCAGACATGCTTTCCTCAACACAAATTTAGCACAACAGTAATGCCTATATTCACTCAACAACAATAAAGACCATTTACAAGGTGGTTACAACTCAATTTGCATGAGGAATATTCCGTCGTTGACCTCCATTGACCTTTGAATGATTCCTTTGTTGAAAGTTATGGTGAATGACCAACTTGTAGAATCTTCTGAATTTGGTGGCCTCTAATCATATCTACATGGAAATATTAGTATGCACAATAATCACATATTTGTAACTATCTTAAAGAACATTCATTAATCCACATGTAGAATTAACCCAGATAGTCCATATAACATATCAATGTCATAAATATTTGAGAGATAAAATTAGGCCTAATGTCTATGGTTTTGGGAAAATATCAACATTCAAACATCAAGGTTCATGACAACTTCAACAAATAGATCATAAATTCTACCAAAATTAAACTATAAGCTAGACTCATCATTCCATCCAACCTAAGGTTTTGTTGGTCCTCCACTAGGGGAAGGATTGTTTTTCTACTTAGTCAATGCCTTGAAATTTGCAATCACCAATTTTCCTACATTAGTTTTTTCTATGCATGAATCAAGATCCCAATATAACCCATATAACCCTTATTGTCTATCCAATATGTTCCATCTCTATCTCTCTACAAGAATTTCATAGTGGTAAAACTTGAAATTTGGCATGGGCCAAATCAGGATGGGTGGATAAAAATTTAGTGGAAGCTAGAATCATCCCTTTATCATTCCAATATGTATATATCTATTAATTCTTTTAAGTGTTGCAACATAGTTTTGTATAGAGTGGGGCTTAGTTTGGTTTAGCTCATTAGTTAGGTTGTTCCATCTTTTTGACAAGTATCTCTTCACAGTTTCCTCTTATTTTGTTGCCACCACCTCATATTCACTGTAAACTTCTTCTATCGAAGGCATGATCCTATTACCATAGCTAGGTCTGAAAATAATTTTGTGCCAATCCTTGTAAATGTCCCTTGGGTTTCTTCATTCAGCCCTGATGGGTAGAGGGATGCTAGATTCCATTTGTCTATAAGTCCTGTATTACTATCCCCAACTAGTTTCATTATGTACCCAAGACATAAATTCCCTTAATTGGACATCCCCAACATACAACAGTGGATTCCAATCATGGTCTTATGTCACAGCATAATTATGCAAATAGAATTCACACAAAAAATTCTTCAGCTCAAGGGAAGCAATCTGATAAGCATTGAAAAATTCAATAGGAGTCTCAATGGAAGGGTTCAAACCTGAGCCAGTCCTTGCTAGCTTAAAAGAAAGATATTTTTTCTTCAAATGTAAAGCATAGTCCCTTGGAGTGGTCCTGTGTTCTAAAATTTCTAGTACCAAGGTTGTCAAATTGTCCACCTTCTTCTTTAAAGTACCAATTTTTGCATCCTTTTCTTTAATCTTCTCATCTCTCTTTTGAATTTCCTTCTTCAGCTTGTGTTTCTCCTCCTTCCATTCTTCTTCCATTCTTTGCATCTCTTTCCATAGATTCAGAATTGTTGTGTGTATTATAAAATTAGGGGGTTATGTATTCCTACCAAAATTTTTCCTAGTATTGATGCTTGCTCTTCATATAGTATCAATTTTAGGGATTCAGGTTATTCAGTCAATTCTAGCTATAGGGATACTGATTATTCTCCCAATTATGGCTATAGGGACTCTTGTTCCTATTCTTGCTCATGCTACAAGAACTCTATATTTTCCTCATACCCTTGATTCTCAACTTGTTCTACAATATCAACAAGATCTTCTAGTGTTATGTTTGTTGCTTTCTCAAATATTTCCTCTTCCTTTACATTCACCTACCCCATTGGAGCTTCTATGGCCCCCAATGGAGGCATATCAAAGACTGGCCTAGCTGGTCTTGATTTTCTGGGAGGGTTTTCACAAATTTCTTTGGCTATAGGATGAATAGTGTTAGCCTTCTACATCTTAGAGCTTGGTACTTCTTTTTTTGTCAGCTTATTTTTAGCTTTTCCTTTTCTTATTTCTACTTCTCTCTTTTGTGAACTAGTTCTCATCAAGATTCCAAGAGGAATATCATTATCAAAATCTAGAGAGGAACTTTCTTTGTCTGAGTGCTTTATCTCAAAATAACTAATCTCTATGGTTTGTTCTACTGCAAGAGGATTTACATTAGGGCCTGTGCTAGAGGTTGAAACACCAGAAGTAGCTTTAATCATGCTCAATCTCCTGCTAGACCTACAAGGTTGAGGTAAAACCCTAGGTTGCAAATGCTCTAGTCTAAATTGATCAATATTTATAAATTCTTCCCAAGTCATCTCAGATACATCATGCAAAGCCTTCTCAACTAACAATTTAATCAAAAAATGGTGGGAAATGGAATTGTCCCTACTTTTATGAGTCTCAACTTCCATGATTGAAAGAAGGTGGTATAACATGTTTGGAACATTAATCCTCCTCTTGTTCCTCACATGATTCAATAGTTTGAAGTGCATGAAATGTAGATTTGACTAGCAACCTTAACAGGTGATATATTTTATAACATAAACAACTACTTGCTTCCATGGCTTAGGAAGAGAGGTTCTTTTTCCACCTTGTTTGTCCATGCTCAGTGGAGGGTCACCAAGTTTTGTAAATTTGGCGCTACCTGACCTAGCATCTCTAGAAGCAGGGTAATTTTCACCATCGACAAGCAACCCTGTAACTTCTGCAATCATTTCTTTAGTCACCAATACTTATAGCCCTTTTACCATGGCTTTTCCCTTAGACAATGTATGGGAAAATTCTAATGCAATTTCTTCATTAAAACCATTTAGCTTCATGAAATAATCTAACCACCTGCACTTTCTAAATTTGGGCTATGAAAGTGCATCCTATAGTAATACGTCATGAACCATGGGTTCATTCTTGATTAACCCACCTCCCATTGTTCAGTTTCCTACAATCAAACACTCACTCTACAAGGTTTTACTTCCTCCAACACTGCCAAATTTCCAATGCCAATTTCGTTTGAATTTTCACTTTCTGTTTTACCTTTTGACGACTTAAGATTATGATAGGATCAATAATGGTAGTAAAGGAGTAATAAAGGAAGGTTATGATGGAGAAAAATGGCCATGATAGTTGGTGTCACCTCACACATATGAGCCTTCATCTCATTCAGAATTCAAATTGGATTGATTTAAACTTTGTTGACGTAGACTAGCATGGACTAACATGTGGACAAAGCACTCACATCTTCCCCCCATCCAACCTAAATGTGAGCATGTTTCCTCACATGCGAGGTGGTAATGATTTAATAGGTTCAAGGAATAATGACATGCTATGGTGAACGTCCATATTAATTCACAACAATTAAATTAATGCACTAAATACAATTAAGAGATAGCAATTAATGCACACATACATAGATTCATGGAAGATTAATTTGCAAAGATTGTGGAGAAAGTAATCATCACCTTTGAAGAAATAAGTTGAGAAATTAATGAAAATGAGATGGAATGAGGTGAAGTGATCGAAGAGAGAGAAAGGTAGATATGGATGGGCAGATAGGTGTATGGGTGAAGAAGTGGACTCCCACAAGAGTGGATGTCTTTATTATGAAATGGTGCATACCTTAGTTAGCTAGAAAGAGGGACACTAGGTCCACTTCCCTTGGCTGAAGGAAGCTTGGGTATTGCATGCTAAGTGAATTATTGTAGGAACTCCTCTTTGGAAGTGGGCTTGTGATACAATTTGAGGCAATGACCATTGACAAGCAACTTGAATTTGATAGGGTCAATGTTAGTGAGTTGAACAACACCATTGGGGAATACTTTAACAACCTCATATGGTCCTAGCCACCTCATCTACAATTTTCCTACATTGTCTTGATACCTTGAGTCATAGAGAAGTTCCCAATCACCTAGCTATAATTTCTTGTCCTTCATGAATTTTTCATCCCACCTTATTCTTTGATTTTGCACTACCTTTTTGTGATGCAAGGTTTCTCTCCTCATCTCATCTAAAGAATTCAACTGCATGATTCTTTCTCTTTGTGCCTCAGAGATATCCATCCCCAATTCTACTGCAGTCCTAAAAGTCTTATGTTCAAATTCAATGGGCATCATAGTTGTCTTTCCATACAACAAATCAAAAGGAGTGAAGCCTGTATTTATCTTATAGGTTGTCCTATAGGCCCAAACAACTTCTGGTGCCCTATTTTCCCAATCCTTTTTATGAACAACCACTATTTTTCTAGAATGGCTTCAATCTCTCAGTTGGTCACCTCAACTTGGCCATTGGCCTGAGGGTGATAAGGAGTGGATTTATCGTGTCTTATGTTGTACTCATTAACCTGTGCTGCAACAAGGTTTGATGTGAATTGAGCCCCTTGATCAGTCACTATCTCTCTTGGAATGCCATACCTTGTGAAAATATCCTCATAAAGAAATTCAACAACCTTATTATCTCTTGCATGCTTCATGGCCATAACTTCTACCCACTTGGTTACATAATTAGTGCATACCAAGATATAAGACTTACCATTTGATGAAGGTTCAATGGGTCTTACAAAATCTAGTCCCCATTTTTCAAATGAAGTGATTACTACCTGAGGGTAAAGTGGAATCTCATTAGATTTGGTTGGCCTACCCATCCTCTGACATCTATCAAACTTTCTCATATATCTCCTTGCATCATTGTGTATTGTGGGCCAATAGTATCCTATGTTCAAAATATTCATTATTGTCCTCCACATGGTTCAATGTGGCATGCATGCAAAATATCATATGTCTCATATTCTCTCACACATAACCTCATGACATGGTCTAGCCCAGTGTAAAACAAACATCTTGCAATCCATGAAAAAGGAAATGATTTTTCAATGAGAACCCTTCTCTCTTTTGGAGAGAAGTGGGGAGGAACTCTCCCTGTGACTAGATAGTTAGCTATGTTAGCATATCAAGGTGTTTGCACATTGATGGAGAATAGATGCTCATTAGGAAAAGAGTCATCTATGACTTGATTGTCTTTTGATGTAGTCATCCTTGAAAGAAAATCTGCAACATCATTGGCCTTCCTTGGTTTATCTACGATGGCTATGTCAAACGCCTACATCAACAATAACCATCTTGCCAGCCTACCTATGATTAGGGGATTATTCATGAGGTATTTAATGGCTACATGATCAGTGTGCAAAAGGATTTTATAGCCTATTATGTAGTGCTTGAATTTGTTTAGGGAATAGATTATTGCCAACATTTCCTTTTTTGTCACTGTATAATTGAATTCAATTCCCTGCAAGTTTTTGTTGACAAAATATATAACATTGTCAATGGTTCCTTCTTTTTTCCCTAAGACTGCTCCTATAGCATAGTCTAATGCATCTATATGGATGTGAAAAGGAAGCTCCCAATTAGGTCATTTGATTATAGGAGCATGAGTCAAAGCTCCCTTCAAATCAGAAAATAATTTGTCATAGTCTTTTGCCCATTGACATTCAACAACTTCAGTGAGAAGAGTATACAATGGTGCTTCTATTTTGCTGAAATCCTTGATGAAACACCTATAATAGCCGTCATGGCCCAAGAAACTTCTAACATTTTTTTTTTACAAGTGTGGGAAAATTTATGATCACCTCAATATTTGCAGGGTCTACTTGAATTCCTTTGTGAGAGATGTAGTGGCCAAGTATTACACCTTCTTGCGTCATCATGGAGCACTTTTCATTGTTTAGAGATAGATTGTGGTCTTCACATCTCTGTAGGACTCTCCTAATGTTTTCCAATGCTTCATTGAAATCAACACCATAGGTGGTGAAATAATTCATATAAATTTCTATGCAACCATGAGAAATATTTGAAAATATGCTAATGACTGCCCTCTAAAAAGTTGCAGGTGCATTGCATAACCCAAATGGAAGTACTGAGTAGGAATAGGTTCCCCATGGATAGGTAAAGGTGGTCTTCTCCTAGTCCTCAGGTGTAATTTGGATCTGGTTGTAGCCACTGAATCCATTTAGTAAAGAAAAGTATTGCTTTCTTGCAAGTGAGTTCAAAAATTTATCTATGAAGGGTAAGGGAAAATGGTCCTTTTTGGTGGTAGCATTGAGTTCCCTATAATCAACACAAACTCACTTCCATCCTTTCTAGGGAACAATCACCAATTGAGACATCCACTAGCTATCTAAAATGGGGTAGATAAATCCTACATCTAGCAATTTTTTGTAGTTCTCCTTTTAGAACTTATCTTAGTGCAGGGTTAATTCTTCTTTGAGGTTGTCTCACTAGGGTGAAATCATCTCTGATGCAAATTCTATGAGTGTAAAGCTTAGGGTCCAATCCCTTCATATCGTGATATTCTCACACAAATGCATGTTGGTGGGTCTTTAATAAGGTTGTCAATGACAACTGTTGGTCTTCACTCAATTTGTTGTTGATGTGCAGATGTTTTCCTTCTACCACTTGCACTTGTGTAGTTATCTCTATCATAGCTTCTTCACTAATGCTTGGTAGTTTGAGTTCATGTGGTAATAATTTATGAGACATACCTATTTCTACAAGAATTTTAGTTACAGAAAGAGTGTCTATAGGAAGAGCAGCCGCATGAAGAGTAGGAAAAAGTGTCTTGACTGGAACAACAAAATGAGAAGATGATGCTTCCTCCACTTCATAATGATTCTGAATGGGGTTATCCAATACTTCATCTTCATCTTGAAGCTGCATGAAAGAGCTTCTTCCTAACATCATAAGATATGTCGTAGAATTAACTTCCTCGACCTCTTCACCAACATGTGGCCATATAGAATTATCTAGATCATGTGATGGCTAAGCAGGAGGGTAGAGAACAAGTCTTTTGGTGCTCTTTCCATCAAAAAATGGTCATGTCTCCTATCTTGCATCCAATATATGCATAGATACTTTTGCTAACCATGGTCTTCCTAGAATGATAGGGTACCTTCTGAGTGTGGATTTGGGAGAAAGAATCATGAAATTTTCTAGCTACTCCCATGAATCCAAAGTCACCACAAGGTCCTCCACTTCACCATCAGGTTTAACAATTGAAATACTAACAAGCTACAAGATAGTAGGAGTAGGTCTCATGCTTGCAACATTTAGTTATTGTAGGATATCCTTGGTCATTACATTTATTGATACTCCCAAGTCAATCTGAGCATTCTTTATTTGGATCCCATTTATAAAAACTCCTACCATAGGACTTCCTGGATCATTATATTTGGGAACAGTCACTTTCCCAAGCATGATGTCAACTAGTTGTCCCACCACATGAACCATAGTGGGTTCTTTCTTCTTCTTGTCTGACTTCTTAAGGAATGCTTCTTTAATTCCCTTGCCATAGATTGGAACATCTTTTATGGCCTAAAATAGGGGTATCTTGACACATATATGCTTCAGTTGATCTATAATGTCAAAATTTGTGTCATCCTTTTCTTCTTTTTCCTATAAAGTTTCCAACCTTTGAGGAAATGGGGGTGTTTGTGCAGTTTGCTTGACTGGAACCAGTTTAGGATTATTATGTGCACTGGGTTGAATGGAGGTATTCAGAGTCTCCTCTTCTTCCACAGGAAGCTTAGTGATAATGGGTGTGGAAGGAGTTTGAAAAGTAGTTCCTGAATGCAAGTGGATGCCACTTACACATAGCATATGCAAGGAATTGATTTAGATGAGTAGAGTATACTGGATACTGCTGTGGTTTGTTATTTGGATTGGGTGTGGGTTTAGTTGGTAGTTGAGTAGGTTTAGGTGCATTTGAACTTGAACTAGTAGGAGGAGGCATTATAGTAGGTTTTTGGGACTGAGAAGGTGGCTACATGTAATTATTTAGCTAGTTTGGCCATTGCTATCATCCCCTCCATTGATTTGTTTGCTAACATTTTCCTTGAAATTGTTGCCAATTCCCCTTAGGTTGCTACCACTTGGGTGGAGATTTTTGATGATTAGGCTAGGTATTTAGAGGGTTACTCCAAGGTTATAGTGGGTATCCTCCATAGTTGGATGTATATGGGGGTTTCCATTAGTTATCAGATGAATAAGAATTGAAATATGACCCAACAAAAGAGAGTGGATATGGTGGCATACCTTGTCTTGGAGCCCATGGCCTCCTTTGTGCAACATAGTAGACTTGATATTCTTCAACCTACATTGGCTTGAACTCAGGTGCAATCTGCTTGCTGTCAATATTAGCAATCATCTTGCATTTACAGTCCTTCTTTTGTCTGCAATGAGGACAATATTCTACCAACATTGCCTTTGCCTCCTCTTGTTTCTTCTTGGCCTGAAGTGTATCTAGTTGAGTAGCTAGATTGTTTATAATACCTTGCTTGATGTATACCAATAAATGAGTAATCTCCATTCTTGAAACTCAACTGGTAGATGACTTACCCATAAAATATTGGTAACCTCTCCCTTTCTTTGAAGTTTCCCTAGAGTAGTTCTCACATATCTTCTTGATATCCTCCCAAGGAACTTGGGATATATCTCCTCCTCCCATCAAGTCTAAGGCATCAATGCATCTTTCATTAATTCCTCTTAGGAAAATAAACTTTTGTGAGTCTTCAATGAGTGTATGGTGTGGATATTTTTGTAGGAAAAATAGAAACCTTGCAATATAGTCCTCCAAGCTCTCATCTTCCATTTGTTGCATCTTGAAAATATCATCTACTCTCATGTCACTGCCCCTGCAATATTCCTTGTATTTCTCAAGGAATTTTATCTTCATGTCATCCCATGTCTCCACAGTATTTCTGCCTACGCTCATGAACCATCTTAATGCAACTTCTTTTAGAGTGGTAGGAAATAGCTTAAGCTTATGGGCATCGGTGATATAGTCATAACTCTTGCAGAGTATGTCAAAATCAAACAAGAAGGTATCAAGATCTTCTATGACAAGTCCATAGAACTTAGGAAGGACTAAAGTAGGGATATTTTTGAGGTTGTTTACTTGATTTTGATGAACAATGAGGAAAGGAAAAACCGGCTGGTTAGGTCTATTTCTATTTGCATCACCCATGCCTACTTGATGTAGTTCCAAAGCAAAGGGATTCTCAAGTTGATTTTTATTTTTAGAGGAAACTTTGAAGCTAGTTAGATCAAGAAATGCATCAGCAAAGGGGTGTGGATCTTCTTCTTCTTCTTCCCTTGGCAGGTTCTGATATTCATTCTACAACTAAGAAAAACATAATGTTGAAGGAAAATTGCTTAGAAAGAAATAACATAAGTGCTAAACATCAACCAATAACTATGCTAAGCTGAAGTGCAGGACAAAAATGAAAATCTAAGCAAACAAATAAGAAACTACTTTGCCTACTTTGGCCGCAGGCATAGTCACAGAATGAAATTCTAGTGGTTGTAGGAATAGTTAGTGCCAAATTATTAACTAATTATTGAACATAAAGTAATAACTAAACGAAACTAAAATAAGGGACGAAATGCTCACCAAGTGTGCCCCCTTGGATGAGTATCCTCTAAGACTAATGTAAACTTAGATGCACAGACTTATGACTTCATTTTATTGATTGGAAAACATGAGTACAATAGAGCAATGTAACTATATTGCTAAAAACTAAGAATGCAAGTACATCATTAGATTGTGCAACCTCCTGAGAAGGAGCATTTGAGTCTTATTTATAAGAAAAGAAGCTACTAACTAATCACCTAGCAAGGTAGTCAACTCCAACAGATTAGGACACCACTTTAGGGAAAGCATGAAAAGTGGAGAGATGGTTACGCATACACAGAATCTGGTTAGACATGATTGCCTCAACATAGATTTAGCACAACAATAAAGACCATTTAGAAGGCGGTTACAACTCGATTTGCATGAGGAATCTCCTATTGTTGACCTCCATTGACCTTTGAATGATTCCTTTGTTGAAATTTATGGTGAACAACCAACTTGCAGAATCTTCTCAATTTGGTAGCCGATAATCATATCTACATGGCAATATTAGTACGCACAATAATTGCATATATGTAACTATCTTAAAGAACATTCATCAATCCACATGTAGAATTAACATAGATAGACCATATAACATGTCAATGTCATTAAAGATTTGCAGAGATAAAATCATGCCCAATGTCTATGGTTTTGAGGAAATATCAACATTCAAACATCAAGGTTCATGACAACTTCAACAAATAGATCATAAATTCTACCAAAATTAAACCATAAACTAGACTCATCAATCATTGCAAGGCTTATAATGCATTTGAAGTCTATCACATTTTTCAAATCTATTATTACTCTCATGCAAACAAATATGGTGTAGAAGAAACCCTAACTATGGCTAAATGATTTCTATTAAAATATATAAACTATCATGGATTCAACATTGTACAAATAACATTGAACTAGTTTTTCGTTTTTTGATCTGAACTTTGGCCCTTGGGGCTCCTTGTGTTAAGGGTACTGCACTCTATAAATGCAACTTATATTATCAAAAAAATTGTACAAATAACACTTACTTAATTTGACCTCCTTGTGCTTGAACCGAGTATATTGCTTCCATAATAAACTAGAGTAGTGTCAGTTGAAAGCCTAAATAATTTTGCTACTATGATGCTTTTTGAAAAGAATAATGAACAACTGTTTAGTGTCAATAATGAAACTAAATTTATACTCATATTCTTGATGCCCAATATCTTTCAAGAGATTCAAGTAGAAGAGGAAGTCATAGATTTAAAATGTAGGGGGTGTGCAAGTTCATGGTACCTTCAAAATAAATGATTGAGGTCCACACAAGTGGATTGGGGTGGAAAGATAGACCCAAAAACCCTATTAATGTTAGTAGGATCACTCATAACTTGGCATTAAATTATCACTTTCAATATTTGTGCCTATCAGATTAAACCCTAGATTTTAGGTGGGCAAGGATGAATTAGAGGATGAAAGGTAAATTATGAGCATTAAGGCATAGTGGACAAGCTACGGGAGTAGGTAAAACTAATTGTTGAGGGTGTGTGGGTATAACATTCTATTTTATGGGCTTTCAAGTCCAAGAGGGGCCTTGGAACTAGGTTCCAAAGCATTAAGGAAGTCTATTGATCTAGAGAGAAGAAATTTAAGCAAATCTAGCAGGAATTGGGAGGCAAGAAGAAACTAGGACTTAGGATTAAAAGGAAGAGTCAATTTTTGAGGGTTGAGAAGAACTCGACACTAAGGATTACAGTAAGGGGAATATCAAAGGTTGAGTGCTCAGATGGGCCATGGACTTGGGTTGTAGGGGACAAAGAGCTCATGGAGATTAGGTCATTGAAGGGAACTTGGATTTGAGTGGATTAAGGGTGCATGGTTCACGTAGATGTGCAAGGTCTAAAGGTAGCATAGGAGATTGGGGTTCATGAAAGGAATGAGGACAAGGGATGTGAATGTGTCTTAGTTCCAAGGAAGGATTAAGGATTGTGACATAGGGGGTGGGAGAAAGTGAACTATAAGGGTTGAGCCACAAGAAGGCCTAGCACTGGGACCTTGTGCCAAGTTTGAGGATTCTCCTTGAAGGTTTGAGATCTAATGAACAAAGGATAAAGTGAGTTGGGATCTAAGGTTTCAAGGATCTAAGGAATTCCAAAACTCTAAGATATAAGAGGTAGTAGGGATCACGACCCCACAAAGACTAGGAACCTTAGGACATGCTCCCTTGTTCCCAAGTACATTCATGGAGCTGTGTATTGAGGGGACATAAGAACACACTATAGCAAGAGGTGGAGGCTGGGATTTTTGAAGGAACCTGGAGCCTAAGGACCTAGAGAAAAAGTTTGAGAACCCACAAAGGAAGAATAGACACATCATCACCTGAACAAGTAAACAAATTTGACCATAAGAATGCCTCTCAATAACGTCACAAAGGAATAATGAATAATTCACTAAATTGAGCATCTGGAGACAAATATATATATATATATATATAGAAAAAAAAAGGGATCCATTAGATATTTCTTGGATTGTTTATTTATGATGGACAAATAAGACAATTGTAAAATAGAAAAATACTTCAACAAATTTTGTAATTTTTTAGATTCCTCAAACAAGCTCTAACATATACATTTCGTATGAAACTTACTTTTTGCCTCCTCCATGGCATCTTAGACGTACCGACATTTTCAAGGCAAACCTCAAGAAAGTTAAGTGACGTTTTATCAATTAAAGTGGTTTATCGACCAACACGATCATCGCCACAAATAAAATAAAAAACTACTATTACAATGAGGTCTCCGCAAGACTCGGAGTTTACAGTAAAAGCTACTATTACAATTAGGTCTCCGCAAGACTCAGAGTTTAAAGTAAAAGCTACTAGTATAATGAGGTTTCCGCAAGACTTAGAATTCAGTTTGACTAATATTTTGAAACGATTGCGTTTACACTGAAGAGCTCTTCTTTTTTTCTTTTTTTTTAATTAAAACGGTAATATTCTTTAAGACTTTGTTGTGAGAAGTAGAAGTACCTTTGTTTTATTCATTGACGAATCAAGGCGGCCTCTATTCAGCATCTTTGTCCTTGTCAGTGTTATCAATTTGCTTGAGAGGAAAGTTGGATTGAGTGGATGCGGTCCATGTGGGGAGCTGTGTGAAAGAAACACAGAAGAATAACGTGTAAGACTTGTTTATTCAGCATCCCTATCCTTATTATCAATTTGTTCGAGATGATAGATGGAATGAGTGGGTGTGGTTTATTTGGGAAACTGAGTGGAAGAAACGTATAAACATAACTAGCAAGACCTGTCAATTCAGCTACAAGATCGATCCGTTTATTCAGCAGTTCTGTCCGTATTAGTGCTATCAATTTGTTTGTGAGGAAACTGGGATGAGTGGTTGTGAGTTGTGTGGGAAAATGAGTACAAGAAGCACAGTCGTAAGCCTGTCTATTCTGCATCCCTGTCTTTAACAGTGCTATTAATTAGTTTGAAAGGAAATTTGGATTGAGTGGGTGCTAGCTGTGTGGGAAACTGTGGAAGAAATGTAGAAACATACTGTGTAAGATTTGTATATACAGCATCACTGTCCTTATCAGTTGAAATGAGTGGGTGTGGTTTGTGTGGGAAATTGAGAGGAAGTAAGCAAAAGCATAACGAGTAAAATCTGTCTATTCAGCATCCCTGTCCTTATTGGTGATATCAATTTGTTTGAGAGGAAAGTTGGATTAAACACTAGACACATCAAAATAATCTCAAGTCATCCAAGAATACATGGATAACAGGTTTGATTGGCCTAAGGCCATTAGGTAAATTTAAATAATTAAACTAGATGAATTAATTTATATTTTACAAATAATTAAAATAATTAAATATTAAAGTTAGAAAAATACCTACTATATATAATAATATTTAGTTTTAGGAATAGTGAAGATGGATAATTTTAATATAATTTCAGTAATTTGATTATTTTAGATTGGAAATGGATCTTTATCTATATTATCTTGAAATTAAAATAGTATATCAATATTATTGTAGGTCAATATTGTGAGATTTGATCATTTACATATGTGTAAATCTATATTGTACTCTACATTTTTGATTTACAATATTACACATTTCTATCCATTAAAATAATTGAATTTTCTGCATTTCTTTAATTGTCAAAGAGTAGCAATGTTTAGAAACAATTAGGGGAGATCATTAGATCTTAGGTTGACTCTTTGATATAGTTGACCTTAAGATTGCAACATTGATTAAGGACAATTATCTTTACATGTGAATGCTCTAGAATGATTATGTGGACCTAGGTTTGTTTGAAAGTTCTCTAATTCATACAATTCCTATAGTAAATGTTCCTTTAATGTAAATGATTTATTCTTGATATTTGATGATTCAAGAATGCAAATCAATGTCCAAAAATTTATGTTTCTAAATACCAGTATATAGCAATAGTCACAAAAAGCATAATACCAAGTGAGCTCATTGAAAAAAATAAGCAAGCGAGAGTCAAGAAAATTTGAATTTGCAATTTTAAAATTCAACTATTTGATATATGAGTGCAATACCAATCCTACTTCCACAATATTAGTCCAAGATAATAAAAAAGGTAATTCTAATGTAAGGAACAAGATACAGCTGGATAAATGGAAATGTGTGTAAATGGAGATTGGTAATGGCTAAGGAATTATCCAAAATTTTCAAAATATTGTGTCATTTTTTAGTATGTAATTGTCTCACTAAGAAATTATCTCAAAATAGACCCAAAACTAAATGGCAATTAGTATGGGCATGCAAATTTTACCATTACATTTTGTCCCAAATTTGAGGTGTGTGTAAACCCCATCATGATCATGTGTGTTAAAATAAGTACTCATAAACATGTGAGGATAAGAAAATGAAATGAAGTAAAAGAAACAAGATAAATGCATAAACACATAAATGTTTATGCCAAATCGCCTTCAAAACCCATGATTGATTTGGAATAAGATGCGTCGAGTTCTATTGATATGCTCTTAATAGATGAAATGTCTAGTTGTTTATCAAACCAACAACATGATGTTGGGGTTGATTAAAGAAAATAACAATATAAGGATATGATGAAAATAGATTCATTAAAATGACGACAAATGCCTCAATTTACATTTTTTTTATGGTTGAAATCAATAGATAAGATGCATTGAGTAAATGGAGGGTCAAGATTGAATGGGATGATGGAGGTTTAGCCTTGTGAAATGTGTCATGAGAGGAAAGGAGTTGTAAGAGTAAGGTGTTCTCACACATGTGTGAGCACACATTAGAAAGAACACGGAAGATACATGTCTATGACATGTGTAAGAGCTAGGGTGGCTTAGGAAAGTGACATGTCTATGAAATATGAAATGGGTAGGGGATTCATATGTGTGAGAGATATGCTCACACATGTGTGAGCAAGGGGTAGGATAGGTAGGTTAGGACACTTTTCAAAAGGTGACAAGTTTAGATATTGAACCATGTAGATGGATTCAAGGGCTAGGATTGAGTGGACAAGGATTGATGGTGAGGTGGAATTAGATAATAAAAGAAATTTAATGGTAATTATTTATCCTTAATTAATTAAATTGGAGGATCTTCAAATAAGGATATAATTAATTAAATAAATATATGATTTATTTAATTAAAGGTGGTGGATGAGGGTAATGGATAAATTAATTGAAAAATACTAAATAATTATTTAATTTAATATTAGGATAATAGGAAAGGTTAAATTATTTTAATTGAATATTGGGATAGGGAAAAGGTTATATTAACTAAATAAATAGTAAATATTTATTTAATTAAATATTAAGATAGGTAAGATCAAGTGCGGTTAGGTTACTTGGTCACATTTTAGGTGTCTACATTTTGTCCCTCTTTGAGATGATGTTGTGACTAAGAGAAGTAACATGATTTTAAAGAAGAATAAATCATAGTGGGTAGGTAAGGGATAAGGAATAGTGGCATGATGCCCTAGTCACTAGCGAGGATGAGGAAGGATGACAAGAAGGTGGTCATATGCCCCCTTGAGAGGACATGCAAGTTCAAAGCACATAGGCATGCTCTCAAAATGGATGAGAGATCTAGAGGATGTAGGATAAGAAGATAGAGGAAAATGATCGATGGAGAGGGAGGATGGATGATCATCATGTTGCAATGGTATAAGAAACCTAGATTTGATATTGTACTTAACATTATACACCAAGGTATAAGGAACTAGGTTAACAATGTGTGAAGTTTGTGATCAAAAGGTCAAGTACAAACATATTCCTTATAACACCATGATATGCAAGACCATGATGCCCCTATGGCAATAGAGCACAAAAGACCATGATAAATGCAAAAAATGATAAAAACACAAGAAAAAAGAAATAATGCACAACAAACCAAAAGAAAACAAGGACTACATGCTCCAAGTCAAGTTGAAAATCGATCGATTGATTGATTGATGATGATGAGGATAGAAAAGTTAACAATAAGAATAATGTTTACCCCAAGGATTGTGATAACGATAAGAAAAACACTTGGATTGGGAAGGATACATCCCTATGATAATAATTTGGTAATGGATCAATAGATTTTAGCTAATTTGGATTAAGATCATGGATTTCTTATGGATGATGGGCTAAATTGCAAGGTTGGATTGCATAGTCTAGGATGGATGACATTGGATGGACTGGATGGAGGATATGATGATTAGGATAGAGGAATGGATGGGATCCAATGAAAAGGGAGAACCAAGTGTTGTGAAAAGGATGGGAGGATAGAGGGATTATTTGGATGGAGGATATAGGATAAATTTATTGGATAGGATAGGACACTAGGATTCTTAGGAGGATATGATGGTTAGGATAGAGGAACCAATAACAAGGGAAAACCAAGGTGCCATAGTAAATGATTGAAGGATGGAGGAATCCCATGGATAGGAGAGAGGGATTTATATGATGGATGGTGATGGGAGATAAGAGGATGATGGATAGGGGATATGAGGATGAAGCTCCAAGGACTATGTTGTAAATTCATGAACAAAGTGCCCCACACTAGAGGTAGTGCAATGAAGGATGGAAGATGATAAGTATGTATGAGATGCAACAATGGTGCATAAAGGATATGAAAGGATAGAGTAAATAAGGTGTTCATTTTCTAAAAAATGGATATATATTTTTCCCCTAGCTCTCTATCAAGATTAAGTGTGACAAGAGAGGATGAATGGATATAATATGGATGGAGGTAGGATGAGGGATATGGAATGAAGGATATGGATAGGATGATCAATATCAAGTGGATATAATATGGATGCATTAATGTTTTACCCCTAGGATCTTCATCAAGATAAAATATGGTAAGGAAGGATGAAGTTGCATAGGATGAGGGATATGGATGGATGATATGGATATGATAGTATACATGGTGATTATGAAGATACTTAGATATGGAAAATGTGTTGCAAGTATGCTATTGGTGTTGTCATTGATGTCAATAATTGTAGGTGTTTGTGATTGGCGTAATAGTATGGAGATGGTTAGTGTTGTCAAGTGCTTGTGCTAGCATGGATATGGTGTGGTTCGATAAGAAGGTGTTTTGTTATTTTCATCAACATTGTTATTGATGTATTGCTAGATAAGATTTGTAATTGAAACAAGTGCACTTGGTTTTCAAGTGATTTTGAGAAAATTTGAATAAAAGAGTGTGTCGTGTGACAAAGGTGTGTTTAGTGTTATGCTTCACATTTGTTCATGGTTGATTTGATAAGAAGGTGTTTTGTTATTTTCGTCAACATTGTTATTGATGTATTGCTAGATAAGATTTGTAATTGAAACAAGTGCACTTGGTTTTCAAGTGATTTTGAGAAAATTTGAATAAAAGAGTGTGTAGTGTGACAAAGGTGTGTTTAGTGTTATGCTTCACATTTGTTCATGGTTGAATATGTTCTTGTACAATTTGGATATGATGATAAAAGGTGTATAAAGTTTTTATATATATAGAGTTTTAGGTTTTGGATCATTTTATGCTGAAATTTGTGTTTGATAGTTTAGGGTCAAACCACAATAGTGGTTTACAAATTTTATGAGGAAGGAAATTTCATTTTTCTTCCCTTCCCCAAACTCAACGGGTTCGGTCGAACTCAATGGTTCGGCTGAACCACATTTCATGTTCGATTGAACATGTATGTTCGGTCCAACCAATGGTTCAACCGAACCCCCAAAACATAAACAAAAAAATATATTTTAATGGGTTTGGTCGAACATGGGTTCGACTGAACCCCCTCAAATAAGACATAAAAAAAAAGTTGTCACTATCATTTTTTTCGCTTTTTTCTGCTTTCCTTGTGCTCTATGTGTGCAACAAACGAAGAACGTGATCTGTAAACAAAAAAAAAACTCAACTTCATCTCTCCGGCGAATGGAAAACTCAACTTCATCTCTCCACAATTCATCAATCCAACTTGCATATCGAGCACTAGGTTTGTCAAATTGGAATTTGGAATTTCTAAACCCTAAATGCAAAAAATTTCAAATTTGTTGAATTGAAACTACATTTGTTTGAAAGTTTCTAAAGCCTTTTCAACATACACTATTTCTATGATACATTTCTACTTTGTCAAAAAATTAACATGCCCTGTCTATGCTTCCACATTTTGTATACATTTCTACCAGGGCACCTGCAATTTATTTGAGGCATTATATCAAACAGTTCATGGTAATTTTTTATGGAGTATGATAGAAATAGTGTTTCCATTGTATGCACCCTATATCAAACAATTCATTAACAAATTTATTTGAGGCATTATATCAAACAGTTCATTAACAAATTTATTTGAGGCATTATATCAAAAACACTATTTCTATTATACTCCGTCAAAAACACTATTGGAAATTTATTTGAGGCATTATATCAAATAGTTCATTAACAAATTTATTTGAGAAATTATATCAAACATATAAAATCTAGGGTGCATACAATGGAAACTTGGATAAAATTCTTCATATTTTGCCTTTGAGTCCTATGACATTACTCCAAAAATGGTTGGTGAACTAAATGTATGAATTGAGGAATAAATTTAGAGGAAAGAAACTAGATTGTTTGAATGAAATGTATAATAAAATAGTTATGTTAGGATTAGAAGGAATGAAGGTATTATTAAATTTTCTAGTATTAGGAAAATATAAAAATATGTCCACTTTACTATATATATATATATATATATATATATATATATATATATATATATATTTAAAACTATTCTTCATATATCCATGTTAAAACTATTCAAAATTAAATTACATAAATCAATTTTAAATTTGTACAAAGAAATAAATGACTTTGACTAAGAGCGAATATTTAAAATATGGCTATCCTCTTTGCAAAATCCAATTTGATTTGAGATATTTATGGACAAAAAATATGGATGAGCATGAGGTAAGTAAGAAAGAATAACCTTAATTTATATCTTCCCTCATCAAATAATTTTCCGTTTAAAGAGTTTCTTAAGGCATATCCAATTATGAAAAACTGTTATATAATTGTTATATAACTATATGAAAGTATATCATGAATAAATTGAAACGATAAAGAGTAAATCACTAAAAAAAATACATAAATCATAAAAGTAAATTGATTAATATAAGGAGATTCAAGTGGTTGGATAACTTTTTCCAAGGAGTGGAAGAGGTTATGAAGGAACCATCAAATAAATATAATATTTTAAATACTTTAAAAGAAAAATAAATTTCTCCTTGCTCTAAATTGAAATGGTATTCCTTCTAAGATGATAATAATTGAAAAAGAAGAAAATAATCATTATGAAGATCAAGTACCATTGATAAGTTTTAAGAGATCAAATAAAATATTCAACAACAAAAGAAAAAAGAGAAAATAGTTAATGCTAAAGAAACAACTACAACCAAGCTACTATGTTAATAAATTCTCCTCTTATGTAGTCTTCATTTCCCTATAAATTGTGGCCTCCTTGTATAAATTAGCTATTGATCACCATAGTGAAACAAATTTAACATTTTGAAATGGTTAAACATTATTATTATTTTTATTTGTATAAGTATAATTATTATGGGTTCATTTCTCCTCTCCTACTCTTCCTAATAAGGTTCTATTTTACAAGCCTCATATAAATGTTAGGGTTCTAACTTCTAAAAATTGAATAGTGTCAACTTAATCTCATTAGACAATGCTCCCCTAGTATTAATGGGGCCAACTTTTTATCTATCAAACTCGGCTATGTTTACATTGAATAAGAATTTGATACCTTTATCCTGATACTTGAACTAAGATATCTTGGCTCTAATTTTAGTCATTTTATCTAAAAATTATTGGTGACATATCCATTCGTGTTTAGTTTTAATCATTTATTATTGCAATTAATTATTACAAGGAGATTCTTGAAGCTTGTATTCCATCCCCACCATTTTTATTCTAAATATTTGACATTTTCTTTCAACTTAAAGTCTAAATTTTATCCTTAATGCTATACATATTTTTCTAGGATAACACATATTCATTATATTTCACTAAATGTGTTCAAGCATAGAAGAAAAACCTTCAATATATCTTTAAGATAACTTTGATACCATCAAGATAATCCCACCTTTCATTGCATTAATATCAAGGTTAACTAACCCTTCCTCTTTACATGCTTTTCAATTAGAGTATCCTCTAGTAAAAATAGAAACATTAATAGTGTGGTTATCAAAGAGTGTCTAGGGATGCACACATCACTATTATTAATAAATTATAAGATTGTAAGAAATGTTTATGGAAGAAATAACTATCTAATAGAGAATATAATGTATTAGTACATATCTAACTATTACATATTTTAAATAAAGCCCCTTTAAAATCTATCTTATTGCCATTTAATGAGTCAACTAGGTTCAAAATTATTTTAATCTTATTCCCTGAAAATTCATCACCTTTACAACAAAACTTGATTTCATCTAATTTATCTTATTTATTCTCAAATCATATTAAAATCACCACCTTAAACTCTAAGAAAGATTTGATAACTTATTTATTTTATTTCATTTAGAAAGGGGTGTAAAAGGGATTTAGAACCTTTTAAAGTTTCTTTCAAAATAATTTGGAAGATTTTATTCATTTCCTTTCTTGTTGCTTTTAGGATTAGTGTTATGAATTTTGTGCCTCCATTCTTAAAAATTCTTATATCAACTCATTTAGCATTTCCATGGTCTTTTTATATGGGAAAGGTCAACATTCAATGAGGTAGACAGGGTAAGTGCAAGATCATGGTGGGCGAAAAAGTGGCAATGAGGAAAAAAGCACGTCTTTCATCAACCCAAAAACACAAAAATACTGTGTTGACTTTTTTTAGGCTCGGGTGTCAGTACACACCACCATAGCAAACACCAATCCTAGTTTTCCATATCGGATATCTGATTTGTAAAAAGCATATATAAACAAACTCTGTCGTTGTTTTAAAGTCATTTCATAGCCAACAACCCGCGGGTGCACAATGAGGAGATTCTTCGCATAACGGATATCCGATTTGGCCAAAATCTTATTTGAAAAGGTAAGATTTTTTATTTTTATTTGCTTTGATTCAATTTTGAATTAGATTTGGATAAACTCAAATAGTTTTTTGTGGATTTTTTTTAAAAATAGGGTTTTTGATTGAATTTTTATGAAAAAAATGACTTTAGAATGGATTTGGATAAAAAATGAATATTTTTGTGGATTTTTTCAAAATAGGGTTTTTGATTGAATTTTTATGAAAAAATTGAATTTAGAATGGATTTTGATTAAAAAAATGAATGTTTTTTGTGGATTTTTTTTCAAAATAGGGTTTTTGATTGAATTTTATGAAACAATTGAGTTTAGAATGGATTTTGATAGAAAAATGAATTTTTTTTTATGGATTTTGATTTTAAAATAGTGTTTCTTATGTATTTGTATTAAAAATTAGAGATTTTTATAGATTTTTGTTAAAAAGTAGGGTTTTTTTTGGATTTTTTTAAAAAACTATGATATTTTTATAATATTTTCATTTATATTGTCTAATTTTAATTAGATTACCTATTTTTTAACTTTAATTAGGCATTATGGCTGCTGAGAATGAGAATGCACAAATTCCACCAGTTGAGAATCAAAATGCAGAAATGCCAAATGCTCCACCACCTTTGCAGCCATCAATTGAAGACTTAATTCATGAAAAATTGGATCAATTGAGGGGAATTTGTGATGTGTATAAGAAAATCCCTCGATTGTCCTGTATTTCAACCACATTAACAAGAATAATTACAAATGTAGAAACCCTCTCCATCCAACATAATGCCTTTCATTCGTGGCAAGAAACCATGAGGGAATATTATGCATGTGGATTATCTTATGATGCTGTGAAAGATCTCCAAATAACAAAATCCCAAATAGCCTTTTTATTTATTAAACCTAGCACTAGTTTGCTAGTTAATGTTAACAAACCAAAACTTTCTATAAAATGGTGCACGCATAGGGGCATAGTAGATAACTTTTGGGATCGTTGGTGTATGGTTTTTGATAAACCACCCAACAATAATCTTGATGTACCTTTTTACTTTATTTAAAAAATATATGCTAAGTTTTTTTTAGGGTATCATGTCAATTACTTTGACATTAAACCCTTCTAGGGCATTGGTAGAGGTATGCCCAAGGATAGGCTAGGGGTAGCTAGAGTAGTCAGGCATCAACATGTTCCCCATCCTCCCCTTCCTCTGCCACCTCCAGTACAACATCCAGATATTACGGAGGATGTAGCCACACAAACTATCTAGGCCATTCACTCTTTGAGTGGTCTTTTGGTTTCCCATACTTCTTCAGTAGCTCAACCATAGTCTGGTGATCTTGGCAATGGATCTAGTGTTGTTGCATCATCCTCCTCGGGTCCACATATTTGTGTAGCACATATTTGCAATACATACCAACAAATATGCTTGGGTCCTATTGTACATCCCCCTGAGCAGCCATTAGACACTTTTGATTATGACATCCAGGATGTGGAGATTATAGCAGATCACATGCAGGGGAGTGGAGCACACCCTACAGAGTCCTCTCCTACTAGAGAGGTGGACATTGGAGTAGTTACACAGGTAACATTTAAGGTGTAAATTCATAACTTGCATATTTTTAAAAATGAATATTAATAAGAGATAGTATCAAGTACTAATATTTATTTACATGGTCTATTTAATAGTTAATGTTTGAGGAGGAGCTCACACGGGTGACTGATAACAACCTTAGGGCCATTTCATTTGGCCTCAAGATGCACACAGTATGTATTTTTGCACTCACTCATTTACATTTTTTTACTGTATACTTGCTTTGCATTTGAATTGTCATTAATGAAATTATATATTAACTTATATGTTTATCTTATTCTCTGCTTGTAGGAAACACCTATTGCGAGTGAGGTACAACGATCTCCAGACTATGGAGGCACAATGTTAGATAAGGGAAAGGTAATTGAACTCAAATTTTATTGAATTAATATTTATAAGAGCTTTGATTGATTATGCATACATTGACATAGATTCATAGTTTCATATGTACTTGTCATTTTTATGTACAGGAAATTGTAAGCTATACATCATTTTTTATAAGTGCCACAACACCTGAAGGAGTAGGTATTCGAACACCTAAAGGAGGAGGTGTTGAAACACCCCAAGGAGGAGGTGTTGAAACACCTAAAGGAGATACATAAAAAGATCAGCCTAAAGAGGTATGAGTTTATTTTATTTTGTGCTTGGTAAATATGTTCTTATTACCGACAATTCTATGCTAACTTGGATAAATTTCATGTTTTTGTTCACATATATAGATTGATGTTACAAAATTTAGTTTTGTTAGTTCTTTGAGAGGGGTATATTCTAGGACTCTTGACCCTTCGAAGAGACATATATTTTAGGTAATCAAGATTTCAATTTTAGAGTTCAATTATAATTCAATGTGTATTGATTTTTATGTTAATTATTTGATTTTAAATTATATAGTATAACTAATCTAAATTGTGGCTTGAATTTTTCTTGTGCAAATACCTTCAAATCCAACGAGTGCTTCAAAGAGGATCTAGTTTGATGATCCACCAGTAGTTTAGGATGAGATAGACATTTTGGCATGCAAATTTTGAATAGATACCGAGATGGCATATGCTACATATTGTAGAACTTTGTTTGAGTTAGCATTGATGCCATTTTTGTATATGGACATACA
>VDFB02000017.1:484458134-484465634 GCA_007258455.2 Sequoia sempervirens | reverse complement strand
AGGGCTATTTCTCAGAGACCGTGATGCTTACAGACTCTCCGTCTAAGGCTATGGGATCATGTTGGGACCATCTACAAAAATATCTCTCAGTTTTTGCTATCTCGGAGGCATTTTCCTGTGGTGATGATTTTTCAGTGGAGGGAAAAGTTGTCAAATGCAAGCAGTGTAAAGTTGCGCAGTGGTGCAACTTTCATTCCACAACTCGTACGACCAAACAGACTATTCCAACACATCCAGATGGGTTTGTTTACACTAGGGATGTTCCTCTCTTGTACCCAAATATGCTGAATCACTCCGAGCTATATTGGATCGGCGATTTCCCTTAAGAGTCCAAAGTGCTAAAAGGAAGCAATCTTTGAAGGTCTATTTCTTAGATACCGTGATGCTTACAGATTCTCTGTCCAAGGCTATGGGATCATGTTGGGACCATCTACAAAAACCTCTCTCAATTTTTGCTATCTTGGAGGCATTTTCCTGTGGTGATGACTTTTTAGTGGAGGGAAAAGTTGCTAGATGCAAGCAGTGTAAAGTTGCAAAGTGGTGCAAATTTCATTCCACAACTCGTACGACCAAACAAACTCTTCCAACATGTCTGGATGGGTATGTTTACGCTAGGGATGGTCCTCTCTTGCACCCAAATATACCGAATCACTCTAAGCTACATTGGACCGGCTATTTCCCTTAAGAGTCCAAAGTGCTAAAAGACAACAATCTTTGAAGGGTTATTTCTTGGATACCGTGATGCTTACAGACTCTTCATCTGAGGCTATGGCATTATGTTGGGACCTTCTACAAAAACCTCTCTCATTTTTTGCTATCTCGGAGGCATTTTTCTATGGTGATGACTTTTCAGTGGAGGTAAAAGTTGCCAGATGCAAGCAGTGTAAAGTTGCAAAGTGGTACAACTTTCATTCCACAACTCGTACAACCAAACAGACTATTCCAACACGTCTGGATGGGTACGTTTACGCTAGGAATGGTCCTTTTTTGCTACAAAATACACTGAATCACTCCAAGTTACATTGGACCGAGTGAAATTAGGTGAAAATTTGATGCAGACACAAGGGCACAATCATAAACTCTTTGCAACTTGCCTATTTGAGGAATCTAACAAGATTATTCTTACCTCTTTGGACAATCCAAAACTCCCTTAAAACTTGACAAGCAACTAAATACACATTTCCCTCTTTAACCCCCTTAAACCCTTGTAATAGTGAGAAACTAGTTTTTGTCCAATTACTCCACAATTTTCCAAAACACTAGATGAACACATGACTAATTCAAACACCCATATCTAAGTTACACAACATATAAACAACATAGACTCCTTTGGACAAGCGTTGACTTCCTATACATTCACCCTTGAACAGGTTACTCAATTAGCCCAAAAATGCAAAGAAACATACATTCAAACACCACATAGACCCCTAAAACCTTGGGGAAGCAAATAAATTTCCAAGAAAACAAATATTATGCAATTGGATCCCATTTGTATGGATCTATAACCATCAAATCAAAAAACCCTTATTTTTAGTGTAATTCTTGAGGGTTTATTGGATGTAGCACTTCCACAACCTTTCAGACTCTGCCACCACCTTAGATACCTTTATTTAGGCCCCAATATGCTTAGAAAACAAAGAAACTTCTGGTATCTCGTAGATTTTTGCAAAACCTAGTGTAAAAACTCTATTTTCAAGTGAAAAAGAACCACCATTTTTAGACTTTTAACTCTTCATTTTATTTCAAAACCCAGTTATCCATGCCTTCCACTCTTGAAATAATGTCAAGACATGTAATAATGTTTCTACATAAAAATTTTATACAAAAATGCTTGAATGGCTTGTGCACAGGCAAAAAACATAAGAAAAACAATAAAACATGAACTAAGCAATTGAAACTTTATTGATTCAAAGAAAAAAAATCCTTCAACCAAACCTGTCTTGAGCCCTTGAAGGACTTAAGTACATTTCTATGCCTTGGAATCTAACTCCCAATGCCTTTAACCACCAATATTAATTGACTTTTGAAACATTAATGACTTTTGAAGGCCAAAATACAAACATTTTTCACATTAATATGACTCATAATGAAATGTTGCACTTTTCCACTTCTAACTTTACTAAGACCTCACTTAATGGCTTGAAATAGCATCATTACATGTTCAAAACATTGTTCTTTCTTGTCCCTAAAAAAATTTACTAATTTTTCCTTCAAAGGCTACAAAGCAACAATTAGGACAAGTTGGGATCTCCATGTTTTTTTGACCCTAAAACCTAAAAAATTCTCCTAATACATGACCATTAGGACTATTAGATCTCATTAAAGACAAAAACTCAAAATATTAACACTTTAATCATTGAAATGATCCACAATGATATTGTGGTGTAGGTGCTCCTGCACCAAAACTGGTGGTTACAACTTGCTAATGTCAATGAAATGTGGCGGCAACAAGATTTAAAGCTGGCTCAAGCTTGTGCTGGTCCTAATAGATGTGTTTGATGAATTTATAGGGTGTGGCAAGGTTGGAAACATTGATTTCCTTAAAAACCTCATGAAAGTTGCTAAAAATGAAGTTGCACCCAAGCTGGATTTGAGGAGCAAAAGTTGCAAGCCACTATAATTTATTATATATAAATGGGAGATATTAAAAAACCTTGTTCAAATGAGCATACCAACAGGAAAGAACCAGGAAGAAAACCTTCAGTTGTAGCTCGATTAAGTACAAAAATAAACCCCTTTACAAAACCTATGAGTTTCCAAAATACAGATCCCTTTACATTTTAAACATACCCTTTATATAATGCCAGAAATTTGACCCATATTTCAAAAAACATCACTGGATATAGATTATGCCCATACACAATTATGACCGTTTCACATTGTTTCCAATTTGAGAATTCAAATTTTACAAAATTTTCCTATTAGAGGCATTCAAGGCACAGTCTTCAACAATAGTAGTATGTTCACATTCTAGACTGACAAGCACCTATACAAACCATCAAGGTAGTGTAGAATAACCAATCTATATTATTCTAAGTGACACAAAATATGATGAGATGGTAATGTAAACTATAAAAGACGTTTAGAATAACCAATCTATATTGTTGTAATCTATTGCATACCTCTCTGAAAGGATCAAAGCTAGCTATTGTTGCAACAGGTTCATGATCAATTGTGCCAGGAATATCGTAAACGTAGGAAAATGAGAAATCTATATTATCACAATAGAAAAGATGCTTAGACTAACATATCTATATTAATCTAAACAACCTGAATGATGATGAGTTGGTGATGCAAACTATAAAAGACACATACCTCTTCGAAAGGATCAGAGTTGGCTATTGTTGCAGTAGGTCCATGATCAATCGTGCCAGGAATATCCCAAAAGTGGTAAAATGAGAAATCTATATTACCATAATAGAAAAGATGCTTAGACTAACATAGCTATATTAATCTAAACAACTTGAATGATGATGAGTTGGTGATACAAACTATAAAAGATGCATACCTCTTCAAAAGGATCAGAGCTGGCTATTGTTGCAGCAGGTCTATAATCAATCTTGCCAAAAATATCACAAAAGTGCATACAAAATATCACTATTAAAGACACCTGCATTGCAATAGTATATAAAATATCAATATTTATTAAAGAACACTAATGAACTTAGTCATAATGAACATAAGCATTCTACCTTCCATTCTTGAAAATGCTATTCAAGTGTGCCTAAAGGTTCATCTCTTTACTTAAGAGTATCCAATATTGCTTCATGATCAACATTACTAAGTGTCCATAGTTGTTTTTTCTTTGGTCTGGCATGATGCTTCAACAACTTAACATTTGTTGCTATAACAAGGTGTGAATACATGAGGATGGTTTTGTGTTTCTCGTAGTCTTCAAATGCAAGTATGCCATTTTGTCTAATCATGTATGTTCGCAACCAAGTTCCTACAACCACAACTGAACCTATAGGATACATGAAACCATCATCATATTCCATCAGTTGTGTTAGATTATTCTTTACCCACACACATCGAGCCAACCAATAGTTTGATCTCTCTTCATTCCTCTATGGTGCAACAACTGCAAAAATATGTCCTAGCTGTAGTAGATCTGAAATCAGGTCGTAATCAACTGAACTTTCCATTGTGTCATTTGTCATGGATATTGTTTGGGATAAAGGAGTTAGATACTATGGTACCCATGTATCCACCCACTCACTTGACTTGAATTGATCTCACTCACACTAAATACAACTCTGACAAAAACAAGCCAACTCTCGTGTGGGTATGTGCAGGATCATCATGTAAATAATAGGCCCTTAAGTGGCAAAAAATTCAAAAAAATCAGAGTTAGTCAACTTGACGTAAAAATTCGAATAAGTTATCTATATTATTTCAAAAATATGTAAGAACAGAATCTATAGAAAATTGAACGTAGTTTCTAAAATACTAGGTTTTTAAAAAAAAAACTATTTGGTGAAAATTTGAAATTTTAATGCAGTGGTACTTAAATTTCAGGGTAAAAATAAGAAGTAGGTGTTTTTCTAACTACCCTAACCACAATAAAATGATAATATTTTTTTATCAGATTTTAGATATAAGTAGAGGATTCATGCCCCGATGTGATGCATAATTTTTTGTATTTTTTTTCCAAGTAAATAATTAATTATGATTTTTTTTTTACAACTTTTTAAAAAATATAAAAACTCATATGTCTGACCACCTTAACTTGGTCAAAACTTCATGAAATTCATTTTTTCTTTTTTAATCCTATAGTATACAAATCATAGAATGTGACACATGTTTTGGATTCAAACAATGTGATATTGTTTGTAAGCTATAGATTTTTCAATCAGCCTATCAATCGGGACTTTAGTCATAATTTAAATAGAAAATGAATAATAATTACTTATTAAATTCAAAGTAAAGCATAATTTATATTGGTGGAAAGCTAAGAATATCCTTTAAAAACCCTTTTTGTTTCATCAATTTTGGGTGAAAAAATAATCGTCAGCCACATACCCATCATATTGCCACTTTTTGGTCCATCATGATCTTGCATATACCCATGTCCAAATGGTCCATGCGCCTGCATCTGAGCTTCGAAATGAATGCATCTTTGAAGAATCTTTGATTGTGTGACAATCCAATCTACCTCCCACTGTACCCTCCTCAATGAACCAAAAGAATTTGTGCACTGTTGAATCAAATGTCCCTCCCTGTGACAATCCTGAACTACACCAATCAACGATAGAATGAGCATCGCAGAATTTTTCTCTTGAAATCTTCAATTGCTCCTTAACTAGAGATCTCTTTACACATGCACCTGCTCCATCATGCTCCCATTTCCCATGTCCAGCTTCAAAAAAAATCCAAATATGAGGTAGACCCCTCTCTACATGCATTCTACTCAACCAATAAAACATATGAGCATTCTTGAATTGAACTGTGCAATTATCTAGAACCAAATTAGATGGCGGCCCAATGCTATATCATGCTCCTACAAAAAATAAAAAAAAATCTTGAAACAATGTTGGACATACTTAGATGAGTGAGATCTATCATCACTCATATAAAAATGATACTCTCTGGTTATCTTTCGATCCTCCTCTGTACTATCAGGTGCATGTCTAAACGTTATGTGGACAAAAATAGAAATCTAAATGGAATTGTAATACTGATATTGTACCTTTTTTTGTGGTTGCAATATGTATTTTTCTACAAAATCAACCATTGATATAATAGTGCCATTTGGAAAAGAGTCCTTACACATCCTAAATTGTTGATCCAACCACTGAGACCTATGACTATGCCTTGCATACTTGTAGAAAATATTGTCCTTAAAATCTGAAATAAAATCAGCAACACTGCATTCTTTTGTAACCAACTCACATCTAGAACCTTCACCTCCACTTTCCAAAGTATATTTGACTATCTCATATCTCTTTTTCTCAACAAGCTTCTTTCCAAATTCATGTTCGGAACTCTCATGAAAACATTGAACAAACTTTGACAAGCCACCACATTGTGAGCACTTTGCATCTAAACAATCATTTCTATAGAAAAAGCAACCATCATCTCTAGAACATAAAAATAGATCTACTGCAAGTCCCTTGATGATTTCAGAAGATGCATTGCAAAAACACTCCTGCAACATTTCATTAGTATGCAAAACAGAACGGATATAGCATAATAGCTCATGGTACATTGAAAAATCCACATGGTATTTGCAACAACAAGTATTACGAATCTTAAGAGGCACACAATAAAATGGCTTCAAACCCTCAAAATTCCTTTGCGAGATTTCCATATTTTCATGTGTTTCAATAAGAATTTTGAACAACATTGTTTGGCTTGATTCCAAGAAGTGTTTAGGATGTGGTGTACAATCTCGATTGCAAATTCTTAACTTTAAAACATCCTTTGCATTGGGTGATACTCTAGAGTTATCATGCCAAAATTGTTGAATTACTTACTTTACATTATTGGTTAGCTTCTTATCAACATGTGGAAGCTTGCTAGCAAAAGCCCATGTGTCATTTTGAAGAGGATCATCTATTCTTTCTCTTCTTGCAAGTGCTCTATCAAAAGTTTTACAATTTATGTCAAAATCAATACAAGTTTGTCTCATAAAGCAAGCCTTTCTCAATTGATGAAATACTAGGGTGGTTGTAATGACTCTTTGAGCATCTCTCTTATCCTTTTCCTTGTTGGCATTGCTCGGTCAATGTCTTATCACTAAAATATTGGTTGAAAAGTCTTCTAGCCCACAACCGAACAGTTCGTGTTGACCTATTTCCTTCAAAATTGTTTATAATGTTCTCATCAAATTCAAGTAACCATTTAGGGGTTCTTGAAGGTCTTGAAATTGGAATATGTCTTTCTTCCATACAAGGGTCTTCATTTCTCATGTAATTTGGTGAAACATAATTTACACTTGCTTCAATATTATGTTCAAAATCTTCATTTCCAACATTTTCACCTTGAACATTTTCAATATCAATTTGAATAATTTCATTCCCAATTTCAATATCATGTTCAACATCTTCAAATCCAACACTTAATTCACCTTGAACATTTTCATTATCAATTTGATATTTTCATTCCCAATTTCAATATCATGTTCAACATCTTCAAATCCAACATTTTCACCTTGAACATTTTCATTATCAATTTCAATAATTTCATTCCTAATTTGAATATCATGTTCAACATATTCAATTCCAACATTTTCACCTTGAACATCTTCAATTTCCTCTTCACTTGAAAGACCATAGGGGTTAGGTTCATCAATATTTAACATACCTTGTCTTCTCTTCCTATGACTTTCTATATCTCTTTGTCTATATGCTTCAATTTCTTCTTTTGTAAGCTTTCTCTTACATTTTTTCTTCCGACGACTGCTTCTCCCCATTATACGTCATAAAAGATGCTAAAAATGATTGCTTATGAAAAATTTCAATAGAAGATGCTCCAAAAAGTTGATCTTTGTCTCTTCCT